>JAABKJ010007545.1:281055614-281111160 GCA_011634705.1 Andricus grossulariae | reverse complement strand
TCGTGAATCAATTTAGTGAATTTAATGGATTAAAATTTTATCAATTTTGATTTCATTTTCTTTTTAATTCGTTTTCGTGAATCAGTTTAGTAAATTTAATGGATTAAAATTGTATCAATTTTAATTTCATTTTCTTTTTAATTCGTTTTCGTGAATCAATTTAGTGAATTTAATGGATTAAAATTTCATCAATTTTAATTTAATTTTCTTTTTAATTCGTTTTCGTGAATCAATTTAGTAAATTTAATAGATTAAAATTTTATCAATTTTAGTTTCATTTTTTTTTAATTCGTTTTCGTGAATCAATTTAGTGAATTTAATGGATTAAAATTTTATCAATTTTGATTTCATTTTCTTTTTAATTCGTTTTCGCGAATCAATTAAGTGAATTCAATGGATTAGAATTTTATCAATTTTAATTTCATTTTCTTTTTAATTCGTTTTCGTGAATCAATTTAGTGAATTGAATGGATTAAAACTTTATCAATTTTGATTTCATTTCCTTTTTAATTTGTTTTCGCGAATCAATTAAGTGAATTTAATGCATTCAAATTTTATCAATTTTAATTTCATTTTCTTTTTAATTCGTTTTCGTGAAACAATTTAGTGGATTTAATGGATTAAAACTTTATCAATTTTAATTTCATTTTCTTTTTAATTCGTTTACGTGAATCAATTTAGTGAATTGAATGGATTACAATTTTATCAATTTTAGTTTCATTTTCTTTTTAATTCGTTTTCGTGAATCAATTTAGTGAATTTAATGGATTAAAATGTTATCAATTTTAATTTCATTTTCTTTTTTATTTGTTTTCGTGAATCAATTTAGTGAATTTAATGGGTTAAAATTTTATCAATTTTGATTTTATTTTCTTTTTAATTTGGTTTCGTGATTGAGATCAGTGAATCAAATTTCACGATCGGTAGTCTCATTCATCGTTGTAATGCCATAAGATACCATCGGTATATTCCTATTGTTTACGTTGCGACCACCCAAGGCAACTCTTGTAGGTTAATTTAAAATTAACAATTAAAATGGCGTTTTCCGAAAACCAACAAAAACGCGTCGCGTGCATTGTTCAAGAAGGGTTTCGTTAGAACAAGCAATCGCGAAATTGAAGACATATCTCAAAGAGTCCAAGTGCGATCCGATAAACGCGCAGTTGCGTTTGAAATGTATTGCTTCTCGGTTCGCGGAATATGAAAGATATAACGTTGAATTGACCAGTTCAGATCAGGGACATCTTCGTCTTGACGCATTTCTTGAAATCGAATCCGAATATTACGAAATCGAGACCGTGATCACAAAATTGCAAACCTCGACTCCACTTGCTAGTTCGACCTTGAACCATAGCAATATTACTATTTCGAAAAAACAGGATAGGCCGAAACTACCGGAAATTAAAATTCCTATCCTTAACGTGGATCATGATAAATGGGTTTCTTGGAAACATAGCTTTGAAGCATTGGTCCATTCGCGTTCTGATCTCAGTGATTACATCAAACACACACAATTGGCTAAAGCTCTTTCTGGGTCCGCATCTAACAAAATCATAGCTTTCCTCTCCTAGCGAAGAAAACTATGCCAAGGCATGGGATTCCTCGTGCGAGGCGTATGGCCAGAAACGCATAATAGTCGAGGAACATCTCGACGGGATCCTCGATCTTCCGGTTCTTTCTAGGGCAAATCTAGATGATCTTTCCTAACTTATCGATAAAGCGCGTCAACGCCTTAGTATGTTCAAAGAAGTCGGAATCGAAATGCAGGAACAGGCCGTCAAACGGATTTTAGAGATTCTTACCGCCGGGAATTTTGGCAAAATGGCAGGATAAATTAGATGGGAACCAGCTTTCAAATCTTGAAGGGCCCAGCCACCTTATGCGAAAGTCAGAAAATTGGAAGCACGTTTTCTCGTATCGTCTGCTTCTGATTCCTCGAGCTCGTCCTGCGTACAATGAAAGGAAAACCATCAGCTTTATAAATGTCCTATTTTTAACGATCGCAAAGTTCAACAACGCTGGACTATTGCGAAGACCCACAGATTGTGTAAAAACTGTCTGTGTGCACATTCGGGGCTATGTAAGAGTCGGCAACGTTGTAAGAAGTGTGATAAGAACCATCACACTTTGTTGCATGCTGATAAAACGGTAAAATCTATTTAATCAGAATCCTCTCAAAAGGGAGGAGATTCGAAGGTTTTAGGTCCTACTACTCCAACAGCATGACTATCTCGTCACTCGTACGCTTCCGAAGAGTTTCCGTCAGATTCGCAACCAATGACTACTGCGGTCTTGAGAGTTCAAAACAACCGAGGAAATTGCTTCATTGCAAGGGCACATTTAGATTCCTGTTCTACAGTCAATTTAATCACAGAGAAGTTTGCAAAGTCGCTAAATTTTGCTAAACAAACTTGTTCGATTAAGAAGAATTAAGAAACTTGTTTGAAATTCCCAAAAAATTGCAACTTGCAGATCCGCAATTTCACGTGCCCAAGTCGGTTGACATTTCGTTAGCAGCAGGTACAACTCTATCCGTGCTGTCCATAGGTCAGGTCAAACTTCGACATCAAGATTCTCAAATTATTCTACAGAAAACGACGTTAGGTTGTATTGTGGCTGGAGGATCAGATGTTCTCGTGACAGCTGCAAAGGCTTCTTGCAATGTCGTCAAATTAGACAAACTTATCGAGCGTTTTTGGGCAATAGAGGACTTTGATCATGAACCTTTAAAATCTCGCGATGACGTTTCTTGTGAACAACATTACGTAGACAATACTCAACGTGATGAGACCGGTAGATACATCGTACGACTTCCTTTTCGAGATAGCAAATTCCAGCTAGGTGAATCTAGAAGTCAAGCATTAAAGCGTTTCTACGCACTTGAGAAAAAGTTCGAATCCAATTCGCAGTTGAAAGCTGAATATCACAAAGTCCTTAATGAGTACGTTTCTTTGAACCACATGACTCTGTGTGACGACACAAAGGATGGATGTTATCTTCCTCATCACGCTGTGATTAAAACAGCCAGTACAACTACTCAGGTAAGGGTGGTATTTGACGCGTCCGCAAAAACGTCGACAGGAATTGCACTCAATGAGGTTTTATTGGTAGGTCCCACGATTCAGAATACAATTTTTGAACAGCTTCTTAGATTTCGAACGCATGCTCATGTGATAACAGCCGACATCGAAAAGATGTACAGGCAGGTACTGGTCCATCAGGACGATAGAAAATTTAAGAAAATGTTGTGGTATCATCAAGATAAAATCAGAACCTTTCAATTAAACACAGTAACGTTCGGAACTGCCTGTGCACCTTTTCTTGCGATTCGCACGTTACATCAGCTTACTCGAGACAAAGGCAAGGAGTTTCCACGTGCCAGTAAAATTCTCTTACGGGATTTTTATGTTGATGATCTAGTTTCTGGCGCAAATTCTATAGAGGAAATTCTAAGTATTCTTGATGAAATGATCGAGTTGCTAGGTCGTGATGTTTTTGTTATCAGACAATGGGCTTGTAATCACACTTCTATTCCAAATAACATCGAAAAGAAAATTTTCAATTTAGATTGTGTCATTGAAGAAAATCCAGTTCAGAAAACTCTCGGAATCATCTGGGATTCGCAACGCGATATCCTTACCTACACGGTTCGAGCCATCGAAGCTCAAAAAACTTCTACCAAGAGAAAGCTCCTATCAGAAATTTCAAAAATCTTCGATCATCTCGGACTTTTGGGGCCGGTGGGTCTCTATGCCAAAGTCTTGATACAAGACTGTTGGAAAGCTAAAATCCCTTGGGACGAGTCACTTTCTCAAGACATTCATACAAAATGGCAATTATTGACTGATCAGCTCTCATGTTTGCAGAATTTTGCGATGCCGCGAAATTTCTTGTGCGAAAATCCAATCGAAATCGAAATCCATGGTTTTTGCGACGCATGTCTTCATTGCTATGGAGCATGTCTCTACATTAGATCTCTTGATGCGAAGGGTACTATCACTGTTAACCTGGTTTGTAGTAAATCTAGGGTGGCTCTAGTAAATGGGGTCACAATTCCACGTCTAGAACTTTGTGCAGCTTCAATTCTCAAAAAACTATACGTAGAAGCAAAGTCGCAATTCGAGCTGCCGATAAAGCGAGTGACCTTCTGGTCAGATTCCACAATCGTATTGTGTTGGTTGAAAAAGGCTCCTCATTTGCTGAGGACCTTTGAATCGAATAGGGTTGCCGATATCCAATCTCTAGGAGATCAAGTCCAGTGGAGACACATCAGATCGGAAGATAATCCGGCCGATTCGCTTTCTAGGGGACAACTACCATTAGATTTCATCAAAAACAAGTGTTGGACCACAGGTCCCAGCTGGTTAGTTCAACCTGAAAGGCAGTGGCCTAGGTCTATCGAACCATCTTCGGTAGAAGTGCCTGGTTTGAAAGGGGGTGTTTGCTTGCTGAATATCGCGACTTGTGACTATATTTATTCTCGGGTTTCATCATTCAAACGTCTTACAAGACTCGTTGAGTATTTTCCACGTTGGAAAAACCTAAAGTCTCAGAGAGATCGTCCACTATCATGTCGGGAAATGACCGATGTTGAACGTCGTTTGGTAGCGATGATACAACGTGAAAGATTCTCGGAGGAGATCAAACTTCTCGCGACCGCTCGAGAGGCGGCTGCCGGGAGCCCACAGTGGTGTATCGAAAGTCTACCAAATTCGATGAGTTGAATCCTTTTCTCGACGAGTGCTATCTCATTCGCGTGGGTGGTCGTTTGAAAAAGTCAGATTTGATCTACAATCAAAAACACCCTCTCTTAATACCTAGCAAACATCCAATTACTGATCTCATCATTCGTCAATGTCACGAAGACAATAAGCACTCCGGTATCCAATTGACTCTGTATACTCTCAGGGAAGAATTATGAATTTTGAATGGAAAAAAATCAAGTCAGGAAAATCGTTCATTAATGCGTCGAATGTATTCGACAGCGACCTAAAATGATGCAGGCTCAGATGGTTGTCTTGCCTGAAGTTAGGGTAACAGAAGCGCCAGCGTTCAGTTGCATGGGGGTAGATTTTTTCGGTCCCATTCTCATCAAGGAAAGGAAGTTTCGCAATAAAAGTTTCATCAAAACCTATGGTGGTGTTTTCATCTGTATGGAGTCTAAGGCGGTGCATACAGAACTTGCAACTGATCTCTTCACAGAAGGTTTTTTGGCAGCTTTGCGTAGATTCATCAGTCGAAGGGGTATTACATATCAGATCTATTCGGATGATGGTACAAACTTCGTAGGGGCTGATAGAGAACTTCGTGAGATTTACGATTTATTCGACACTGCCGAATTCAAGCACGCTATAGGAAGTTTTGCCATATCTAAACGAATCGAGTGGAACTTCAATTCCCCTTTGTCCCCTCGTTTCGGCGATCTTTGGGAAGCAGCTGTAAGGAGTATGAAACATGACTTGAAGCGTGTGTTAAAAGATCAAAAACTAACGTATGAACAAATTAACACTTCGTTCATTGAAATCGAAGCAATTTTAAATTCTCGGCCTCTATACGCTCTTTTGGCTGATCCTAATGATCCGTTAGCTATAACTCCTGCTCATCTAATAGTAGGTCAACCTTTCAATATTTTACCTGAGAGCAATCTCTTTTCAGTTGCGGACAACAGACTGTCGACCCACAACTTCATCACCAAGGCTTGGCAGGACTTTTGGAATAAGTGGTACAAAAAGTACCTCAATGAACTGCCAACTCTTCAAGAATGGCACACGTCCACTGAAGAACTGAAGGCTGTTTCAGTTGATCTTCACAGGGAGGATAATATGGGATGTGCAAGATGGCCGATGGGGGTGATCCTCGAGGTGTATCCAGGGAGCGATGGCATCGTTAGAGTCGCGTCAGTCAAGACGGCGAAAGGCGTGTATAAACGTAAAATAACCCGATTATGTTTGTTACCTATTGCGTAAAATCTTAAGTCAGCTGACTGAACTAATTTGATTGAGTTAAAGGCTTGTTGTATGCTTGAAAATATCTTATCTCGTAATAACCCTTTAATGGTCAAAATCGACCAAACTGGTAAGATTTGAGGTAATCTCATTGTACACAGTGTAAATAAGTTAGATTTCTTTCAAATCTTAAGTTTAAGGACAACGACGAATTAAGTTGTCAAGCAATTTCGACCATTACTTCATTGTGGCCAGATACCAAATCGTCGGAGCAGTCTCTCCAAAGGAAACTGACTGAAGCATTACTAATGTTAACTATCGTTCAAAGTTTGCGTAGTTTATCGTTATAGATTAATATTAGTTCTAAAGTTAAACGTATATTTATATTTATTCTTATTTATTATAGTTAGGTCTAACTCTGCTTCTTTCCGCTGAATGGATTCAACTCATTCCGCAGCGTTGGCCGGGAGCATGTTGCGTCGTAACACTTGTGTCGTGAATTGATCCACGTTGTATGAATCTCTAAGCGCGAGATTATAATTCGAATCTTTCTAGAAGGTAGATGGGAGTGCGCGAAGAGAGAAAGAGAGAGAGAGAGAGAGAATGAGTGCGGGCGAGAGGCGTCGGCTAACCGTGCACTCAGTCGTGTTCGAACCATCGATCAATCAGGGTCCGTGCGGAGCTCCGTCGCATCCGATCGCCTAACAGGCAAATATCTCCAACGGTCCACTGATTCCAATTCACCGAATCAGGATGTTATCCTACAGCCACTGATTCCTATTGAAGGAAATCAGGATGTTATCCTGCCGCCACTGATTCCTATCGAAGGAACTCAGGATGTTCTCAAAAGATACCTAATCAAACACTATCTATCGAAACGAACTAGCATCGCGACCGCAAGTGAGCGACGCCAACGGCGGTTCGCCGCGACCACGTGTTCGCTTTCTAATTTTCTGTTGTTTTCCGCAATTTACATTTGTGTTTAGTGTTTATAAATCACGTTTGTTAAATTCGAGTTAAATAAATCTGGGTTTTTTGTGCCACTACGGCTTTTTCCCATAAATTCGAGTTTCATTTCGCATACCTCAAATAAACCATTTTAGATTTAAGCTTGGTTCTCTTTCAATTTAAAATCTTTTCGGGATCAGGATAAAGAGTAGTGAATTCTTGTGCAAACATCAAAACTGAATTGTTGAGCCACCTAAGGCTAGGCAATCCAAACAAAACAGAGACGATATGAAGTTTAGAAGGCCTTCGAGGTAAACGTTGAAAATTACTCCCAAACGTAGGTAAATGCAAAAGAATACCCGAGATGTGCGGGTGATGTTTACCCACATGGGGTAATTTTTGTTGCAGGTAACCTTTACCCCAAAATCCGTGTAAAGATTGCGCTTAGTTTTTTCTGTATTGCCATTGACTCATCTTCGGGTCGTTCGTGGCTCGTCTTCGGATCGCCTCCAACTCTCCTTCGATTCACCTCTGGTTCTTACAGCAAAATTCACACTCGTGTATTTTCACTTTCTATACTTGTAGCACAATATACTACACTACTATCGCCTTTCAAAGAATCAAATAAAAATTTTACTTTGCAATCCTGTACAATCGCGTAAAATTCCATGCAATCTCTTGCAATTATATGCAATATTTGGTAATGTTTGACAATCTTGCAATCTAGTTAACACCCAAAATTCATGTAAATGACTCCTCGGGGATTAAAGATTTTCAAAAAACCTCAAACATTACCGTTAACCGTTCTTTGATTGGGCTGTTCGTTTTGGATTCATCCAATGAAAATGCTAATGAAATCGAAAGTTCCAGTTTTTAAACAAGAACGTGAGATACGGAAAAAGTCCAAGGGAGAAATTGTGGCTTTTTAAAATGTCTACAAAATTTTCCCAGTACGCAGACCCGGCTCAACGTTTGTGATTATGGCCTTGAAGCGCGCACTAGGAGCGCTGAATATTGCAAGCGCAGCGAGCTGCGCGCGATGAGCATGTGCTCGTCGCGGTACAAAAGGCTAATTCTTTTTCCAAACTAAAGTGCGTATCAAATGAAAGAAAACTACCCATTTTGGTTAACCTCAGTCACCTACCTGAACTTGAAAGGATATCATCAATGTAACAAATGCGCGCTCTCTGACCCACAGGGTTCAGCCTGAATTAGATATTTAAACTAATAAACTATCAGTTATTGTTAACAAGACGAATTAAAGTTTCCTAAATTAAACTTTGAGCGTCCATAGTGACTTTATAACGCAGAAATGGAAAAAATATTTTTCATTAAATGTTGTAGAATATTGTTTTCCACGTACCATGATCCCTAATAGAAGTCATGTAAGTAAAAACTACGATCTCGGGAGTGGACTCTTTAAACCAAGTCAAGAAATTACCTAGGACCTAGGGTCACCTTATTAAGCTCAAATCAGGCAGGCAGTCTATGCTGAAATCACGGAGTCAATTGCTACTAAAATATGTTGTTTATCAAAGGGAATAAGATGATACATATCTTACCGATTTCCTGGAATTTTTTTCACAAAGTTGTCAGTATTTCACATTTTAAACTTAAAAACACAGCCTATCAAACACCTATTTTTCTCTTGATTTTTTCTAGTTTCGGCCTAGTGTAAAGAGCATATTCCGTGATAGTCTGCCCGGTGCCCAAACCTTGGAGAGAAGAAATCATTTTTTGGTCTGAAAACCCAAAATTCAAATTTTTTCCAAAACAACATCAGATACAAAAAAAAGTCAGAGGAACATGATTTTTTCCATGAAAAAGTTCTGGAAAATTTTCTCTCGAGACTTTTTTCTGTCTTGCGTTATTTTCGAGATTTTTGTGAAAATATGTATATAATGTTTTGACGTTCATTTTTTCTCATCAATATAATTTTATGATGTCATAAAAAATGAAGAACAACATAAGTTAACAATTTCCACAACTTTTACGTCCATATTTTTTCCTTTAAAGTCGGTATTTTTTAAATAATCGATACTCTCCATTTTTTCTAACTTCATTATTCTCCCACTAACACATTGTTAAAACTGTTAAATTGAGTCCTTTTTGGTTTTTCACTACACCATGAAATTGTTATGTTGGAAAAAAAATGTCCAAGGATTTTATACATATTTTCGCAAAAACCTCGAAAATAACACGAGATAGAAAAAAGTGTTTGAGAACATTTTTCTAGATCTTTTTTAAAGAAACAATTTTGTTCCTTTGACTTTTTTCGTATCTTGTGTCGTTTTGGCAAAAAATGTGAATTTTGGTCTTTCAGGCAAAAAAAAAATCGTTCTTCTCTCCAAGTCTCGGGAATAAGGCATGCTCTCATGAAATATACTCTTTATATTAGGACAAATCTAGAGAAAAATCAAGAGTAAAAAAAACGAGAAATTCTAATAGAATCAGGGAGAAAAATAATAAATACCTATAATAGATCAGAAAAGCATTCCCATTTGAACCAAAATTTTAAACATTTTTTGATAATTCGCAGTTTCAATTTTGAAACTTCATATTTTCATAACTTTATGCAAAAAAATGTTCCGGGAAATTAGCAAGATACGTGTCGTCTTATTCCCTTTAAAGAACAACATACATATTTGAGTGACAAATAATTGTGTGACTTGAGCATTTCAAATGTATACGGTCTAGGTAACATATCAATTTGTAGTATATACTTTTTTTTATTTAAAGTTGATTTTCTTTAAATTGAAACCTTTTATATTTCTAAGAAATTTGTGCTTGTAGAATACATAAAGAAAGTGTTAATAATGCTATAAACAGATTGATGAACAAATTCATTTTTCCAGAATTAGCAATGATTGGCTCCTTAAAATCAATAGTTTTTTTTATCAAATGTGAGATAAAGTAAAGTTTGATCACAATTAGCTGAAAATAAACGCTATTTAGTAACCCTTTAAGCATTTTTTATAAGCAAGTGCACAATTACACAACATCTGAATAAATAGACTCAATTTGTTTGTATGAAATCAACTAAAAATCTTGGCAATGACTCTTTACTATGATACTTTGCAAATTGAGAACAATTGTTATTTATTCAAACGATTTTATGAAAAATGCACAGTTTGACTTCTTTTATTTAATAGGTTCGATTTCTTTTGCAAAATAATCAAAAAAAAGTCTGGCAATGTCTCTTTGCTATGATACATGGCAATTCGATATTAACAGGTGATTGTTCAAGCAGTCTGTTTAAGTACGATCATACGTATCATTTCACAGAGTAATTGGCAGGACTTTTTTTAGTTGATTGAGAAAGAAGTTGATCCCATTCATTGTAATATAGAGTATATGCATTCAGTGCTTGGGAAATTGTACATTTGTTTTAAAAATTGTTCAAATAAATACCAATTGTAAATTTTCCAAGTATGATAGCAACGAGTCATTGGCGAAACATTTTTAGTTGATTATGTGCAAGAAATGAAGTCTATTCATTCAGCAGTTGCATGCACAACAAGTTGATTTAGCACAACAAATGGAGTCCATTCATTCAGAAGTTGTGTAATTGTGCATTTCCTGATAAAAATTCCTTAAAATTGAAAATGTTTGTAAAGTTGCAATGTATCATGGTAAAGAGTCATTGGAGATACATTTGTTATTGATTCCGCACAAAGAGTCTATTCATTCAAAATGTTTATATAATATATAATACAATATGTAATACATGTATAAATTGTTTATTAAAATTGCTCCAGCACCGGCCAGAATTGTCAGTCCACTAAAAAAATCGTATTAAAAACAGAGCCGAAAATTGGGTTAGAAAGATATTTTTTTTTAATTGTTAGAAAGTTTATTAAATTTCACGACAATTGTGCCTTACGTAAACTATTTTCAATAAATTGGGACCGAGAGAGCATGTGACAAAGACCGACCTATTTTTCGTTTTTGACCAATTTTGGATTCTCAAATTTCGCTTTCTGTATGCCGAAGTGAATGGAAAAAATTAAAATTTCGCTAAATTAAAGTTTCAAATCTCCCCTCTTTAAAATAAAACCATGAGCATAATGAAATATTAACTGAATCTTTAATTGTCTTGAAAAATGGGGAAGCTCCCCGAAGACGAAGATAGGTTCGTTGAACAGCAGTCGAACTTTTGTAGGTGGGTAAACCTGGAAGTACCACCATGCCCAAACAATGTATAACGTATGCCACAATTAAAAGCTCATTTAAGGCTCATTTAATACCCGAAAGCCAAATTTTGGGCTCTGCATTTTTTTTAAATGCATGGTACTGCCAGCTTTACGTAAAGCTAGCAGTACCATGGTAGAAATATTTGTCAAATCAAGTTTTTTCTTTCACAGGAATTGAGGGCTCATTTAAGGCTCTTAAATGAACTCAGGCGCAATTTTTCAAAAACAACCCTTATCACAGAAAAACTACCCTGAAAAATAAATATGCTCTAATTGAATTTTTTCTTTCACAGGAACTGAGGGCTCATTTAGGGCTCTTAAATGACCTTCAGCGCAATTTTTCAAAAACAACCCTCATCACAGAAAAACTACCCTGAAAAATAAATATGCTCTAATTAAATTTTTTCTTTCACAGGAATTGAGGGCTCATTTAGCGCTCTTAAATGGTCCCCAGCGCAATTTTTCAAAAACAACCCTTATCACAGAAAAACTACCCTGAAAAAATAATATGCATTAATTAAAAAAGTGAGTACGTCAGATTCAAGGGCTCATTTTAGGCTCTCCAACGACCCCAAAATAAATTTTCCAGAACCATCCCTCAACATTCGAAAACGACCCCTTACCCAAAAGTACTCACAAAGTGCAGGAAAAAGTATTGCATCAGTTTGGAATATTTTTTAGTTGGCCGAAAACATCAAAAACTTTTCAAAAAATCACCCCTCAAACTCAAAAACCACCCCGTGAAGGAATTTTACATTAAACTATGAATGAAATATATCAGCAGTTTTTGCTTTTCTTGCACCCTGCACAAACAGTGTATAACCTATGCCAGAATTAAGGGCTCATTTAAGGCTCATTTAATACCCAAAAGCCAAAAAAAATGCAGAGCCTAAAATTTGGCTTTTGGGTATTAAATGAGCCTGATATGAGCCGTTAATTCTGGCATAGGTTATACACTGTTTGTGCAAGGTCCAAGAAAAGCAAAAACTGCTGATATATTTCATTCATAGCGGTCCTACTGGGAGCCGATGTCATTCTTTAGATGACAGTTGCTCCCAGTGGGACCCTGCGGTGGTTGTTAACCTTTAGTTTTTAATTATATATATTATCTTTCACACTTATAAATGCTTAGAAATGCACAACCTAGGACGATACACTTTTCGAATGAAGGAAAAGATTGCCCCTATTCGTTAGGTTCTAGAACCGAAGGTCACGTGCATTTTTAAAATGCTCCGCGAGAGAAAGCTGATGCTTTGGTTCACAGAAGGTAGTTCAGAAGCCAGACTCGTATTCTCTGTTGTGCAAACACGTTAAGTGTACTGCACTGTGTTGCGAATACAAAGGTAATAATTACAGTTTGCCCGTTATTGCTATTATCCTTTAGCGGGAAGTTGGATAATGGGGCGTGCTTCAAGAGAAAAAATCCCCGGGAAAATCAGAGCTCTCTTTATTGAAGTGAAGCATTATCAGGTCACGAGTTTATTCTCGAAAATATTGTCCCATAAATCCCTGGGGTTGAAAAATAATAGACGCTAGCATACAATTTGTACATTCCTTATTAAATTAATAGTTGTTCCATCACTCTTTAAAATAATAAGAAATAGTATTGTTTTACATTTTCAACAACAAAATTAAGTTAAGAATTACATTCTCATTTAGTTTTTTTTTTGTTATAGGTATCTAAAATTTTTTAGGCCTGCAGTTCTGGAGTTACCAAACAAATGCGGGTGGTGAGTAATTATTTACTCGAGTGAATGATTCCTCAATTCAAAATTACACAAAAAAATCCTATTTTCGAATTTTTTTGTATGGCAATGGGAATTTCTTTAGCTGTTTAATTTGTATTGGAATATGTGTGATCAATTTCAGATACGTTTGAAAAACATACGCAAATAACAAAATTGCTTTTAACAGTTTTATTTCATTTCTGAAAAAATGGTTTAAACATATAATTGTATTTTCTAAAAATTATCAGATTTCAAAACAATATTATCACCAACAAAAAAATTATTCAAAAACTTTTAAATTTACATTTTAAAAACATTGTTCCTATATTATGTTTTAATTGAATTATTGGGCAGTGCCCCAAAAATGTTAATTAGCCCGGGAAAAAATTAATTAATTAGTGGGAAAATTACTTCTCAATTTTCATCTGATCAAAAAGCTGAAAAGTCTTCTTTTCCTCTGCAGCGACTTTCTTTTTCATCAAGTCCTTACAGATTTCTTCCACTGACTTAGCGGAACGTTCTTCTCTATTTTCGCGAACATTCGCGTTTTGATCCTCAAAATTCTTGGTGATCGATTCAGTAAAATGCATGCTTTTGAAACAATCCATGACAAAATATTTAGATAATTTCTCAAAAAGTGGAACAGATGGGAAAAGATAACGTTAGTATTCTCAACTCCCTACATATAAATGAAACATTTAATTTATCTTTTGAGCAAGGATGACGGCAGCGCGCCCTCTAGGATTTCCTTAGAACTAGTTATGCATCTGTATAGCTTTTCTAAATTGTAGATTGAATTTATTTAATGGACTTTAACGTGATTAGATTTATTTATTGCTATACTTCAAGCTCTGAAAATTTGTTATTATTTTTGTGTGATAGACGTCTTCTACCTCAAACTTAAATTTAAACGAAACAACTAGAATGAGTGGATAATGCTTTTTTTTTAATTTTCATTTGTGACCGAAATATCTTTTTTTTATTTTCTAAATAGTAGCAGTGGAATAATGAACATTTTCAGACTTTAGCTCATTATGTTAAAAAAGCATCAAATTTTTCTAGTATGAAATTTTTGTTACCCAAAGAAAGTTTTGGGATCGGGTGTCGAAAATTTGGTCATATTTTTTTTAATCCGGTATTTTTTCAAAATAATGAAGATACTTAACTGTTTTCTTTCGATCCTGGCAGAGGGTTTATGATTGTTTTGAAATCCGCGAAAAAAGTAACAAAATAGCGACCGTTTTTCTGAAAATCAAAAAGTTTGATTTTTCCAAAAATATGGAAAAATAGTCCAAACTTAAATTTGTTCCTTTCGAAGAGTTCTACAAAAAGTTCCTCTTCCATTTCTCGATATTTTGCAGACAATTTTTGTTGAAAAAATGTATATTTTGCAAATACTACAACAAAATCGAGTAAAAATAGCGAAAAATGGAGTACGAATTTTTCGTAGAATTCCAAAGGACAAATTTTGCTTTTGGACTTTTTTCTGCATTTCACATACTTGTTGAAAAACTAAAATTGTTGATTTTCGGAAAAACGGTCGCCGTCAGGATTAAAATGATAAAGTTAATTATCTTCATTATTTTAAGAAATACCAGATTTTTAAAACAAAATGTTTGCCCCCGATTTGATCAATTTTGTTTGGATCACAAAGAACACTTATGTGGGCGTCCGCATGAAAAGGACCCTTATGGCTGGTATGGAGTTACGTCAAGGCTCATATAGCCGTATAAATTCTCCGCATTTTAAGCAAAAAACAAACCCTCAATGTTTAAAAACGAGTCGTCGGGGCGTTTTTGAATTTAGATCTTGGAGAAACCACTTTTCGAGGAAACGAAAATCTAAACTTGGCTAGTGCCATAATCGCAAGTGTTATCATTTTTCTTCGAACATGAAATATACCCACTTCCGGCAGCTCTTTGGACATGATGACGAGTATAATGCCAATAGAATCAATATAGGTCCTAGTATCATCGCCCTCTCAAAACCTGAAAATTATCATTTTGACCCAGATTTAGAAAAACGCGAATATCTCTTGAGCAAGGGCCCTTTTCATGCGGATGCCCACATATAATATGTTTTATGCTTTCTTAACAAGTTCAGCCAAATCTAGGTGTACCAGTGCTATTAAAAAGCTCTTAATTTTTGCAAAAATGTTCCCTCTTTTTCCTATTTTTTCACAGAGGACTCTGAGGGCACTTGAACTTTTTTTTTTAAGTCTTGGGAGGGAAAAATTGATCAATATTTAGATAAGACAAGAAACAGAAACTAATAATTTGTTTGAATCATACCAGGTTGAACTTCGCTCAGCTCAATTCCAACGCTAGTTAGGGGTGGAACGGGAGTTGGTATTCCTTGAGGCGGACTGCCATTTCCGCCAGTGGAACCAACGCTCGACAACCTGTGAGGACTTCCCGATTGTCCATGATGTGAACTTGGAACGGCTCTGTGAGGACTCAAAAGGCTTGCGAAGTTAGGCGTATGCAGAGGAGATCCTCCTGGCGTCGATGCGTGCGAATGCGAAGCGTGAGTATGCGATCCCGTACTGGGCGATCGTCTCGCATGATGCCTTGTGCTGCAATTCAAATTCCTATTAAATTATAATAAGAATTACATATTAGTATTTGACAAAAATCTGTAAATTAAAATTCAATCTCAAAATTCCAGTTCAAGTTTTCAATTCAATTCGTGCTATTCACATTCAGGGCTCGGATCGTGCGACTTTTTTTCCACTTTTTTGGAAAAATGCGACTTTTTGCGACTTTTTGAAGAAAAATGTTGACTTCTTTCCACTTTTCCTAGATGTTCGCAATACTTAGTTTCAGTTTTCATCACAATGAAAGTTTTAAAATTGAAATTCAAAACCAGAAACAATTTTACCATTTTAAGTGAAAATATTAAAAATTGAATAATATCTCATTAAAGCTTTATTCTGAGAAATTTTTTAATTAATAGCGTTTGAAATTGATCAATTTCAAATCTCATGAATCCGTATTCAGAGGTTTAATTTTTTCAAATTGCAACTTATAGCAGTTGGACATTTGTAATTCGAAAACGTTTCAAATTGATTGATTTCAAATTCATTTACAGTCTTGACACTCTTCCCCCTATTCCCTTTTCCCTTTTTAAAGAATTCCTTTCTTTCCCTCTGTTCAATAAACTTCCCCTTTCCCCTTTTTTTCGTCTAAATGCGAACTGAATTAGCAGAACATAATGAGAAAATCCAACTATTTTCGTTTGAAAGTTAATTCTTTTTTGGTTAAAAATTCGCCTATTTGGCCGAAGATTTTATTATTTTGTTGCAAATTCAACTATTCTGTTAAAAAGTCATCTTTTTTCGTCTAAAAGTTTGCTGTTTTGTTGAACATTTGCCTTTTTAGAAAAAAAATGATTTTTGTTGTTGTTGAAAGCGATCTCTTTGTTGAAATTTTAAATTTTCAGGCTGATAATTCAACTGACTTCTAGAAGCATTTTCTGTTTGGCATGTAAATTCAATTATTTGGTTGAAAATGCATCTATTCGGTTGAAAATTTATCTCTTTTAATTGAAAATCCAACTACTTGGTTGTAAATGCAACTGTTTAGTTTAAAATTAGTTTATTTGGTGAAAATTCAACTTTTTTGTGAAAAATTCATCTTTTTCGTTTGAAAACGATCTATTTGGATGAAAATGTAACTGTTTTTTGTTGATATTTAATCTCTTTTATTTCAAAATTCAACCATTCGGTTGAAAATTCAATTATTTTGTTCAAAAGTCATATTTTTTGTCAAGAATTCAAATGTTTTGTTAAACATTCGTCTTTTTGAATAGAAAATTCGTCCTTATGGATTTAAAATTCATCTTTTATGGTGGAGAAGATATCTTTTTCGGTTGAAAATTCATCTTTCTTGGTTACAGATTAACTTTTTTCTTGAAAATTCATCTCTTTAGATTGAAATTTCAACTGTTTGGTTGTAAATGCAACTATTTAGTTGAAAATTATATTCTTTTTTTTTTAATTCAACTGTTTGGTTGAAAATTTATCTTTTTTCGTTGAAAATTGTCTTTAAGAAAATTCGTCTTTTCGACTCGAAAATTCAACTATTTGGATGAAGTTTAATCTTCTTTGTATGAAAATTCGAGCATTTGGTTGAAAAATAATCTATTTGGCTAAAACTTAAATTACTTTGTTAAAAATTAGTTTCTTTTGCTTGAAAGGTCTCAACCATTTGGTTGCAAATGCAACTATTTGGTTGATTTTGTAAAAATTTAACTATTTGATTGAAAATTAATTTTAGGGCTCGAAAGACTACTGTTTTTTAAACCATTGGACTTTTTACCTTGAAAACTCAACTCGTTTGTTAAAAATTCTTCGTGGGATTACAAATTCGTCTTTTTTGGTTGAAAAATTACTTTGTTGAAAATGCAATATATTTCGACTTGAAATCTTAGGAATTTAAAGCGTTTCATATTGAATTTAATATTGTGTCTATATTAATTTTATTTAAAAGAATTTATTCGCCTATTTTCGTTAATAATCATCCTACTTCCCCTGTTTCAAGAGCATTTTGGGCTGTGAGGTCTGAACTATTAAAAAATTAATCATTTCATATTCAAATTATATAGGCCCAAATTGAAAGACTTAGTTGTTGAGTAATTTCAAATTTCAAATGTTCAAATCAATGAGAATTATGTAATCTATATTCCTAAACAAATAAGGTTATTATTTTAGTCATTCAGTGTCTGATACTGCTTTTTTTTATTACATATCTTTCATAATTTGATGCGACTTTTTGTGAAATTTTTTCGAAATTCCATGCTACTTTCTTTGTAATTTTATGCGACTCTTTTTAAGCTTTCTATAGTGGATCCGAGCGCTGCCATTATATAGTATTATTGTTAAGTAATTAAACACAAAATTAAAATTAATTTTCATTCTTTGAAAGAGAAGTACTTCTTAAAAGCTATATCTTCCTCTGTGGGATTTTTTTCTTCGCAATCTTATCTAAGATGGAAGTTAGATGAGAACTCAGGTGGATTTAACATGAACAGCACTTGTCGGTTGGAATATAGTTTCAAATAAAAATACACAAAGGCAAAAAAGAGGTGGTTGCGGCTCGATTATAGGTTTGACCTAACGCGTGGTCAGGAGATTTAAAGAGAGAGCATGAAGGTACTAGACACGTGATTTTGAACACGCGATGTGCGGAAGAGGATGGAAATACGGCACGCGACTGGGAGCAATTTCGCTTAGGCATTGTCAGGACTTATTACGACTAAAAGCTCGTTATGGGAAAAATAAAGTGATAATGGTTTGACAATAAAAAAATGATTTATGATGGCCACGCCAACGGATAAAGCTAGGTGTGAACAGAAATGTATTTTTGTTTCTTATCTCAGAGAATTTGAACTGAATGCTGCTGCTTAAGTTGTTGAGAAAGTGGCTTTGTAATTGGAAAATAAGTTTTTATTTGAGAAAATTATAATTAAAATTAGGTGTAAATGATTGAATTAATATTATAATTAAACTTGAGATTTTTGAGTATTGAAGGGAATGGAAGAAAGATAATAATGAGATATTCACCTGGATTGTCTTCTTGGAGTGAGGGGTGAACCGTGGCTGATTTGTCCTAAGTTCAGGGCCGCAGTGCCATTTACTCGGCAAGTATCAACCCTTTTCCTTGGAGGATCTGACTCCAATTGTGTTGCTGAGGCTCTCATTCCGCCTCTCATTACTTCTAGCTCATCCTCACAGGCTGGTCTTCTCCTTTTTCTCTCGAGCAGGAGGAAGTAAATTACCTTTTCTGTATTGTGGCTGAAAGAATATTAAAAAGTGCTGGAATTAGGGAGGACAAAGTTGGAAAGACGTAATCCAGCAAACAGGCATTTACAAATAAATGTTAAATTTAATATAGGGAAATTCATCAAAGTATCTTTTTGAATGGTGCAAAATTGTAGAATTATTATTGGGAAAAAGTCTAGCTCTAATCAAACTCTAATAAATGAGAATTAACTAAAATTTAGTTAAAACAGAAATACAGTATTAATGATAATTACAATAATAATAAGTTTATTACTTTTTAAAAGCGTTTTACTACTGGAAACTTTTTATAATTGAATTGAATCTGCACATATTATGAAAGAAGTCCCACCGCAATCAATAACTCGTCTGGAATTCTAATACTGAATAGAAATTAAAGTTTAAACGCTTATAGTTGAATGCAAATTGAAAAGTGGAGTTTCTGAAAAATTTTCATGAAATGTTTTAAAGTTTGATGTATTATTTTGACCTTTGGGAATTAGTAACTATTATTTGCAGGCCTCAGACTTACCACACTATTAACATTATTTGGCAGTTTTTTGTGAGCGATAACACTATTTTGCTACTATTTAAAAAAAAAATTACACTAAATATACAA
The DNA here is from genome assembly GCA_011634705.1 of Andricus grossulariae. Taxonomy (NCBI): domain Eukaryota; kingdom Metazoa; phylum Arthropoda; class Insecta; order Hymenoptera; family Cynipidae; genus Andricus; species Andricus grossulariae. The sequence goes on along the minus strand of JAABKJ010007545.1, from coordinate 281,091,949 downwards.
TTTTCTGAAAATTATCCGCGATTGGTACTATTTTTTACTTTTCCTTAAAAAATATTTTTGAACTTCTTCGAAAATTGTCTCCATGGCTGATTAGGGGCTGTGCATAATTTAAGTTAGGTGATTGGGGGGGGGGGGGGGTTGAATTTTTTTTTTAACAAAAAGGATGAATTCTCAACAAGCAATGTAATAGTTGATATTTTAACCAAGCAAAGGTTTTATTTTTAAATCAAAAGCAGTTGAATTGAACCAAAAATAAGAAATTTAAAACATAATAGTTAAATATTCAACCAAAGCAATATAATTTCTACCAAAAGATTAAAGATACGAATTTTCAAGAAATTACATCAATTTTCAACTAAATATTTTGGAGAATAGATGTGATGTTAGCCCAAATTTTGTTTGATTAATTTTTAGTTTACATTTTTTAGAATAGTAGAATATGAATTAAAAAAAAAAATAATAATAATAATTTTCAATCAATCAGGTATATTTTGAACGAAACACTTGAATTTCCAATTTGAAAAATTAATTTAAAGAAAAAAAAAAACGAATTTTTAACTTTTAAGATGGTACTTCAACTTTCAACCAAGGAATTTAATTTTCAACCTAAACAGATGTATTTTCAACAAACGAAAATTTTATAGCTAATAAAAGATTTTAATTGAAAATAAAAAACAGTTAGAATTAACCAACAAAAACAAATTTTTAAAAGACTACTTGAATCTTCAACTAAAACAGATTAATTTTCTACCAAACAGTTGCATGTTTTACAAGAAAAATTTATTTCCTACCAAAAAAGAGGTGTTTTCAACAAAACACATAATTTCTTTAACAAATAGTTAAATCTTCTACCGATTTGTTCAATTTTCGAACAGAAAATACAAATGTTCTGCAAAACGGTTGAATTTTCAATAAAAAGTTAACTTTCAACCGAAACAGATTAATTTTTAACCAAAAAAGGTGAATATCTATAATCTATCTATGCTACACGGAATAAAAAAATCTATATCATTGTTTTTTATATTTGAAGGTTGATGAAGCAAGCCTCAAAGTCCAGGAAAATCTTCATTAAATCGAAACAAAAAAAAACCGATGGTGTAAATTGCAGTCGAACTTTTCAGTTTAAATTTAAGTTTAAAAACATTATAAATTTTAAATATTATATATTTTTCTTGTAATGATGTTTCCTTTAGACTGCTATGGTCCAAGAAGAAGAGCAAAAAAATTTAAAAGATGTTGAAGCCGAAAAAAATTCTTTGAAAATGGCTGAAATTAAATTCCAATTGGAGGTCGCAATCGCTGAAATAAATCGGTTCAAAGATGAGAAGTTACAATTAAAAATGGAGAATAAAGAATTTGTAGAGATTAAAACCAAGCTGCTCCATTCTATATAGTGTGTCCGTCTCAACAGGGCCCTATTTGATGGAAACGGAAAATAAAGAAAATTAGCCTGATGGCACACAAAACCACAAATTATCCAGGCTTCCTAAGGAGAAGGTATATTCTCTTAAGTTATTTTTTTCCATTAAATACAAAATACACAATTAAATATGAAATAAAAATATTAAGATTTTTTGTTTAGTTTACAGATAATAACAAATGTGATAGAAGAAACGTACCGAGCTGTACAATCCAAGGAAGAAGAAGGGACAAACAACGTGGAAATGAAAACGGCCGACTTATCATTTATCGTTGATTTCAATGCTAGTAGTTTTATATGAAAAAGTTCAAACTGATGATTTGGTGAGTTCAATCAAGGAAATGCTGATATATCTCGCCATAAAAAGTTAATGAAAAAATTAGTCCCTTATGTATTAAAATATGTTCTTTAATACCATCATTATGTAATACTTTGCAGACAAACACGCCGAAGAAAAGTAATATTAATTTTTCAGCGTATAAGACTATCGACTTCGATGAGAAAGAGGAGAGAAAAATTAACCTCCTCATGTAGAAGGATCTACTTTACCGGAAACAAATAGCAACTAAACCAAATGAAAGTTGCTGGAGTGCTTCGCAAGTTTAACTTTAAAAAAATTGGAAAAGTTTATTAACTAAAAATTAAAAGAAAAATAATTTTATATTTATCTTTACATTTACATATCGGATGCATAAAGTATTTGAGAAAACCAAGGAGCATGACAAATTTTTTTATTCCATATTACGAAAGAAGCTGTACAATGCAAACCGGGCAAAAAATTGTAATATTGTAACTTTCATAAAAAGTGATTAGCATGATCCGTGTATGCAGTGTAATACATAACTCTCATAATGGCACTTTTATAAAATTGATTGTTCAAATTCAATATATCATTGTATATTCAAGTTGCGAATATTTCCAATGTTCACTTACCAAACAAACAAAAAAAGATTAAACAAGGACTTATTTATAAAGGGCGTCACATACTAATTTTCAATACCCATTTGCAGTACTAATTTTCTGCTCTCATTGCCAATACTGATTCAGTACTGATGCTCGATACTCATTCTCTCAGTACTAATTCACTCAAGACTCATTTTACCAATACTCAATCCGCGAAGTAATTATACTGGAACTTGGATTGAATGAGTCCGGATTTACTGCTTTCGAGAATTTTTGCCGCGGCGGCTTCGGGGTGAGAGTAGAGCTTGAGCCCCAAGCGTGAAACACCAACAGCGTAGCGACTGTCACTGAATGTTTACGTTTGGACGGTCTGGATTTACCACTGAAGGCCAATGAAGCCATCTCCGAAACCGGTGGTAAATCCAAGTTCAAGTGTATTGCGTCTCCTATACTCACTTTAATACTCAATTCAATACTCATATGCAATAGAAATTGTTCTATACTCAATTTTTGCAACGGTACCTTGAACGGTACACATAAGTTTAATACTTGAAAAAAAATTTGACACTATTTTTTAAATTTTGTGACACTATTTACAGCTTTTTTCTTATCTCTGCAGAGAGTCCGAGGCCTATTTTGGACGTTAGAATCCGAAAAGTAAAAGTGAAGGAATTTTGGTTGTGTACTCTTTATGATTGTGTAATATACAGCGGCGGAATAGGCGCCTAGGGGCGCGGGTGGAAACAGGGTCGCAATACACGAAAACTGATTAGCAAAAAATAATAAAAAAGTCGTTTTTTTTCTCTCCCTTATTTATCAGCGACATTCTACTTTTAGTTCATTTTTAACTAAATTTCGAAGCAAATTTTTTGAACCAAGTGGAATCCCAACTTGAAGTCCAGGCCCGTTCGCCACTGGTAATATAAAAGAATATTATAACCGTAGTGTTACGGGACTTTAATGGACCAGCCTAATAAGGCAATTATAATAATAATAAAAGAATATCGTTTTCCTTACTTTGGACTAAGGAGCTCTTTGATAAGTTTCTCCTTTTCCTTAAAACATCCGAGACTGGCGATAGCCAACAAAACGTCAGGATCAATGGCGTCCTCGGACGGAATCACGTGTGTTTGCACTACATCCATCATTGAGAGTTCTAATTCCAGTTCTCCTTTTCCAGCTGCTGTCACCCATATATGCCTATTTATCTCGGCGAGCTGAAAGCCGAATGTAGTTTAACTCATACATTTATATATAACATGTTGATATCAGATTTGATCAAATGTTTCAGATTATGGAACTCCATAACTAAATGAGGTGTCTCATCAAAATCCCCCTGTTATATTCCAATTGAATATGTCTTCCAGTTCATTCAACTTTTCGATCAATTTCTAATATATCTTCATCTTGCATTAGCTTTGTACAATTCTAGCCTGCCAGTGAACCACTTGTTTCACTTTTGTGTCATTTTAAACAAAAGTCACTATTAGTTATTTTTTTACTCTTGCTTTTAAGTTTGAAGCGTTTAAAATTGAATAATTTTTTATTTCTGCATTCAAAATAAGCTAATTTCAAATTGATGTATTAAAAATTGGTCCACTTCAAATCCAAATATTCAAAATTGAACTGTTTCAAAATTATATTTTGTTAATTGGACAATTTAGAAATAATAGTCCTAATAGTTGAACGATTTTGAATTGAAACATTTCATAATTCATGAATTTCAGATTAAAACTGTCAAAATTGTCCAATTGCGCATTGAAAGGGTTTAAAATTGAAAATTTTGTAACTAAATAAATTCTAAGTCGAACATTCACAAGTATATATTTAGATAATTGAAGATTTCAACTTTTGAAATCGAAAAAGCATTCACTTGTTGAAAAAAATGCTGTGGTTTTAAAATTTTTCGCTTTTAAAATTCATAATTTTTAATTTAGAATTAATTTCAAACGCGCACATTAGAAATTAAGCAATTTTAAGTTTGAGAATTTCACAATTTCAAAGTAAAAACGATAATTTTAAGTTTAAAGCGTTCGAATTAAAAAAAAAATTAATATTCAAAATTTTTTAATTTAAAAATGAAATTAGTTAATTTGAAAATTAAAAATGGATTCAGAATGAACCTATTATGATTTTATAATTCAATAAATAAAAAAAAGTTCAACATGTTTTAAATATTAAACAATTTAAATACAAATGTTCAAATTTAAATGAATATAGATTGAAAATTTATAAACTATAGACTTTCAAACTAGTAGAGTTCAAATGAAGTTCAAAAATTTTGAATAGAGTGTTCAAGATTCTAAAATTTTAACTTCAAAACGTTCAATTTCAAATTAATAACGTTTCAAATTATAAAATTTCTAATTGAGTGCTTTATTTTCTACACTTTTTAACTCAAAACGTCCAAGTCGAATAATTTCGTATTCAAATATTTACAATTGGATCATTTCAATTTTGTATCTTACAAATATTATTTCCGTTTCAATTGAATGCTCTAATAATTGATCAATTTTTAGTAGAAACGATTAATATTTTTATTTATTCGGATAACGAGCTGATTGCCTGATTACAAAATTGATTATTTTAAAATTAAAAGCGTCTGAAATAAATTAAGTTTTAATTGCAAGAATTATAAATTGAATTAGGTAATTTAAATTTAACTAATTAAATGCTTTCAAATTGAAACTTTGAAATTGCAAAATTTTACAATTTAAAAATGAAGGTCCTAATACAGTCGAACTCGGAATTAACGTCGGTTTTGGGGCTGTCCTTGGACCTGACCTACCCTAACTAAACCGGATTTAGTCTACCTCTGGGCATTCTGCCATTTACTTTACCTTCATACACCTGTTTGGTCAGTCGTTCATCTTTCATTCTTTCAACATGCCCGAACCATCTTAATTGATTTCTTCCCCATATGTCAACTAGTGTCTCTCCTGTACCACATTCTTCGAGGAGTATCTCGTTTCGGACTTTGTCCACCAGTGTTTTCCTGTATATTGTGCGCAGAGGTTTCATGCCAATCGCTATAAAATACTCGATTTGCAACTAAATAGTTATGTTATTAATTTCCCAAGACTATACTAGGGTGCTCCAAAAAATTGACTTTCGAATACAGGGTATGCCAACCTCCCCCCCCCCCCATAATGTGAGGTTCCAAGAAAAAATTCTCCAAGTTTGAGCCAAATATGTTAATATTTAAACGTGCCGCAAAGACCTGAAAAATCCCATAAGATTATTAGAATTTGTTAAGGAGTCTCCAACGATTAATTTACACTAATTTACTTTAAATTTTGATGCCCCCCTCCACTGGTCGAGGGTAAAAAATGCCCCAAGAAACTGAAATTTACAATTTTGCGAAAACTTTTCCTTAAAAGAGAGGCAAGAATCTCTAGTTATTTTTTAAATTTGGTTAACGAAATAAAGTATTTAAAATTTGTTTTCTTCTGTAATTGCTGCAGTAATTTGTCATCATTGAGATAAACATTTTTCGCTAAAAACATTATCGAATTGTTTAAGCAATGTTTTAAAGATTGATTGTACATTTTTATGGAAATGAGACAAACCATTTCTTTTTTCAAAATTTGGTTAACCATGTAACTTATCATTAAATATTTAAATGTTATACAAATTCTTAAAATAATTATTATTTGTTTAAACAATTTTTTAGTATTGATCATGAAAAATTGAAAAAAAACTTACTTTCGGCTTCCAGAGGACCAACAATCATCGCTCTGCGACGGCGATTTAAAGTTTAAACGGTTGAAGTAAAGAAATAATTTTATAACGACAAAATTAAACGTAATTTTTCTAAAATGAAATCTTAAAGATAAACGATACACTTAACCAAATTGATAAAAAAATCAGATTTTTTACGCTAATTCCATCAAGAAGAAGATAAATTTGATAAATTTGTTTAAAAAAAAACAGTTTGAACAAAAAGCAATTATTTAAACAAATACATTTTCTTAAGAATAGGGTAGTAGTACCTGAATGATATAGATACTTAATAATAAGCTATAAAGTTGACTACATTTTTTTTAACACGAGGTTTCTACTTCCTTTTAAAGAAAAAGTTACAAGTAAATAATAATGCATTGTTTAAACAATTGGCTAATGCTTGAAACAAATATTAGTCTTCCTATCAATGACTAATCATCCGATTAAAAGTAAAAAAGTACCTTTCAATGAGTTTGCAGGAAAAAATTATTTAAACAAATGGAAATTGTTTAAATAATTTAAAATTGTCTTGAAGATGAATAAAAACATTTCACCTATCGAATAAAAATAATTAATGGCAAAAAAACAGGGCTCATATACGTCAATTAACTCATCTGATTTTTCCGAAAACATTTTTCCATGTAAATCTTATGGGATTTTGCGGACCTTTTCGGGAATCTGACAAAATGGAGAGGTCGCAGCCTTAGAAAAAAGTCTAAAATCCATCGACAATATTGTAGCTTTTATTTGAAAATTGTACATATTTGAATGATTTAAATTGGAAACCAAATATTTGACTTAAATTATTCAATTTTAAACAGTTTCTATATCAAACCGGCTAAAGTAAAAAAGCTTCGATGAGTATATTATACTTTTTTAATGAATTCTAAATATATCAAGGATTCTGGAAGGAATTTTAGGTGTAGAAATAAAAAATATTTCCGAAATTTAGTAATTTCATATGAACTTTGGTGATACCATCTTCCCTAGAAATCCCTTACTATTTGAGAAGTTACTCAAACTATAAAGGAACATAAAACTATTAAACTTACATCCATACAAATTATATTGATCTCAAAATCCACTTTTGTAAATATAATACACTTCTCCTTAATTTTATAAGTAAATTTTTTAAATGAAAATTGAAAAATAAAACGAAGTGTTTAATAATAAAAAAACCTACTTAGCTACATTTCGTAAAAGACTTTGATGTTGCAAGCCATATTGCTTGGGTAAAGATTTCATTCCTATATTGTCCTACGTTAAACCACCACTGAAAGTTGCAGCAACTAAGTCTCCTATCCTATGAAATACATGACACCTTAAATAGTGCTTTGTAATGATTTTTGAGAAAGTGTATTGCATTAGTAAATTGATAAATATTCTGAAGATTTAAAGAAATTTATATGTTCATTAAGAGATCGCAAGAAATTATCTGGGATTGTAGATTTGAAAGTTCCTTCAAAAGAGATAGAAAGTTTTTTAAATGTTATCCGTTCAGCAAACCTACTTACAGCTATAAGTATGATTTCTTATACTTATATTGAAGGAAAAATGCAATCAATTACGAAGTCATTTTTTAAAATTTTAATCATACTCATTGATTTTGGAAAATGTTTATCAAACACATTTTACTTTTATTTTTCACAGATAACTTAAAAAAATTATTTGAATAGTTCCAAAAAATTTAATTTTCCATCAATTTAATTTTGTTCAAATGATACTAGTGACATGTTTTATCCAATAAAATTACTTACGTTTAAACTTGATCTGAAATCACAGCTGTGTCGAGTCTCAAGAAGAAAGGACAGAAATCTAAAGAAGAAATTCGAAATTAATTTTCTTCCAAATAGCTAATTGCGTGAATTGATGCTAACACGAATACATAATCCCACGTAAGAATGTCGAACGTGGGCCCTGTAATAAATTCTTCACTTGTCATAGAAATGTAGAATCCTAATGATGTAGACTGTGGACACAATTGATTCTCAAGTTCTTTTACCTTTACTCCAATAAATAATTATCAGTTAATAATGACATAGAAATATTTTTTTAAGTATTTGTTATATTTGTTCACAGTTCAGATTGTACTAAGAGTTTAATTTTATGATGCTGTTTGCCATAAATAACGTTTTATTGCCGATATTTCAAGATTATACCAGATTAAACTAAGACCTTGTTTTCGCAAAAGTGCCAATGTTCGAGAAATGTTTATGTATCTTATGTTGTAAAATGTATATAGATCCAGGAAATGAAAGTACGTAAATCAATATTATTCATGACGTAGTACAAGATTTTTAGAAGGAAATTTTTACGCCGCTGAGGAAAATATTAAGCGCATTGAAGATGAGTTTGTGCGAGAACTCCACTCAAGGTGAATTAAGATAGTGAAGATACCGTATATTATATTAGAAAGAATGCCTCTATTGTATTCACATAAAAGCAGACAGAAAAACCTATAAAGTAATCTGATCGACATCAAAAGATACATATAGATCATTTTAAATTGAGTTTTAGCCATTTTGTATTTAACTTTAACATAGGCGTAACGCTAGAGGTGCCCCCCCCCCAATGCATGAGTTACGTATTTTTATAACGCCCCCCCCCCCTACCACTCTTATACTAAAAAATATGGTTTTAGTTCTATGTATTGGCCAGTTTTCATAAAAAGAGTCGACGCTAATTTCATCATAGACCATGGAATACATTGGAATTGGCCTACCATTGGAAATTTAAATAATTAAAACTTCATGGAAAGAAAATATTAAATCAAAAGAATGCAAACTGTGATTATTAAAATTAAGGATTCTATTGTAAATTCTGTATTTTTCTTAGAAACTGCATATTTCCATGCCCGAAAATGTAATTTTTTTATCAACACTTTGGCACTTTTTCTTGTCCACAATGACACAATACATAAATATATTTCATATTTAGAAATGCTAAATTCATTAATTTAAAAAAAAATGACTTTCGTAAATCATGACAAATTTCGGAAAAAATATGATATCAGAGTGTCAGATTCGGTTATGCATTTTCATTTTGAAAAAATATAAGTCATATCCTTGAAATAAATGGTTAGTAAATAAAACGTTAAATTTGAAATTGTAGTGAATCGGTTGCTGTAAGAAATTGGCAATTAAGATTGCGGATTCATTAAGGCTTCCGACCGATTCAAGTTTTCTAATCGATTCTTTGTTTCTAGGCATATATAGAATTTTCCCAAGTAATTATTTCTTATTTTAAATATAATCCTGATGCATAATCAATAGTTCATTTCCTACAAAATATAAAAATTAATATTAATAAAAAATATTCAGAAATATGGTCATTATTGAATTTCGTTTAATTAAAAACACGAAATGAATTGCATTCCAAATTTCAAAAAAGGAAAAAATCACAATTTACAAAAATTTTTATTAACATTCTTGTAATTAAGGATTTTTGCCTCCTTTTAATTTGGAATGTTTTTTATTTTGTGTTTTTAATTAAACGCAATTCAATAATTACGCGATATTCATGAATATTTTTTATTTATGTTAATTTTTACATTTCTGAATATGTTCTATTAATATCTTCATCAATATAAGTTTTTCATATAGTGTAAATTATTCTTTATAATTTTTAAATCATAATTTCAAGACATTCAATAACATTTCAAAATTATAAATGAAAACAAATTCGAGAAAACCTGAGCGTTCTAACCTACCTAATAGCACGGAACGTGTCAGGAACGTTCCTAGAACGTTCCGTGGGCACCTTCGGAACGTCCGAGCGGAACGCCTAAAATGTTCGCCGCTTGGGAATGTTGCATTAGGACCTGAGTGAAATGTTCCATTATTGTTATTTTTAACAACAATTATCTCCTAAACCGTAAGAGATATGTGAAAATGGATGTCATTTTTGAGTTTTGAGTACCGCATATACTATCTATTATATGATATCCATATCATAAACTGACATCGATTTTGACCTATCACTTACGGTTTATGCGATATTTATTGATAATAATAACAATAACGGTAATTTATGTTTGGAACGTTTCTGGAATGTTCCTAAGTGGCGGACATTTTACACGTTCCGGGGACGTTCCGTGCTATAAGGGACTATATTCACCTGATAACTGGCGTAACTGACATAACCTCTAAACGAAACACAACCTATAAATGAACATATAAATAGAATGGAAGGAATAAAATATAAATAATTACCTGAATTATTTTCTTCACGTGAATTATGCTTTGATTTATATAATTGTTTCACAGTTTCGGAACAGTTAACGCACTTTTTCAAGTGCTCTCCCTGCCGGTGAAACGACACTGGCGAACAGCACTGGGCCGCCAGTGCCGTTTGAGTGCCTGTTTTGGCTGATTTCGGCACCTAAACGCCACTGAGAGTGATGCGACGGTCAAATAATGGTCCTATTGTATTTGTCACGTACCGGGCGAGCAGAGTGATTCACAGTAGTTGGCCGCCACCAACCGAATTCCTTTTTAAAATTTTTTTCAAATTATTAACACTTTTTAATTGATGAATTTTCTCATTATATATATTTTACAATTATAAATTACATACTAATATACTATTCTGGAGTTGAATTCAAAAACGTTGTCTATTTTAGCGTATTTTATTCCATTTACGAGATACAATATATTTATTCAAATTTGAAACTTCTAAAAAAAAGTTAGATATCTGAAATTATCGAAACCCATAGATTCTGAATTTCTAACTTTCGCAGCGGAAATTTCAAAATTTTACCAATTTTAATTTATAATTTTCAATCCCTTTCAGCTGTTCTACGTGGTAGCCTAGTTGCAGGTTTAAAGGGAACTTCTTCAGGCATTTAAATCTGGAATCTGAGTAGCTTTAAACGAGAAGAACTGAAACGGCACTGGGCAGTGCCGTTTCATTGCCGTTCAATCGGCAGGGCTGCTTGTCGTGTGGCATACTTTCTGTGCACCTCATCACAATATTTGCACTTGAAAGAAGCTTCGTTTTGTTTATCAATAATTTTTATGCAATAATTCCAAACATTATTCTTTTTTCCCCCATTTTTATTGTGCACGTGACATGAGCTTCCAGAACAAAGCATTTATCGAAAACAATTGAAAGTTTGAACCGGTACGAAAAAATATTTTTAAATTCTCATAAATTCTCGAAGAGCACATTCATCAACGAAATTCTCGGTCATATTCCCGTGCTCCCGGACATATTCTCGGTCACATGACTGCCGATGAAACAGCACTGAAACGGCACTGGGTCGCCAGTGCCATTTCAGTGACTATTTGTGCTGATTTCGGCACCTAAACGCCACTGAGAGTGATGCGACGGTCATATAATGATCCTATTGTATTCGTCAAGTACCGGGCGGGCAGAGGGGTTTACAGAATTTGGCTGCCACCAACCCGAATTCCTTTTAAAAATGTTCTTCAAATTATTAACACTTTTTTTAATTTATGAATTTTCTCATTATATATATTTTATACTTATAAATTACATACTAATATATTATTCGGAAGTTGAATTCGAATATATTGTCTATTTGGTGCATCTCATTCCATTTACGAGATGCATTATATTCATTCCAATTTTAAACTTTTTAAAAAAAATTAGATATCTGAAATTATCGAAACCTGTAGATTCTGAATTTCTAACTTTCGCAGAAGTAATTTCAAAATTTTACACTTTTCAATTTTTAATCCCCTTTAGCTGATCTGCATGGTAGCCTATTCGCAGGTATAAAGGGAACATCTGTAGGCATTTAAAACTAATATCTGTGTATCTTTAAACGAGCAGCACTGAAAGGGCACTGGGCAGTGCCGTTTCAGTGCCGTTCAATCGGCAGGGATAACATCTTTAGAACTCTACTTATTCCTTATTAAAAAGGAGTTTTCATAAAACAATTTTTTACAACATACTGGAGCATAGAAGGAAAAGAGAATTTGAATTTTCCTTTGTTTTACTTGAGATAATTTCTGTACACAATTATGAGGTCGAATTTCGAGGCGAAAGTGGGGCTTCCTTTGCCGCCGGTCCATATCAGTCAGTCATCTGTCAGTGGATGAGTGCAGTGTTTTTGTGAGTGGTAAACAACAAGACGCTTTAGGAATAAAATTTTGTACTTTTTCTGTTTTTGCGACAGATTAAAAATTTAAGGTAAGATTATTTTTTTATTCACACTTAATTTACATTTTTTAGTTTTATTTATATTCTAGAATTGAATTGTCTTGGAGAATACTTTTTCTTCGTACGTGTTTTGTCTACTTGTGATATAACCTATATATGGTGAGTTACTTATGCTTTAAAAGGTTTCATTTTTAAAAATCTCCGTTCATATAATTGAATATTCTATTTGTTTTAAGTGGCCCGTGATAATTATCTTCGAACTTTTACACTGTTCTCTTAACAAGTAAACGTGCTCTCCTACTTAGAAATTTAACTTATTTAGTTTTTTGTCATAATGCCGTTTATTTCTGATTTTTGCAGCGTTGAGCTGACCATGAACCTGGACTTGCATATCAATCAACCGATTCAGCAAATCGGCTACGTATTGCACGTACGTCGTAGGGACGGTTTCGTTTGCGAATTTAAACGGCATCCTGGCTGTTTTACCGAAATTTACTTCGTGAGGAACACTTCTACTCCTGTAGAAGAGTGTACAGTCGTATTGAAGGAAAACATAGCGTAAGGTCGCCAATCATCGCAGTTCGCTTTTTCAAAATAATGCTTGAGGTACTCGAGAAAAGTGTGATGACTACTGCGTTCGAGTGCTCCTAACGATTGTCGATGATAAGCAGTGGATTTTAACTGCCTAATTTTGAAGATTTTGGCGAAATTTCCCATAATACTACCAACGAAATTGGAACCCTGATCAGTTTGAATCGCTTCTGGATACGTAAATGTGCATATGAAAGATATGGGCGAAGGCTACAGCTATTTTGGGGGCTTTTGTGTTTATTAATCGAATTGTACCTGAATTTAGGTTTTTCCAGTAGAAACGTTCCCTAACTTTTTCATAATTACTTTTTTCTCCGCGGTGACCTACTACTGTGGAGTCGTGACATTCCGCTAGTATTACCAAATGCTCGGACTCATCTGGGATTCGTACTTCGTCGGTGCACGCAGTGATTTTATAGTCGCCTTTTCCACACTGGATTTTAAATACGGTCTCGATTTGGTTCCAAGGAATGATATTCAAACAGTTTCCGTATCGCAATACTGAAGGTTCTAATACGGTGGTGAGACGTGGCCATAGGTGTGATTTGTCGCGATTACACTGGAAGCCAGTGTCATTTTCCGATGACAGTTGCTAACTATGGTACCATGCTTCTTGATACCTTTCTTCCTTTTCTTTCTCCTTGGTAGTGATGTTGTATTCGGAAGGAGCCGAGATTTCGATAACGGATATAGTTCGTTTCTCAAACTCTTGGAGAACAATGTCAGGCCTCGAGTGGGCAACGGAGACTGCTGTGAGAAAATCGTAGTTCCAGAAAATTTGGCACTTCTCGTTTTGGACAATTGACTGTATCTCCCTTGGAGCGTTCGGCAGGGCAGGGTCGCGGCCAACACCATAAGAGCTACAAAGATGATGATAAAGCACGCTTAGGGCCGCATAAAAGGGAGAGAGCATAAAGAAATAAAAAAAAAATAAAAAAAATTTAGATCTTTCTTTCTAACAAACAAACCAAAAATAATTTTAGATATTGTCAAAGGTATAAAGTGAAATATTTGTTTGATTGAAAATACAGATGATCGTGATTTGTTGAGACAATTTTTATATAATGATAAAATTATACAGGTTGATAGAGCCTTTTCGCAACGTATTAAAAAGACACAATTATTTGTAAAATCTAAAAATCAATTGTTAATTACTCATATAGATAAAAGTAATATTACTGTTATTTTTGACAAAGAATTCTATCTTGCAAATATGCAAAATCTACAAAATGACAATACAACATATGAAAAACTAGATGAGAGCCCCGAGAAAGAACGAAAGAAAAGAAACTTTTGAATTGTTGGATTAATGGCGAACTGAACGTTATTTAGGTGACGATCTTTCACGTTCTGATATTCTAGTTCACGATACTAATTTACCTAGAATTTTTCGTTGACCTAAGGTTCGCAAACCTAATTATCTACTTCGACCTGTTGTTTCTTTGATAAATTTTCCGACATATAAAATGGCTAATTTATTTAATAACATTCTTTAAAAAGCCTTAATAGTACCTAAAACTCAAGTAAAAAATTAATTTGCATTCAAAAATATAATAATTAAAACAACAATTCCACCTGATCACATTATGGTTTCGCTAGATGTAGTATCTTTATTCACTAATAACCCAATTGATTTAGTAATTAATTATAAAATTTTCAACGGAACAAACAGATTTTAAATTCAATAACAATTTTTATGGACAAATACACGGAACACTCATGGGATCTCCCATTTCACCAGCCTTAGCGGATTTAGTTATGCAAGATTTGGAACCCAGATAGCAATTGTGCGACGCATGTTACTCGCACCGCATGCGAGTAACCCTGTGCGACTCACGTTGCACGCATATCGCCTTCACTTGTCGCATTGAAGTGACGGATAAGCAGGTGCGCGCACAATGAGTCTCATTTCGCCATCATGAGTGCGACTGTCATTTTTGCGTTTGTATGAACAAAATGCATGAAGTAATGAGTAAATTACCTAGAAAACAATCAATAAATAAACAATGATGGTCAACGATGTCATCCATGTATATAAGGTAAAATATTGTATATAATTGTAAGAAATGTAAAAACAAAGTATTGATAAAAAAATGAATATACTTTCCAAATTTTCATCAAAATTATTATAGAACGAAATTTAAAAAAAAATTAATTCATTAAAAATGTATTTATTACTCCAACAAGATTCCTATTAGAATCTTTTTATGTGCATAATTGCTTTTCAATAAAGTTGAAGCATTACAAATTTTATTTTGTACTTTACGTATTTTAAAATTAATTAAAATTAAAATTAATTAAAATTCTAATTGCAATAACAATATTTTTAACAATCGTCAAATGAAAAAAGGAGAAAGCTGAATTTGAGATTGCGCGCGCGATACGTAATTCAAATAGAACGGCGCATTTACCCAGTTGCGATTCAGAGTTACCGGCCACCGACGTCGTGTGAGTGTCACCGCCGGGCTACGATCGATGCGTATTTATTTTGCCAATTCATTTGAAATTAGTATCTTTTTACGTACTTTCAGTGTATCGTTAAGTGCTGTCGCAGCGGATTATTATTTTTCCCATGTTCGCAGGTGTTTCATAGAAAAAATTATACAAGCATGAAATTCAATTGTGTTAAGTAATGCCTAATATAGACATTTGCATACATAAACGGTCTCTTTTCGCATTTTTTCGCAAAAATCGAAACTTCTCCTTATTTTAATTTTAATTTTTAGATAATCACCTCCGCTAAAATATACTGGTTATTGAGTGCGCCAAAAATATGAAAATGACGCAGACCAAATTATATTCATTACAATTAATTCATTTACTTTAAACCCTATCGTTTGGAAAACTTTTCCGAAGATGTTCGTACTTTAATTTTTTTTAATTCGATTTTGTGGAAATTGTAAAAATTTCAATTCGCTGATTTATTTTCAAATTATTCTATGTTCAGGGTTCGATGTAAAATTATTCAGTTTGTGTTTACATTTTCAAATATTTTCCCTTCTGCGATTTCGCATTTGTGAACGACTAGATTTTAAAACTAAATAAGTTTTAATTAAAAATGTGTCTTCGCTTGAATGAATATTGAACGAAAAACGGTTTCAGGCCTATACCAGTATTTTTTACTTAAATTAATTTTTATGTGCAAATACATCATTTTAATAATGTGAATTTATGTGATTAATAAATTTGTTCATGCAAAATAACACTTTATTCATTTGACATAGATATTTTAATATATAAATTGTATTTTAGGATTCAGGGTTCATTCGCATGAAGATCGCATTTCACACGCACGCGTGCGACCATTCCCCGTGCGAGCGATATGCATCTCACATAAGGACGCATCTGTCATCCGCGGTGAACGCACGCCTGCGGATTAATTCGCATGCATGCGTGAACTGTGAGTCGCATATGCGTTTCGCACTGCTATCTGGGAATCCACGGTCATAAAACATTTAGAATTTTCCATACATACATATTTCGGATATGTCGACGACACCTTCATTATTTTACTGGAAAATAAATTACATTATGTTACAAATCAATTTGATCCTTATCATCCTAGACTTAAATTTACATACGAGATTAAAATTAATAATTCTATTTCTTTTTTAAATGTTAAAGTTATAAAAACTGATTCAGGCATAATCATTACTGATTGGTATTGAAAAGATACTCATTCTAGTAGATATTTAAACTTTTTGTCTGACCGTCCAATTCAACATAAAATTGCTATAGTAAAAAATCTTGTTGACGCTTTTAAACTATCACATAAATCCTTTTACAAATCAAACATGGAATTTATTAAAAAAAAACTCTTTCTTCAAAGAATTATCCAATAGAATTTATTCCAACACATGTTAATAACACAATTAAAACAATTGAAAATTCTTTATCTAAACAAACAAATACAAGCATAGTTAATCATTTTATTTTTAGACCTTTAGTTTCTATTCCTTTACACGGTGAGTTGTCTTTTAAAATTAAAAGAATTTTGAGTGATTTTAATATTACAGCAGCTTTTAGGATTGATTCAAAACTAGATAAATTTATAAAATTAGGCAAAGAATCTCTAGATATTTTTCAATTCACTGATGTAGTATATAAAATTCAATTTCCTTATTTGTGATAAGTGCTACACTGGACAAACTGTCAGATTATTTTCTACTAGAATAAAAGAACACCATGATAACTTTAGGCGAAAACCAAAGAAACATAAATTTATAGCTAAACATCAGGTTGAAACTGGGCATCAAATTCATTTGAAAAATGTTACAGTTTTATACCATGAACCTAACAAGTTTAAAAGACTAGTAGCAGAAATGTTCTTCATTAAGAAGAATGGTGATAATTGTTTTAATATAATTTCAGATCCTGATAATTATATTCCAGTATATAATATAATTTTGGATTTCCTAATTCAAAAACAAATTTTTACTACAATTAATTAAATGAAAGGAAAGAAAAAAATTATATTAACTGTTAATTCATATAAATAAAATAATTAATTTTTTTCAAACTCATTTATCCAATTTAAATTATTATTATTATTATATCATTAGGCCGTTTCCCTTTCGGGGTAGGCGTGAATTGCTCGGTTGGAAAGTAGTGATGTATTTTTTGAAAATTCATCATTTTAATTGAAATTTTTTTTTTTTAATTCAACTATTTGGTTAAAGATTCATTTTTTGTTTTTGTTGAAAATTCATCACTTAAATTAGAAACTAAATTCTCAAATTCTTCATTTTGAATCGAAAAAGATCAAATTTCTACAATAGTAGGTAAATTTTAAAGCCAAAATGAGGTTTCTACAAAACAGTGGAATTTTCAACACGAAAATATGAATTTTCAACCAATAGTTCAATAATCTACCAAAATATTTAAATTTTCAACCACAAAGGGTGATTTTTTAACCAAAACATTAGAATTTTCTGCTAAAAAGTACAAATTTTAGATGAAATTGTTGAATATTTATCAAAATAATTAAATTTCTACTAAAAAAAAAGACAAATTCTCAATAAATTTTTTTAATTTTTCACCAAATAGTTGAATTTTCAACAAATTTCATAAACCTGGTACTAAATTTTTAAACTAAAAAATATCCTCTCTCATCTGTTGAATTTTCTATAAAATTTTTGAACTAAAAATTATCAATTTTCAATCCAAAACGGAATGGTTAAATTTTCAATTAAAAAAAAAACAGCTTTCTTACAAAACATGTTAATTTCCAACAAAAAAGCTACTTTTCAACCAAGGAGTTAATTTTTTAGTTAAAAAAATTCATTTTGAATCAAAAACTAATTTTCAAGCAAGTAGTTCAATTTTCAACCAGAGTTCAATTTTTAATTTAAAAAAGATGAATTTTCCACAACAAATATAATAGTTGATATTTCAGCCAAAAAATATTTTTAGTTTAAATCAGAAACCGTCGAATTAAACCAAAAAGTACGAATTTTCAACCAAATCGATATAATATTTTTCGTTGGAAATCAACTATTTTGTTAAAAAATCCTTTATTTTGATGAAAATTTGTCTTATTTGCTATAAATTGATCTTCTCTGTTGAAAATTCATTCTTTTGATGAAAAAACATACTATTTGGTTAAAAATTAAGTGTTTAAAAAAATTCATCACTCAAATCAAAAATTAAATTCTCTAGCTTAAAATTGAACTACTTCGTTGAAAATTCGTTTTTTTTTTAAATTTTTTGACTGAAAATTGAAATATTGAATTATAGGTTAAAATGTTATCTTCTTTTTTCAAAATTCAATTATTTGGTTATAAAATTGTTGTATTTTGAAGACAATTCTTCCTTTTTGGTAGAAAATAATTCTTCTTCGTTGAAAATTTATTCTTTTGCTTGAAAAATCAACTATTTGTTTAAAAATTCATTCTTTTCTTACAAATTCATTACTTGAATTAGACATCAAATTTTTTAATTTAAAATTTAACTATTTGGTTGAAAATTCTTTCTTTTTATTTATTTATTTTTTTTGTTGACTGAAAATTTAAGTATTAAATTATGGGTTAAAATGTTATCTTTCTTGTTAAAAATTCAATTCTTTGATTAGAAATTTTTGTACTTTGAAGAAAATTCTTCCTTTTTGGTAGAAAATATTTCTCCTTCGTTGGAAATTTATTCTTCTGATTGAAAGGTCAAATATTTGTTTAAAAATTCATTATTTTGTTAAAAATTCATCAATTCATGTAATTTATTGACAATTCGTTTTTTGCTTGAGAAATCAAGTATTTGGTTAAAAATTTATTTTTTTTGGTAAAGGTTCATAAGTTGAATTAAATATTCGTTTTTTAGATATTTTTAATTAAAAATTAAAATATTCTATTATGAGTTGAAATTATATTTGTAAAAATATAACAATAATATATATATTATATTATTATATTATATATCCATATATCAATTATATATGGGTTGAATAAATATATATATATATATATATATTCCACGTCTTTTTCGTTGAAAATCAACTATTTTGTTAAAAATGTCCTTATATTGTTGAAAAATTGTCTTATTTGCTATAAATTAATCTTCTTTATAGAAAATTCATTATTTTGGTGTGAAAATCTACTATTTAGTTAAAAGTTAGGTTTTGTTTGAAGATTCATCACTTAAATAAGAAATCGAATTCTTTAGTTAAACATTTATCTATTCTGTTGAAAATTCATGTTTTTCTTTTGTTTCGAAATTTCTGTTGGACTTTTCCATAATTACGAAAATGACATAATTTGTGAATGACCCCTTACTACATAAATTGAATAAAAAAGTAAAATCAGCAATATAAATCACTATAGGCGTCAGTTTTATTGCATCTATGATCGATTATGAAATCGTGTTTCCTGATCATGTGGTGAATATCTTTCGCTAAAGATATAAGATAACGGGCTGGAGTCACGTATGCCTTTTGCAGTATTCTCTCGTCGAAAGAACCGTTTTGTGTGAAAAAAATTTGGCACTTTCATGTACTTCCATATTAATTACTCCGATCTTTCACAGCGTCAGCTTGGAATAACGGTAGAGCCAAGCCACTTTTTCGTGGTGTCAGCTGCTACCTGTCTTTTTACGATCGCAGTATGCTTTTCCTTTGTCTCTAAGTAAATTAGATCTTTTAAAAAAAAAATGTTTAATCTATTACTTATATAAAAAATTTAATTATTGAAGGCGTACTTTTGCTTTGTAGTTGATGAAAAGAAAGTACATTTTTCACAATAGTTCTTATAGTTTTTAGATCGAGATGAGAAATAACGTAGTTATTCTTCATGAATGAAATTAATTCGGTCATACGGTCATATAAAAGGCAATGGCTTCAGATTTTAAAGAATCAAAATTTATGTATCATGTTTCACCGACGTACGTTTCGACCTAATTGCAGGTCAAAGGTAATTATCACCTACGTCAAAAATTAATTTATTTGTAAATGCTAATTTGATATACATTTCAATATTAAAAACTTAGTCTTCATTTAAGTAACACATGATCTATTCTATTTTCTTTTTTTTTTTTAATATTATATGCTTCGTCAAGATTGAAATTGAAATCCAAAAAATTTAAAGAGGCTTCAATATTAAGTATTAACTATTTTAGACTAAGTGGCGTGTTGTATTTCGTAAGGAAAATCATATACTATCAATGTATTAAGGTCAAGCTAATTTTCATTCAGTAATTAAGAAGGCTGATATTAAATTAGCAACCCAATAATTTTTCTTTTATCAGTATTGTTTTCTTGAGCTAAAATTTTCATATTATCTAGTTTGAAATCAAAAGAATGATTTAATTGCCATGCATGTTGTGATAAACCAGTATTTTGATTTCCCAGTTCACAATCTCTTTTATTTATATTTAACACGGTTCTAGTAGCAATGAGAAATTCGTTTTTCGTGATTTTTGTTAAGTTTAATTTTAAGTTTAATATTTAATTTTTCTTAAATGCAATATAATGCAAGTTCCCATGGAATGCTGTCATACATTGATACTATATCAAGTGAAACTATTGAATGTGAATTAGGAACTTTGATACTTTTGAGGTTTTCCTTCAAGTCCCAAGAATTTTTAAGGAACGCTTGAATTTTTCCAGAAACTGGTTTTAAACGATTTGAAATATATTTTGCTAAATTATATGCAGGAGAACCTACTGCAGAAACCATTAAACGCCATTTTAAATCAGTTTTATGAACCTTCAGGAGAGCTCATGCTTTAGAAACCATACTATTCTGTGATTTTAGTCTATATGAAATGCTTTCATTTATCAATCTTTTATTTTTCCATCTGATAGCAACATCATTGCAATTTTGTTCAAGAGTTTGAACCAAACTTGTTTTAATATTCTTATAAAGAATGTCCTTTTTTAATAAATTTTCCACCGTTTTTATATAATCGGTGCGATTTGCAGCTACAGTTATATTGCCCTTATCAGCTTTTAATACAATTAAGTCTTTGTGTTTGTTTTGAAAATTTTGAATAGGTTCAAGAATTTTATTTTTGTTATCAAATTTATTTTAAAAATTATGGTCTGAAATTAATTGAGTTGTAGTTTTCCTGATATTTAATTTTACCTCATCGTTTTATATATGTTTAATGCAATTTTCTATATTGGCAATGATGCTGTTTATTGGAATTTTGTTTACATTAAAAGGAATACCATGTTTATTGCCAAAAGCTAAAGTTTCAGAAATTTCATTTGGGATTTCTGTATTAGATACATCTTTAAACCATTCTTGCAATCTAAATTCTGTAAAAATCTTCTGTGATTCTAAATTTCTTTTTTTCAGTAGCTCAAACTTTTCTATACATTTTTTTCTCTTGTCATATTTTCATTTATTCAGACTAAGTTCTTGTGTGTTAAAAAAGTTTATATTGAAATGTCTTTCACAATATTGGATAATCTGTATTTTAAATGATTTGATAAGTGTCCCAAATCTTTGATATTTCTAACTAAGTTATTAATTTCATAATTTAAACATTTTTTTTGAAAATGTAATTTTGTTCTTTCAACAAAATTTTCAGATATTATTTCAAGGCATGTCTATAGATTCCAAACATTTGAAAGGATATTAATGTAGTTCAAGAAATTGTACAAAATTTAAAACATTTTATTGAATCTCCGGAGATTTAAAAGATTTTTAGTGATTTGAACAGTTCTTTTTTGGAGAATTTCAACGAATAAGTTCAGTTTAATTTATATTAAAGGGAGTTGAAATAATTCATATTTATCCTAATGGATTCTCACGATTTCAAAAGATTTCAAGGAAATATAAAACTTGCAAAGAATTTAAAAAAATTGAGGTTTTTTAAAACGTTCGAAACTATTTCAAGAGGTTTCAATAATGTAAATGGATAACAAAGAATTTTGTAGGGTTTTCAAAGATTTCAAGGAACTTAAATGAATGTCAAAAGATTTAACGTATTTGATAAGATCTCTAAGTATTTCACAGATTTCAGGGAATTTTATGGCTTTCAAGGAATTACTAGAAAGAACTTTAGGAAATAAATCCAATTTATTTTATTTTCAAGGGATTTTAAATGATTTCTACAGATTTTTTACTACTTTAAGGATTCAAAAGATTTAAAAGGAATTAAAAAACGGTTAAAAGATCCCAAAGGATTTCTATGGATTTTTAAAAATTTCAAACATTCTAATGGATTTAAAAGTAGTTACAAGTGTATCAAGGGCTATCAATGAAATTTTAAAAATATCAAGGAAACACGAGTAAAAAATAGTCCTATTCGAATCCCATTGGGATCCAGGATAAGGTCCCGCTTAAATACTACATATGAGACAAATTAATACTTAAGTAACAACTTTTCTCAACATTTTTTTGAAATCCAAATAGTGACAAAAGTACTAGAAAAATTCTAGAAAGTTTTACGTTACTTTTATCCCATGAATTGTTGAGGACTTGTAAAATAAAAATAAAATGAGTGTGGCTTTTCTGGTACTTTTTTACTAAAAAAGTCTTGATGAACGAGATATTTTTGAAACTTTCTTTGTGAATTCAGTCCTACTTCAGCAGTAGTTTTTTGGGGACAAAAATTCCATCAGCACTCTTAAAAATTTCAACAAAAAAAAGATCATGAAAATTTTCTGGTACTTTTGTCCCATAAATTATTTAGGGCTTGCAAAAATTTTAAGAACAAAATTAGGTGGAGTTTGTCTGATATTTTTGTACTAAAAAAGTCCTACGAAAAATACAAAAAAAAATAAGTGAGACTTTTTCGATACTATTGCCCTACAAAAGTTTCGTCAGCACTTGTAAAAATTCCGATAAAAGCTGGTAATCAAGAACTGATTTACGTCATACCTATTATTGTACTTTAGCGGAATTTTATCTGGAATCCCGATGGGACACCAGTGGGACTTTTTTACTCAATAATTCACAGATTTTTTCTGCGTAAAGTTTATTTTTGCAGAATCACTATTTTTTCTACATCAGTGGTCTAAAATAAATCTTGCCTCTGCAGTTTATCTACTTCTTATATTAATTCCTTCAATTTTGTGGTATTATTTATTCTAATACTGATTATGCTATATTTATTTCCTATATAATGATTGTATATAATGAATTTCCTATAATCGCAAAAAAATTATAGGAAATGTATTATAGGCCTATACTGATTGTCCCACTTATTTTATGAAAATTTTAGGCCTGACTTGGATTAAAACAGATACTAAGTCAAGCTTAATTGACTTTCACCTTTATACTGATCGCAAATTTCAAGTTAAAACTTGATTTAATATCATGAATATCATGAAAATTGAATGAAAGCAGGTTAACTCTTTTTTTGAATAAGTCCATATTCATGCGATCGTAAATAGAAAACGTCAAGATATAATAAATAATTACTCAGGTCTGATTCCATCTCACTGAAGCTCAATTTTAAACTAGTGTTAATGGAATAATCGCAAAGCTTGAGAAATGTTACATTAGAAATTTAAGTGTTCTAAAAGCTTCACCTTTACCCGAGCGATGTTATGAATTGCACTCAATTAAATGTAAATGAAATCAAAACTGTTCTTTTTCTGAATTTCTCTGATTACTGGGAGAGTTCCAGGAAAAATCAAATTATTCATCAATCAATTCAACTGACTTACTAGTGGATTTAATGAATTCAAGAGAATTCATGAAACTTAAAGTAATGTTGAGGGGATTTAAGAGAATTAAAGTAAAGTCTACTGGATAGAAAAAGATTCAAGTGAATTAGGTTCCGGAGGATACAAGATAATTGAAATGAATTCAAAAGATCTCAAGATAATGTAGGGGAATTGAATGGAATTCAAATTGATTCAAGAGGATTCAAATTATTTCAAGATAACTTAGGTGAATTAACAGGCATTGTTAATTTATTTTCAGTAAACTGTTTTATTCGTTCATTACAAAAATTCTTTTAGTCAAATTGACAATTAATAAAGATCAAATATATTTCAAATCATACAGGCAGTGCAACCTAAAGCCACACAATCATTTGCCTCTCAAACATGTTTTTTGACAGGAAATAAGACGACACGTATTTTACCGTTTTGGGGGAAAAATCATTTTTGTGAAGTTATGAGTATTAAAATTTTTTTTATTTTTTGCAAAAGAATACCAGTTTTATCTTCAAAACTGTTGACCTATTTGTGAAAATATTGAAAGTCGATTTTCTCAAAAATCCCTCCTTTTTTTTGCTATAATTTTTTCCTGAATTCGTGCAAAAAATAGCGGAATTTTTTAGAAAATCGAAGACATTTTATTAATTTTGAACATTTTGTTCTGATATAAGGCAGTATATTGCTAGTATTTTCGGGATATTGGTGTAGCTAATTACAAAATTAAGGTAAAAGTTTCTCAATCATCAAAATTTTTAATTGAAGATGTTCTGGCTTTTGGGCTTGAACAATTTTTTATTCAAAAACCACAC
This sequence comes from Andricus grossulariae, assembly GCA_011634705.1. Taxonomy (NCBI): domain Eukaryota; kingdom Metazoa; phylum Arthropoda; class Insecta; order Hymenoptera; family Cynipidae; genus Andricus; species Andricus grossulariae. The sequence goes on along the minus strand of JAABKJ010007545.1, from coordinate 281,067,273 downwards.
TCATTGTTTGAGAAATTTATCAAAGACGAACATTGATTCTGAGATTATTTAATTTAAAATAATAATAATTAGATACAGCATACAGAAAAAATAACGACAGAAAATCAGAACAATAGCTTAGGATGTCTTGAATAAGTTTATAAATTTCGATTTTGATATTTGTAATGTTTTTGTAGAAAATACATTTTTGTTTTGTTGAAAAAACATGCACTAATTCAAATCATTTAGTTATTTGTTTACAGTTTTTTTCAATTTATTGATTCTTTTTTATTTATTTTTGCATATATTTTTGTACTTTCTTACGTCCTAAAACTTTTATAGCAGGGTGATTATCAAAAAGTTGACCACATTAAGTTCCCGTCATTTTTCACTTTTCCTTTATATAATAGATTTTTTCTAGAATTATCTCAGTAAAGTGCTTGTATTATAGCACAATTTTATTAAGTTTTCGAACTTTAGAGGACTTCGTTTAGAAATTATAAAAAAATTACGGAAAATGTCCTCTCACTAACCTGTTTTAACCTCAGAATTTTTAATGAGAAAAATTGCTGAATGACATTAGTACCATTCTTTGAATATTTTGGATTCACGAATATCACCCACATTTAGCTGAAAAAAAAATCAAGAGTAGAGTTTAACGTTTCAGAGTTAAGGATTTCAAAAAATCACTTCAAAGTATGTCCTATAAGTTTTTGTTCTTACTACGCTGCATTGGTATCACAGGTTAAAACTCGAAAATAATTATTCAGACTATTCATAATTCGGGTTAGAATTGCTGGTTTTATACTCAATCGATTTATCAAAGTTGATTTCAAACAACAGTTAATAATGATCCCTATTCTTGCATAATATTTTTTATAAAATGTCCGGTAATGATCATATTTTCGTACTCTCGTCCGTTATCCTTAATTTAGAAAAAATATATATTTTAGGCAGGCTGGAAATTTTCATATTTTCGACAACCTAATTTTCTAAAATGGTGAACATTTTGGCAAACATCCAGCAGTAAAAACGAAGCATTGAAAATTAAAAATGTGATTTAAAAAATTTAAAAGGACGATTATTCCTTTCAAACATTTATTTCTTAACTTTATTTCCTTTTCCTATTGAGTTCAGAATTGAATGCGAGTAATTCAATATTGAGAAAATGATCATTTTGAATGTTGGAAATAATGAAATTATATTTTGCTTTTAATTTTCGAGGTGATTTGTAAATGAAATATAAATTATTTATTTTATGTAGATAATAAAACAGTATACGAGACATGAGTGTCGTGAATTACATATTTTGTTTCCTAAATAATTATTTCAATGTTTTCCTCAAATTGATTGTTAATAGTAGCGATTTGAGATTCACATACAAATCACAGATGTGTCTTTCTCTGAGTACATTATTACATTATCATTGTACATAATTAATTACGCAGTTAAACAGTAAACAGTACTGTGCTAAATATTGCTGTGTAGAAGTAAATAAAAATATGTAAATATATCCAAACAATTAATACCTAATGAAGAACAATAATATTATATTGATTTTATTATAACAGTGTAACAACATATTGTAAAAAATGATTAATTATTTATTCATTTACAATTCAAATTGGAAACGTTAAGCGAATTAGCGAAACATGAAGTTTTTTTAACGCTTAAAAAATATATCTCACAGTGACATTTTTCTCTTTTCTTTCCCCTTCTTTCATTTTTCCACTCAAATTTAAACTGAATTATTAGAATCAAATGAGAAAATCCAACTATTTTTGGTTTAAAGTTCATTCTTCTCTGTTGAATAGTACTATTAAATTTTTCGTTAAGAATTCATCTTTCTTATTTGAAAATTTCATTATTTGATTCAAAATTGAATTATTTTATTGAAATCTCAACAATTTTGTTGAAAAGTCATACTTCTTGGTTGAAAATTTACATTTTTATTTTGGAAACTAAACTTTTTTTTGAAAAATTTGTATTTTCAGCTCGAAAATTGAATAATTTCGTAGACAAGTTGACTACTTGGTTAAAAATTGATGTATTTTGTTGAAAATTCGTATTTTTTTCAAGAAAATCAATGTTGGTTAAAAATGCAGTTTTTTGGTTGAAAATTAATTTGTTTTAGATGAAAATTTAACTGTTTTGTTAGAAATGTGTCTTTCTTGGTTGAATACAACTGTTTTTTTATTTTAAATTAAAATCTTTTTTGTTGAAATATCAACCATTACATTTTTTGTTTAAAATTCATCTTTTTAGATTAAAAATTCAACTCCTGGATTGAAAGTTGAACTACTTTTTGAAAAGTTAATTGTTTCTTTGGTTGGAGATTTATAATCTTAGTTGATAGTTCATTTTCTTGTTGTTAAACATTATTTTTTTACACAGACTATTAAAATTTTTATTGTAAATTTAACTGATTGATTGTAAAATAACTTTTTGGTTGAAAATTCATTTTCTCGGGTTGAACAATTTTGTGAGCCTCTTCACGTGGGGTGATCGCTAGAGAGATTGATCAGCAACCTGGGTCGGAGCAGTGTACCGGAACCAACGTGTCATTTAAATAAATAACACGAGAATTCTAGATCAATCTAAAATATCTATACCTTACACCTGTATACCTATCTACCCTATACCTATATACCCATCCACACACTACTACTTTCCAACCGAGCAATTCACGCCTACTCCGAAAGGGACGCAACTTAATGGTATAAATAAAAAAAAATTTCCTCATTTCAAGCTTGATAAAAATGTTGAAAATACAATACTTCCCATTCTTATACGGAATAAAAATTTAAAACCAAAAAAGTTCCTCTTGCAATTGAAAAAAAAAATACCAATATTATATTACGACCCAAAGCCAGAAAGTTGGATTTCCGGGCGTGTGTGATATGAAGGCCGAGGCGAAGTCGAGGCCTCATATCACGCATACCAGGGCATCCAATATTTCTGGCCGTGTGTCGTAAACTATTTTTTTTCATTCGCAGCCGAAAGTACGTAGTGCCACCGCACCGCTGCTCTCGGTCAGCTGAGCGGATGGATGAGATTCGGTCGCCCGCCCGACTTTTGAAAAGCCGAGGTTTTGCTGGTCGGGGCGGGCATCAAAAACACATTTTTTATTTTTACCTTATACTCCTTCCTCGTCCTCGGTTTTGTGCCGAATATTTATGCACAAAAATCGCACTAATCTTAAATCATCAGATTTGAGGTTGAACACACCGACGCTCTCTTTTTTCCATTCACCTGTCAAGATTAATTTTTTTCGGAGGCTAAGTACACAATAGCACAATACTGAGTGAGCGTTGCTGCGTAAACGAGCCACGAAAATCTCGCAGCCAATCAGAGATGGCGTTAACTCTAGCAGGCCGCAAAAACCACTGTTCCCGGAGAAAAATGCAGGCAGGAAAACGTACTTTCGGCTAACGGACGAAGAAAAATTGATTTTATTTCCTTTGATTTTGGTCGTTTCAAATTAGTAATTTTCAATTTTTATTTAACGTTAAAACAAAAATTGTAACGTTAAAATTGCAAATGCCTCATTCTGCAGTTTTTACCACTCAAAGCTTTCTATTTCAAACAATTCAGTTTCAAATTGTTTCGTTTTGTATATTTGATTTATAATTGCTTATTTTCAAAGTTTCTGAATGAAAAAATTTCAAACTGAATGGGTTAAAAATTGAATATTTAAGACTGAAACAATATTTTAATGGGATTTCAAATTGAATCAAAGCGTTCAATTATGAATATATTAATTTCAAGTTATTTTTACGTTGAAAATACTTTATAATATTTCAATCAGACGTTTCAATTTGCTTAATTATTTAGGCTTTTGCATGGAAAAAGTTGAGTTTTCAATGTTAAAATCTGTCAATTGTTTAATTTTGAACAGATTTAGAATCGCATTGTAAAATAATTATTATGTATTTTTTAACACTTGAACTACAGTTCAGTTTTAAAAATCAATAATTAATTTATATTTAAAGCCATCATTTGATTTTATATATAAAAAGTATACAGTTCCTACACAGTTATTATATATTTATAAGGACAGAGAAAAATATTATTCAAGATGAACTCGCGAAATGGTTTTATTCTTAATAAAGTGGTCTAGAAAACATCCTTATTTTTTTCTTCTAAAATGGCTTGATCCCCTAAAAATTATTTCCTTTCGTGTCAAAATGGCCCCTGAATCCTATACTAATGCTTATACGCATGAGAAACTACTTGTGAGAAACAAATACTGCTGGGTCAAAAATTTCAGGTGCCACAAACTTTATTATTATTTTATTATTGTACCATCAAGCCATTTCCAGTGCAGGTGCGAATAACTGAATTTTCCGATTTTATTGAAACTTCGTATACTTATGTATTTTGACGCGCTAATTACGAATATGATAGTGAAAATTGGCGACTAAGCGATTTTCATGGTGAAACCGTGAAGAAACCATAAAAATCATGGTTTTTTCGTTTATCCAAGCCACTACGCAAAATTTTGCGAATGATAGTTTTCGAGAAACTTAGTGATAGATCTGACCGTCAGCTCTTTCTCTATTGTTCATTACCGTGGCGACAGGCCCTATGTGGCGACGAGAGGCCGTATGTCATGCCAGCAATCACCGAACCCCTACCCCTTTCCAGCCTATCGTGGGGGCGGAAAGGCAGCCCTGTGATAGTTCACAGAAATAACTTAGGTCACGCACGACCTCCTTGCCCAGGTGTTGTGGGGGCGGGAAGGCATCCCTGTCACAGGTCACAGAAATAACTTAAGTCACACACGACCTTCTTTCCAGCCTATCATGGGGGCGGAAAGGCACCCCTGTGACAGGTCATAGAAATAACTTAGGTCACACACGACCCCCTTTCCCAAGTGTTGTGGGGGCGAAAAGGCATCCCTGTCACAGGTCACAGAAATAACTTAAGTCACACACGACCTTCTTTCCAGCCTATCATGGGGGCGGAAATGTGACACTTTGCCCCCCCCCCACACCCCCTAGATTGTCACAGAATATGTGGACGCTACTTTATATTACCCTCTAGAAACTAATATCATTTACTGCAGGCACACGTCCAAGAAAATGTAAGAGAAACATGCACAATTTGTCCCTGAAATGCACCTTTGAAGTACAAACACAGCTTCTTCCACTAAGCAAATAGAAACATCTATAAGAGACTCGAAATGGCAAGTGCTTAAAGTTTCGCATTTCTGTCTCTATTACTTTATGCAATGATTTTCGACAATATTATTACACTATTTTATATCACTTCCGAGGATCTTTATCAGGAGATCGCTGAGTCCGAATCTAGGGCCTGTGTGATCCCATCAGTTCAGGTTCAAGGTCATTCCAAGGTCAAATTGGGAAGAAACGTTTGAGCAGAGAAAACTACGATTCTTATACGCTTTTGGGGTCCTTGAGTCTGAATCCAGGGTCTGTTTGAACCCATCAGGTTAGAATCAAGGTCAATCAAAGGTCAAATTGGGGGAAAAATTTAAAGCAGCAAAAATGATGATTTTTATACATTTTTGGGGTTGCTGAATCTGAATCCATGGTCTGTTTGGCCCCATGAGGTCAGAATTAAGATCACTCCAAGGTCAAATATATTTTTAGTTTAGTCACAACTGTCATACAGAATTTTATAAGGGTTCTTCCACAAATTACATTTAACATACGTAAGTTACATGAATTTTCAACCAAATAGTTGAGTTTTTTGTCCTTAAAAAGATAAATTTCGAACCAAAAATGGAAGAATTACATTTTCAGTCGAAACAATTAATTTTCAACTAAAGTGAATAATCTTCCATGTAAGAAAGAAATTTTTATCAAAAAGTTTAATAGTTGATTGTTCCACCAAAAAGTATTTTAATTTTCTATCAAAAACTGTACGATTAAAACAAAAAATACCAATTTTCAACAAATTATTTCAACCCTCAACTAAAGCTCACCAATTATCAAACCGAAAAGAGGAATTTTTAACAAAAGAGTTGAATTTTCAACTAAGAAAGATTTTTCGGTCAATAAAGAAAAATGTCTTATCCAAAATGTTGAATTTTCAAGCCAAAAAGATGAATTTCCTGCAAAACCTGCAAAAAAATGAGTTTCTATTTGACCCTATCAGGTCAGGATCAAGGTCAATCCTAGGTCAAATTGGGAGGGAAAAAACCTTCAAGCGAAGAAAACCACGATTCTTATACGTTTTTGTGATCGCTGAATCTGAATCCGCGGTTTTTTCCAGTAGATCCAGTAGGTCAGGTTGAAGGTCATTTCAAGGTCAACTTTTGTTCATCAAATGGAAACGCGTTTTCGACCGCGGACTCTGAATGAGCGGGATATTTTACGCTCGCATTTGCTGTGTCACCCCTAAATCAAAAAGACCTGTCAAGGTTATCTGATGGTCAAGTCACTCTTTTGATCTGCTCCGCCTATTACCTTGTCTGTTTAACGGGATAATGACGTGCATGAAAGTTATTGAGATCAAAGTTGGCGACCATCCAGTGACCTTAGATGTAACCTTGAAGGTCATCTTATTGCCCTGTAGGGGTTGGAAATTCAATAACAGGATCAGAGTATCCCCAGAGAATTCAAGCATTTCGATCGGATACTGAAGTTGGGCTCATCATTGATGCGTCAGTACCTTCATCAGTCTCTTATCACCGACATGTTCTGACAGCCAGTGTATAACAGAGACGTATCCCTTTTCCCAGAGGATTGGAAACTGCGATTCGTCGGTGGCGCGTGGATATAGGTGTCGGCTGTCTTAGTTCTCCAATGCCCGTCGGAGAAATATCATGATGCTAAGCCATGCTCGATAAAAATTGTAATTCATAGTTTTTTCAATGCGGATCATCTTTGATATTAGATAAATCAATTTAAGAGACTGTTTCGACCTTCGGATGACCTCTAAAGGTCACTTTGATCCATAGGTCAAACCATATGCAAACGTAAAATATCCTGCTCTTTCAGAATCAGCGGTCAAAAATGCGTTTCCTTTTAATAAACAAAAGTTGACCTTGAAATGACCTTGACCCTGGCCTTATGGAATCAAACAAATCCCGGATTCAGATTCAGCGACCCCGAAAACGTATAAGAATTGTGGTTTTCTCCGCTTGAAAGTTTTTTACCCAATTTGACCTTGGAATAACCTTGGTCCTGACCTGATGGGATCAAACAGATCTTGAATTCAGATTCAGCGAACCCGAAAACGTATAAGAATTGTGGCTTTCTCCGCTTGAAATTTTTTTCCCCGATTTGACCTTGGAATAACCTTGGTCCTAAACTAATGGGATTAAACAGACCGCGGATTCAGATTTAGCGACCTCATTAATGTAAAGCTATGGTGTTTCAAGGCCTTTATACACATAAAAGTTTTTATTAATTTTTTTAAGTATCACTGAAAATAATTTGACCATAATTTGCTGTAGAATACGACCCCTATAAGTACCAAGAAACACCTTCTTTAGTCGGCTGAAAATTTATAATGTGCTCTTTTCCATACACCTTACATATTTTTATGGTTAAATAATTACAAATTTGCTCATTAAAATTCAAATGTGCGCTTTCGATAGAAAACTACCCTTACTTTTTTTTAACCACCCCTTAGAATATTGATAAAAGAGACAATTTAAATAGTTTATTGTTTTTCCATATTGAAAAATAATTCAGTTCTTTATATTTTGCTATAACACTATAATTTGTAAACAGTTCTATTCTTTTAAAAAGATCAGAAATATGAAATAACCGACAAAAATTTAGTATATCCGAAACAAAAAAATGACCGCTGTCAACAATAAGATTCATGAAATAATTTTGAATTATTCAAGTTTTATTTTAAGAGATTAATTTTAAGTTTTTTTGAAAAGGTATTTAGAAATTTCCGAAGTTTTGAAAAGATTCGAAAATAATTTGAATCTTGCGAAAATTTCAAAAAATTTCAAACAAAATGTGGATTTTGGAAGATTTGGAACAAACGGATAAAAAACATTTTATGAATTATGCAAGGTTTGAAGAAAATAAACAAATTTTCTTACGATTTCTGGAAAAATTTTAAATCATTGTTTGTTTACAAAATTTTTAGGCAACTTTTTGATTATGCAGCATCTGAAAAAATTTGTGGAAAAAATGTGAACAATTTTAAATGATATTTGAAAGGTTGAGTAATTTATGCTAAATTTTTGCAATTTTCGGGAAAAATTCAAATCATCTCACAAGATTTTCAGATGGCTTAGATGTTTTGAGAGATACAAAAATGATTTAAAATTTGAAAAGATTTCAGAAAATATGAAAAAAATCTAGATTTTTTGAGTGATTAACATTTTTTCGAAAAAGGAATCCTATACGAAAAATGAAGAAGATTTCAAAACATTTCAAGTGATTTTCTAAAATTTCAAAAAAGAGTGTAGAAAAATCTTAAGCAAAAAATTATTATTTTGCACGAGTGCACAATTGAGAAAAATCCTGTAAGTTTAAAAGATACTTACAAGAGAAAGAAGATGAAAAAAAATTATGTAAAACTCGAAATTTTAATTTTAGAAAAAAATTAAATGATTTGAAAAAATATTTAAATGGTCTGGAACTTTATGAAGAATAAAAAAAATGTTATGAATTTAAATTATTCTAGAAGATATTTAAAATGTTTAGAAGATTTGAAAATATTCAAAAATAATTTACAACTTATAAAGATTTCGATTTTTTTTAATGAAGATTTTCAAAGATTTCGGAAAAAGTAAGCTTTTTAAGAATGTTGAAAAGTTTGAAGAAAATGAAAAGTTTTCTTTGATTTTTGGGAATATTGGAAATTATTTTGTATTCTGTAAAGTTTTTTTATTTTTTTTTTCAGAGTGAAAGTTGAAAAAATTTTTAAAACATCACAAATGATTTACTAAAAGTTCGAAGAAATGCTTAAAAGCTATTAAAGCAAAAAATTCCAATTTTGCAATATTACAAAACAGAAAGAAAAGTTCGTGTAAGCTTAACAGATATTTAGAAGTTTTGAAAAGATTCAAAAGAAAATGTAGATTTTTTCTCATATCGAAAAAATACTATTCAGAAAAAATTGATTTTTAAGAGAAATTTGAAAAAGATTCAAAATATTTCAGATGATTTTCTAAAGTTTCGAAAAAATATTAGATGACTGAAAAGCAAAATATTGTTCAATTTTGTAAGATTAAACATTTTTTTTAAACTTCGTGTAAGTTTCAGAGATACTTAAAAGTTTTGAGGAGACAAAAAAATAATGTAAATCCTGAAGTTTCAAAAAGTTTGAAAGGTTTCAAGAGAAAATTTGAAATAATTTGTCTTTTTTTAAACTTAATTTTTGAAGAAAATTTCAAAAGATTTCTGAAAAAGTCAACAGAAAGAATCTGGAAGATTTTAAGGAAATTTTTTTTATTTCAAAAGATTTTCCCAAATGTGAAGAAAAGCTTTAGTCAGTTTAAAAGATACTCAGAAATTTTAAAATTTTCGAAGAGAATAATATTATAGAACTTGAAAATATTTCAGAACTTTTATAAAATATTTTTAAATTTTATCCAATCTTCTAACTGTTCTAAATATCTTTTAAACTGTCTTGAGTTTTTCTCATATTTTCTATAATCCTATAAAACATTTATTTTTCAAATGTGCTAAATTCTTTTTTAAAACATCTCAAATCTTCAAAAACTTTTTTGCATTTTCTCAAGGATCTTAGAAAGATTATATTTATATAATTAAAAAAAAACTGATAAAACATATTATTTTCCTCATTCTCAGGCCTCAGAATCTGATTTTACTTCGAATATGAGTGTTGAAAAACTTGGAAAATATTACTATTTTTTCGAAATTTTTATTTTATATTAAAAATATTTCCCTCTTTATATATAAAACCTAGAAATATGCATAGCACGTAAAGATAAAGGTATTCTTGAGAAAAAGCTATGAATCTAGAACCCTACTTGCATAAATTCAAGCCCCAATTATAATAAAATTATCTCGGGTAGAATTTGTAATTTACTTGTCCAAAATCCCGATTTCAGGTCATCCTTTCAAATCCCTCTATATTCCAGATTCTAGATTCTACTCGGTTTTACCACGAATCACAGAATACTCTTATTACAAGTTCAACCGAGTCGAGTCGGGGGAATAAAGTTTCCTCGAGTCCTTCGACCAAACGTTTTCTGTCTGTATGATCCAGACCTAGAATCATACTCGAGTTTCCTGGCCTTTCAGAGAATGAGCAAAATTTTAATGAGATTCCAAATTGCAAAATTACATTAATCTCCTCAAAACAAGGGAATTACATAAAACAAAACTAAAAAAAATTAATAAAATAAAACTCTGAATTACGTAAAATTATGGTTGATTACTTCCCCTAAAGTAGCCTCACTCTAATTTAAAAAAAAAAGTAATTGCTTTTCATTAAAATTATTTTATTTTCACCAAAAATATGAACTTTAAATCAAATAGTTTGATTTTCGACCAAGAAGATTAATTTTGTACAGAAAAGGACCAATTTTCAAACAAAATATATGAATTTTTATCGAAGAAGTTGAATTTTCAGATGAAAGGTAAATTTTCCACCATAGAGTTGAATTTTGAAGAAGAAAAAAAGATGAATTTCGGACAAAAAATTGTAAATAATTGATTTGGAAGGTATGAAACGATTTTGTGAGATCTATACAATTTTTGAACATTTAAAAAGATTCCAAAGAATTTTTAATTGACTTAAATAATAACAGGACCTGTAAGTTTTTATGATACTCTAAAAGATTTGAAGGGATTTTATAAAATTGTCAAGAATTTCAATGATTTTATGTGATTTTAAAAGGTCTCAAGGTATTTAAATACATTTTCCGGAATTAATAAAAAATATCAGATTTTACAGGATTTAGCGCGATTTTATAATATTTTAATGTATTTCAAAGGATTTATTAACAAGAAGTGAGAAATTTCGCAGGGTTTCAAAGATTTAAAGAGAATTCTATATATATTTTAAAATTCATTCTCATTGTTTTTATTTTTATTTCAAATTAATTTGAATTTATTAGAATATAATTGTTCTTGGTTGTAAATTTATTTTTGTACGTTAAAAATTCAGGTATTTGGTAAAGAATTCAACTATTTTGTTGAAAGTTTAATTATTTTGTTGAAAATTCAACTATTCTGTTAAAATCATCTTTTTTGTTTGGAAATTTGACTATTTTGTCGAAAATTTATTATTTTTGATAGAAAATTGAACTTTTATGGTAAGAAAGTAAGCTTTCTTGTCTGAAAATAAATTTTTTTTTTGAAATTTGTTTGTGCCCTTAATATTTTAGAACGAATTTAAATTTTATTATTTTATCTGAAAAATTTCCCGTGTTAAAAAGCCTTTGCGAACTATTTAGTGCTTTAACTTAATTTTAATTTGCATCCAAATAGTTAATTAATTATTAGCCTCTGATGGAATAAAAATTCAAAATTCGAGTGAAATTTATTCTGCAGCAAATGTGAAATAATTCAAAAAGTAATCAGTTTTGAATCTGTTAAGTGAAAGTCGATTTGAATGAGAAGATTGTGATAGGAATGTAATAAACTGAAACTGGGTAGCTATTTGATGCCTACAAATAATTTAAATATGCACCTGAATAGCTCATTCATTATTAGCCTCTGATGGAGTAAAATTTTGAACTCGGAGTGAAATTTTTCCTGGGGCAAATGTG
>JAABKJ010007545.1:280727024-281054541 GCA_011634705.1 Andricus grossulariae | reverse complement strand
GTGATAGGAATGTAATAAACTGAAACTGGGTAGCTATTTGATGCCTTGAAATAATTTAGATATGCACCCAAATAGATAAATAATTATTAGCCTCTGATGGAACAGAATTTCGAACTCGGAGTGAAATTTGTCCTGGTGCCAATGTGAAATAACCTAAAAGGGAACTGTTTTCAAATCTTTTCACTAGAAGTCAATTTAAAAATGACTGTCATAAGAATATTATAAACTGAAAATGGGTAGCTACTGGATGCCTTGAAATAATTTAAATTATCACCCAAATAGTTTATCAATTATTAGCCTCTCATGGAGTAGAATTTCGAACAAGGAGTTAAATTTCTCCTGGGTTAAATTAAAATACCTAAGAAGGAATCAGTTTTGACTCTATTGAGTGAAAGTCTATTTTGAAGTAAAGCTCGTCATAAGAAATTAATGAACTGAAATTGGGTAGCTATTTGATGCTCTTAGGTAATTTAATTTTGTATCCAAATAGTTCAATTATAATTAAACTCTGATGGCGTGAAATTTCGAACTTGGAGTAAAATTTGTCCTGGAGCAAATGTGAAATAACCTAAAAAGGAATAGGTTTCTAATCTTTTATGTAAAAGTCGATTTAAATGTGAAGAGCCTCATAGAAATGTTACAAACTGAAACTGGGTAGCTATTCGATGCATTGAAATAATTTTCACCCAAATAGTTGATTATTGAGTAATCCCCAAGTTATAATTCCTCGATTAGAAAGTAAAGATCGTCATAGGAATGTAATGAACTGAAACTGGGTAGCTATTGAATGCCTCAATGTAATTTAAATTTACGCCCAAATATTTAATTAATTATTAGCCTCTGATGAAGTCAAATTTCGAACTGGGAGTGAGATTTCTCCTGGGGGAAATGTTAAATAACCGGAAAGGGAATCGGTTTCGAATCTTTTGAGTAAAAGTCGATTTAAAACTAAAGCTCATCACAAGAAATTAATAAACTGAAACTGGGTAGCTATTGGATACCTTAATGTAATTTAAATTAGCACCCAAATAGTTAATTAATTATTAGCCTCTGATGAAGTGGAATTTCGAACTCGGAGTGATATTTCTCCTGAGGCAAATGTAAAATAACCCAAGAGGAAATCAGTTTTCACTCTTTTAAGTGAAAGAGGATTTGACACTGAAGCTCATCATAAGAAATTAGTAAACTGGAATTGGGTAGCTATTTGATGCTTTGAAACAATTTGAATTTTCACCCAAATAGCTCATTAATGATTAGCCTCTGATGGAGTAGAATTTCAAACTCGGAGTGAAATTGGTCCTGGGGTAAATGTGAAATAATCTAAAAAGGAATCGTCTTCGAATATTTTATGTAAAAGTCGATTTGAATGTGAAGATCGTCATAGGAATGTAATGAACTGAAACTGGGTAGCTATTGGATACCTTAATGTAATTAAAATTAGCACCTAAATAGCTTATAGATTAATAGCCTCTGATGGAGTTAAGTTTCGAATTTGGAGTGAAATTTGTTCTAGAGCAAATGTGAAATAACCTAAAAAGAAATAGGTTTTGAATCTTTTATGTAAAAGTCTTTTTGAATGTGAAAATCGTCATAGGAATGTAATAAACTGAAACTGGGTAGCTATTTGTTGCCTCGAAATAATTTAAATTTGCACCGACATAGTTAATTGAAAATGAAACTCTGATGGAGTTAAATTTCAAATTCGGAGTGAAATTTGTCCTGGTAAGAATAATAAAATAATAAAATAACCCAAGAGGGAATCAGTTTTTACTCTTTTAAGTAAAAGTCGATTTAAAACTATAGTTCGCCATAAGAAATCAATAAACTGAAACTGGGTAGCTATTTTATGCCTTGAAGTAATTTAAATGTGCACCCGAATAGTTGTTTAAGTTATAAACTCTGATCGAGTTAAATTTCGAATTCGGAGTGAAATTTGTCTTGGAGAAAATGTGAAATACCCTAAAAAAAAATCGGTTTCGAATCTTTTAAGTAAAAGTCGATTTGAATGTAACGATGGTCATAGGAATGTAGGCAACTGAAACTGGGTAGCTTTTTAATGCCTTGAAATAATTTAAATTTGCACCCAAATAGTTCATTGAAAATTAAACTCTGATGAAGTTAAATTTCAAACTCGTAGTAAAATTTCACCTGGAGCAAATGTAAAATAACCTGAAAGGAATCGGTTTCGAATCTTTCAAGTAAAAGTCGATTCGAATCTTAAGATCGTCATAGGAATGTAATAAACTGAAACTGGGTAGCTATTTGATGCCTTAAAGTAATTTTAATTTGCACCCAAATAGTTCATTAATTATTAGCCTCCGAGAAAGTGGATTTTCGAACTTGGACTTGAATTTATCCTGGGACAAATGTGAAATAACCTGAGAAGGAATCGGTGACGACGCTTTTAAGTAAAAGTCTTTCCGAAACTGAAGCTCGTTATAAGAAATTAATAAACTGAAACTGGGTAGCTTTTCGATGCCTTGAAATAATTTTCACCCAAATAGTTGATTAATAAGTAATTCCAAATTTGTAATCCTTCGATTTTAAAGTGAAGATCGTCATAAAAATGTAATGAACTGAAGCTGGGTAGCCATTTCATGCCTTAAAATAATTCAAATTTGCACCCAAATAGTTGATTAAATATTGGCCTCTGATAGAGTGGAACTTCGAACTCAAAGTGAAATTTGTTCTAGAAAAAATGTAAAGTATCCTAAAAGGGAATCGGTTTCGAATCTTTTAAGTAAAAGTCGATTTAAAACTGAACATCATAAGAATGTAATAAACTGAAACTGGGTATCTATTTGATGCCTTGAATTCATTTAAATTTGTACCCAAATAGTTGATTAAAATTTAGCCTCTGATAAACTGGAATTTCGAACTCGGAGTGGAATTTTTTCTGGGGCAAATGTGAAATAACCCAAGAGGGAATCAGTTTTGACTCTTTTAAGTAAAAGTCGATTTAAAAGTTAAGCCCGTCGTAAGAATGTAATAAACTGAAACTGGGTAGATCATGTGCAATATCGCACAAGTTGCAGTGACCTAAATCCTGAATCCGCGACAACTATCGTATATCCCACAAATCGCAAAGAAGGAGGCTCTAAAACAAGAAAACCAAAAAATCTCCTACGTAGTTGGCATTATTAAACCCGGATTAAGTTTCCACGAGTGATCCGGTGGGCATATGAACAAAACCACACGAAAGACATTAGGTTCCAGCATTTCCTAAAATTCTCAAGCCCTCCGGCGAAGTAAAACTTTTTCCAACCACCACAAATAAAACCTTCGTGGAAGGAAAAAAGCTCGTAAATCCCATAAAAGCACGTGAAAAATCGCACCCAGTCGGCTTTGCACTAAGATACGAAAATAACTTTTATTTTATTGGTTTGCAGCATTTTATTTTTTCCATATTAGCACGAGCCAAATTACAGAACTTTCCATTTAACTACTTTAAGAATTAGAAGCTTTTGATGAATATTATAAATAATGAAAAGAACGAGTATGTAATTTTGAATTTAGCGAATTCAAAATTGCTTAAAAAATAGCCATGCGTACCATTCATATTTTAAATATTGTTAGAGAAAAAACGGGATGTCATACTTTTGCCTAATTTCAAAGTTCTGAATGTGGAAAAATACCAAACAAATAATAGCCCCAAATTAAATTTAAAACAAAATGAAAACTCTTGAATTTCAAATTCCAGAAACAAAATAAATAAAACTACCCAAAAATGCTTATTAACGAAATTTTGAATCCCGAGTATTCAAATTCCCAAAAATAATAAAATTAATATCAGATAGTAGACTGGAGGAAAAATACCCTTTTCAAAATAAAAGATTATTCTAACAAAAAAAAAACTATTAAAATTTTTTGAGTACTTTGAAAATTCGGCAATTTACTATATTTTTCGCAATTTTAAATTTTTATAATTTACTTTTTTTGAGAAATTCATAATTTTGGATTTTAAAATATAGAAAATTTTCTTTTCTTTCGGAAATTCATAAAGAATAACTAAAAGGTTCGATGGTGGAAGCATATGAGTACCGAACATTTTTTTTCAAAAGAGTGATTACAATTTTTCTAATTTTTCAAATTCAATTATTATATAATAATAAAAATGAACAAAAATTCTTTTCAAGAGTACCAGTTTTCGAAAAATACTTCGATTCAAACCAAAAACCCAAAATCAATGGAGCAGCTGTTCAGAAAAGTTTTTTTATAGCTTAGCAATTTTTTAAAAATGTACTTATTTTGTTATAAACAAATAAGTGAGTGAAAATGGATGCATGGGGATTGGCAGTGATTCGTCCATTAATTGGCACTAAAATTGAACAATTTATAAACGGAAAACCTTTTTTAATTGAATTCACGAAAGATATTAAGTAATTTGTTATTTTATATGCAAATTTTATAAACAATTATTCACAGCAGGTATTTATGATGAAATAAAGCAAGTTTTTTCTACTTGAAATCCTTCAGAATCCCTTAAAATCTTTGGAAAACGTCAAATTCCGTTTTAAAAGTAGGTATAAATTCCTTGAATATACATTAAATTAAACTTATTCATTAAAATTCTCTAAAAAAACGGCTGAAATCCCGTAAAAGTGTTGAAATCCCTTGAAATCTTCGAAGTTCCTTAAAATTCTTGGAGATTTATGAAAGTCCTTTAAATCTGGTGAAAATCCTTCAAATATCTTAAAAACTCTTGAAATCTTTGGAAATCTTACAAAATTCTTAAAAATCCCTTGCATTTCTTACATATCTTGAAATCCTTTGAAATCCCTTGAATCAAAATTAAATTAAATATATTCATTAAAGTTCTCTAAAAAAAAATGTTAAATCTCTTCTAGTAATCTTTGAAGTCCCTGGAAATCCTTGAAGATTGATCAAAGTCCTTTAAACCTGGTGAAATTCCGTGAAATATCTTAAAACCTTTGAAATCTTTGGAAATCCTACTAAATTCTTTGAAATCCCTTGCAGTTTTTTATATCTCTTGAAATCCTTCAGAATCCCTTAAAATCTTTGGAAAACGTCAAATTCCGTTTTAAAAGTAGGTATAAATTCCTTGAATCTACATTAAATTAAACTTATTCATTAAAATTCTCTAAAAAAAAAACGGCTGAAATCCCGTAAAAATGTTGAAATCCCTAGAAATCTTCGAAGTTCCTTAAAATTCTTGGAGATTTATGAAAGTCCTTTAAATCTGGTGAAAATCCTTGAAATATCTTAAAACCTCTCGAAATCTTTGGAAATCTTACAAAATTCTTAAAAATCCCTTGCATTTCTTACATATCTTGAAATCCTTTAAAATCCCTTGAATCAAAATTAAATTAAATATATTCATTAAAGTTCTCTAAAAAAAAATTTTTAATCTCTTCTAGTAATCTTTGAAATCCCTGGAAATCCTTGAAGATTGATCAAACTCCTTTAAACCTGGTGAAATTCCTTGAAATATCTTAAAACCTTTGAAATCTTGGGAAATCCTACTAAATTCATTGAAATCCCTTGCAGTTTTTTATATCTCTTGAAATCCTTTAGATTCCCTTGAAATATTTGGGAAATGTAAAAATCCATTTTAAAAAGTAGGTATAAATCATTTAATATCCCTTGAATATAAAATAAATTAAACTTATTCATTAAAGTTCTCTAAAAAACCATTTAAATCTCTAGAAATCTTTGAAATCCGTGGAGCTTTATTGAAGTCCTTTAAATCGTGTAAAATCCCTTTAAAACCCCTGATATTTCTTGAAATCTTTGCAAATACTAAAAAATTCTTTGAAGCCCTTTGAAATTTTTCATATTTTTTCATATCTCTTAAAATCTTTTGAATCCCTTGAAATCTTTGGAAAACGTAAAAATCTTTTTTTAAAGTTAGATACAAATCATTTGAACTACCTTAAATATAAATTAAATTAAACATATTTATTAGAATCCTTCAGATCTTGTAAAATGCCTTGAAACACCTGAAAATCCCTTGAAATCTTTGGAAAACTTAAAAATACATTTAAAGGAGTAATTATAAATCATTGGAAATCCCTTGAATATAAATTAAATTAAACTTATTAATTAAAGCTCTCTAAAAACCCGTTTAAAACCCTAGAAATCTTTGAAATCCCTGGAAATCTTCGGAGATTTATTAAAATCCTTTAAATCTTGTGTTATTCCTTAAAATCCCTTGAAATCGTTGGAAATCCTACAAAATCCTCTAAAACCCCTTGAAATATTTCGAAATTCCTTGAAATCCGTGGAAGAATTTTTCAATTTCTTGAAACCCCATGAAATATTTTTAAATTAGTTGAAGTGTTTCGAAATCCCATAAAATCCTTAAAATCCATGGAAGTGTCTAGGAATTAGTTGAAACCCTTTGGTATCCCTTAAAGTCCGTGAAAATTCTCTGGAATTCCTTAAAATTCCTTGATATTTGTTGAAATCATATGTTAAATATATAAATAAATCATTCGTTTGTATTGATTGTCTGTATTAACCATTCATTTTTTGCATCATTTCTTTCAATATTTTAACATTCTTTATTTCTATACATACTGATTTTCATCTAATGATTTTCTATATAATGATTTTTCTAGAATCGCGAAAAAAATAAAAGAAATTAATTATGGGAAGGTCATTATACAATATTGAATTTTCTATAATATTTTTTCGTAAGAGGGAATTACAAGGGATTTGGAAAGATTGCATGGGATTGCATGAGATTGGAAAAGATTTCAGAGAGAGTTTATACCAGATTGCAGGATAAATGAACCCCTCGTCGAATACTTTAATTTCACTTATAATTTATTTTGCAGTTTTATGGGCGGCACAAATTTCTGGGGAGGAACAAAAGAGGGAGACTTATTCCTGGCGCCATCCTTTGACGATCGAATATTGGAAGTGGTTGCCGTATTTGGATCTGTTCAAATGGCTGCCTCTAGATTAATTAATCTGCAACATCACAGGATAGCACAATGTCACAGTGTTCAAATTAACATCTTGGGAGATGAGGGAGTTCCAATTCAGGTCGACGGAGAAGCTTGGATACAACCCCCTGGAATTATAAGGATCATTCACAAGAATAGAATGCAAATGCTCTACAGAAATCGGGTACGTAATTGCACAATTAAAAAATAAGCTTTAAATATCAACAGGGTGGCAACTAAACTTTATTTTCAAAATTCCCTGATTTTTCCTTGACCAATTTTTTGTTTTCCCTGACCATTAATATTTAAAGACCTAAATTCTAATTTTGTAACATTTTTAATATAGAATATTTTATAAATAGAATGAAGCAAACTTAAAATTTAAATTGATAAATTTTAAGTTTATTATTCTCAGGGCTGTCACAGCTTAATTTACTTTTTAAAAAGTGAAAAAGTGACCTATTTAAAATAATTCGAATCATAAGACTTCCAAAAATCCAAAAAGTTCCATTGATTTCAATAAAATTGGTATGAACTTTTGGGCAATTTAAGGCATATGAGAACATTTCGATGAAATTCATAAAAAAGTTCAAGATGGATTTTAAAAAAGTCAAGTAAATTGAAAATAATTCAAAAATATGAACAAATTTATTGTTGCCAATAAGTTTGAAGTGGTTCAGAAAAATTCAAGGGAATACAAAATAATTCAATGTAATGCATAAGAATTCAAGGTGAGTTTAAAAGACTTCAAGATGAATTAAACAAAAACTAAAAAAAAATCCATTGAAGTGAGTATAATTTAGAAAATTAAGAAGAATTCAAGTGAATTAAAAAATTTAAAAGAATTTGAAAGAATTCAGGAGAAATTAATAAAAATTTATGCTGAATTGCAAATAAATTCAAATGAGTTGCAAACAAATATATGGAACCCTACGAAATGCCTCACTTGTTTTGAATAAATTCTTCAAAATCCAGTAAAATGTTGTAAAATCCCTTTAAATTCTATGAAAGGTTATGATATTTCCTATAATTCTGGAAAATTTATTAAAATACCTTGAGAGCTTTTAAAAACTCTTAAAATCATTGAAATATTCGAAAATCTTATAAAATCCCTTAGAATCTTTTAAAATATCCTAAAACCTTATAGGTCCTGTTAAATCGTTTCATGTCTTCCAAACTTCTAGGAAATTTTTTGCAACCACAAGAAAATTTTGTCAAATCCCTTAAAATCCTTAGAAATCACTTCAAATTTGTTAAATCTCTTGAAAATGTTTTGGAATCTTTTAAAATACCCTCAAATATTTCAAATACTTTAAAACCCCTTTAAATTGTTCAAATCAATTAAAAATTCCTTGACAAAGAATCTTATAATCCGTTGGAATCACTTCAAATTATTGAAATCTATTAAAAATTCTTTAGAATCTATTTAAATTCCCTAAAATATTTCAAATTCTTCCAAATCTTTTGAAATCCCTTGAAAATTGTCAAAGCTATTAAAAATTCTTTGGAATTTTCAAAAATACCCTTGAATCTATAAAATTCTTTAAAATCCCTTAAAATTATTGAAATCAATAAAAAAAATTTTGGAATCGTTTCAAATATCCTGAAATGTTTAAAATTCTTTAAAAATCTTCGGTAATACCTTAAAATATTTGAAAATATTTGAAATCTATTAATTCATGGGAATAAATTCATTGAAATCCATTAAAATATAAATTCTCGTGAAATTCAATTAAATGTCAGGATATTTTCCGAAATCCTGGAAAATTAATTAAAATATCTTGACAGCTTTTGAAATCCCTTAAAATCATCGAAATCATTGGAAATCATTTGAAATTAGTTAACTCTCTTGAAAATGCCTTGATTTTTTTTTAAATGCCATAAAATATTTTAAATAATTTAAAATCCTTTCCAATTATTGAAACCAATTAAAAATTCTTTGGAATATTTTTAAATTCCCTAAAATATTTCAAGTCCTTTGAAATCTAAAAGATCTCATGAAATTTTTTGAAGCTCTTTTAAACGACTTTAAGTCATTTCAAATACTCTAAAATATTTTTAACTTTTTGAAAGCCCTTGAAAATTTTGAAAGGTTTTAAAAATTCCTTGGAATTAAAAAAACTATAATTTTTCAAATCCGTTAGAACCACTTGAAATTATTGAAATCTATTTAAAATACCCTAAGATATTTCAAATCCTTTAAAATCTTTTGAAATCCCTTGAAATTTTTTAAGGCTCTTAAAAATATTCTTAAGTCTTTAAAATTCTTTAAAATTACATGAAATCTGATATTTCCTACAATGCTGGAAAATGATCAAGATAGCTTCAGAGCTTTTAAAATCCCTTAAAATTATTTAAATCCTCGGCAATTTTATAGAATCCCTTGAAATTTTTTAAAATATCCTAAAACCTTATAGGTACTATAAAATCGTTCCATATCTTCCGAAATTCTTCAAAACTCCATGAACATTTTTTTAAATCCCTTAAAATCTTTAAAGTTCTTTGGAATCCCTTTAAATTATTAAAATATATTACAAATTCCTCGGAATCTTTTTAAATACATACATTAATTTAATTCCATTAAAATATTATAAAATCCCGTGAAATTATATGAAATCTGGTGATATTTCCTGAAATCCTGAAAAATTTATTAAAATAGGTTGTCAGCTTTTAAAATCCCTTAAAGTCATTGAAATCTTCGAAAATCACTTGCAATTGTTAAGTCTCTTGAAACTACATTGGAATCTTTTAAAATACCCTAAAATATTTCAAATCTATTGATATCCCTTGAAATTGTTTGAAGCTCGTAAAAATTTCTTGGGTTCTTTTAAAATACCGGAAAATAATAAAAATCCTTTAAAATCTTTTAAAATCCCTTGAAATTTTTTGAAGCTCTTGAAAATTTCTCGAAAATTTAAAAAATACCGTCAAATATTTCAAATCCTTTGAAATCTTTTTAAATCCCTTGAAGCTTTTTAAGCTCTTGTAAATACCTTCTAATTTTTTTAAATGCCCTAAAATATTTAAAATACTTTGGAATCACTTTAAATTATTGAAATTTATTATAAATGCTCTAAGATATTTCAAATCGTTTAAAATCTTTCGAAATTCCTTGTAGCATCTTAAAGAAATTTCTTTAAAATTTTCCAATCATCTCTTAAAATACCCTAAAATATTTCAAATCCTTTGAAATCTTTTTAAATCCCTTGAAGCTTTTTAAGCTCTTGAAAATTCTTTGGAAATACAAAATAAATTAAAAATCTTTCATATCCTTTGGAATCACTTCAAATTATTGAAATCTATTTAAAATACCCTAAGATGTTTCAAATCCTTTAAAATCTTTTGAAATCCTTTGAAATTTTGTAAAGCTCTTGAAAATTTCCCGGAATTTTTAAAAATACGCTCAAATATTTCAAATCCTTTGAAATCTGCTGTTTAAATCCATTGAAGCTTTTTGAAGCTCTTGAAAATACTTTGTAATTTTTAAAAATACCATAAAATCTTTAAAAGTCTTAGAAATACTTTGTAATCACTTCAAATTATTGAAATATATTATAAATACTCAAAGATATTTCAAATCCTTAAAAATCTTTTGAAATCCCTTGAAACATCATAAAGCTCTTGTAAATTCCTTTAAGATTCTTTAAAATCGCTTCAAGTTTTTGAAATCAATTGAAAATTCCTTGGAATCTCTTTAAGTAGCCAAAAATCTGTAAAATCTTTTGTAATATCTTGAAATATCTTCAAATTATCGAAATCTATTAAAAAATGTCTTAAAATCTTCTAAAAGACCCTAAAATATTTCGAAAGAATTCAAGAAAATTGAGAAATAGCTACCTGAATTCAATAGTGGTTAACCCATGGGTTAATTTATTAAAAGAAAAGAGACTAAACTGATATTTTCATTCCAAAAAATGTGACTATAGTGACTTCATCTTCAAAAAGTGACTAAAAGTGACTGAGGCAGCCCCGATTATTCTCGAAAGTTACCTAAAGTTTAGGACTTCCTTCAGAAATTTCCTGACGTTTGTCATTTTTTCAAACCCCTTACTTTTCCCTGACCAACAAAATTCCCTGACTTTTCCCTGATTTCCTAAATGAAATTTTTTTAACGCATTTTTTAATTTCCTGTTTCAGGCTCTTGAAACTTCTCTTCGAGCCTGGGAAGAAAAGCAGCAAAAAGTATCAGCAGTCTCTCAATCTTCATCAACATTGAGCAGTGCTTCGCAGTGCCAATCAAGATCTCAACTGCAATTGGATGGAAGACAATTGCTTTTAACTGACGAAGAATTGAACATCTTGCTCGGATTTATCGAAGTTGTGACGACTTTAGTAAAATGGGTGAAACTCCTCATCATTTCTCACCCAAGTTTGGAACCAGAACTTTACCAAATAGCTGGGAGGACAGCAGTCACTCTCGAAAAAGTGCACCCTGATGGCAAAATTTTACAAGGGGTTGGTAGAAATCGGAAAATATATAATATTTGATACAAAAATTTCTAAAACATCTTTTTATTTCAGCTGAATTTGAGACCAGTTGTGACGGAATTGGTATCCACTGCCAGACAATTGTACGAAGAATCTTGTGAATTGTTGAGAGATAAAGCACAACATCTGGTAAGAATTTTCATTGACTATTTTTTTTCAATTTCGACAATAACATTTTAGTTTTTTTCAAGTTCTAAGAAATTTTTAGGAGCTTTAAAAAGTTTCAAGGGATTTCAAAATATTTTTAATAATTTAACATTATTTAAAGTATTTTAAAAGATTCTAAATACTTGAGGGAATTTAAGAAGATTCCAGGGAAATTTTTCATTCATTTATATAATTTGAAGGGATTTCATCAAATTTGAAATATTTTAGGACGTTTTAAAAGATTCGAATGCATTTTCAAGAGATTTAAACATTTTAAAGTGATTTCCGAAGATTTTAATGTATATGAAAAAATATTCTTGCGGTAGTAAAGAATTTCCTAGAATTTCTGAATACATGAAACGATTTTACAGGACCTATAAGGTTTTAAGATATTTGAAAAGATTCCAAGGGATTACTATAAGATCTCCGAGGATTTCAATGATTTCAAGGGTTTTTAAAAGCTCTCAAGTTATTTTAATACATTTTTCACGATTACAGGAAATATCATCAACATTCTTAAAGTTTTAAGGAATATAATGATATTTTAACGGATTTTAACGAATTTATTCACAAGAATTGAGAGATTTTAAATAATTGTTCATATTTCAAGATAATACCAAAGATTTTTGGCTATTTGAAAAGATTTCAAGGAATTTTCCATTTCTTTTCGGCGCGGATGATTTTAAAATCCACGTTTTCGCTTGGTCAATTTTTCATTTCCCCGATACTGGAATTATATTTCTTTTTTAAATTTCCATGTCCTAACTCAGAATTTCAATTCTTCTGAAAAATTTCGTGTTCCGTCGGAGAATCATAATTCTTTTCGAAAATTCCCCGTTACAAGTCAAAATTGTAATTCTTTTGGAAAATTGACTGTTCCAAGTCAGAATTATAATTGTTTTGCAAAATTCCTAGTTCTACCTAAAAATAATCATTTTTCTCAAAAATGCCTAGTTCCAAATCAAAATTGTAATTCTTTTGGAAAATTCCATGTTCCAGATATGAATTATATATTTTTTTAAATGTCTCTAATCCAATTCAGAATTACGTATAACTGCTTCGGAAAATATCCTGTTCCAACTCAAAATTATAATTTTGCTCGAAAATTCACAGTTTCAAGTCAGAATTATGCTTCATTATATTACTGTTTTTAATGCAAGTATAACTCAAAATTATAATTATTTTGGAAAATTTTCTGAACCAACTCAAATTTCTCATTCTTTTCAAAAAAAAATTCTTGTTCCAAATAAGAATCAGAATTCTTTTCGAAAATTCTGCGTTTAAAGTAAAAGTTGTAATTCTTTTGGCAAATTCACCATTCTAAGTCAAATATTTTTAATCCTTTAAAATATTTTTAAATCACTTGAAATTTTTTTAAATTCCGAAAAATGCCTTGGAATTAAAAAAAAACTAAAAGTTTTCAAAATCCGTTTGAATAAATTCAAATTATTGAATTTAGTCAACAATTCCTTGGAATCTTTTTAAATTCCCTAAAATATTTCAAGTTATTTAAAATCTTTTTAAATCCCTTGAAAATTTTTTAAGCTCCGAAAAATTCCTTGGAATTAAAAAAAAAAATTCAAAATATGTTTGAATCAATTCAAATTATTGAATTCAATTAAGAATTCCTTGGAATCTTTTTCAATTCCCTAAAATATTTCAAGTTCTTTAAAATCTTTTGAAATCCCTTGAATCTTTTTAAAGCTCTTGAAAATGCTTTGGAATCTTTTAAATTACAAAATATGCTAAATTTTTTGAAAACCTTTGCAAATTTTTAAAGCTTCTAAAAATTATTATTTTGCTCGAAAATTCACTGTTTCAAGTCAGGATAAGCCATTATTATATTTACTTTTTAAATCTAGGTATAACTCAGAATTATCCAAATTGTAATTCTTTTGGAATATTCACTGTTCCCAGTCAGAATTATGGAATTCTTTTGAAAAATTCACGGTGCCAGAATCATAAATCTTATAAAGAATTCTTCTTTCCAAGTCAAAATTGTAATTTTTTTGAAAAATTCGCTATTCCAAGTCAGAATTTTAATTATTTTGGAAAATTCCCTGTTTCATGCCAGAATTATAGTTCTTTTCCAAACTTTCCTGTTTCAAATAATTATCATAATTATTTCCAAAAATTCCTTGTTCCAGGTCAGTTTTAATTTTTTGGAAAATTCACCGTTCCAAGTCAGAATTTTTGGAAAATTTCTTGTTCTAGATTTGAATTATAATTTTTTTTTCGAAAATTCTCCGATCCAATTCAGAATTACATATAATTGTTTCGAAAAATTTCCTGCTTCAACTCAAAATGATAATTTTTCTCGAAAATTCTTCGTTCCAAGTCAAAACTGTAATTTTGTTAGAAAATTCACTTTTCAAAAGCAGATCTGAATTTTAATTATTTTTTCCGAAAATTCTCTAATGCAATTCAGAATTACACATAAATCCTTCGAACAATTTATTGTCCCAACTCAAAATTATAATTTTTCTCGAAAATTCACAGTTTCAAGTCAGAATAATACATCATTATATTTATTTTTTAAATCCAGGTATAACTCAGAATTATAATTATAAAATTACCTTTTCAAGTTTAGAATTACAGTTATCTCTTTCAAAATTCCCTGTTCTAAATCATAATTACAGTTTTTTTAAACATAAATCTTTCTCTCTTTGATTAAAAAATATATTTACAATTTCAGATCAATCCTGATTCACGAATTGAAGAAACTGAGAGTGATAAAATTTCAACGAATTTTTAATATTCCTTTTAGTACAATCAAATGACAAATCCCTGTTGCTGAATCAAATTTCCGGGGTTTTCCCCGGTCAGCTAGACACCCTGTATGATGCAGTAAATATTTGTAATTTTTTAATGTGTATTTGCAGAGATTAAGAGAAGACCTCGAGACTAAATTATCTCTTTCCCTGGCAACAATGGAACAAGAACTCAGAAAATGTATTTTCGACGAGGGAGGCACTTGTCTCGTTTACCTACAAAACTTACCACCCGACGATCAGGTAAATATATTCATATTTATAAATAAATGACTATTTTTCCCACCAGGAGTTTATTTTTGTGAAATATTCAGTCCCTCGCTATTTTCAATTTCTTTACGTTCACTAAATTTATCTTTTTAACACAATTATGCCCCTTTCAGAATCGCGATTCTTCACAAAAATAAACAAAGTTAAGGTGTGTTTTCAGACAAAAATATTAACATCCCGCTTAGAATTTTTGGGCTATTTTACTCCTCTGTATATATTCATAATCGGTGTTACCCAATCGCATGGAAGTTTATAACCTGAAGAAAGTAGTAATTTAACCGTCGAATTTGATTTAATCACCGTAACCAAGTAATTTTGTTTCGAAAATTGTATTGTACATATTGTACAAAACCCCTGCTATAAATCATAAAAGACTGTACAAATTATCAAAGCGCTGTTCATTTTTGTGGTGTAGTCGAGGCCTGGCGGAGCCTGGCGCCACCAGGGTACTTTTTTGGGAAAATAATTAATTATTTCATGAATTTAAAAAAATTTTACACTTTCTTGTCACATGGAAAATTTTTCCAGTTATGAGCCATCCATAAACTACGTCGTCGATTTTGGGCTCTTTTTACCTCTCCTCTCTCCCGAAAATAACGTAGCCGTTGGCTCGAGACGGATTTTACGTTTATAAATTCTTTTAAATAAAATTAATGTAGATAAACTATTGAATTCAATATGAAACACTTCAAATTCCTAAGATTTCATGCCGAAATATATTGGATTTTCAACAAAATAGTGGAATTTTTAACCGAAAAATATTTTCTGCCCAGAGAGATGAATTTTCAACACAAAAAGACGAATTTTCAACAACAACAAAATAATTGTCAACCAAACAGTTGCGTTAACAACCAAGTAGATGAACTTTCCAGTAAAAGAGACGAGTTTAAAAAAATATAGTTAAAGATTTAATCAAATGGTAACATTTTTAACAAAAAAGTTATTTTTCCAACAAGAAAGATCAATTTTTAACGAAGAATGATGACTTTTCTACCATAAAAGATGATTTTTAATTCAAAAGGATAACTTTTTAACAACGTAGTTGAATTTTCGATCAAAAATGAGAACTTTAACAAAATAGTTAAATTTTCCAGTAATAATTCGATTTTTAATCAAACATTTGAATTTCTAACCAAATAGTTCAACTTTCAGCATACAAAGATGCATTTTCAATCAAATGGTCAAATTTTCAAACAAACAAAAATTAAACTTGAATCAAGTATTTGAATTTTCAAGACAAAAAGACACATTTTTTAAAAGACAGTTGAATTTTCATCAAAAAAGTTAATTTTTAACCAAGAAAGATGACTTTTCTACCATGAATGATGAATTTTTAACGAAAGAGTCAAGTATTTATGCTAAAAAGTCGAGTGCTTTAGGTAAAAGTGGAGTTTTAAATCGGAAAAGATGCTTCTTCAATAAAAAAGATCATTTTTAATAAAGAAAGATGACTTTTTCACAAGATAGTTGAATCCTCAACCAAAAAGTTGAACTTTTAACAAACAAACAAAATTGTCTACCCAAAAGGACGACTATTTATCAAAATATATGTATTTTCTACCAAATATTTGACTTTTCAATCAAAAAATTTAATTTGCAACAAACAAGATTAATTTTTGATCCCAAAAACAAGACTTCTCAACAAAATACATGAATTTTCTAGCAAATAGTTGAATTGTTAATTTACACAATATACAGGATAAAGTTTCAACCAAAAATGGAATAGTTAAATTTTCAGATAAAAACTCTGATTAAAAAAATATAACTTTGAAGAAAAAAAACGAATTTTCAATAAAAGTGTTAAATTTTCGACCAAGAAGATTAATTTTTTATAAAAAAAGACGAATATCCAAATCACCCAATATACAGCATAAAGTTTTAAACAAACATGGAATAGTTACATTTTCAGATAAAAAAAATCTAACAAAAAAATTACTTCTTAACAAAATTGTTCAATTCTCAAGCAAAAAGATTAATTTTCTACTAAAAAAGGTGAAATTTGAACAAAATACATGAATTTGCATCAAAATGATTTAATTTTTTAATCCAAAAAGACGAATAATCCACAAAAAAGTTGAATTTTCAACCGAAAAATATGATTTTTCAACCAAAACGTTTAATTTTTTCTGGTTTGCAATTTATCTTTTTTAGTTGAAGATTCAACCATTTCCTTAAAAATTCATGTATTTGGTTGAAAAATTCTCTTTTTTGGTAGAAAGTTAATCTTCTTGAATGAAAATTCATCTTTTAATGGAAAATTTTAGTATTTTAGTTAAATATTCATCATTCTATTGGAAAAATAATTTTTTTAATTTAAAATTCTACTATTCCAGTTGAAAATTCATCATTTTAGTTGAAAGCTCATCACTTTCTTTGAAAACGTATTTTTGTTTGTTTGTTGAAAATTCGTCTCTTTTATTGAAATTAATCTTTTTGGTTAAAAATTTATCTTTCTGGTTTGCAATTTATCTTTTTTAGTTGAAGATTCAACCATTTCCTTAAAAATTCATGTATTTGGTTGAAAAATTGTCTTTTTTGGTAGAAAATTACTCTTCTTGAATAAAAATTCATCTTTTAATGGAAAATTTTAGTATTTTAGTTAAATATTCATCATTCTATTGAAAAAATAATGTTTTTTATTTAAAATCCTACTATTCCAGTTGAAAATTCATCATTTTAGTTGAAAACTCATCACTTTGTTCGGAAACGTAACTATTTTTTTTCAAATTTAGTTTTTTTTTACAAGATTTTTTTAAAACATTTTTTTTAAAGATTCATCTTTTTGGTTGAAAATTCCAGTTGAAGATTCATCATTTTAGTTGAAAGCTCATCACTTTCTTTGAAAACGTAATTTTGTTTGTTTGTTGAAAATTCGTCTTTTTTATTAAAATTAATCTTTTTAGTTGAAAATTTATCTTTCTGGTTGACAATTCATCTTTTCTAGTTGGAAATTAAACTACTTCCTCAAAAATTCATGTATTTTCTGGTTGAAAAATTGTCTTTTTTTGGTAAAAAATTAATCTTCTTTATTGAAAGTTCATCTTTTAATTGGAAATTGAAGTAATTCAGCCAAATATTCATCATTCTATTGAGAAAATTATCTTTTTAATTAAAAATTCCACTATTCCAGTTGAAAATTCAATCTTTTTGGTTAGAAATGTATATTTCTTGTTGACAATTTATCTTTTTTATTTAAAAATGCAACTATTTCCTCAAAAATTCATGTAGTTTGTTAATCGTCTTTTTTGTTAGAAAATTAATCTTTTTGATTGAAAATTCATCTTTTAATTAAAAATTAAATTATTTTAGTTAAATATTTATCATTCTATTGAAAACATTATCTTTTTAATTGAAAATTCCACTATTGCAGTTGAAAATTTATCATTTTAGTTGAAAGCTCATCACTTTGTTTGAAAACGTATCTATTTTTTTCTAAATTAGTTTTTTTTGGGGTAAAAATTAGTTCTTTTACCTTTAAATGTAACTATTCCAATTGAATATTCTATCATTTTAGTTGAAAATTCGTCTTTTTTGATAGAAATTAATCTTTTTGTTAAAAAATTATCTTTTGGGTTAAAAATTCCACTGTTGCAGTTAAAAATTCATCATTTTAGTTGAAAGCTCATCAATCTGTTTGAAAACGTGAATATTTTTTTTTATAATAAGTTTTTTTCATACAAAATGTAACTATGCCAATTGAATATTCTATAATTTTAGTTGAAAATTCGTCTTTTTTTATAGAAATTAATCTTCTTGGTTAAAAATTCAGATTTTTTATTGAAAATTCAACTATTCCAGATAAAGATTCATCAGTTAATTCAAAAATTGATCTTTTTGCTTTAAAATTAAACCATTTTAGTTCACGATTTATTATTTTAGTTGAGCATTCATCACTTTGATTGAAAATTTTTATTTTTGGTTGAGAATTCCACGATTCCAGTTGAGAATTCATCATTTTGGTTGCAAGCTCATCACTTTGTTTGAAAACGTAACTATTTTCTTTGGTTGTAAATTAGTCTTTTTTAACTCTAAATGTAACTATTTCAATTGAATATTCTCTGATTTTAGTGAAAAATTCGTCTTTTTTTAGCAGAAATCAATATTTTGGTTAAAAATTCATCTTTCTGGTTGAAAATTCAACTATTACAAATAAAGATTCATCCTTTTAGTTGAAAATTCATCATTTTGGCTTATCATTAAACCAATTCAGTTAACGATTTATTATTTAAGTTGAAAATTCATCACTTTGATTGAAAATTCAACTATTTTATTGAAAATTCAGATTATGAATATGCATTAAATTTTGAGTATAAGAAGAAAAAATAAAATTTTTTTATAGACAAATCTGAGAAATGAATTATGTTGACAATATTATTTAATTACATAATTAATCGATGGTGCTAATAAATTTAAGAATATCTTGCAATAAAATTTGTCAAAGCTGTCTGATTTAAAATTATTGACTGAAACCTTAAAAACTAGAAAAAAACATTATTTATAATAAATCCTCGAAACTGTATACATATTCCAAGTTTATTGTTAAAAAAATGCAAAATATTTGAATATCTCTGTAGTATGGAAAATTATACGTGTGTTTTAAATAAAAAATTTCAAAATTAGTTAAAAATTTTTAAATTTTCAAACTATTTGGTTAAAAATTCACGTATTTTGTTGAAAAGTCTTTTTTGGTAAAAACTTTATCTTATTGGTTAGAAATTTATCTTTTTGTTTGGAAATTCACCTACTTGGTTAAATGTTAAACTCTTTTATTAAAAATTCATTTAATTTTTCTTGAAGATTCATAATTTTAGTTGAAAATTCATCTTCGTTAGTTGAAACTTCAAATATTTCTCTAAAAGTTGAACGTCTTTGTTAAAAATCCATTTTTTTGTTTGAAGATTCATAAATTTAGTCCAAATTTCCTCTCGTTCGTTGAAAATTGAAATATTTTTTAAAAAATTTGTTTATTTTGTTGTTGTTTGCGATTTTAAGGTCAAAAAATCTTCTTGTAACAAATAAACATTTATTTCAACAAAATAATTATTCTTTTAAATTAAACATACAGTTATAAATAAGTTTATACTATATTTTTCCTGAGCAATTAGTTTTTTTTTCACTATTGAGTTGGGAAATATGTTAAATAATCGAATTAGTAATTTTTTACTTATCTTTAGTAACCCAATTTCCGCTAATCAAATTTGTAACATTTCGCTAGTAATTAGTTAAGTTTTGACATTTTGGATTGAGAGAGGCAATAAAGTATTTTTCGCGTAAGAAAAAAAGCTATAAAATAAAAATAATCTTCTTTAGACACTTGAGGGGTTATGTTAAGTAATGTTGAAGGATTTTCAAGATTTTTTCTAATTTACCCTGGTGGAAAAATTATAGCAAAAAAGTAAAAAAAAAAAACTAAAACCATTTTCATAGAAATTAACAAATAAGTGCAATAAATTACAACAAAAAATTACAGGAAAATACAACTTTTTTCTATTATTTGGACGAATTTTGTACTTTTTTTTGTATACCATATATGTAATTTAAAATTATGTGATTGTAATTAAAATCCCTTAAACTGCAAAAATTTTAATTTTGATACATTATAGAGTTCAAAGAAAAAAAATTCACGCTTTCATTTACAATACTATAAATTCAAGAGTGAATAAAAAATGTATAAATTCCCAAAATTATATCATTCTAATCAATTATAATCTAGAAACATTAATTTATACATCAAAATTCGTTCTGAAATCTTTCTAAATATTCTCTTCAAAATTTTGTTTCAAAAAAATCATTAGGAAAATTTTCAGGAATCTAATGAAAATTTTGTTATTATCTTGGAACTCGAATTTTTCCCACAATTTTTCGAAAATCGTGTCTTAAAATCTTCCAGCTTCTTTGACTCTTTCAAAATTTTTTGAAATCAATAATTGTTCAATTATTATTTGTAAATCAAACTTGTTTTTTATCTTTTTAAATATTTGTTTAACATTAATTTTTCAAAATGAAAAATCATGAAAAAATTTTCCAGCAATCTTGAGAAATTTTTTTTATTTTCGTAAAACCTTTAAAGCTTCTTAAAATGCTTCAAAATTTTATATGAAAATTTTACAAATTTTGGATTTTCAATAAGTTTTATATGCAACAGTGACGACTGTTTCCAGTCTGAATTGATTTACACGAAATTATGTTTAAAAATGAAAAACATCTCTAATTCAAAATTACGTTTCATAGATGTGGATATCTAGGTAAAATTTTAATTGAAAAAAAATTTTGCATAACTGAAATTTTTGCTTGGTCTTTGATTCATTCTGAAAGCAAAAGTTCTTGGTAAAAGTGTAATATTTAAAAAAATTGTAGTTTCAGCAATTTCAACTTTTGTGAAATTTTGTATTTCTTATGTGCATATTTGTAATCTTTCACAATGATTTACGTGAAATCAAAAGTGTTTTTACGACGTCAAATACATAAATTGAAAATTTTTAAATCCTGTACCTTTTCTAATACCTTGTATTTTTTAAAACCAAGTAAAAAAAATATTAATAAAAAGTTATTCAAATTTTCGAATTGTAGAAGCTTGTAGTTTACTGTTAATTTTTTTTATTTTCTATGAGAAAATACAAGAAAAAATAAGCTTTCTGTATTAACTTGTATTTTTTTGTCAAATTGTGTACATTTTTCGACAGCAAAAAATTACAATTGTAGAAATTTTGTACATTCTTGTAAAAAATTTTACCATCAGGGATGTTAACGAAATTTAATTGACATGAACGACAGAGGATCGATTACTACATATTTTTAGGTGCTTTTTCATTGAAAAAATTATTTTTTTCCTTAACTTTATTTAAACAAATAAACTTCTCCATTTTTCACGTTTTCCACTTTAATAACCTTTTTTAAATTATTATTATGCACAGTCCTAAGTAAATTTGCTTATTTGTATGAAGCAATTAGTTGCTTCCCACTAGTAAATTAGGAAATATCTTAATTAATCGCATTAGTTATTTTTCACTAATTTTTGGTGGCTCACTTTTGGTTATTCGAATCTGTAATATTTCACTAATCATTAGTTGAATTTTACCAATTTTTAGTCAGAGAGCAAAATAGCTTAAGAACTAAAAATACTTTTTTAAGCACTCAAGTTGATACTCATCCCTCTCGTGTCTGATTAAAAAAATAGATTTTTTCGAAACTTTTTCTATTATCTCTGGCACAATATAAAACTTTTTATGCTTGTGAGATTTTCTCGTACGGCGAGCCATTATTTATTTAGAGCTCAAACGGTGCATTTAATGATAAAATTGATTAATGACAATATGGTTATAAAATTACAATATAGTTTACTCGAGGATAACTGAAAAGTCAAAAAACACACGTTTAGAAAAAAGGTACCTCAAAAAATTAAATATTGCCCAAACGCTTCATTTGTTTATAAAATTTGATTGTGACCATCACATTTGTCATAAAATAGGAATATAATTTACTAAACTATTACTAGAAAGCCTAACAAAGTACAAAAATTCCTTAAAAGAGTCTCTTGTTGTTATTTCTCATCCTGACTAACTCTGTACTTCTACTTCCCTTTATACTGATCGTTACCAATTTATAAAACAGTGTCTTGCTTCCTTCGGAATCGATTTGCATTTTCTTCTCTTCTTCTGTTTTGATTTTATCTTTACTTTCCATAAATAGTAATTTTACTTCACTATTTTTGTCTCTTCAATCATTTGGTCGAACTTTTGAACAAAAATATTAAAATTCAAACAAAAACAGTTGCATTTTCAATCCAAAAGGAGAAATTTTTTAGAAGGCAGTTCAATTTTCAAACAAAAAAGTTAAATTTTTAACAGACAAGTTCATTGCTAAATAAGAAAGATGACTTTTCTACCATAAAAGATGAATTTTCTACAAAAATAGTTAAATCCTCAACCAATTGCTTGAGTTTTTAATCAAGAAAAATAGATTTCAAATCAAATATTTAAATGTTCAAGTAAAAAAGAACAATTTTGGACCAAAAATAGAATCGTTGAATTTTGATTTTTGAGTCTGCTAAACTAATTTGAAAAAAAAGCAAGCGATTTTTCAACAAGTTAAATTCAAATATTAGGAGACCTTCTTAACAAATAGTTGAATCCTTAGCCAAAAGATAAGTTTTCAAGAAAATACATAAATTTTCTACGAAATAGTTGCATGTTCAACTTATAAAGGATAAACCATCCAAAAATAGAATAGTTACATATTCAGATATAAAAATTAATTTATAACCAAACAAACAACGTATATTGAACAAAAAATCAAATTCTCAATTCAAAATATGAACTCTTCCCCAATAAGATTAATTTTCTACCAAAAAAAAACTAACTTTCTACAAAATAGATCAATTTTGAACAAAATTGTTCATTTTCAACCAAAAATATGAATTTTACACAAAAAAGTTCATTTTTAACCAAAAATATCGATTTTGAACAAGAATTTCAATTATTATCAATCAAATAGTTTCATTTTCTGCCAATCTGTTGAATTTTGAAGCGAAAAATTAAATTTTTCACCACATCAGAATATAGTTCACTAAACTATCACTAGAAAGCCTAACAAAGTACAATAATTTCTTGAAAGAGTCTCTCGTTGTAATTTCTCATGCTGCCTAACTCTGTACTTCTACTTCCCTTTATACTGATCATCACCCATTTATGAGACAGTGTCTTGTTTTCTTCAAAATCTATTTGCATTTTCTTCTCTTCTTCTGTTTTGATTTTATATTTACTTTCCTTAAATAGTAATTTTACTTTACTATTTTTGTCACTTCAATCATTTGGTCGAACTTTTAAACAAAAATATTAAAATTCAAGCAAAAACAGTTGCATTTTCAATCCAAAAGGACGAATTTTTTAGAAAACAGTTTCATTTTCAAACAAAAAAGTACAAATTTTAACAGACAAGTTCATTGCTAACTAAGAAAGATGACTTTTCTACCATAAAAGATGAACTTTCTACAAAAATAGTTGAATCCTCAAACAATTGCATGAGTTTGTAATAAAGAAAAATGAATTCCAAATCAAATATTTAAATGTTCCAGTCAAAAAGATCAATTTTTAACCCAAAATAGAATCGTTGAATTTTGAGTTTTAAGTTTGCAAAACTAATTTTAAACAATAAAAAAAACGAATTTTCAACAGTTTAAATTTAACTAATAAGATACTTCTATAACAAATAGTTGACTCCTCAACCAAAAAGATAAATTTTCAAGAAAATACATGAATTTTCTACTAAATATTTGCATGTTCAACTTATAAAGGATAAACCATCTAAAAATAGAATCATTAAATATTCAGATATAAAAATTAATTTACAACCAAACAAACAACGTATTTTCAACGGAAACTTACATTTTCTGTCAAAAAGATGAACTTTTTCCCAATAAGATTAATTTTCTACCAAAAAAACTAACTTTCTACAAAATATACCAATTTTGAACAAAACTGTTAATTTTCAATCAAAAGTATGAATTTTCAACCAAAAAATGAATTTCCTACAAAAAAGTCAATTTTCAACCAAAAATATGACTTTTCAACAAGACTGTTAATTTTTAACCAAAAATATCGATTTTTAACAAGAATGTTAATTATCAATCAAATAGTTTCATTTTATGCCAATAAGTTGAATTTTCAAGCAAAAAGATACATTTTCCACGAAATTCTCGACGAAAACATAAATTTTTAATCAAGATTAATTTTCTACCGAAATGGACAAATTATCAATAAAATACATGAATTTCCCACCAAAAACTTGAATTTTCGATTAGAAAAGATCAATTTTCAACCAAAGAGATGAATTTTTAACTAAAATTATAGATCTTCAACAACAACAATTAATTCTCAACAAAAGAGTTGAACACTCAACCAAGAATATTAATTTTCTAAAAATTAAATAGTTAAATTTTCAATCAAAAAGATGAATCTTCAACCGAAAAAGTGCATTTTTAACAAAGTAGTTTAACTTTCAACTAAGTAGTTTAATTTCTTTACCAAAAACATGTGTTTTTAAAAAATGCTTGAATTTTCAACTAGATATTTTAACTTTCCATTGAAAAAGGTCAATTTTGAACCAAGAATGAAATAGCTACATTTTTTTATTCAAAAATTTAATTTTCAACAACAAAAAACGAATTTTCAAAAAAATATTGAAGTTTTTCACCAAGAAGATGAATTTTTAGCTAAAATGATGGTTCTTCAACAACAAAAATTAATTTTTCACAAAAGAGTTCAACATTTAACCCAAAAGGTGATTTTTTGAACCCCGGAGTTAGATTTTCTAAAAATTAAAAAGTTTAATCTTCAAAGAAATTAATCTTCAACCATTGAATTACTTTCTTCAAAAAATCAATTTCCTTGTGGAGGTGCTAGCTTACATTAATCTAGCACCTCCACTTCCTAAAAACACAAAATAATAAAAATGTAATTTCACCAGATTTTTGGACTTTTTTTTTTCTCTCGGAATCCACAAAAAAAATTTCCCCAAAACAACCCCTAAGCTCCAAAATCAACCTCCTTCACAAAATTGTAATTTTTCGCGAATTTAATTCAGACATATTATTGGGCTTTTTTTCGGCTCCTGGAAAATACCCACTTCGATTTTTGGGCTTCAACCCTTAACATAAAAAATCAACCCCTTAGCACAACGCAGATACGACTTTCTCAAAAAATAATCTTTTTGGGAATTTTATATTGTGGATAGAGTCTCTGATTTTTGGGCTCCTCGAAAATACCCACTCCGATTTTTGGGCTCCAACCCTTAACATTTAAAATCAACCCCTTGGTACCACGCAGATGAGAATTTCTCAAAAAATAATCTTTTCTGGAATTTTATAGTGTGGATAGTCTCTGATTTTTGTGCTCCTCGAAAATACCCACCCCGATTTTTGGGCTCCACCCTTAATATTAAAAATCAACACCTTGGTACCTCGCAGACGTGACTATCTAAAAAAAAAAATCTTTTCTGGAATTTTGTAGCATGGATAGAGTCTCTGATTTTTGGGCTCCTCGAAAATACCCACTCCGATTCTTGAGCTGCAACCCTTAACATTTAAAATCAACCATTTAGTACCAAGCAGATGAGACTTTCTCAAAAAATATTCTTTTTGGTAATTCTATAGTGTGGATAGAGTCTCTGATTTTTGGGATCCTCGAAAATACCCACCCGATCTTTGGGCTCCATCCCTTAACATTAAAAATGAACCCTTTGTTACCTCGCAGATGTGACTTTCTAAAAAAAATAATCTTTTCTGGAATTTTGTAGCGTGGATAGTCTCTGATTTTTGGGCTCCTCGAAAATACACACTCCAATTTTTGGGCTCCTACCCTTAACGTTTAAAATCAACCCTTTGGTACCCCGCAGATGTGACTTTCTAAAAAAATAATCTTTTCTGGAATTTTATAGTGTGGATAGAGTCTCTGATTTTTGTGCTCCTCGAAAATACTCACCCCGATTTTTGGGCTCCATCCCTTAACATTAAAAATGAACCCTTTGTTACCTCGCAGACGTGACTATCTAAAAAAAAATAATCTTTTCTGGAATTTTGTAGCGTGGATAGTGTCTCTGATTTTTGGGCTCCTCGAAAATACCCACTCCGATTCTTGAGCTGCAACCCTTAACATTTATAATCAAACATGTAGTACCACGCAGATGAGACTTTCTCAAAAAATATTCTTTTTGGTAATTTTATAGTGTGGATAGAGTCTGCGATTTTTCGGCTCCTCGAAAATATCCACTCCGATTTTTGAGCTCCAACCCTTAACATTAAAAATCAACCCCTTGGTACCACGCAGATGAGACTTTCTCAAGAAATAATCTTTTTGGTAATCTTATAGCGTGGATAGAGTCTCTGATTTTTGGGCTCCTCGAAAATACCCACCCCGATTTTTGTGCTCCATCCCTTAACATTAAAAATCAACCCTTTGATACCTCGCAGATGTGACTTTCTCAAAAAATAATCTTATCTGGAACTTCATAGTGTGGATGGAGTCTCTGATTTTTGGGCTCCTCGAAAATACCCACCCCGATTTTTGGGCCCCGACACTTAACATTAAATATCAACCCTTTGGTACCTCGCAGATGTGGCTTTCTCAAAAAATAATCTTTTCTGGAATATTATAGTGTGGATAGAGTCTCTGATTTTCGGGCTCCTCGAAAATACCTACTCCGATTTTTGGGCTCCACCCTTAACATTAAAAATCTACCCCTTGGTACCACGCAGATGAGACTTTCTCAAAAAATAATCTTTTTGGTAATTTATAGTGTGGATAGAGTCTCTAATTTTTGGGATTCTCGAAAATGCCCACCCCGATTCTCGGGCCCCAACACTTAACATTAAAAATCAACTACTTGGTACCACGCAGATGAGGCTTTCTCAACAAATAATCTTCTCTCGAATTTTATAGTGGGGATAGAGTCTCTGATTTTTGGGCTCCTCGAAAATACCCACTCCAATTTTTGGGCTCCAACCCTCAACATTTAAAATCGACCCCTTGGTACCACGCAGATGAGACTTTCTCAAGAAATAATCTTTTTGGTAATTTTAGAGTGTCGATAGAGTCTCTGATTTTTGGGCTCCTCGAAAATATCCACCCCGATTTTTGGTATCCATCCCTTAACATTAAAAATCAACCCTTTGGTACCCCGCAGATGTGACTATCTCAAAAAATAATCTTTTCGGGAATTTTATAGTGTGGATAGAGTCTCTGATATTTGGGCTCCTCGAAAATATTCACCCCGATTTTTGGTATCCATCCCTTAACATTAAAAATCAACCCTTTGGTACCCCGCAGATGTGACTTCCTCGAAAAAAATCTTTTCTGGAATTTTATAGTGTACATAGAGTCTCTGATTTTTTAGCTCCTCAAAAATACCCACCCCAATTTTTCGCCTCATCCCTTAACATTAAAAATGAACCCTGTCGTACCTCCCAGATGTGACTTTCTCAAAAAATAATCTTTTCCAGAATTTTATAGTGTGGATAGAGTCTCTGATTTTTGGGCTCCTCGAAAATACCCACCCCGATTTTTGGGCTCCGACCCTCAACATTAAAAATCAACCCCTTGGTACCACGCAGATGAGGCTTTCTCAAAAAATATTCTTTTTGGTAATTTTATAGTGT
The DNA here is from genome assembly GCA_011634705.1 of Andricus grossulariae. Lineage (NCBI taxonomy): Eukaryota > Metazoa > Arthropoda > Insecta > Hymenoptera > Cynipidae > Andricus > Andricus grossulariae. Next base: position 281,026,804 of record JAABKJ010007545.1, on the reverse strand, counting down.
GGATAGAGTTTCTGATTTTTGGGCTCCTCGAAAACACGCACCCAGATTTCTGGGCTCCAACCCTGAACATTAAAAATAAACCCATTGGTACCTCGCGGATGCGACTTTCTCAAGAAATAATCTTTTCTGGAATTTTATATTGTGGATAGAGTCTCTGTTTTTTTAACTCCTCGGAAACATCCACTCCGATTTTTGGGCGCCAACCCTGAACATTGAAAATTAACCCCTTGGTACTACGCAGATGATACTTTTGCAAGAAATAATCTTTTTGATAATTTTATAGTGTGGATAGAGTCTCTGATTTTTGGGCTCCTCAAAAATACCCACTCCGATTTTTGAGCTCCATCCCTTAACATTAAAAATCAACCCCTTGGTACCACGCAGATGAGACTTTCTCAAAAAATAATCATTTCTGGAATTTTATAGTGGAGCTAGTGTCTCTGATTTTTGGGCACCTCGAAAATACCCACTCCGATTTTTGGGCTCCAACCTTAATATTAAAAATCAACCCCTTGGTACCACGCAGATGAGACTTTCTCAAAATATAATCTTTTCTGGAATTTTATAGATTGGATAGAGTCTCTGATATTTGGGCTCCCCGAAAATACCTGCTCCGATTTTTGAGCTCCAACCCTTAACATTAAAAATCAACACCTTGATGACACGCAGATGAGAATTTCTCAAGAAATAATCTTTTTGGTAATTTTATAGCGTGGATAGTCTCTGATTTTTGATCTCCTCGAAAATACCCACTCCAATTTTTGCGCTCCATCCCTTAACATTAAAAATCCACCCTCTGGTACCCCGCAGATGTGACTTTCTCAAAAAATAATCTTTTCTGGAATTTCATAGTGTGGATGGAGTCTCTGATTTTTGGGCTCCTCGAAAATACCCACTCCGATTCTTGAGCTGCAACTCTTAACATTAAAAATCAACCCCTTGGTACCATGCAGATGTGACTTTCTCAAAAAATAATCTTTTCTGGAATTTCCTAGTGTGGATGGAGTCTCTGATTTTTGGGCTCCTCGAAAATACCTGCTCCGATTTTTGGGCTCCACCCTTCACATTAAAAATCAACCCTTTGATACCTCGCAGATGTGACTTTCTCAAGAAATAAGCTTTATGGTAATTTTCTAGCGTGGATAGAGTCTCTGATTTTTGGGCTCCTCGAAAATACCCACCCCGATTTTTGGGCCCCGACACTTAACATTAAATATCAACCTTTGGCGACAAATAGTTTATAAAAAGAATGTGAGTAGAGTGAATGAAGCCTGAAACAAAGACCTTGGATACTAATGGACCCAAGTGGAGAGCTACACATAACAATTTTTTGAGGCTCTCCACGTGGGGTGATGGCCATCCACACATCACTACTTTTCAACCGAGCAATTCACGCATACCCCCAAAGGGAAACGGCTTAATGATATGATAATAATAAATAATAATGTGTGAAAAAGCCTGGAAAAAAATGCATGCTGTATTATCTCTCTCTCGAGTCTCGAAATTGTTTGCAGTATCTTATTTGATGGAACACTTCGAGAGGTTGACGGACCTAGCATATGAAAAAAGAATGATTATCAAATTTTGTGGGTTGACTGAGAAATCAAACTTTGAGAGCAGTAAAAAGAACTTATCTCTACAGAACGAAAGCAGAGGATAATTAAATGCATGCAGCCTTAGACAGTCAGTGCATCAATTTTTCCAAAATCAAAACGTTTAAACACGTATGGATATTATGTCTAGCCCTCTTTCGCTACTCGATACCAGAATAAAACTATAAGAATCCCAAGCATGTGACCTACCATAAGAAATGCTTTATTCCTTTAGATACTTTCTTACCTATATGTTATTCTATTGGCTTGAACTATTTTTTAATTTTAATTTTGATTTTATCTTTCTCTTTATCTTTAAGTTCTATAAGATTCCAAATTATAATCGATACACCTAGAAACACGGAAAATTCGTTTCTCAAAATTGCACAGTATCGCATTATATGATGCAACAAAGTTCCAGAAAATTCTACATCATAATCGACACGTTTGGGATATAATTTTTTACAACGCGAAATGTAATGCATCATTGAAAATAACCTTCAACTTGTTGACGAAAAAATTCCGCAGTATAATTAATAAGGAGAGGAATTTTTAATTGAATAAGTTATCTATAAGAAAGTAACAAATCAAATTTATAGACAAAACAGGATGCCATACATAGCCCTCCGTATCCAATTTTATCTATACACCTGCACCTTTTTGCGCACTAATTACATATTTTATCTGTAAGGAAGCAATAAATCATTCTTGTTTTTTCCTATAACTATATGACGCAGTAGAAATTGTCAGGTCAAAGCAAAATATAACCTTGAAAGTATTTACGCGATATGATTGAGATAAGAAATAACCTTGAAGCTGTTCGCATGAATTTCGAATTGCGCAATATTATTCTGTGACGTCAGCTGTGGAATGGTCTCGATGTTGGCAAAGTAGGGTTGTAAAAGTGGCTCAGTAGCCCTCTTGTATTAGTAGTCCGGCATGTCCCATCTAAATACATAGATTGGGGCCAGTAGCCCTCTTGTAAAAGTGGTCCAGTCTCTCTAATCCAGTATCCGTCTTGTATCAATGTCGGTAAGGTAGGAATGCATGATGACGTCATCAAGAATGTTCTAGAAACTTAGCACGGACACGAACCACCTTTGTAGAAAATTTAGCACGGACACGAACCACTACACGTTAGGAGCTCCTCGATGTTGGTACGGTAGGAATGTTGAAGTAGAAACCGCCTTACTCATCTACTCAGAAATTATACATAATATTCTTTAAATTCGTTCATTCACTGTCTACTACTAAGTTTGACAGTTTATTAGTATACACGTCAGCTTGACATCTTAAAAGATTCTGTTTCCACTTGAAGATGTTGAGATTGAATAGAAATTCTTTAGTTTGAATTTGAATATATCATTCTCATCATGTTAGTTTGTCATATACCAATCATTTTTATCTAACTTCAGGATCATTCAAAATTAGATGCAGTGTCGGGGAAGTTCTTTTAAAAAGGAACTAATTAGAGCTAGTTACTTTTGTGGAAATAGTAACTTTTTACATTGTAGTCACTGATTCAAGTAACTTGAAATTTCTGCAAACTTACATTTTTTTTATCCGCAAACATACATTACATACCAGAACGGTGGAATGTTTATGCCACGGGGAAGGGGCTTGTATATCGAAAATTTCTTATTTCAATCTGATAGCAAATTATAATTGAATGAAGCAATTACATACCTGTGTTTACTCGAAGTGAAGTATATTTTATGAAAATATTATATTCTTTCAACTTTTTATCTAACAATTATAACAACTTTTTTAATTTTGAAAATTACCGTTTTGCACATTCAGTTGGATACGGCAAACCAAATTTTTGAAAAATCAATTTTTAAAGATGATTTTTTCATGTGTAAAAATGCTTGAATAATGAAAAAATCATGATTTTACCTATATAAAAATTAATTGTTCAAACTAGAGTAAGTGAAAATTTTATTCAACTTCAACGATGGAAGAGGATGGCTTTTCACCGCTACAGTATGTACAAATTCATAAGAATTTCTAGAAAAAGAAATCAACGCTGACATGTTTACTGTTCATAATTGAAGACTTTGCGATTGTAAATCTATAAAATTGAATAAATTTCAATTAAAAATCTTTTTAATTGAACTATTCGAAGAAAATCTGTCAAAATTGGATCATTTTTTATTACTCAAATTCAATATTGATTAGTCTTCAATTGCAAATATTGAAAATTGAAGAATTGTAATGTTTAAATCGTTAAGAATGAACAATTATCTGTTGTAAATCTTCAAAGATGAACTATTCTGAAAAAACTTTCAAAATGACATACCTTTAAAATATAAATCTTGAAAATGGAATAATTTGTAATTCTATACTTTCAAAATTGAAGAATTTTTAATTGTGATTCTTAAAAATTGCAGAAATTTGAATTAAAAATATTTAAAAAGTAAGAGTTTTTAATTTTGACAATTAAAAATTAAAAATTAAGTAATTTTGATGATTTACATTGCAAATTTCTTCAATTTGGAAGATTTAAAATCGAAAACTTGACTATTGATCTTCCAAGCTATAAAACTTTAGGAATTTTGATTCATACATTTATTAAATTAAAGAGTTTTTACTGTAAATCGTCAAAATTGAAGTACTTAACAAAAACATTCAAAACGACATCATTTTGAATTATATACATTAAAGACGGGAGTATCTTCAATTGCAAATCTTCAAGATATACCTATTTCAAAAAGATCTTCAAAATGTTATGATTTCAAACTATAAACATTCAAAACTAAACAATTTGGAAAATTTGCAATTGTAAACATCTTCAAAATGAATCAGTGCTGGAAATGGAAGACATGTCTATATTTTATGTTTCAATTTTTGAATTGAAATTTTAATTGAATTTTTTGCAGAGATAACGTTGGATAAACAAAAATGCTTTTATTTTAAATTTAAACTATATTCATAGGATGAAAATAAATTCGTGTCCAAAGATTTTTTTTGTTCTATGTCGTAGCATATAAGTCATAAAGCAAATCATAATATATGATAATATACTTGGAGTTTGAACAATAATTTCCACACAAAACATTTTGTTGATACAAATTTATCTCTGCCGAGGCTTAAATTGTGTAATTCTCATAAGTTCAAGGTAATTATTTGAGAATCTTCAATTTAAAACGATTTCTATACAAAATTTATAATAAAAAAAAGCTAAAGCTTAAAATTGTTGCATTTTAAAATTCTTTCCCCTAAATTCAGCAAAATCTTTCACAATTTAAGCAAAAATAGTCTAAGTTTAAAATGAAAATGTTTTATTGGTTTTTGCTGTGAAGATATTACTGCTTAAAATTTTCAAATTTGAAAAATGTGAATAAAACAGGATGGCCACAAAACTTCATTTTCAAAATTCCCTGACTTTTCTCTGACTATTTTTTCATTTTTCCTGACCATTAACATTTAAACCAATTATAATCTTGGAACATTTTTAATGTAGAATCTTTTGCAAATGGAATAAAAGGTTTTTAATTTTTTGAATTAAAATACTAATAACTTTCCAAATTTTTGTTTTGGGAAATTGGTAAGATACGTGCCGTTTTATTCCGTTTCAAAAACCACATATTTGAGTGACAAATGTTTCTATGACTTAAGCATGGAGTTCAAATTATTAAAATTTATTAAAAATACCCTCAGAAATTTCAAATCCTTTAAATATTTTGAAATCGCGTGAAACTTTTTAAAGCTCTTTAAAAGTCCGTGGAATTTTCAAAGATACCGTAAAATCTTTCGAATTCTTTCAAAACACTTCAAATTAATCAAATCTATTACAAATAACCTATGGTATTCAAAACATTTTTAAATCTCTTGAAAATTGCTTGGAATTTTTTTAATTACTTACAATTTTGAAAATGGTTTGTAATTTCTTCAAACGAATGGAATTGATCAAAAGGTCTTGAAATCTTTTAAAATATACCTCACATATTTCAAAAGAATTTCGGAACAGACATAATCGTGAATTTAATAATAGTTTAATGGGTTAATTTATTGAAATAAAAGTTACTAAAATAATTTTTTCATTTAAAAAGGCGACTAAAGTGACTTTATTTTAAAAAGTGACTGAAAATTGATTTGAAAAAATGTCACTAAAAGTGACTGCTGGCAGCCCTGAGTATTCTTGCTTCTTACAGAAATTCCCTGACTTTTCCCATTTTTTTCAAAATCCCTGATTTTTCCTGACCAACAAGATTCCCTGACTTGTCCCTGATTTCCAGGTTTTCCCTGACTTGCGGCCATCCTGATAAGATTTTGAAAACGTTAAATTTTTAAGGCCTAAGAGTTACAATTTTTAGTTTTGAATACATGCAATGTATTTATAAAAACTCTTTTTTGATTAACACACAATGAATATAATAAATATAACTAATGTAAGAACAGGTGAATTATTTATTTGACATACAAGAAGAAACTATAAATCTCTGATGTTCCAATTGCGAGGATTCGTACGTGCTTTGTGTTCTAATGAATCCCTCCCAAGTTCAAATAACTATGAATTGGAATGTCTGCACACTATTTTGCACTGACACATCAGTCATATAAAGATTTCCTCAATCATTTCATCAGCTTCATCAGCAGTCCACCACTCACCAGACTAGTCCCACGCGATCCTATCGAGTAGATCAGTGATTCTCAAACAAAAATTTCTCTCTTATTTTCTCCAGCATTTTCTATTTTTTTGTACAGAAACAAGTATTTCATCCTCTTGATACATTACTTATGTCTGACACACTCTAATTTATAAATTTTGATAAAGAAGTATTGGCGATAAATTAAATGAAATGTGTTATAAATTATAAGAATTTTAATAATGTAAAGAATCTGTGGGTTTAAAGATAGTAGAGAGCATCTTGCCATGTGACATGATGAATAATGAATGTCTGCAAAGTCTAGATATCAAGTTCAAGGCAACTTGAGAGACTCGAATGTGTCCTGAGTTGAGTGCAAAAATACAAATCCTCCTTAAATGGCGACCCCTCCTTTGAGGGAAAGCTGTTAGCTTCTGTCTTTGGTCATCACAAATGCTCGTTTCTCTAGAAAAATTCTCATCAAGATCTAGAACAACTAATGCTGTGCTAATGACCTTATCGTGAGAAAATTTTGCCTTTTTCGTTCAATTGGAACCTAAATTTCAATTTAGAAAAAATTATTCAGTATTTAAAGTCAAAATTGTTTTTATTATTAAGGGCCCTTTAAAATCTATGTCACGCTATTTTGAACATTTTTCCAACCCTCCCCTCCAGGTTGACGTCACAAATACGAACACCAACCTCAATTTGCAACAAAATAATTGAACGACTTCCTCATTGAGGGAGGTTTGTGATTATCCAAATTTTCTAATCCAATTTTTTGACATATTTCGATATAATTCAACTCCAGGAGCTCAAAAATACAATTTTCAAAAAATGTCCGTATGTGTGCGTGATTAACTTTTCTCTGTTCACCATGTCTCGAAAACTAAAAGAGCTATGATCATGAAATTTTGAAGAATTGCAGCTCTCACTGATATCCAGGTTTGATAGGATTTTGAGCCAGATCGGCCATTTAGTAGGATTTTTATTTAGTTTTGAGATTACAAAAAAAATTCACCTTCTTTATATGAAAAAAACTTTTTTGATAATCAAAACACAGCAATACGATATCTAGTATATTTGTTCGCGTCTTTGAGACGCATCGATCGATCTATTATTGAACCTTTTATGACTCAATAGTATCAAGTTATGAAATTGAAAAAGCAAAATGGTTTATTCTGTTATATGAGAAAAACTTTGTTCATAATATAAATACTACAGGACTGTATCTGACATATTTGTTCGCGTCTTCGAGACTCGTCGAATGATCTATTGACGAACCTTCTATGACCTTTTATTATCTAGGAATACCGATATATAAATCAAAAAATATATTGTTTATCTTGTTGATATGAGGAAAACGTTTTTAATATTGGGAATACCACAGTAATGTATATGATATATATTTGTTTGCGTCTTCTAGACGCATCCATTGCCCAATTGCAGAACCTTTCATGACCTACCATAGCCTACCAATATTGATTTTAAATTTCTTACCAAAATTATTTACTTTGTTTTTAAGAGGATTTTTTTAACATTGGGAATATAAGAGAATTGTATTTTATGTAATTGTTCGCGTCTTCGAGAAGCGTGGAATGACCTATTAACGAATTTTCGATGGCCATTCTTGATCAATCAATAGCGTCTTACAGAGTTAAAAAGAAAAGGTTACATTGTTTGCAAGAAGTAATTTTTTTTTTAATTTGGAATTTAACACTATCGTAAGTTAAAAGGTTGTTCATTGGGACAGAACACATCGATTGAGATTTTTATGGGCTCTCTGATTTTCTGAAAATAAGATTCTCGGTAAAACAGAAACATAAGCTGAGAAAATATTGAATGTATCCATTTTTTTCTTTTTTTAAAGAAAAACCTCCCTCTATAAGGAAGCAAACTGCTCATAAAATTATAAAAAAATAAGTACACGCGTAGTGAATACATCCATAGTACTTCCCAGCGGTATTTTCAACTAAAATGATGAATCTTTAAAAAAAATGAATTTTTAACAAAGGCCTTCAACTTTGTAGTTGATATATCAACTAGAAAAGATTTCTATTTCAATCAAAAACAGATGAATTTACCAAAAAGATTAATTCTGAACAAAAAATGTAATAGTTGATATTTCAACCAAAAAAGATTCTAATTTTATATTAAAAACAGTTGAATTCAACCAAAATCGACGAATTTTTAATAAAAAAATTGAATCCTCAACCAAAACGGATTATTTTCAACTGAGCAGTTGCATTTTTAATTAAAAAAGATCAAATTTCTACCAAAAGAGATGAACTTTTAAACAAAAAAGATGAATTTTCAACCAGGAAAGATTTTTTAGTAAAGAGAGAAAAGATTTTAACCAAATTGTTGATTTTTTAAACCAAAAAGGGTCAATGTTGGTAAAAAGAACGAATTTTAACCAAAATATTTCAATTATTAACCACAGAGATGGATCTTCAAATAATGAAATGAATTTTTAACGAAGTAATAGTTCAACTTTTAAACAAGTAGTTGCATTTTCAATCAAAAAGAATAATTCTCTAACAAACAAGACGAATTTATAAAAAAAAAACAATACAATATTAACCAAATTGTTGAATTTTCAAATGAAAACGATCATTTTTTAATTAATAATGGAATAGTTAAATTCAAAGTCAAAAAATAAATTTTTCAACAAAAAGAACGAATTTTCAACTAAAAACGATACATTTTCAGTCACAAATAGCTTAGTAAATTTTTCAGTTAAAAAAATTAATTTTCGACTAAAAAACGAATTTTGAATAAAATAGTTGAATCTTCAGCCAAATAGGAGAATTTTTAACCAAAAGTTTCTTCCGAACAAAAGAGGAATTCTTTGAAAAAGGAATAAAAAGTTGAATAGGCGAAAGAGTTTAAAATGAAATCACTAATTTTCATATGATCAAGCATTTCAAAAAATTGTTATTCACATTTATATCTTTCATGCGTGATATCGCATGGTTTTTGAACGGCTCCTCATAGTTATAGGTACCCGTAATTATATCCTAGGAATAGTAATTTTCGCCTAATCATATTACTGATCACGAATCACTTTTGTTCTTTCAACTTTTCTAATTCAAAATCTAGACTCTCAATTTTCCCGAATAAAGAAACACACCTGAAGATTTTAAACTTAAGATCGAACAGAAATCTATTTTATCATGAATAATTTTATTCCAAATGAGCATGAAATAGATTCACAATTAAAAAAAAAAACAGAATTCCAAACTACCACACTTTTCGGCTCATTAGAGACAAAAATAACCAAATGAAAAAAGAGGGGGAAAAAGAGAAAAAGTCAACCAAAACAAACCTCTCACTTTTTCCTTTCTCCGTCCTTTTTAAAATACAAGGAAACCAACATGTTTCGGGGCCAATTTAGACCTCCTCAGCAAGAATTATTTATAGGAAAACTACAAGGTCTAATTAATAGATTCTGAATTAGTATAAAGTAATAAGAACAGAATTCTTATTATTTTATCTAATTGTGCATTGATTAGTGAACAAAATGAGAAAGATATCAAAGTTATTCTTTATAATAAGAATAAATAAGTATTTAAAATTCTATCTACTGAAAAATTATTTAGAATTAAAAAATGGTAATCATTAACTTCTTGTATATGGATATATATATATATATATATATATGTAGTATAATCCAATCTGTTTTACACATTACATCACGGCACTAATTAAAAAATACTGTTTAAAGTCAGAAACACATTCTCGGAAAATTGAGGAAATTTTATTTTGATATACATTGAAAAATAAAAACTTTTTTTAAAATGAAAATATCACTATCAAAAATTAAGTGATGAAATATTCAAATTCACGAGGCCAACTAAACTTCCTTTCTATTACGAAAACTCTCAAAGCATTGCCAGATTTTTTAAATCTAATTTCTTATAGTTTGAGTTTTCTAAAGGAAAACCCAAACTATAAGAAATTGTTCAAAAATCACTATCAATTTTTCATAAATGAACACAATAAACAAGACATCAAAAGTGATCTGAAAATAAAAAGACATAATTTAAAAATTTTAAGACAAATTCAGCATAAAATTATTACAAAGGTACTCATTGGAACATAAGAATACTTATGCACATATTTTATGTATGGCATCTTCATTCGAAAACCTTTGATTTTACTCGTTGTAGACAACGAGGGTATCACAACTTATTTTTTATAAGCATCTGGCTGATTTTTTAAATTCAAAAAATATGTACATCCTATATGGCAACCTTATTTTCAGGTAAGTACCAGGATAATATTTTAAATAATATGTAAATCTCGTTAGCGACCTTATTTTTCAATAAGTACCGGAATGACATTTTTTAGAAAAATATTCGAACATATATCATATATAAATGTAAAAATTGGTTAAAACCTGAAAATACGTAAATTATGAATATTAAGGAAAATATATCATAGTGCCCAGATCTAATGTTTATGGCTGATTTTGAACGAATCTATTTAGATCATTACATTTTAAAGTAGGGAACGAAACAATCCAAAATGTTTAATGCATTTCTAACATTGCTAATATTTAATGCATTCTGCAGTAAAAAATTTTTAATAGAAGGATTTCTTTCAAGAAATTGAGGTAAATTATTCAGACTCAATCAAAAGAATTCTGCAAATATTTATAAGCAAACCCTGCAGATTGGAACGAATCATGAGTTTTTGTCTCTATTTGAAAAATTTTAAACTTCAGATCGAAAAGAAATCTATTTTATTGTGAATAATTTTATGCAAAATGAGCATGTAAAAGATTCACAATTAAAAAAACAGAATTCCAAATCACCTCTAAATTGGCCCCGAAACATGTTGGTTCCTTGGTAGGGGACGGAGAAAGGACAAAGTGAGAGCTTGGTTCTGGTTGGTTTGGAATTCTGTTTTTTTAATTGTGAATCTTTTTCATGCTCACTTTGCATAAAATTATTCATGATAAAATAGATTTCTTTTCGATCCTGAGTTAAACAATTTGTAAATAGAGACACTAACCTCATGATTCGTTCCAATCTGCAGGATTTGCTTATAAATATTTTCCGAATTCTTTTAATTAAGTCTAAATAGTTTTACCTCAATTTCTTAAAAGAAATCTTTAAATTTAAATTTTTTGAAAGAAGAATGCATTACATATTAGCAATATTAGAAATATATAAAAATTTTTGGATTGTTCCCTTTCCTATTTGGAAAATGTAATAATCTAAATAGATTGTTTCAGAATCAACCATAAACACCTGAAGAGTTTCTTGATAAACTCCTTACTAAACCTGCTCTCAGAATGATTTGGTTGCTCTTGCCGAAAATTGGGTCACTTGAATGTGGGAAGTGTTTTTCCGATTCATCGAGTGCATCAAGCAAAGTCCATCAATCACAATGACTCTTGTCCACATGATGCCTCGTAGATCATACAATTCAATCATAGTTTTGTCAGGCCAATCAACTGTTTGGATCTTTCGAATGTCATAATCACAATATAAGAAGTTTTCCTTACCATAGAATAATACACTGAAGCATCTCGTGTCTTATGCAAATAAGGAACAAACACAGGATCCAAACTCACCTCAGAGTCAATGTGCGCGATGCACACTCCGCTTTGTATAATACTTCCCTAAGATCCACGTGGGTGGACACGCAAGAACGTGCCCACAAGTACGACTTAATGGATTTCTGATGGCTCATGCGACTAAGGCATATACACGTGTACCAATGTGAATTTAAAGAGTTCATTTTCGCATGGATCCGATCTCGTGTTGATGTACCGAACACCGTTTATGCGCAGTATGATATTTATCGACAACGTTCTCCCATTAACTGAATCCGCTTAAATTATGACGTCGCTACCTCGATACTGTCGATTACTCGTGAAGGTATTATATGGACTCCAGCAGCTTGTACTGCACTCATAATGTTCAATTCATGTGATTTAACGTATTCGGCATATTCCGGGAACGACCATGTATGTCAGAGAATTCTTGAAAATTCAAGCACACTTTTAAATTATCGTCTTTGAATTTTAGCAGACACCAAGGTGGTCCAAAAATGCATTGCTAAATCTTTTACGTTATGTTAGTATTTTCGGTCGAAAATTGGTACGTTTAATTTTAAAAATCCTAAAATTTTTCCAGATTATCATTATTCTTTAGAGCTTACATTATCATTAAGTCATTGAATTCATAATTTTTGTACAATTTGTTTTTGCAAGGCCTGCCCCCCCCCCATTTTATGAGGTTCTCAGAGAGAGAAATTCCACGTTTTTTTCCTCCAAATCTGTCAGTATTAGGACGTTCCCCCGGTCTTTTGAAATTAACATGGACTTTTAAATGGGATCCTTTCCAGGTCATGAATATCAAACCTGGCAGGCATTCAGTCGATTTTGATAAATCTTACTGAAGTTTTAGTGCTTTATGGGTAATATTTTGTGGCAAAAGGGCTTTCGAAACTTTTGAAAATTCTGGGAGCTAGACCATTTTGAAATTTGGCGTCAACTATTACTTAAATTGTAAATATTTCCCACAATTTTTTTCGTATTCTTATGAAACTTATAGGCATTTTGTGAAACAAAATTCTGTTTTATTAAAAATATGGAAGAATAATAATTCCAAACTTTAACAACAACAAAAAAACTTTTTTGAATGGATTTTTGACGGAATATGCTATATTTTTTTATTTTATTTTTTGAATCATATTCCTTGTTTTATTGACTTTCATTTGAAATAAAAGTTGATGTACACTTATCTGGTTCGTAACTTATAAATACTTTAAGTATTATAATAATAATTATAATATTAGTATTTAAATTTTCAGTCGAATCCTTGTGTCGCGCTGAAGATGAGTGTCCATCGAATTTGTTTTGAATTAGAAGATAAAAAAAGAAGGAATATGGTTCTAAAAAAATATAAAAAATAGCGTATTCCATCAAAAACCTAACCGAAACTTTTTCTCATATTTTGTTATAAAATAATTGATTTACGGTAAAAATGGTTGACAGAACCTAAAATTGTTTCATAGTTTTAAATTTTCTCTGAAATCGACACCAATTTCCGACGAAAAACGCTAGCATTACCCAAAATCGTTCAAAAATTGTTTATTTTCTTCCAATACAATAATTTTCTAATAAAAGTACCGATTTCTGGTATAAAAATACAACAAAACGAAGAATTTTACAAAAATTATGAATTTAATGATTTAATTATTATTATATCATTAAGCCGTTTCCCTATCGGGGTAGGCGTGAATTGCTCGGTGGTAAAGTAGTGATGTGTGGACATAAACGCCTATGGTTTAAATAAAGAGGAAGCAGTTTCAAGAAAGTCTACGAAACACCTTCTTATGATGAAGAAAAAAAAGGATGAATAATAATATGAGTGGCAAAGAAGTTTTCAATGAAAATATCCTCTATCATTTTTCACACGAATCAAAAACTTACAATTCATAAAATATAAAAACCGCATTTTAATAGGAAAATTAATTGCTTTTTTTCATAAGTAGGTTAGAAAGAAAAAAACATACATATGTAAGCGCTTTTTATAATTCCCGCATTACTTACGGTCATCGTACAAAATATTGGCGCTGGCGTCAAAAGAGAAGGAGGGGGACTTCCGTGGTGGAGGAACTTCCATTCGAATTTCCGGGACGATACGCCGTCTTTACTTCTTATCGCTTTCTGTACGTTACTTTTACATGAATATACGAACTTAATTATTAAAAATAAACCGTAAATACGTTATTTTCCCCTTCCTACAGTTTCAGAAGTGGGATACGGGCACGCAAGCGGCCGGATTGTTACATAATAGACGGATTAGAAAACATACCATTCGCAGTTCTCGTGCCTCATGTTTGTGATAGTGGGCAGAACCTTTCTTTTGTTGAGTGTGTGAAAAATGTCCGACTGTGAAAATAACGGTGGAGGTGATGGGGCTGACGAGAATCAGCAAAATAGTCCACAAAATGAAGAAGAACAAGCAGGATTTCTTGGCAGAATAGACATAGATTCTATTATTGCAGCAACGGCCCGAGCAGTGCTGCAGGTGGCGAATCTACAAGGGCCAACTCATCAGCAATATCAGGGTCCCAGACCATTAGACTACAAGGATAGCGGTAGTCAGATACCTGTTTTTGGAAAAGATTCCGAAGAAGATGTGGAGATCTGGATCGCCAGAGTGGACGAGATTAAAGAAGCATACGGCGTTTCCGAACAAATCATCAAGGTTCTCGCGACAAAACAGCTTCAAGGTCGAGCCAGGGATTGGTTGATATAACCATTGCCAAAAACTGGGATGAATTAAAAGAAGCTTTGATCCTCATGTTCGCGTCTTATGAGAGCCACTTTTCTCTCATCAAGAAAATGGAGAGTCGATTCTGGAAAGTAGGTGAAAAATTCTCAACGAACTTTTTCGACAAATTAAAATTAATGCCGAAATTGAGACTTGTTGAAAGGGATAAGATTGAATATATTATCCAAGGTGTTAACGACTATTTTTTAAAAGTTCAGATGTTGGGGTCAAAATTTAAGACGCTCAACGAATTGTTGGAATTCGGCACGTTGGTAACTGAAGATCAGTATAAGCGTATACCGAGAAGCGGCGCTGTGGATCAGGTCGGATCATCTGTCAAGAAAGAAAGACAATGAAAACTATATTAGAAGGTACGGCTATTACCCTCCAATATTTGCCGTCCGAAAATACAGTATCGCTAGTTGATATAGAATTTCACGAAATTTTGCACATAGACGTGATCGAAAGGCCTAACGAGTTAGTTGCGGTAATAGATGATGTTGACCATGACATCCCATTCGAAATTAAGTCTCAGCTGTCGGATTGGCTGGATAGCTATCTTGATGATAAAGTTGAAACTGAACCGGTTGATTATGAAATGAGAATCAATCTAACTTTGGATATACCATTCAATTTTGCACCAAGGAGATTGTCTTGGACGGAAAAAGTAGCGTCTCGTGAGATCGTCAACCGCCTTTTAGAACATGGAAGAATTAGGCCTAGCGATTCCACCTATGGTAGTCCCGTTGTTCTAACTAAGCGAAAAAATGGTGATTTCCGGCTTTGTGTAGATTACCGCGCTTTAAAAAAAATAACTGTTAAATATCACTATCCGTTGCCTCGTGTTGAAGATCAGATAGACCGGCTGGAAGGGAAATCATGGTACACAAGCCTTGACCTAAAGGACGGTTTTCACCACGTTTCAGTGGCGGAGGAGTCAGTAAAGTACACCTCATTCGTGACCCCCGAGGGAAAATTTGAATTCTTAAGAATGCCGTTTGGCTTGGTCAATGCACCGGCAAATTTCGCGAGGTACATTAACATGATTTTTAGAACACTTATCGAAAAAGGCAAAATTTTAGTATACCTAGATGATATACTAATCGCTACTGATACTCTTGAGGAGAATCTAACAATTTTGAAAGAAGTTTTGGATCTGGCAAAACTAAGAGGCTTAGAATTAAACTTGCGCAAACGTAAGTTTCTTAAAAAAGAAATTGAGTACCTATGATATTTAATAGATCAGGATGGTCTCAGACCAAGCAGTAAACATTTAGAAGCGATTAAAAATTATCCTAGACCAAGAACAACTAAGGAAATAAGGAAATTCTTAGGCTTGGTTAGCTATTTCCGAAAATTCGTACATAATTTTGCATTAATTGCTAAGCCATTGTATGCGGTTCTGAAAAATGATGTTCCGTTCCGTTTTGAAGCAGCCGAATTAGAATCTTTCGAATTGTTGAGCGAAAAATTACTAATAGGACTGGTGTTGCAAGTATATTCGCCGATCGCAGCTACGGAATTGCATACAGATGCTAGCTCTCATGGTTTTGGAGCCATTTTGATGCAAAAACGGCCAGAATCAGAATTTCACCCTGTTTTCTATTTTAGCAAACGTACGACGGAAGTCGAAAGCAGGTATCATAGTTACGAACTCGAACTTATGGCTATATATTATGCACTCGAAAGATTCCGAGTGTATCTTCAAGGCATACCGATAACGATAATTACCAATTGTAATGCGATCAAAATGGCCTTGAGTAAGAACGAAATTAATCCTCGCATTAATCGATGAGTATGGGCTCTACAAAGTTATGCTTACACGTTAGAGCACCGACCCGGTGATCGCATGCAACACGTCGACGCGCTTGGCCGAAACATCATGATTATCGAACCATTATCGTTCGACCAAGTGCTTGTTTATAAACAGCTACACGATCCGAGTATTCGCAGACCACACAAAGAATTAGAAATGTCCGAAAGTAAACTTTATGAGCTTCGTAATGGTATAGTGTACCGTAAAAGCGGCGAAAATCTGCTGTTCCTTGTACCCGAGTCTATGGTGAAGGGCGTAATTCAAACTTGTCACGACGATGTTGGCCATGTTGGTCTCGAAAAATCAATCGATCTGATAACAAACGTTTACTGGTTTCCGAATATGCGAGCGTGCGTCAAAGAGCATATTGAAAATTGTAGAAAATGTATAACCTACTCGATGCCAACGGGAAAGCGAGAAGGGTTTTTACAGCTTTACGATAAGGGAAGCAAACCCTTCGAAATCGTTCACGTAGATCACTATGGGCCTCTGAAAGCGGCTCGCTTCGGTATGAAACACATTTTGATTGTCGTAGACGCGTTTTCGAAATATACTGTATTATATCCAGTCAAGAGCACAACGAGTAAAGAAAGTATCGGAAAGTTAGATCAGTACTTTCACCTTTTTGGAAATTGTAAGAGACTAGTGTCGGACAGAGGAACATGTTTCACCTCTGATGAATTCGCGAAATCAATGGAAGACCGCAGTATTGAACATATTAAGGTTGCTTCTGCTACGCCGGAAGCGAACGGCCAGGTGGAACGCGTGAATCGGTTTTTATGCACAATTCTGTCAAAATTAGCGGAAGTAGAATCCTGGCTAACTGCCCTAGACAAAGCTCAGTTTATAATTAATAATACTTTGCATAAGTCAATCGCGTCCACCCCGAGTAGAATTTTGTTCAGTTTTGATCAGAAAGGTTATACAGAGGACGAATTGCGAGATTATTTTAGATCATTCAGTGAAATCGACCTAACAGAAAATAGAGAGAACTTGCGGCTGAACGCAATAAAGCAAAATAAAAAGAGGCAGGAATACAATAAATCGGTCTTCGATGCGAACAGAAAAGCACCACATAAGTCTAAGGTCGGAGACTACGTAATGATTAAAAATGTTGTCACTACTCCTGGTGTAAATAAGAAACTGTTACCGAAATACAAGGGGCCTTATATTGTAAACAAAGTGCTCGACTTAGATAGATACGTCATAGGCGATATCGAAGGCTTCCAGGTCACCCAGAAACCGTTTACGGGCATTTTTAGTCCAGATAGAATTAAATTATGGATCGAGAGAATATCCGATGATTCAGATAAAAATGATATCAAATAAAATAAAGTCGCCTATTGTGGTCGGGTCGACCACGTTGTCAGGAAGGCCGAACTGTAAGCGCTTTTGTAATTCCCGCGTAACTTACGGTCATCGTACAAAAAATTGGCGCTGGCATCGAAAGAAAAAGGAGGAGGGACTTCCATTGTGGAGGACTTCCGTTCGAGTTTCGGGACGATCGCCGTTTTACGTGAATGTACGAACTTAATTATTTAAAATAAATCGTAAATACGTTCATTTCCCCTTCCTACAGAAAAAAGTACTTCACTTTTTCCAGGATTTTCTAGATGTATAAATATTCCCTGACAATTCCAGGTTTCCAGATGAGTGGAAGTCACGAAGAAATAGTTTTGAATCTTATATTTTACACGGGATAACACTTCCACGAAATTTCAAACACATTGAAACTTGCATAGGATTTTATAAATATTGGAAAAATGCTTCAACATGAAAGCCATGACTATTGAAGATTTTCTCATTTATTTTTAGAAAAGGGATTGTGAGTGTAAAGTCTGATATTGAAAAAAAATTGAACTGGAAAACCCCTGGAGGTTTGAAATCGAAATTCTGTACTCTGTAGCAACCCTTAGAGAAAAAATATTTTTTCCTATATGTTCCAGCGCAGCGATACCCTAGTTTGCGAAATTACATATCTTACCGGAATTCTTCCTATACGCAAAACTTTTCCGTTCAGAATATCTTTATCTCTTTCGACGATTTTCTTCGATTTATAAAGAATTCCGCTTGTCAGTTCCCAAGTCATCCTGTCGTAAATTGTCAGCTGATTTTTATTGACAGCGTACCATTGTTGAATTGCAATGTCTTCATAACATTTCACAAAAAATGTAACACCTTCGCTTAGAAGGAATGGATTTCCAACTGGATTCATGCAAAAGTTGATTGAAGGAGTTTCAAATGCTTCCACAAATAGGACCAGATTAAAAATTCCATAGAAACTTGGTTCTTTTGTTAAATCCTTTATTTTATTCACGTCTCTTTTGCTAGTAATGAAAATTACATTCATCCGCTTTGGAGTTCTACTCAAGCTTTTGGTATATTTATTTCGGAACAAGACTTCTTCCAAATTTACACTAATTGTCATAATTTTTGCTCTCGAAAACCACATTTGCATATTGAGAATAGTATTCATCCGAGAGAAATCTAAACAAATTAATTTAAGGTTAAAGTTCTAAATTATATGTAAAATAATAATAAATCAATTACTTAGCTTAAGCAATTCTGCAATTCATTTTTTTTTTGTATTTGAAAATACATCTGATATTTTTAAAAACCGAAATCAATTTTTTAAATAATTTTAAGGCATGTGACAGTTTCTCACGTGACTAATTATTACAGTTTATTATATTTTGCAGCTTTATAATTAGCTGACATTTTAAAAAATTGCCCATTTGATACTTCATTTTGTTTACATAATAAAATTTTATGAATGAAATTTTATTAGTGCTATTTTAGCTAGGGCTCTGCAACCCTACTCCCCGTTACATTCCAAATTATAATTACAATTGCACTATTTAAACCAAATAAAAACTCAAATAATCCAGATAATCATGTCCTTATATATTTTGAACCACTTTCCAAAATTTCAACAGAATATTTAAAGTTTTAAAATGATAGAGCCTCCGAATACGAATCATGTAATTTGGTAAAACATTAATGGCGAGAAATCTCCCACAATCCAGCGCGCCACGCAGTGGGGAAAAATGAAAAGTTTTATTTCAACCCGATTTGAAACTTTAGTTTAGAAATTTTAACTCAGCTTTCTAAACAGATTTCATAAAGGTAATTAAAAAAATACATTTTTATGTTTTTAACTAGATACTTTTTATTATAAACTAATTATTTGTTAAAGTTTAACCTAGTTATGAATTCGGTATCAGGTGTTTCCCTTTGCTTATATTTATATCGTTATGGTGATCATTTGATGAGCACTTTGCTGCCGAATTATAATTAAATAGCATAAGTATTTGCCTCATCATAGATGAAGCATTAATGATTTATATAAGGCAAAATAAGTAATAAATGAAAAGGCTTTAGCTTTCAATTATGATAATTTGAGCGGCGTTGTTTTTTAAAACCCTATTTTGTACGATTGAAAATGATCATAAATTTCTCACTCTTGAACAAAATTTAATAATTGTATTTGACGCCTCTTCCTCATGATCAAAATGTAGTACGCATACTTCTCGCCAATATCGCCACGTTTTTTAAATTTTTCAATGAAAAAATGATGTGAACCTCGCTACTTTCCGCGTTGGCGCAAAGAGTCATTGTTTTACTTCGTGCCGATCAAGCCACATAGGAAACGATTTTCACTCATCTCATCATGGGGAAATGAAGAAGAAAAAGCTCATCCACATCATCGAGTTCATCCAGTTCAACAGACGAAGAGGATTATCTGAGAAAACTGATCGAGAAAATGAAAAAGAAGAATCGGAAGAATAAGAAGCGGGATGGGTAAAAACGATCAAAACGTCAAAAGCGTCGGAGGGATCCTTCCTCAAACAGCTCATCAGATTCATCATCATTGCAGAGCTGGAACAGCTTCATGCTGAACAGGGTAGAAGTATTTTGTGGATCCAGTCACAAACCGGGTAGAAACCGGATACGAATATTACATGATGCCAGACAGAGTCCGGTTAGATGTCGGTTATAACCCGAAGACAAAAACCGGGTTTGGCGCGGTTTGGGTCAGATAATAACCGGGTAGATGTATTTTGTGGAACCAGTTAGAAACCGTATAGGAATCGGTTACGAATATTACATCTTGCCAGATAGAGCCCGGTTAGGTGTCGGATATAAACCGAAGGCAAAAATCAGGTACAAGCCGGTTAGGACAGGATAAGAACCGGTTAGAAGTATTTTGTCTATCCAGTTACAAACCAGCTAGAAACCGGATATGAATATTGTATAATGCCAGATAGAGTCCGATTAGACGTGTCAGTTATGAGACGGAGACAAAAACTTGTTACGGCGCGGTTTGGTCCGTTCAGAACCCACTACTAACTGTTTTCTAATACGACATTTAAGCAGGGCAGTTTTGAAAATATGAACCCTGCAAATTTTATAAATATATATACAACCATCTTGAAGCTATCTTGTTGATAACGAATGGCGATACACACACATAGAAGTAAATGATCGCTTAAATTTTAAGTGACCATTTTATCACTCCTGGCTAGAGAGAAAAGTCTCATGAGATTTCAACGAATTTGAATAAATAGTAGAAAAAAATTCAAATAATCTTTAAAAACAGAGTCACTGAAAAAAGTCTACAAATTCTCGTGAAAAAGTACATATCTCTCTTGATTTTAAGAGACTGTCGAATAATTTTTATGAAAAGGGATTCAATCAAACATTTGATCAATTACATTAAAAAGTCTATCAGATTTTAAATTGAAAAATAGAGACTTCTAGAATTCCGTCGACGGTCGTTGAAAAACTGTAAATGCCCAATGAACGTCTTCTGTAGCACCGCGCACGTTGCGCATTTTGCCCGTTGTGCGTCTGTTGCATTGTTATCTAGTGCTATTGCTTGTCATTTCATATTTTC
Organism: Andricus grossulariae; assembly: GCA_011634705.1. Taxonomy (NCBI): domain Eukaryota; kingdom Metazoa; phylum Arthropoda; class Insecta; order Hymenoptera; family Cynipidae; genus Andricus; species Andricus grossulariae. The sequence goes on along the minus strand of JAABKJ010007545.1, from coordinate 281,005,613 downwards.
TTGAAGGGATTTATTTTCTGATTAAGATTATTTTTTAACTCTTAGTTTTAATGGAAAAAGTTATTCAATCACACATTAAATTAATCTTCATATCATATTGCGTAATACGTGATACAACGAGATCGTTTCAAGAGTTTTTGACATGGCTTTGATTCCAATCAATATTTTAGAGCTCAAGCGCTTCTTATTTTAAATATTGTTCAATTGTAAAGACTAGTTATTATCGAATCGGGACATACTTTGAAGTGCTTTTCGAAATCCTTTACTATGAAGTATTGAAATTTCAGTTAAATTCAAAATTTAAATTTCCACTTTAACATCCAACATTCAAATTTGATCATTGGATTCTTGACCTTCTTAATTCCCAAGAATTTCGTAGCTGAAATACTGAATCCTCTTCTTAAATATTATTATTTTTAATTCAATATGATTGATATCTATATGAATCTTAAACAATAAAAAAATGTCGTTCATATTATTTAACAATTCTTCATTTTTAATTTGTAGTTTTTTATTTGTAATTTCTAAACGAAGTCGAGATATTTTTAGAAAGAATTCATTAATCATAGAAAATTTCAGGGACTGAAAATGTTTAACCTTTTGACAATCACACTTATACTTATTTAATTCTCTTTTATTATGTGAATAATAGAAAATAAATATATGGCAGCATAAAACAAGATTACGAGGTCTACAAAATGTGTAAGTAATATCATTACATTTTTTCATAAATTTAAAAAAAGTTATGCCTATTTAGAGCAAGATATTTAAGAAGAAGGAAGTGAATAACAACATTTTTAAAAAGTTTGTTAAGAATGTATTTCATGTTATAGAAGAATAATTAAAAAATTTATTTTTCATCAGACCACCATGAGACTACTCAATAATTTTCAACCTGAAAGTTCTTGTACTGGACTTCTTCACAGAGTTCTTTTTTCTTCTGATTTTGAAGCATTTTATATGCAAAAGAAAGTAAAGTATTGAGCATTCTTTGAGATAGGTAATATTAAAAAAAAACACATTTTTTTCTGCATATTGCGAATTATTGTTTAGCGATTGTTCTTCTATGTTGAAAACTGAGTTGAAAAGTATCATAAAAGAATTAGATCAATCAAAAACTGTGCGTTTGATGGAGGTTTTTGCATAGCAGATAATGGTTTTTGGTCACTATTAAAGTGCTCGGTGAGCGTCTACCAACTTTAACCGAAAGATTGTTGAAGTTAGACGATATTTATTAATTACTGTTTTACGTTGCCAATGTAAGACTTTTTCATAACAAAAAAATTTGGTTCCGAAATTTGTTTTCAAAATTTTAAGCTTTTATTTTTTTATTATTTTTTTTAATCGTTCCAGCAGCGTTTAATTACAACCTGAGATGAACCGACGATTAAAAAAAATTTTCAACAACTTTTACTGTGATAAAAGAGTTTTTTCAAATATACAGAAACCTCTCTAGGTCATACAGTTCTCATTTTGGAACAAAATTTCACGATCATTTTTGACTCAGCTTCTAAGCAAAAAGAAGGCTATTATATTTAAACTCCTGAAATTGAAAAAAAAGAATAAAAATGTTTTGTGGAAAAAAGAGCTCCCACGTTTTTTTACTTGCATATCAAAAATGTCCGAACATAATTGGAGGAGAAAATTCTGTAAAAAAAAGTTCAGTAATATAATTTTTGAATAACCTTTTGTACTAAAAGAATATATAACCCTTTGCAAATTCAACAGTTATAATTTTCCAAAAACTTTTGTAGAACTCTCTTGAATCTATATTTAAGTTTTAACAATCCCTAAGTATTATTTTATTTTTTTGGCGTAAAATATGCGCTAAAGTTTGTTTTAGGCTCACCGTCAGCGTTTCTTAATTCGACTGTTCTTTACTGTTTTTGGTTCTATATAAATTTTAAACTGCTCAAAGCTTCAAAGCAAAAAAGTATCAAGCCTTTTCCGAAATAAGTAAAATTCAATTATTTGTTTAACATATTTTAAATTATTGTTTTGTAAAAGTTATTCCACATTTTAAACTGAGTAAAAAAGTACGTAAAAAGAATTGGATAAATTGAAAACTGTGCATCTTATGGAAGATTTTGTATAGCAAAAAATCAATTTTTTTTATTTATTATTTTTGAATCGTTTTTGAAGGTTTTAAATATTTAAATACGAAAAGTATTGAGCCCTTTCTGAAATAAGTAAAATTTAAATATTTGCTTTACATTGACTTATAGTTTAAGATGTCCTATTCTACATTAAAAACTGAGTATAAGGAAGTACCATGTTGATTTTAAAACATCCCAAAATAATGCCGTTATTTCCACGAATTATTCATAAAATAATAATGATAATACCAGTTATATACATTTTTTCAAATATAAAGGGAGGCACAGATATAGTTCATTAATACAATAATAGATAAATACAGAAACTTACCCTTCCTATCAGCAAAATGTATTAATGTTAGAGAGGAGATGCTGAATAAATTGTAGAAGTCTGAAATCAGGTGGACATAATCATTCGTTGATAATGTAGCCGAAGCAGCCATCATTATAAAAATACTGGAGATGAAAAATGTTGACCTCGTAGAAAACTTCATTTTCTAAGATTGATTTCTAAAACGTAAAAATACTATTGGAATAAGTAATATGAAATGTCTATTAAATTTCGGTGTGTTTAGTATTCCGCCGAATAGCTACATGAGAACCGAAATAGATAAATAAAAATTCACGCCGAAGGGCTTCAAAATTACACACATTAAGATTTCCAGCTTTGATTTATATAACTTCAGCTTTAAAAAATGATTACTTGTATACTGCCGTTCATGTTCCCTGATATGAATCTCTTTCTCTGTTATTGCGTTTAATTAGAAAAGCAATACGACAATTTAGTGCACGAATACATAATCATAATATGCAATTAAGTGGCCGGATTCGATAATACATTTTTCTCGCTTAATGGCTTTTACCCCTGGAAACTTTTCCACAATTTTTGAATTTTCATTTTAAAAATATAATATATTCTCATAGGAAATTTAATTTTGCATCTTTTTTCTCTGGATAAGAAAAAAATCAATAGAGAAAAGTTGTTTAACCCAAAGAGATCTACATATTTTTAATGAATCATTTTTTGATAGAACGCGTAGTTTTTGTTTTAATCGTAAAAAATAACATGACAAATTTAAAAAAATAAATTTTTGGAAAAAGCAACACAAGATAAGAACATAATCAACCAACAAAAGTTGTTCAGTAATTGGTTTATAACATCATGAACAATTTATTTTTGTATAGTGATAATACTGATTAAAGACCTGTTTTATTGAATTTGAAAATCTTTAAAACAGTGGCACACTTAAAAAGTTGAATAAAATTATTGTTATTTGTTAATAAACAAAGAATGTAGCTTTGGCCGAAATTATTTATTCTCAGTTGCTTGTTATAGCTGGAAGTCATTTAAAAAAAAATCACCAACCTCCGTTGAAAATTGAACTGTCCAGCGATTTTTTTCCCCAAAAATGTGCTTTTTGCGTACAATATGAACTGCAGTGCAAATAAACTTTTCATGTGTGTTGTACCGCATTTCCTTTCCGCAATCCCTGCAAAAAGAGAAATATAAATGAATATACCAACGTTCCAATTAAAAATATTCTAGATAGGTAACATTTTGAAAAAAGACAATATTTTGAAAGGAATGAAAAGGAATTGAACTTGTATCATTTCTGAATAAAGGCGTTTAAAATTGGATAATTTTAAATTTAAAAAAATTACAAAACAAAAGCTTTCAAAATTCAAAACCTTCAAATTAAAATTTTTAAATTAGGAAAAATTCTTTAGGAAGAAGTTGAAACTGTCTCATTTCTAATTCAAAGCGTTCAGAATCGAACAATTTCAGATTAAAATTTCAAAAGAGGACAATTTCGAAACGTTAAAAATAGAATACTTTCGCTTTGGATTTTCGAAAAATAGACCTATTACAATTCAGAGGAATGAAAATTGTATTATTTCTAATTAAAAGCATTCAAAAAAGAATAATTTAAAAGTGATAACTTTTGAATTTTAATAGGTTTAAATTCGAAAGATTAAAATTTGATAATTTCAAATTGAAAACCAAATTGAATATTTTAAAGTAAATGCTTCTGAAATTCTAGAAATCTAAATTTGTATCAAATTAAAATAATTATAATTTAACATATAAATTGATTAGACAAATTTTTCTAAAATCGAAAAATAAATTCACCTTTATTTTCACCGTTCAAAATGGAAAAATTTTCAATTCTGAATCTTTAAAATTGAATTACTCTAAAAAAACGTTTGAAACATAAAGTAATTTTAATTGGGAAATATTAAAAAATCAAAAAATGTATACTCCAGAAACTTGAAGCTTAAAAAATCCGAACTTCATCCAAAGCTTAAAAAAAATGTTGTTGCGAAGTATCCTGGGTAGAAACTGCCTCTTTATACCTAAACTAAATATTGGCTCTTATGAGGCCGCAGCCAGATTTTCTAGCTAGAAAAATCTAGGCTTTCCCTCTGCTGGATTCAGGTATCAATGGGCCTCAGGAGTTGGAATATGTGAAAATTACAGTTTTTAATTTTTTACATAAGATCCCCTAATCTTAAAACACTGAAAAAATTACAATAATAGCTCATTGATTGTCTATTCTATGGTAACAAAACTAAGATAGTACTTGAGTTTCATCATACGAAAAAAAATACGAAAAACAATTTTGAAATTTTTTTAGTTTGAGTTTCCCGCCAAATTTTTTTCGAAAAAATCATGCACGTTGAGGATGACCGCAAGAACTACTGTGAATATTTTTAAATTTTTTCTAACGATAGAAACAGAGACAAAAAATAAAAAATAAAATGGACGTTATCCCCTCTAACTCATCCAATATGGCGAAAATTAAAAAAAAATGTCGAAAAATTTTTTTTGGATTGTATGCTTTCGAATGGCTGACTCGACATTGGATTCCCTTCGGGGGGCAATTTTTGCATGCTTACCCGGCTACACCCTTTGCACCTTACAGTTTTTTTAAACCCATCTTCTCATAATATGTCTCAACTAAAAAAATAATGAATAAATATCTGAGATGACCCTGGCTTTTTCAGCAAAAAAGCATAGCCGAGATTTTATCACGAACATTCAAGCGGTTCCATAGCGCAATTGGCTAAGGCATTGGCTAGGTACATACGGATTAGGTAGTTTAGGTAGGGTTCGAATCCCCAGCGAGTGTGATTTTTCAACGGGTTTAAGCGTGCGATTATATTGTAGGGGACCGTGCGTAAAATTGGATTATTTAAAATATAAACTAAGTGCAAGCAATAATACAAAAAGATTTGTTTGCCACATACCGTTGTAACACTGTTACGGAATTGTTACAATAAATGCAGAAACGTTGTACCACCGTCATGGAATTGTTACGGATCGATTACAGAACAAATTTACATCGTAAACCTGTTACATATTTGTTACGGCACTATTACAGAACAATGTTGCTTTGTAAACCTGTTCCTAAATTGTTCTAAAAATATTTGTTGACATATAACGCTGTTCCAAAATTGTTACAGAACAATCACAGAACAAATTTACATCGTCACACTGTTACATATGTGTTACGGCACTATTATAGAGCATTGTTACTCGGTAACCCTGTTCCTAAATTGCTCTACAAATATTTCTGTTACATATAACGCTGTTCCAGAATTGTTACAGATCTCTGACAGAGCATGGTTCTGTAACAGCATTACAGAAATGCTACGTTCATTTGGGGACGACATTACTTAGACCGTGGTCTAAGTATGTTCTAATCCTGTTCTTTTGTATTCTAGAACTGTTAGATCAGTTATATAACAGTGTCCGCTGGGTACATTCGGCACATATCCTTGAAAAGTGGAAGAATTTTTTATTTTCTAGTAAACATTAAATTTCCAATGATTTCAATAAAAAAATACTTAATTATACCCGAAAAAATTTAAAATAGAGATTTCTTAAAAAATGACCCAACGATTTTTTTTCATTTACGGGTTAAAATACTCAGGAGACATATCTCAAACATACTCAGAAAAAAATTGGGATAAGCAAGCACTTTTCAGTCAAAATTGGTTCAAGCTAGCTGTGGGTAAGGTAAGTGATTTCCAGATTATTACAATCGTTTGTCTATACAAAATTGGCCCGATGAAGAATGTTTTTTAAACAGAGAAATCTAAAAAAATGTCCACCAAAATTATTATACTATACTTAAAATAAAATCATAAGAATTATTTCTTTTAAATATGTTTCCAGTACCTGGTGATGAGAGTTTAAGTAATGTGAGGTAGACATCGTGGCAGTCGCGTTCTTTGGCGATGACAAAAGTTACAACTAAAAAATGCTTGAACTTTATCAGCAATGGGGAGCCAGTTGTGGATAAAGGTAATTTTTCCACACTTGCGATATGTGTGTTCAAAACCTGAAATAAAAAATTTGCTTAGAACGCTATATAAGTTGTTTGTAAAATATCAAGCTTGCGATACTGAGAAAGAAATTTTTTTTTCTTAAAAAGCAGAGTTTCAGAAGATAAAATTATCTTTATGTGCTTGACGAGTTTAGCAGACAACAGACTTACCCATATTTGTTTCTTTCCGTTTGGATCAACAAATATCAAATGCGTGACAGTCAGATAAAGTGTTCCAACTGAATGATTATTACTGTACTTATCGAGCAGTCGCACATTTTCGACCTACAATTCAAATTGAGAATTCCATAATTTTCATTAAAAATATAAAAATATCGAAATTAAATCACTTTTAGGTCTTTCAACACTGAATGACATTCTTTAGAAACGGTACATTCAAAATATCGAAAAAAATATCTTCTCATTCGAATGCGTCCCCAACTGAAAACTATAAATTCAAAATAGAAAATCCCAAATTAATAGTTACAATGTTATGATAATTAGAATTGATAGGATTCACTCTTAATAAGTTAGAAATACGAATAAATAACATGAAAAAATATGGAATAGTTTAAAGATAAGAATGATATAAATCTCATTCTCAAACTATAACTTAAATGCAACAATAAAGAAAAAAATTTAAAAATATTTTGGATATATTAATGAATCACTTCAAAATTATGATATGAATTTATCTAATCAATATAATAAGTGTAAATTACATATATTAGGTCAATTTTTGCATTCTTATTCTTTTATCATTTTATAATCTTTAAGCACTTAACATTCCTAACCTCAATTTTGAAATTTTAAATAAAATTAACTACATTATTAATTATATACAGAAACTACATAAAAAAATGCTGTGTTAGTTAAAATTCTTTTCTAGAATATTTTTCGTAGAAAATAATGTAGAAGTTGAAGCTTTAAAGTGGAATTTCTTTTTTCATATATATCGTTTAGAGACATGTTTCACTTACCATTGAACGTTTAATCGACTCTATGGAATTCATGATTTAGAAAATGACACACTTTGATTTTCAGTTATAAAAAATATACCATTTATCGTATAACTCCTGATTATTTATTATTTGTATTGATTTTTGACAGCTGTTGTCTTTACAGTTGTGACCAGTTTCACAAATTTACGCGACTACGCCCCCTATCGAAGAAAAAACGTTAATATAGTGGATGGCGCCTTTTAAGCGGGAATTTTTAATTACGAAAAACACCCAAAAATGAAAGCACTCAAATAGTTTACATTTAAAAAATCAAAATATCCTATAATATTCTCAAGTTGGATTTTGAGACGTTATCTGCTCAAGCTTAGAACACTCTCACATGTTGCTTAACAAATAAAAATGTCTAACTCAAAGATTTGGTCTAACTAACACTTTAAACTTGTTTTTGCACATTAATACAATATTTTTATTGTGAAGAATTTAAAAATACTCGAATACATCAAAAAAATACATCTACTTCAAAAAAAAACGTCTCTAAGAAATAAATAAACATTCATAATTATGTATCTGAGATTAAAAATACAGAAGAATTAAATTTTCTACTTTTTTAATAAGAAATTCTTTAACGAATTAACTGGTTTCAGGATATACTCTTAAAATTAGATTTTAATTTTCAAATAAAAGAAATTAGATCATTATGATTGTACAAGATTCTAGAATATCGATTTGAATTTGCCGAAAAATAATTTTTGCACAGTAGCGCTATTGCGGCAGAAAATGAAACTTCCCTCAGATTTCTTTGGTTGAATTTGACAACGAAACACGGTTGATGCGAAACTCGAAACTAACCTCTTCGTCCTGTCAACGACAAAGTGAAATACTGAAGAATTTTGAGTGCTTAGTAAGTATGTTTAAAATTACAAAGATTGTCCATGAATTTAATTTCCGAAATCCTTCAATCTCGGGGTTCATGGTTCAAACTTGAGAAAAATGTATAACCTTGAAAGAAATTACATTTTTCACCCACTGTTGATAATTTCAACTAATAAAGTCGTTCTAATTTATAAAGTTTTAGTTTACAACAAATTTTGTAATGTTTTTACAAGATTGGTTTCCAAAAAAGTATATTTTGTAAGTTGTGGAAAGGTTTTTTGGGACATTGAAAAGATGCACAAAGGAAGAATAGGTTGTTTAAGTTACAAAGAAAACAATGTTTTTTTAGTTGTGAATGGTTGTAGAAACATATACCTAATGACTAACTTTCAGTCTACTTTCGAGCTGTTTTGGAAATTTTGATCTAAAAGAGTGAAATTTCATTTACGTAGATAGCATAATTTTTTAATTAAGTTAGTCCGTAATGGCAGTTTCAAAGGAATCATCAAATTTAACCTATTTTAATTGTGCTGAATGATTTGATGACAATGCAAACAAAAGCTTTGTTTAAAAAGTTTGAAATTTCTCGTGCAATGTAATTCATGTTTGCATTTCGAGTTTAAATTTTGTTCCAAGGCTACTTTTGACATTTGTTTTCTTTATTCTGAAATTTAATTGGATTACTGTCAATGATAATCTTATTTAAACCATTCATTTCATTATCATTGAAATATGAAACATTTTAAAGCCTTTTTATATTTTATTTCAGTAATGTGAAGCTGCCAAGAACTTTTTGAAGAAAATAGTTGATAGGATTGTTTTATACGAGATCAAAAAGCTACACCAATGCCTTCAGCAACAGGTAAGACATAAAAATGTCCATTTTCTATATAAAGTGCTAACAATTTTAGTGGAAAATCGCTAGGATAGCGGGAATCTTAAAACTATTCTGTTTACTGTTAGGAATAATGTATTATGATCTGACAATTGAATCATTTGAATTTGGTTTTGTTTTTAATGTTCTATTTGGTTCACTTCACTATTTGGACTTTCAAATGATCTAATATTTCAAATTCATCGTTGTCAATTTTGAATTACTTTTAGTTTGGCTTTTAATTACGAGGGATTTTCAATTTTAATCTTTTTTTCATAATTTTTCTAAGAATATTTTTTCCTCATTTCCCCCTATGCTTTTAACTTTTGTTCGCAAAATGGTCATTTTGATTTAAAAGCCTGAAAATTAAACAATTCTATTTTAAATTGAGAGAGATTCTCGAAAATTCCAAATTGAAACGTTAGCAATTTAGTACTGTGTAATCAAAAAGATCGAAATTGTATAATTTTATTTCGAAAGCCTCTATTTTCAAACAATTTATAATTAACAACGTTAAAATACGTTTAATGTCAAAAATGTTTCGATACATTGTTTGAATTTTTCAGGTTTAAATTTGAAATAAAAAGTAAGTAAACTCGTGATAAAATTCTTATAGAAGTAAGCACTTTGTCTACTTTTTTCAACTTAAACTGCTGTTTGCAGGCGGAAAATTACATAATTGTTATCGCAAGAGTTACAAAGAAATATATTCAAGTAATAATAAAAAAACAATTGAAGTAACATTGTTATAAAATACATAAAACTTCTGCCTCTGAAAAAATGATTAAAAAATAGAAAAGATCTCCAATTCGCTGAGACAAATGTGTCTGCCACTTATTACAGGATCAGGAACCTAGATAAACTGCACGAAAAAAAACAAAAACAAGAAAATTCGGAAGACCTCTTTTCGAAAGAAGAGAATTTCTGACGAAGCAAGTAGCATATGTTAATTCACGCATTGAAGCTCCTCAAAAATGTGCAGTCACTCGCGCTTGAAGAAAAAGTGTGCCTTTTCAGAGAATTTACGAAGAACTCATTGTCAGAGGAAGTGGAAGGTGCAGTTCTACCAGCGATTACTTGACTTTCATCGAAATTTGTTCATTCGCTCTCAATATCGAAGTAAATTATTCTTAATCGAGAGAGCGTATTATACAAAGAGAGGAAACCAAGAACGATTAGATAGAGTCGAATAGGCAATGATTCAATCCGCATATATTTTTCATAGAAAGAAATTTTCTCTTTTTGTAGGTGGAGGCGGGAAAGGTGGGACTAGTCTGCCTAGTAATGAAGAGTGTGGAATTCGAGATGTTTGGGGCCACAACCTGGAAGAAGAATTTCGTGCGATTCGTCAAGTCGTACAACAATATCAGTATATAGCTATGGACACAGAATTCCCTGGAGTCGTCGCAAGGCCAATCGGTATATATTTCTTTTGTGCAAGTGGTACATTACATTGAAGCCTGGATTTTTTATTTAAATCGGAAAAAGCCTTTCAATTTTTCCAAGCGGAATGATTATCATTGGTTATTTCCTGTTGCAAAATTTAAAAAATACATGGTTATGGAGGAACATACGCAACTTTGAGATTATAATAATATCTGAAAAAAGTAGTAAATACGGTCTTATAAAATACATAAAAAGTTGAGGAGATTACTTATTTTGTAAGAATTCCATAAGGGGCCATTCATTAATTTCGTAAGGGTCCTGAGGGGGAGGTTTTTTTTTAAATCTCTACATGACCTTACCTCGGGGGAGGTAAGTGAAGTTAAAACCATTCTTACGTAATATCTTAGTACGTCAATTATTGTTTCATTTCGAATGATCACAGTAGCTACATTAATTCTACTGAAACTACCCATTTTACAATTTAAAAAATCGCGTGTTTTAGTTTTTCTAATGATATGTAACTATTGAACGCTATTTAGAAAAATTCTAAGTTAAATATTACGTAAGAAGGGGGGGGGGGTCAAAAATGGTCAAAGTCGCCCTTACGTAATTAATGAATGGCCCCTAACACTACATATAATATGCTTCTAATTGCAAATTATGTTAAATTTCTAAAAAAAATAGCAAATTTCTCATTGTAACAATAGAACATTTTTAAGACATACACTACCGGTGGAAATTGTGTGTCCACTTATAAAAATCGGATTAAAAAGAGGCTTTGCTTAGAAAGTTACTAACTCTGCAAAAAATTAAGTTAGAATTATTGTTTGGTAACCGTTAGAAAGCTTATTAAATTCCTGCGACGATCGGGCCTTGAAGTATTTTCGATAAATAGGGGCCCAGATAGCTTATAAGAAAGACCTACCTATTTTCCGTTTTTGATCAATTTCTCGTTCTTGAGTTCTACTTTTTGCATGCTTTAGGGAAGAAACCAGGAAAAATTTAAACTTTTTCAAATTAAAGTCTAAAATCTGCTCTTCAAAATGAGACGAAGAACATACAAAAAAATTTAAATGGTTCTCGAATTATTAAAAAATATGGAAGCGTGCCCAAAAGTTACGGGAGTCATGCAATGTTGAATTTTGGCATCATATTTTTGTGAATTATCGATATTTCTGAAACTGTGGAACGAATTTTAATGAAATGTGTAGATATTGTAGACAAAAGTATACTCTTTAATTTATTAATATAGAAAAAAAATTTCTCAAAATTTGGATAAAAAAAGTCCAAAAAATGTTTGAATTCGTTTTTTCGTCAATACCGCAACTTTTTATTTTTTCTAGTTAAAATATTCAAATTACTTGTAATTTAACCTTTCATTAAAAGAATGGTGGTGACTACTGGATCACGAGATATCGTCATTTTAGTGGGGCCGTGCGCCCCCGCCCTGCTTTCACAGTGTCGCACAGTGGGGAAAAAGTACCTTTTTGCAACTTTTTAATTTTGGTGTTTTTTTTTTATAAATTGCCATTAGTCTTTCAGGTAGAATAAATAACTCCGGATATTTCACTTCGACTAAAGCAAAATTTTGTTATTTAATAACAAATTTTAAAATCTGTTTTGTCTAACTTTTCGGCGGTACCATTTCTTTTAAAACTTTCAAATTAATTTAAACCGGTTATAAAGTAATCTAATAACTGACTTACAATAATTTCGCATGTGTTGGAGTAAGACAAACAATAGTTTATAATGTTATAAACAAGTTATTGAGCGAAAGTCATTTTTCCATGATTCGCAATGATTATATAATTCAAGTCCAAAACTTTTGTGTGAAGTATAACAGATATTAATGTGTGATTACAATTAAAAATAGCTGCTGTTTAGCAATTATTTAAACAATTTTTCTGAATAAATACACATTTCGACCATTTTTTGATGAATAGGCTTAATTTTTCATTTGCGGAATCAACTAGAAATGTCGTGCCAAAGATTGGTTGCTGTCATACTTTTCATATTGCAAACAAATTTTTTATTATTTTAACAATTTTCATAAGCAAATGCACACTTTCATAATTTTTTCATGAATAAACTTTCTAGTTGAAAAAATTAAGGTTTTTTCTGTTTTCTTTAATATACATTTTTTTAAATTACACCTATTCATCAAAACATTCTAAAAATGCTCATTTGTTTTTAAAATTTGTTTAAATAATTGCTAAACAGTAGCACATTAATATCAGTCATATTTCAAAAAAAGCTATGGATTTTAAATAGCTAATCATTGCGAATCACAAAAAAAACTTTCATTCATTAATTTCTTTATAGCATTATAAACAATTTGTTTACTCTGGCCCACTGGAAACTATGTTTAGTTAGTCATTACATTTTATTTTGCAGTAAATCGAAAGGAGCTTAAATTCTTTGTATAACGAGCCTGAGTTAATTAAATTTTTAATAACTATAAATACTCATTTTTTTAAGTTCTTGGGCGCATTTTAAAAGGAAAATTACTTACACTATCATAAAAGGTGCTTCTAAAAGTCGCAAAATGAACCTTATGCTATGAAACCGTTCAAATTTAAAAAAAAATCAAATAAACCCTTATTAATTGTTTAAAATTCAAAGTGACAGAGGAGAATTGTGTGTATGAAATGTATTTTGTTCCTTGATACAATTTTTTAATTTCTTTAATGTAGCAAGGTATTGAGTAAACTAATATAAAGGCACCCTGTTTATTCTGTTATGTTAGATGTCTGAACCTAAATTAAATTACGACTCAAAACATTCCAGGGGAATTCAGAACGAGCGCAGACTATCAGTATCAACTTTTGCGGTGCAATGTAGATTTACTTCGGATTATACAACTCGGTCTGACGTTCCTGGATGAGACGGGCAATACGCCAGGTGGGAATTATACAACGTGGCAATTTAATTTCAAATTCAATCTTGCGTAAGTTTCATTTTAAATTTCAAGCTCTCTCGATTTTGATCCCCACAATTATATTTCCAAAGCATTTCAGTTTTTCAAACAATCTCCAAAATCATTTAACTTTCCAATCCCACTCTGAAACTCTCTCTATTGTTTAATCTCGCAGTTTTCTTATAATATTTTTTTAAAAATCTGAATCTGTTAGATATTATGTCGATTTTATCCTTAAGATTAATCTACCGAAATAGAAACCGAGAAATTTAAAGTAACAATTCAAATGTATTTGAATTAAGAATCCTTTAGGTACATTTGGAAGCTTTTGAATGATATTCGAATAAAACTTGAAAGTATGTAAATTTTCGAAAATCAAAAAGCTTAAATCTGAGATATCAAATGAAAAAAATATTGAATATGAATATTCTTCTGTATCAAACTATTTAAATTTCAATATAATAAAATTTGAATGTTTTCAGATTTGGACGTCAATAAATAAATAATAAAATTAATGTCATTCAATTCAATTAAAGGTCTACCTATTTCAATTTTTGAAGTATTTGGACTTGAAATTTAAAATCATTGAAATAACTCGTAAACTTAGCTACGATTTAGTCTGAAACATTTTCAAATTTAAAGTTATTCTTAAGGCCTAAAATTTATCATTGTTTAATTTTAAAGGTTTAAATGTCAAATTTTCAATGTTTAATTATGCAACTGTGTCGTAAGAAATTAGAAACGTAATGAAGTTATTAATTTCTTATTTCAAGCCTCAGCCAATAGCTTCTTCCACTTTTTTTAATTCAAAATTTTAGTATTTTAAAATTTTAAATATAATCCTGAACATTAATCATTTCAAACTTTAATTTAAAGGCCTCAACCATTAATATTTATTCTATATCTGAAGGCATACACATTAAATTATAACATTACGAATTTAGGGCAATCAAAATTAATAATGTAAAATTGAATCATTCATAATTGAATATATTCCAAATCCTTCAGAATTAAAGTTTTCAAATTTAAACATTCAAAATACAACACTAGAAAATATGTATTGAAAATATAAAAAATTAAACCGTTATTCAAAAATTCAATTGTTAAAAATTGTACGATTTCAGACTGGGAGGGTTAATTTTTAACCACGTTTGAATTGATGAAGTGGTATTATAAAAACTGAATCATTCCTTCTTGATACTTTTAAATTAGAAAATTAAAACAAATATTATTTTTAAAGTTTAATAATTATGAATATTTTTAATTAAATGCCTTAATAATAGTTAATCAATTTTCAATGCTTCGTTTTGAATATAACGAACTTTAATTGTTTTAAATAGAAATTCATCAATAGTTTGAAAGCCTGCAAATGTCAATATTGTACAACACTATAAATGCTTCCAATTTGATATTGTAGCATTCTAAGTATTTTACATTCAAAATTATATAAGTTTGAAAGCTTAGGAGTTATTGTTTAATTAGAATGTTCAAATTTTCATTTTTAACGTTTAATACTAAAAATTGTTGGTAATGAATGGCCTCAAATTAAAATTATTCAATGCTTCACAGATTTTGGGATCAACTAATTTTGTAGACTTTCAAATTAAGTTTATCCTAATGTTTACGTTTGATAATTTATTTATGATGTTTCTTTTTGAAATAGCTCACCTAATTTCGAAAAATTGCAAATTAGACTTATTCAGCACAGAAGGCTTCCAATTTGAAATTGTACAATTGAACAATTAAAATTTTGTACTCTTTAAATTTAGAATCCAGTTTTTTTACTTCAAATTTAAAGTTTTTAAGGTTTCAATTTGAAACTTTCAGTAACGGGGACAAATTTTTGGTAACTGTGAACTTTTTTTCTTGCATTTTAGTTGACTCTCTGCTAATACTGCTACTATTTCTTTATTTGTTAGTAATTCCCCAAAACTGACATTATTTCGCGCCTTTTTTAATTTGACATTTATTTTGTTTAATTATTTTTTTTTAGAGAGGACATGTACGCGCAGGATAGTATAGATATGTTGCAGAACAGTGGTATACAGTTTAAAAAACACGAAGAAGAGGGAATCAATCCTCTTGACTTTGCGGAACTTTTAATGACATCGGGCATCGTGCTCATGGAAGACATAAAGTGGCTGTCGTTTCATTCTGGTTATGATTTCGGATACCTCCTGAAACTTCTCACTGATCAGAATCTTCCACAAGAAGAGAGCGACTTCTTCGAATTGCTTAGGATATACTTTCCAACGATTTACGATGTTAAAGTGAGGAGACAAAGAATTCGATTATGAAAAATCTGATAATTTCCAGCTCTCTCTTTTCAAATTCACTTCCTTTTTTCTTACTTTTGATTCAACTTTATTTTCTCTAAAATCCAGCTGAAAATTTACTCTTATTATCTTTCTATTTTTTCTAAGTGTTCATTTATTTTAATTTTTATTCATTTAAATTAAACATTTATAGTTTTTTGTTTTTTACCTAAGCTGCTGTTTACGAACGATTTCGAAATTCTTTTTGCTTGCAGTACCTTATGAAATCGTGTAAAAATTTGAAGGGAGGTTTACAAGAAGTGGCTGAGCAGTTGGAGCTTCAACGAGTGGGGCCACAGCATCAAGCAGGATCTGATTCTCTATTGACTGGCATGGTATTTTTCAAGATGCGAGAGGTGAGATGATTGATTTATAAAGGTTTTTTTTAAAGTTAAGGAGGAACATGTTAATAATTTTTTACCACCTTGATATTTAATCATAAAACTTAGGAAATTGTAGAAAGGTTTTTCTAAAAGTCATAAAAATTAATAAACTGGGAACTCATCGCCAAATAATATATAATAATTAATTTTGATGTGGTGTAGTTGAAGGTCTGGATGCAGTAAGAGGATGAGCACTCGAAAACGCAAAAAATTATTAATAATTTGGTACGCCAACGCAGTAAAACTTAATGATGCCTTCAAAATAAAGAAAAAAACTTAAAACTGCCTATTGTTTAATAATAATTAATTGCAATTTGAGATCGGTCGGTAAGCAACTTCTTTTAGTTTCGGCGAAGAAAAGTAGCGAAGGATTTTTAGAGTTGAAACAACTTCCAGTGAGACATTTTTCCCTCACTATTGAAGGAAGATTTATGGAAATTTTGTTTATTGATTCATTCCAAATTTGCAGAAATATACATTTTGTAAGAAAAAGAAGAAATTCAAGTCATGTTAAAAACTTAGATTATTTAGCTTTTTCAATCCAAGAACTACTTATTACACTATTATTATTATTATTATTATATCATTAAGCCGTTTCCCTTTCGGGGTAGGCGTGAATTGCTCGGTTGGAAAGTAGTGATAGGTTCTATCGTAAGGGGCACCTTACACTTGTAAGCGGAAAAAGGCGGGAACTTTCGTAGGAAAAATTTAGTAGATGAGCTTTTAATTCAATTGAAAACATTTTCAGCTTTAAGAGTTCGAATTTTTTAATTTCAATAACTGTCAAAAATTCTTGCGAACCGGGAAATTACTAGGAATGTGTTTTCTCGATTTAAACGTTTACCGAAATTCCCTGCCCCAAAGTCAAAATTATATATTTCTTTACTGAAACCCCCTGTCCCAACTCAGAATTAGAATAATATATGAAACCACTTTGAATCTGCATATAGTGTCGAGTGTCCCGGTCACGGAATCCCGTTCTCGGTCATTTTTCGTTTTTTTTTTTTCCTGTGAACCAAATTGCCTGTTTTCCCGATCTCCCGGTCCCGTAGACACCCTGATCTTTTGTAAACGAACAAATCAAATATAAAAATTCACCATTCTTTAATTTCCGTAATAAGAAATTTTTTTTAAACAATTCACATCAAGAATTACATAATATTTGCTTAATATTCATGGCACGAACTCGCCGGTTTCATTAGCCGGTCCCGATAGTAAACATTTAACACGTGACAGACAGACACAGATTTTCCCATACTCACATGTGATGGATTCCATCTGTTTTTTCAGGGCGGAATTAAGTCCGTCTGAATCTCTTAACCCTTAACCCCCACTGAAATTTCTCCCACAACAAATCCATCACAACGTCACAGAATTTCTTTAAAATTTCTTCCTTATACACATTTTGCCGACACTAAAAAGCTTCTGTTACCGCTTGCTCCATACGCTGGCGCCCGCAGTGGCGACGAGAGAAAGCTCCGCATGGTTTCCCGGGATAAACCTCGCTTTCGCTTCCCTTGCGTTTCGTTTCGTTGGTTTCTTTGCTTTGCCAGCTTTGCGAACCGAGTGTGATAAACGCGTGCATTCGCCGGCTCGCGCAGCTCCAGGGAGGATCTGGTCCGTGTGGTTGCGGACTCTCGTTTTCGTAATTTTTGTGGTTCCTTCGAAATTCTAGAGAACCGGCCCTCGCGAGTAATGAGTCGAAAATAGTGCCTCCTCGTTTCAAGTCAAGATTATAGTGCAACATATATTTTCCACGAATCGATAGAACCCTTGGAAGGAGGAGAAAAAAGCAGGTGAGCAAATTGATACTAAGCTCTACGAGAATTACCGGCCCTTTCGAGTATTAACTTGGATGTGGTCTTCATAGTTTTCATCTATCGATAATCATAAAAAGAGTGAAAAGCCAAGATCGATTATTGCCCCTTCGTTCGCGTTCATTGACCCGCTAATTATTGGGTTTCCCTGGATTGTCCCTGTTTCCTGTCAGTCTACGCGGCCTACGCGAATATAGAATCTAAGGTTGAGTTCGCTGAATGTAGATAATTATTATAAGTTCGCGTCGAGGTCGGACAAACTTGAATGCTAACCAGTTCGGAACATGTTTCAAGAAGAGCGTAGGAGGAAGACGAAACTTATGCCAATTTTTCAACTGTTTGAATTTGAATTTAACGGGTTTTCCTCCATCAGGAAATGATCTTAGTTTTTGCATTAATTTATAGCATTTATAATGTCTCTTTAGGGCATTAAAGAATGTGTTAATATAATAATCGCTACATTCTCAACGAAATTATTTAATATTTCACTTTTGTATTTCAACCAGGTTTTTCTACAAGTTAAGATTAGAGTTAAAAAATAAGGAGTGAATTGAAAAAAAAACGAAGGATCGGAAGAAATTGGGGTTGAAAACGGGCAAATATTCATTCATGTGTTTCGTCAGCTTCACCACGTGGAGTGCATTTTTAGCAGCCGCGACTTGTATGGCGAGTAATGGCGGGTAGTGATACTCATCCGGCGAGTTTTGGATGATGTAACTGCACTCGTTATTTCCGACAATTAAAAATTAGGGTGTTAAGGGGGTTCAATTATTAAAAATCACTGATTTTTTTAGGATTTTGTTGAGGAAATAGGACAGATTGAGATTATTTACATGATTAATTTTTTATTTATAGGTCTTTAATTGAGGATTGGGGTGGTTTGTACTAGTTTATCAAGTTTCAAGAATCTTACTTGCTATCAGCGGAGATAAATACTTATTTTTCTGTGGGGGGGGGGGGGGTAAAAATTGTCACTGCACGTAGCAAGCCAATTTAATTTTTTTGGAAGTTATGAAGGGAGGGGGTGGTTAAAAAAAGTTTCAACATACATATTTTTTCCTCACATTAATTAAAAGGGAAGTTATGGTTACACAAATTTCAAACTAAAATTTTCACATTTTTCTCGAAAACTGTCTCATTGGTTTTCACAACATATATTAAACTCATTAAAATCGGTCAAGCCGTTTTCGAGAAAAACTACTTTTTTATTTTCTTTTTCCCCGCTATAACTTCCCAAAAAATGCGGAAATTTTGTCACATAGGTAACAATTTATGGTATAAATTAGACCGTTTTAAATGGAAAATTTACAATTTTCGAGCAATTAAATTTGAAATTGTTCGATTTTCGGATAATTTAAATTTCAAAATTTTAGAATTTAAAAGAAATTATACATTTTTCAACAAATTCGAGTTCGAAACAGTTTGTGTAAATCCCCACTTAAATAACCGTCTGGTTTTTTATAAATAGAAGCTTTCAAATTGAAAAATATGCAAACCAAAGTAAAAACGTTCAGATTCAAAGTCCATAAACTCGATTTTTGTATCATTAAAATTTTGAAACTGAAAGATACATAGGATACCTACATTAAAATTTGAAAGTAAAAGTTCTCAAATTTATTAAGAACTTTAATTTAAAATTTGGAAAAATTTAATTTGCAGCATGCAAAAACCAAATTTCAAATATTTCGAATTACTAAGTTAAAAATCCTTTATTTTTTAACGTTGAAATTTGCAGCAATAATTTTAACGTCCTATTTTCAAAGGCTCGATATTAACAGTATTTGAGTTTCAAAACATGCCTATATGAAGGTGAAAATTTTATTTCCTCTAAAGATATTTTTGTCTGATTAAAGAACAAATAAGAACTAACCTAATTTCTTGAATCTTTTCCTTTTAATATTTGTTTTATCTTTTCTCAAAACATATGGACATCCAAATAGAAGTGCACATAAAGGAAAAATAATGTTTATTTTCAAGGAAAAGTACCTTTTTCCTTGTAAATCTTATCACGTCACATTAACTTTCATACACAATAGATATTTTGTCAGTAAAATAATAATAGTGACCTTCATTTTTTAAACATTTGGTTTACAATTCTAAGGTAAATTTAACTTTAGATCATCATTAATAAATGATAATTAAAAGCAAATATACAAGGTTGCTCTTCCTACATTAACAGTTGCTGATTTTTAAATTTTCAAAATATTTCCATTCGTACGTTTTTTTTTTAATGTCTAAATATCATACTAACTTTGGTATCAACTAATAGGAGTTATTATTATGAATAATAATTTTTCTTTGTTGACATTTTTATATTTTCACTCGTGAAAGTATGGAATTATTTTAACGAAATTACAAAAGTAAATTTTAAATTGAGAAATCAAGTTTTTTCCATAAATGTATTCTTTGATATAATAATTATTCTTCTGGTTTAAAGTTCAAATATTTAAAAAATTAGCCTTGAGATATCTTAATAATTTCTCATAAAAAAAGTAATATAAAGTCGATTCTATCGTGGAGTTGCAATATGTCAGATCTATAATCAGTAGCAGTTGATAACAAAATGTAAACTCAAGGTTCAACAATCTATTTTAGATTATCAAAGATTATTCGTTTAATTGTTAATCTCAAATACAAAATTGGTATAAATTGTAATTAAATTACAATTCCAGTTATAAACTTTCGGAAAAATCGTCTAAATTTTAACTCTATTTAGGAAGTAGATTAATCTCTTTTCTCATAATTTTAAGTGCTCTTGCCAAATTCAACCAGATTGTTCATAATTGAAGGAAAATTGAATCATTTTCATAGATTAAAATTGCAAATAAATTATTCATTGGTTACTTAATTCGTTTAGCCTCTCAATCTCTCTCTGTTTGAAGCTTCAACTCGATAATCTCCCTCAATCCTAATAATAGAACAGTTAAATTGGTCGTTAAATTTCTGGATTGTATACTTCCACTTCCCTAAGAAATTTTCAAATAACCCAAAATAAATATTTTCATTCGAAATTTGGTAGACAATTTTTGTAATCTTGTTTGTAATGTTACAGGATATCTTAACTTCGTCTGTGAACTTAATTATAGGTTTGCATTTTAATAAAAAGTGGAATTAAATTATTGTGACTCGTGTCTCGAGTATAAATAAACAAAAGGAGTACAATAATCTTGGTTTCTTGACTGTTTACGAATGTAGATGAAGGTTCAGAATTCAAAATCCATCTTCAGTGAAATATTTATATAACAAATATGCAACTGATATCGATGGGGTTCAACCAGGTTATATTGATAATGAATATTTATTCATCAAATGTAGATTATTGAAGAAAAATAAATTTCCATAGTAGCTTTTATCGAGTTGATAAATAATAATTAAAATTATTAATAAATTAAATTAGACGCTATCTTTATCAGCACAATATAAAAGAAAACTTGTACGCGTCTGTTGGGTCATGTGATTTATTTTGACACTCGTTGAAGAAACAAGACTTTGAAACGCTACTTTTATCTGACCCCGAATGTTATCACTCTTCGACAATTATTATGATTAAATGGTTGAAAAGGACTAAAAAAAATTGACATATTTCTGATCTGGAATGAGAGAGGAAGTTTCAAAATAAACTTGATCTTGTTGTGTAAGAAATTCTGTACCGTAAAACGGGGCTAACCGGAACACATTGGGGAAACGGGGCCACTCACAATTTTATATTTTATAATTTGATTTCTTTTTTTCTGAATAAAAATCCGAAAGAATGTATATTTTTTTCTGTAAAATAAATGTCAACATTTATTTTAGAGGCTGGATACTTTAGTTTCGTGCATACATTTTGATAAAAATAATATTTATATACGGCTGTAATTTTGTGTAATTTGGTTACAATCGAGTAAAAAACACTTGGTAAATATTAATTGCATTTTTTCTATATATCGTCTCAACAAAATTATCTTAAATGTTAAGCAAGCTAAGATATTTTTTTTGGCAGTAGAATGATTTTTATAAAACATTTCGAATTTGTAGGTGAAATTGGGATATGATGAGAAATTATTATACCCAAATTAGATCGTTGCATTTAATTATTATTCAGGAAAATATTTCCTAATATCGCGCCAACATTATTTTTTGATTGTGTGGCCTTGTATAAGCTTATATGCCAAACAACACAATAAGGTTGTAGCTTCACTGAAAATAAACGTGTATTGTTAGGTTGTTACTCACTACTCATCACTATACTACTCTAAAATAGGCTTTTGATTTATGATATTTTGCCACTTAGTACTACTGAAATAAGCTATTTTTGTCTTTTTATTGAAAGTGGACGACATAACACCACACTGAGGGGTAAAGGCGGACAACATTTTGGACTGCAATAACTAATTACTTATCGCTAAATTAAATATGTATTTAAACTTCAGAATACGGAAGCGGAAATATAGACGTTGTATATATCAAAGCATTAATATCTCATTTTATTTCCTTCCGGTGACATATTGAGAAAATCTTAAAAAACGCCCAGCTTAGCCCCGTCTCATGGTAGTTGCAAACTAGAAACAAACAAGTTATTCAGTATAAACTTAAAAATTTATATAGTTCTGTATGAAAAATCTGGATTCAGTACCACTTTTTTGCATTCCATTAAAACTGTTTTTAATTGTGTAAGACAGTTTCATGTTAAAAATGCTGAACAAAGTAAGTTTTGCAAGAAGAAACAAAGGATAGAATTACTATGTTATATTTCACGAGGAAACTCTTTAGAGGAAAAGAAAAATTATCGCTTCATTGTGCTGACTTCCGATGAGAGGGAGAAATATATAACAATCATTATTTCACGTATGTTTAGTTAATAAATAAAAGTCCCCCTTTTTGTTAATTATACTTACTTCCTTATTTATTTTTAAAACATGCTTTACCCCAGAAATGGAGAATTTCTTATCCATATCAGTAAGTGAAACTGTTATTATAAAAGAAAATGTCGGCTGTGCGCGGTCGAAACAAAGTAAGCGCCAAACCCAAAAAGTGCACTTCCTGTGATTTGACTTCTCATTACAGTTACAAGATACACTTAATTGTTTTTGACTCTTAAAATATTTTCATAAATAATATTAATATACTAAATATTACTGTTCAGAAGTATTATTTATGATAAATGAAACCTAAAAACGTGCTTAACTAAATTTTGAAGAAAATGGCGCTTACTTTGTTTCGACCGCGCACACCCGATGTATCGAAATTGGTTCAAAATAAAACAAACACTTGAATTTTCCATAGATGGAAATTAAAGTTGTTCGCTCTGTCGGGGTTAGAAGTTCGAGCCTTTCGGACATAAATTGAACCGAATTGATGATTTCGAAAGGAAATGTTAATTAATCATCTCTTTAATTCTTATTCGAGATAATCTGTTATCGCTGATCATTTATCTAATGATAATACTTGATTAGGGATATTAGTGGAAGAGGGGTATTTATATTTTCTGATTCGGTTTAGTTTGCATATAAATATGTCCTAATTTGTATAATATATATATAGTGAAAATAGTGCGGTGTGCACTTAGGCGTGACAAAACAGAGAGAAACAGGAGAAAGATAAAACAAGAGAGAGACAAAATAGTTCCGAGTCTCTGGATTTAGCGTCAAGGTCAGCCCAAAAACTGGCGCTAAAGCCAGGTTCGAGTGTGTGTGTGTGTGTGTGTGTGTGTGAGATAAATAAATCAATTCTTTAAATAACAGTGAAGGATGATTCTTTCACGAAATTTATATCCATTTTTGTCATTATCAAGGTATTAATTATTGTGTTATTATTATTATTAATTATCTACAGGGATTTTTCTCTCAAATGTACTGCAATGCAAATTAAACGTGGTTTCATATATTTTATTACTCTAATTCTGAGATGGAGCAGAGAATTTGTAAAAAAAATCATAATTTAAGTTGGGACAGGGGATTTCAGTAAAGAATTATAATTTTGACTTGAGAACAGGAAATTTCGTTAATAATTATAATTTTTACATCAGGAGAGAGTTTCTGTAAGAAATTATAATTTGATTTGGAACAGTGATTTTTTGACATGGAACGAGAATTTTGGAAAATAATTATAATTTAGAAGAAGAGAATTTAAAAAATCCCTGCTCCAAGTCAGAATTGGTCACAATTTGAAACTTTCCTCTTCTAAATTATGGAAAAAGGTAGTTACTATATTTCTGAATTATAATAGAATATTTTTAAAATAAATATAATTCTAATTTGGCTCAGCAATTTCGGAAATTAATTTAATTGTGATTTGGTATGGGGACTTTTTTAACAGAATTATGAATAGGAATACGCTGAATTATAATGTTATATTAATATTATTATAATTATGAGCTTGGACGAAGAATATATAAATAAAATACAAAAAAAAATCCCGTAAAGAATTAGATTTTTTTTCACGGAATAGGTAATTTGTTATATGAAACAGGAAATTTTTGAAAATAATTTTAGTTCTGATTTGTAAAAAGGAAATTTATAAAAAAGAATTTATGAAAAGGAAATTTACAAAAACAATCCTGTTCGAAGTGAGAATTCGTCAGATTTTGAAAATTCCTTGTCCCTTTATAAATAAATAAAAGTATCATTCCTTTAATTTGTTTGAATTAAAAAAATCCTTTTTTTTTAATTTGCCAGAATTTGAAACTTCCCTCTTCCAAATTTTAGAAAAAGGGAGTTATTATATTTTTGAATTATAGTAGAGAATGTTCTAAATAAATATAATTTTGCCTTGGAACGGGGAATTTGCGTAAAGAGTTATAATTTAGACTTTGGGACAGGGAATTAACATAAGGAATTATAATTTAAATTTTAGGACAGGAAATATCCGTAAAGAATTATAATTTAGACTTTAGGACAGGGAATTTTCGTAAATAATTATTATTTGACTAGGAACAGCTTTTTGACATGGAACGGGAATTTTGTGAAATAATTTTTATTCTGATTTAGAAGACGAGAATTTAAAAAAAGAAGCCCTGTTCAAACTCAGAATTATTATTCTTTTACGAAATACTCTATTCCAAATCAGAATTGTAATTCTTATGACAACAAATTATTGGATGCTCCCAAACTCAGAATTATAATTCTTTTCCGAAATTTCTGGTTCCAAATCAGAAATCTTTGAAATCACTCAAAATGTTTAGAAATCTCTTGAAATCTTTAAAAATGTTTGAAATCATTCAAATCCTTTGAACTCTTTTAAATTGACTGGGAAATATGAAAAATTGACCTGGAGAAAACCGGAAAATTATCGGGAATTTAAAATCATCCATCGGGTAGAAACCCTGTTTATGCAGCATTTTTTTTTATTTCTAGCAAGTTATAAAGTTATTTAATCTTTTCATGTTACACCTAAATTTATTACAGAAAAAAGAATTCTTTTTACGTCAATCATCACAAATACATTCATCGCCAGTCTTTAGATGTAATTCCAAGTTGCAAGAATGAGACCGGAATCTCTCATTTTAGCTCAAGTCCGTTATTATCTCTATAACTTCTAACAAGGAGAAAACAGTCAGGCGAAAAGACCCAGACAACAATGACTTGATCTAAGAATGAAAAAGTAATATTGCGAGGAAGAAAGGAAAAACAATACAAAAATTAAAATGATCTTTTAATAACAACTCGTCTGTGAAGCGATGGAAGACTTAAATCACTAATCAATCGAATTTCGATAAGAAAAACTTTCTTGTCGACGAAGGAAAATCTATAGGATTAAATTATATCGAAGAGAAAAAATCAAGGGCATAATAGGTCAAGGAAAACTCGATGGATTTTACCGTGTCGGGAAAGCATTAATTTTTTATTAACTTTAAAAAGAGGCGTTGTATGATTTTATTTTCAAGACTTATACAATATACAGTGTTGAGATGTATACCTTTAACTTAGTCGGTAGAAAAAGGCCAGGAATTACAATAATGAAATTTAGGACTTTAATTAATATTTTATATTGATATGGACTGTAACATTTTTGTCGTGGGCGACAGGATAGTCCTGCGATTTAAAGTGGTGCTTTAGAAATCCGAATAAGCAGAGAGACCCAGGTTGCTGATCAATCTCTCTAGCGATCATCCCACGTGAAGAGCCTCACAAAGTCATTATGTAAAGCTTCCCACTCGGGCCCATAATTCTTCTTATTTTAATAATACTACATAATGATAGTTTAATTTAAAATTACAATATAATTGTATTCGGAGGCAATTTATTGATCGTCTAATTTTAATTTTAAGCAACTGATATAGTTTTAATTTGCTAACTATTTGACTTACATTTAGCAACATTTTCTCCTTTTCTTAACATTTCCTAATGGCTCTCAGATTCCATATCTCTTTATTCTGATGTGCTTGAAGTTCTGAACGTTCAAATGAACGAAATTTTGTACTGATGACTTTGTAAGCCAGAAAAAAGTTCTGAAATGTTTGTTCATTTATATTGGAAATAATTTATTATTGAAACAGAATTATAATGCATATTTTAAATTGCAGTTGGAACAATATTTATGGGTGAAATAGAAATGGCCGGGAAAAATATTTCGTTCATTTGAACGTTCGGAATTTCAGGTACATCTTATTTTTGCTAAAATTGAAGCATTTGAATAGCGCATTCAAACCTGTAAGTGTCGTATAGACAGTACACATCCTTCGGTTTTTAGAATGTATGTACTTGATGTTCAGAAATAGTATTTCTCCGCAGTGACTCCCTCATCTTAGTAAATCAGACATTCTCATCACATTTTTTCTAGAATCTATTTCAAATCAGAACACAAAAAAGGTCACACAAATCAAAATCTAATTTCCAACTACCTTATCCTTTCTGGCTCATTAAAGACAATTATACAATAACAAAAGAAACTTTTGAAATATGTTCTGAAGTTCGAAATTTTGAGAAATGTGTGAATTTTTGGATTATTACTTTTACTACTTGGAAAATTTAATAATCTGAATAGATTGGTTCTGTATTAATTACATATTTTTAAGAATTTCTCATTTTCTTCAAAAGAAATCTGCATTTTTTCAATCGATCTTCAAATTTTAGATGCATTATTCTACAACTTTTATCGTTGTACAATGTGGATTTTTAATACATGCATAATTTTAACGAAGTCAACACGTTGATAAACAAAAAATGAATAATATTCAAAGAATTAAAAATAAATAAAATAACCATTGTTTGATGAAGTTTATTAATGAAGTTCCGCTCTCGTGCCTTTGCACGAATTCGTATAAAAAGTGTATATCAAAGGATCTTGGTGGGGTTCTGGGCATAACAATTAGAACAACTGTACTTTGCTCTTTAACTGTAAATCTGTCGGTCAAGAAACTATAAAGAAATAAGTGCATGTTTTCCTGAATGTGAAAACCTGACTTGCAAAAGAATCAATATTAAGTTAAAGTAATATAAACTAATGTAAAATAATAACTCAAAATCAAAATGATTTACAATTGGTTTTACAATTTGATTGTGGATTTCTCTACATTTATTTACCTGAATGTACATTAAAACTTTTCTTATGACAGCAATTTCCTCCCCTAAGCAATTTTAAGCAATTCCTTTGTCCAAACCACCAATTTTCTTATTCACTCTTCACGTGAAATGCCTTCCAAGAAATGTTCAAATGGAAACTTAGAAGCAGTATTTAGTAATTAATTTAAAAACAAATATATGAAACAGGGTACTTCCGACTACATATCTGCTTTTAAAATGTTAGCACGCGAGACTCAGAATAAATTCGAATGTAATTTAATTTCACTGTCTTGTTGTCATCTGATAAAATATGCCTTTTAATGTCCACCTATTCCATTATAAATTTATCTTTCCATTCGACAAAGTGAACTTTAAAAGGAGATCCATTCAGCTCCACTTTTTATTCTTTTTTATATCTATTTCAAAAACATTGAATCTTTTTTAAATTGATTTTAAATTTGTTAAATCTAAATATTTCCATTAAAAAACTATTAGGGTATTGGACATTGGAACCAATTTATACTTTGAACAGAATTAATAAATTATTCAGAATCTTGAAAATAAATCTTTTTATATTTGACGATAAAATAGATAAAAATTCTTTGCTAAAAATCGTAAAAATTATATTTCTAATAATGATTTAAGAAACTTAAAATTTTTCTCCAAAAGTAAATTGATAAAATTGGCTATTGCAATGAAAATTTATGAAATTATTATTTAAATTTTCCTGTTGGGAGGTTGGTGTATTGTCATGGTAATTAGGGAAGAGAATATTGTAGATATAGCTTGTACTGACATGCGTATGTTCCCCGCCTTTCAAATATGACGTTACTTCCCACGTAAATTTTAGCTTACTTCTGTGAAAAAGATCAAATTTATTTCTGGAATCCGTTTTTAAAAATTAAGTACCTATATAATAATAAATAATAATAAATTTTTACATTCATTGGAAAATCTGTTGATCAATGGCAAAATAAGAAATAATTAACGTAAGTAAGTAAGAAAGCTTAAATGTTTGGAAACAGTTCAAAAAGTTTCTTTTTTGTTAACGCGGATGATTTATTGTGTAGAAGATATCCCGATATGGAAGTGGCATACTGGTTGATATGTTCAATCTAGAATGCTTTTTTCCTGAAATGTCGATTTTTAAAATCATTCTATATATAAATCATTCATATTTGACTAATGATTAATTAATGAACAAAAATCTATCCAATCACTTGAAATGTCGCAAATTTCATATCCTATGATATAATGCAATATTTAAAGTAAATTCGATTTCAACTTTTTTAACGTTAAGTTTAATTGTTAACATTTTCAATTACGAAGTTATTCAGTTTACAATGCGTAGTTCTAAAATCTTTTACTTTAAAAATGTTCCATTTTAGGTCTTCATTTTTTAGCATATACTTTCAATTTAAAGAATGTTAAAATGAAGTTGATTTTACAAGTCGATTCTGAATCAGTTCAAAATTAAACAATTCACAGATTTTAACAGAGGAAAGTCGTGTCTCCCAGAATTTGGGAAACAAACCAAATTTAAAATACTAAAGTTTGATTTTTTGTAACGGTGTAACCTGAAAATCGATTACGCATTCCGTGACAAAATTATTAATAACGAATTTATAGACCTTTTTTTAGGTAAACAACTTTTTTCTATTATTTTTTTTATGCCTTGCGTCGTTTTTCCAAAAATTAATTTATTTTCATTTTTCACGATTAAAATCAAAATTACGTATCCTATCAAGAAATTAAATATAACAAATTTGTAGCCCTTTTTTGGGTAAACAACTGTTGTCTATTTTTTTTTGTAGCTTGTTTCGTTTGTCCGAAAATTTAATTTTTCAATTTTTACTGTTATTTTTTACGAATGAATAAAAAACTATACGCCCTATCAAAAAGTAATTAATTACAAATTTGTAGGTCTTTTTTGGTTGCACAATTTTTTTTATTTCTCAAAGAGCAACGTTTTTTTCCTTTTGACTTTTTTTTTCATATCGTGCTTTGTTTGGCTTTAAATTTTCATTTTCATTAGTCTATTTGAATTTTGTGAATGCTATAACTCTGGTAATTTTTTATCAGATGAAGTCATAAGGACAAATTGTTCGTATCTTTGACAACTACGAAAAGCCGGACATAGAATTTTTTCATCTTAAAGAAAAGTGGTCTGAAAAGTTTTGAAAATGTTCCTTGAAGTTGTATCCACATCCACGCACACAGGCTTACACACACACACACACAGCACAGTCACATTCGCAAAAACCTGTTTTTCGGGTTTAGAAGGTCTCAAAATGTGGACATTCGACAGAAACAGGGGGGGCGGGGGGTTAAATTGTACACAAATATGTGATAAGAGTTGTCATGATTATGGCAAATAAATAATTATGTAGATTTAAAAATTTGTTTTATATTTATTATTTATCTATTGCATTGAAAGAAATCGTCAATTGAATAGAAAATCTCCAATTAATTAAATCCAACAAATAATATTTCGAAGAGAGGAAATACTTTATTGAAATAAATACAGGATGATTACACATTTCGATAATCTTTCTTTATCTGCTTTAATATACACAATCGCCCATATATTTTTCTAATCTCTATCTTTTTATTCAAGTTTATGTAAACTTAACATCAAGAATCAAGATATGAACATTTATCGTTTTTTCCCCGCTAAATATTGTTAATTTTTCTTGGTTAATATAAAAGACTTCAAAATATTTGAATGGTTTCAAACGATTTTGAATGATTTCAAAACATTTCTAAACAATTTTAAAATATTTCAAAGATTTCTGATTTGGTGCAAAGATTTTTGGAAAAGAATGATAATTCTATGTTGGAAGATCAGATAACTTTTGGTCATAAGAATTACAATTCCGATTGGGAACAGTGAATTTCGTAAAAGAATTATAATTCTGAATTTGAAAACTGATTTTTTTTTTCAAGTTCCCTTCTTCTAAACTAGTATTGAATTTTTTTCAAAAAGTTTGTTTTATGTCAAAAATTCTCTATAAATAGTAAGATAATAATTATTTTCGAACATTTCCTGTTCCAAACTGAAAATTATAATTCTTTACGGAAATTCCACGTTTAAAGTTACAATTACATTTTTTTCTAAAAATTCGCTGTTTCAGATCAGAATTATATTTATTTGCAACATTTTCTATCATAATTTAGAAATCTAGTAACTCCTTTTTTATAAAATTTAGAAGAGAGAAATTTGCAATCCTGGGAAATTTTTATTTGCAAAAAAAAATTTTAATTCAAAGAATTTCTGATTTGGAACAAGGAATTTTCAAAATCTGACAAATTCTGACTTGGAACAGAAATTATTTTTGCAAATTTCATTTTTATGAATCAGAATAAAAATTATTTTCTAAAATTTCCCACTCCAAGACAAAAATTGCCCGTTCTGAGACGAAATTATAATTCTTTATGAAATTTCCTTCTCCAATTCAGTGTAATAGTATTTCTTTACGTGCATTTTTTTCATATTTCATTTTTCGATAAGACGTATCCAGATTAGAAATTTAATGAAGCATCTTTTTCTCTCTGCACAAAAAGTTGTAGCTTTTTTAGTTTTCGAATTATTTAGAAAAAACTATTATTTTTTCTCTGATTCAAATATTTCGCCTGTTTTCACTTCAACTTGCGAACAAAACGGATGATCTTTCCATAGACCAGTCAAATAAGAGAAAGGTGGTGGTTGGAAAGCACCGACTTGCATTATCGAACTCGAACTACGATTCGATTAATATTTCCATTGCAGTCCCACACACTGCTGCTGAGCGGAACCTCGTGTCACGTATGCAGCAGGCGTTACTATCGAAATCGAGCATTCGTTAAAACAGAATCGTTATTCTCGAACTCGACAATATCATTTTAAGAGTTCTTATTATGAATATTCCTTCATATAGATGGTTAAATATTCATAAATTTAAGTAATGAATAAGCTTTACATGGTGACTTTGTGAAACTCTTCACCTGGGGTGATTGCTAGAGAGATTGATCAGCGACCTGGGTCGGAACAGTGTTCTGGAACAAACCGGTTAAAATAAGCAACACAGGAGTTCTAGATTAATCTAAAAATCTATACCCCCCCCCCCCCTTCACGGATCGTACAACTTCTTTTCTCACTTTTCTCATATGAACTTGTTGATCCCCGACAATATAACGAGGCTAGAAGCTAGTGAGTCATAATAATTTTATTATTTCATTACACAAATTTTTATTTAATTACGTTTTGATATTATATAGATTAATTAGCATGATATTATGAACTTGTACGAAACGATCTTTTTCAGCGACATTCAGCCTTCAAGAACTTGTAAAAATAGGCTTTCTTATCCCGATTGTCACTTTTACATAGTCTGCTTTAATAAATAATAACAGTTAGAAAATTTGTCAAATATTTTCACAATTTTTGAAGAAATATGTATTTGTTCAAGTATATATATTTTACCTATAAAAAGTAGTATAAACATTCTGTCCTCACGGTTTCGGCCTTCCTAGAACTGCTGGCCTCGGACTTCCGCCTCAGAAGGACCGCAGTGCGCGAATACTCAGTTGAGTATATTGCGCAATATTATGCATTCCAATTGGAAACGGTTCAGGCGGCCCTGACTATTTACGTTTTGATCCCCCCGACTTGTGGCCAAGGCTATTTTCAGTCAACTCCTGAAACTGGACTGTAAACGAGAGTTCGGTGTACCTTCAAACGGGGTAATTTCGGACATGTAGGGTGGATTCGGACATTCATAAATTGATAGTTTGAATTACTTAAGTTTTTTAACCACTTTAATTCTTAACTGTGGTTCTGTATTCTGGTTAAAACACCCTTTAGTAATTTAAACAATGAATTTAAGAATGTCCGAATTTACCCCACATGTCCGAAATTACCCCGTTTGACGGTACTAATTTATTTTCCGATTTTAATCTTTTTGTTAAGATCGATTCTGTATTAAATTTAGAAAAATGTTACTATATTTCAAACAATGTTTTTTTTTCAACTGAAAAAAAATGAAAAACACCAAATTTTTGAAGATTCAATTCTCTTTTTTATGTAAATTATTTGAAATTGCTAAAAAATTGTTTAAAATCAGTTAAAATGCGTTCTAAGAATATTCACTTACATTGGTTAGCAAATATGAAGATAAAAAACTTTAAATGATGCCATCGTAATATATCTAAAAGCAATTCTGTACCTGGGAATATTTCTAGCTTTTAAACTTCGCGCGAATTCCATATGCGCAGAGAAAGGTGCGCATGCTGTCCCAGATTTTTTGAAAAATTAATATCTGCCACAATTCTGACCACAAAATTTTAATAACGACCCCCAAGTGGCCACCAAAAAGCGTCGAAAAGATTACCAACAAAAGTTTTTATAAAATAATAAAAAGTGGCATGCAATTGTGAAAGTGGCGTGCAATTGAGGAACTAGCACGCCAATTTTCAAAATTCTGTAATTTTTGCAATTTCGAAAATCAAATTTTATAAACAGCCACCAATTGACTACCAAATAACCACCGAATGATGGCAGAAGAAGAAATTGGATTTTTCATGGTTGATGTGCTAACTTCACGGACATGAATCCGACCAGGGGTGATACCTCGAATTCGAGAACACAATCTTGCGAAGAGGTAAGATTTTCAGGCCTGACATTACCCAGGACCTGCCAAGATTCCCGTGCTTCTTTTTGTAAAAAACAGAAAGAAGAGAAACCGAGAAAATCCATATTCCACTGAAAAACATTTGCAAGAAATTGCGTCGCAATTCTGAGGTAAGTACGTCGCTCCTTGGTTTATCTTCCTATAGCTGGGTGCCATGATGTAACATCATGGCACCTGCTGATTTATTCAGAAATTTGTGTTTTCACCTTTCTTACGAAAAATAAATACACAAGAAGCGATTTTCAATTTCATAGCATCAAAATATTTGTAAAAATTCAGATTTGAATCCATTGTCATCTAAATTTGAAATGAAGAGAATAATATTAAGTTATCGTGTAACGTATTAAAAAAATATTTGCCATGCAAGAATTGAATTTATCGACATTAAAATTCATCTTTTCCAGGGAAGTATTCTTTTATTTCTTTTATAATTTTAATATAAATTATTTACCGATTAAAGAGGTTTCCATCAAAATGCGACTCTCTAGAGATAAAAAATTTCATAATATGACGTAAGCTGGACTTCAAGTTCGTTACTTTTGTCCTTCAGGGTTTTATTTGTTACTTTAAAATTAAATATCCGAGTTTTCTTTAATGAGTCGGAACAATGCGTATGTCAGTGAAAAAGAGATTAAAAAAACAAGTGATTTGGAACAATCTACTTCAAACAAACGGTATTTTATTCCAAACATAGTAAACAATTGAAAAAGATTTTATTAACATCTCTCAATATTCCTAAACTTTAACAATCACCCTGAAATAATGTTAAAAAATTCAGCAACTTAAAATTTAAAGTTTCAAAATTAAAGTCTTCATAGTTATGTGATTTTCAATTGAAATGGTCAAAACTTTAATAATTTCATATGCAAATTTTTAAAATTGAATGCTATTTCCAATTGAAAACTTTCGAAATTAAATAATTTTAAATTAAAACATTAATGATTAGATAATTTCAAATTTTATTGTTTGAACTGGAAAAAATTTAAAGGTTTCATAACAAAGATATTTTTTAAATATCCATTTAAAATTGAATATTTTTATATAAACTGCTTTGACGATGAACAATCCTAAATTGAGTACTCAAAATTAAATGATTATTTATTGTTGAGTGAATTATTGTTGAGCCTAATTTTTGATTTAATTTCTCACTTTTTCATAAATAAACAAATATGACGAAACAAATGGCAATTTTTTCTATTTGACGTTCCCGGTGCTTGTCAATAATAGGAAAATGATTTTAATCGCCTACGTTTCATAGATTTACAATACTTAAAGATATTTCAACATGATACAATGAACAAAACATTTTTTTATAAACAAATTATGTTTTGAAAGTGTATTTTCTATAATTTTTAATAATTTTAGGTTTTTTAAGTTATATTTTAAGAAATTTGGATGCAAATAACATTGTCACGAAAACAATTTCTCTAAGATTATTCTTGTCAATATTATAAACAAATTTAATAAACAAATTAATTATTCAAGCATTTGTCGACAGAAAAATTCGTTTTTTTCTATGTCAATTTTTTTTCAAAATTAGAAACTCATGATAATTTCAGCAAAATGTATTATTTGTTGATAAATATTATAATTTTTTAAACAAATAAATTATTCGGGCATCGTCGACGGAAAAATTAGTTTTTTTTTAATGCCAGTCCTTTTAAGTGTGAACTTCATGATAATTTCAGCAACATTCATAATTAGTTGATGAATTTTATGATTTTTTGTCAACAAATTTAATAAACAAATGCATTATCTGGGTATTTGTCGACGGAAAAATTTGTTTTTTTCTATGTCAGTTTTTTTAAAATTAGAACCTTATGGTAATATCAGCAAAAGTCATTATTTGTTGATAAATTTTTTCAACAAATATAATAAACAAATAAATTATTCGGGCATTTGTCGTCGGAGAAATTAGTTTTTTTTCATGCCAGTCCTTTTAAGTGTGAACTTCATGACAATTTCAGAAAACATTCATAATTAGTTGATGAATTTTATGATTTTTTTCTGCAAATTAAATAAACAAATGCATTATTCGGGCATTATCAAGAAAAATTATTTTTTTCCTATGTTATTTTTTTAAAAATAGAACCTCATGATAATTTCAGCAACATTCATAATTAGTTGATGAATGTTATGATTTTTCGTCAGCAAGTTTAATAAACAAATGCATTATTTGGGCATTTGTCGACAGAAAAATTCGTTTCTTTCTATGTCAATTTTTTTTTAAATTAGAACCTTATGATAATTTCAGAAAAATTTATCATTTGTTGATAAATTTCATAATTTTTCAAACAAATATAATAAACAAATAAATTATTCGGGCATTTATCGACGGAAAAATTAGTTTTTTTTTTAATGTCAGTCCTTTTAAGTGTGAACTTCATGATAATTTCAGCAACATTCATAATGAGTTGATGAATTTAATGATTTTTTGTCAGCAAATTTAATAAACAAATGCATTATTCATGCAAAATAAGGAAAAATTAATTTTTTTCTGTGTAAATTTTTTTAAAATAGAACCTCATGATAATTTCAGCAACATTCATAATCAGTTGATGAATTTTATGATTTTTTGCTGCAAATTTAATAAACAAATGCATTATTCGGGCATTATTAAGAAAAATTAGTTTTTTCTATGTTATTTTTTTTTAAATAGAACCTCATGATAATTTCAGCAACATTCGTAATTAGTTGACGAATTTCATGATTTTTTGTCAGCAAATTTAATAAACAATTGCATTATTTGGGCAATGTCGACAGAAAAATTCGTTTCTTTCTATGTCAATTTTTTTTTAAATTAGAACCTCATGATAATTCCAGCAAAATTTATCATTTGTTGATAAATTTTATAATTTTTTAAACAAGTATAATAAACA
Organism: Andricus grossulariae; assembly: GCA_011634705.1. Lineage (NCBI taxonomy): Eukaryota > Metazoa > Arthropoda > Insecta > Hymenoptera > Cynipidae > Andricus > Andricus grossulariae. The sequence continues at coordinate 280,969,629 of JAABKJ010007545.1, read as the reverse complement.
AATAAATTATTCGGGCATTTGTCGAACCAAAATTAGTTTCTTTTTTGCCAGTCCTTTTCAGTGTGAACTTCATGATAATTTCAGCAACATTCATAATTAGTTGATGAATTTTATGATTTTTTTAAGTAAATTTAATAAACAAATGCATTATTCGGGCATTTGTCGATGAAAAAACTCAATTTTTTTCTCAATTTCTGTCCTTTTAATTGGTAGAAAAATTTAAATATTACATTTGTAATTGAAAATGTATTTTTTTTTTAGTTAAAAATTCAACTATTTATTTTCAAAAAGTTATAGCATTTTCACAATTTCTGACAGCATTTCTTTTTTTAGTTTTAAAAATCCTATGTGTGACTATTCGTAGTATTTGGAAAGTCGAACAATTAATTCTTACGACTTTTTCGATAAAAAGAAAATTATCAGAGTTAAAAAATTTGCAAAATTCCAAAAAAGCTTTTTGAAAGCTACACAAGATTATCGAAACCTCTTTTTGAATTTTCTTGAAACATCGAAAATTTAAATTTTGATCGCACAAAAAATAATGAAAAATCAAAAATTCCATTTTGTGATTCAATTATGAAAGATCGGTGAAATATATATAGTTAAAAATTATGCCCCCAAAGAAGATCTAAAAATTTGTTATAAATCACTTTTTGATAGGGCGCGTAGTTTTTGTTTTATTCGTGAATGCTGAGAAACTTTTATTGATCATTTTCTGAGAGGATACGTAATTAAAGCCAAAGGAGCTTTAACAAAAGAGAATTCACAATCACCAAATTTCAGTTGTCTTTTTGGGTAGAAAATTAATCTCCTTTTTTTCAATTCATCTTATTTTTTTTAAAGTTCATCTTATTGGCTGTGGATTCAACTATTTTGTTAAAAATTCGTATTTTTAGTTCAATTTAACAGGTAGAAAATTCTTTTTTTTTGTTTACATTAATTTTTTAAGCTGAAAATGTAAATATTCAATTTTTTTAAATTTTTAAAACTTAACTATTTTGGTAGAAAATTCAACTTTTTGATTTTGGGTGGAAAATTCAACTGTTTTGTAGAAAATTCATGTATTCAGTTGAAAATGCTCCTTTTTGGGTAGAAAATTAATCTTCTCTTTTGAAAATTGATCTTATTGGCTGTGGATTCAACTATTTTCTTAATAATTCTTCTTTGTTATTCGATTTAACTGGTTGAAAATTAGTTGTTTTTTGTTGTTGTTGACAATGTAATTATTCTATTTTTGGTTCAAAACTTATTTCTTTTGTTTTTGAAAATTCAACTATTTGGTTGAAAATTTAACTATTTTGTTAGAACATTCAACTATTTGTTTAAAAATTTAACAATTTATTTAAAAAATTAGCTACTTGGTAGAAAATTCAATTTAATGTTGAAAATGTATTGTGTCGGGTGAAAAATTCAACTGTTTTGTGCAAACTCAATGTATTTTATTGAAAATTCGTCTTTTTGAGCAGAAAATTACTCTTATGTTTTGAAAAATCATCATTTTGATTGAGGATTCAACTATTTTGTTGAAAAAAAATTTGTTTGAAAATGAATTTTTTTAACTGAAAATGTAACTATTAAATTTTTGGTTAAAAACTTATCTTTTTCATTTGAAAATTCAACTATTTGGTTGCCCGATGATTTTTCACTGAAAGATCTATAAAAAGAAAATAACGATTTATTTTTGTTCAACAAACAATAATAGTTTCAATAAATATCAGAGCTGGAAGAAAAAAAATTCACTACTCGAGTATCTTAAATAAAATTTTAATTACAATTTTTGTTCAATTAAAACACGAAAATTCGAACATATCCTTTTAACACAACGGTATTTAATTTTTTAAAGAAATTATCACGCTATAAACCGATCTCCGGAAAAATGTTGGTTATCTAGTTCTTTACTACCACCTCGCCTTTATGATGTATAACTAAACTAATTTTTTCCTTTTTCCACAAGTCATGGAACACGCAGACCTAGTTGGTAGAATGATGTACGTGGAGTCGCTGACGATGCCGGAGAGGTTAGAGCTCGCTCGTCAACAGCGACGCCAACAGCTCGAAGTTTGGCGAATTCGCGAAAAAGAATGGCTCCACCAGCAGACTCAACCGAGGACTCGACACACGAGTCACAAAAGACACATCTGTTTCAAAGATAGTGACTTATTACTAGAAGCTACAGCAAGAAATGATGTAGACGAGGGTAAGAGTCAACCCAACAAAAAGTTACCTATTTTTTATTTTAAAGAATCAAAAGACTTCTGATTTTAAAACCATGGCGATCTTTACAGTTCGGAGGCTCCTAAATAAAGGAGTAAATCCAGACTCGACTAGCGAAGATGGTTTGACAGCGCTTCATCAATGCTGCATAGACGACAACAAGAATATGATGAAACTTCTGGTAGAGTCCTCGGCTGCCAACATAAATGCCGAAGATAGTGAAAAATGGACACCTCTGCATATAGCTGCAAGTTGCGGACACCTTGATCTCGTAAGGTATCTTATCGCTGTAGGTGCTAATCTTTTGGCAGTTAATACTGATGGAAACATGCCTTACGATATCTGCATAGATCAGGAGACCTTGCACTATATGGGAGGTATATTGGGCATCCCATTTAAAAACTAGTTTTTAGCATTATTATACTTCTTTATCCTATTTTATAATATATTTTTCTTTAACATTCTAGAAGAAATGGTGAAAATAGGAGTCACCCAAAAAATTATAGACGATACAAGGGCTTCGACAGAAAAACAAATGTTGTTGGATCTAAAGAAAATAGCATCTGTTGGAGGTAATTTAGAATTCAAGGATCACCAGGGTGCCGCACCTGTATGTACTTCTTCATTTTCATTTATAAATTATAGTTTTTACCATAAAGTCTGGATTAAACTTTTATAATTTTTGCAGATTCACATAGCAGCAGCCAATGGTTACGTCAGTATTGTCAAATTTCTTCTTCACCAGAAGGTTGCCATAGACATAGAAGATAACGACCAATGGCAACCTGTTCACGCAGCCGCTTGCTGGGGTCATGTAGGTTGAATAAAAAATTTTTCTATTTATATAAAGCGTATCTAAGTTCCCTTTTCCATTTCAGTTACAAGTTCTAGAAATGTTAGTGCAGAATGGAGCCGACCTGAACGCTACGAACAAAAACGGACAAATGCCTGCCGGTAAAATTTCTGTTCATTTTAAGGATTTCAGAATTTCCCTTTAGCTCCTGGAATATAACTCAAACTTTTTTTGCAGATCTTTGCGAAGATCCTGAATTTCGGGAACGAATAATACAATTGAAAAGGGAACAGGAGAGCAAACGACTTCCTAAAGCACAAAGCAGGAGGATACGAAGATCTCAGAGTATAAGTGCCCACATGCATAGCGTTCAGCGGACATCTATCAGGGATAATAATATCTTAACGGCTAAGAAAGATGCTCAAGAAGCTCAACTAAGAATACTAGCTCAACAGGTAATATTGTCTTGAGTAAATATTTCTTTTAGTTTCTATTGCTTCTTTGGCTATCTCTTCTTTATCTTTTCTTCATTTACTACTTGTTATATTCTGTTTCACAGACAAACGTGTCATTATCCACGCCAACAACTGAATCTAACAGTGGGATGACAGAAGGTGCAAGTGAGTCCTTTCTACCTATGGATGTCGATAAAGTTATAGGTACATTTATAGGATTTATTTGCTTGCATTGGTAGTTGTTAATTACGTTTTTCTACTATTTTCAGCTTTCTGGGTAAGTTAAGATAGCCAAATAGCCAAATATTTCTGGGAATTTAAGAAAAAATTTATATTTTTATCAGAGACTTAAAAATAGACCGTTTGCGTTTTCGAACGCTTGGCAGAAGTGTCGGCAAAATAGTTTTTTGAACAAAAGGACCCTTTTTTATTTGGCAACTTATCTGAAAAGGATGCTTTTGTACGAAAAGCATGTTTCCAGAATTTTCAGATAGCTGTTCTAAGATTCTTAAAAATAATAAAATATAAAATAACTTTGGGTCTTCTTAAGCCTGATTTTACCGTTAAGCTTAGGTCTATTGGATTTGAACGAATGACGTAACCTGATGCAACTAACGCGCGGAGAGTGTGGCAGATAAAATCAAAGTTCCAGTGTATTCTGATAAGATCCCTTTCCACGATGTATATTCTATATACCATTTTTTAAATTAAACATAGTTTCCTGCAGTCTGAATTGCTGAATAATTTTTCGATATTTCTTTTTGACTTAAGACTCATGATTTTTAAAAACTAGTACAGAAACATTAAAATACAGTGGAACTTTGATTTACCACCAGTTTCGGGGATGGCTTCAGTGGCCTTCAGTGGTAAATCCAGACCATTCAAAAGTAAAGTCAGGGCCGTGTGAACCATTTCCTAATATAAAGCAATAATCGCGAGTGTGTACCCGCGCACTGCGCCTCTCCGCTTCGCTTCCGGTGTTCCACGCTTCTATGAACTCCCTCTCTAGCCCCTGAGAAGCTCCACTCTTAGCCCGAAACCGCCGTGGCAATCCCCTACCCCCGTCCAAGGTCTCGTTGTGGTCGAGAAAGCACTCATGTGACTGGTCAGAGAAATCATTAAATTTCCACCCATGCCCCTTGTCAATATATCGCGTGTAGGGTGGGAGGGGGGCTGTGAACCTCAAGCTAAAAATATTATATTTATTCTTGATATTTCTATTAAGAAGTTAGCGACGAGGAGAGAACGCTGCTGAAGACCGAGTAGACTTCAACGCGTCCAAACACGTGATAGTTACGTCACACACTCCCCACGCTCTTTGCACTCGCTCTCGCACTGACTCTACTTCGGTTTCAGTCGGGTTGGATCGGGTGGAGAAGAAAGGCAGAGAGGCCTTGATAGAGAACAAGGAAAAACATAGACTATAGGACGAACAATCTTATTTTTCTCGTAAAATAATGATTTTATAAAAAAACGTATTCAACGTAAAAGATGTATTTTTTTATGCTCTACAGCCTTTATTTAAAATATTTTTTTTAAGATTAAAAGTTTTAAAGATAGAAGCGAAACACCGTTAAAAACCCCGTTTTTGGTGTTTTCACCATGAAAATTAAATTTGCGCCTGTTTTCACTATCATATTCGTGATCAGCATGTCAAAATACCTCAATATAGTGAGTTTTCAATTAATCTAAGGTAATCCCTTTCCTAAAGCGATTTTTTTCCAAACGTCCCGCAAAAGAGTTTTTTTTCTACAGTACAAGTCCGATAAGTTGCCGTCCGATAAGTGTACACTCCCCTTAAAACGTCATCACACGCACGGCACGCACAGACCAGAAAAAGACCAAACGTGGTTTGAAACTGGTCTTGAAGTGGTATTAAATTGATCTTTCTTTTCACGAGGGTTATTAGGAATAGTAAACATCTCTCAATTATAAGCTTATTTTAAAATTTTACTAAATCAAATTGAATATGCTCAATAAGTATCAAGACTGACTTAAAGCTCCTTCGGCCTTAAGGAACCTCATTACGTTACTCGCGCTCGATTTTTTATATGTATTTATATAATTCTCTGATATATTATATAATCTTAATAATTTATTGTATCGTGTATACACTGCACAGTATGCACGCCCGTGTAAAATTTTCTGATCTGGTTCTGGCTTATTCTTAATTAAAATTACTCTTCATTTCTTTTGTAAGAATATTATGGTATTGCAGCCTTTTATTCATTATTAATTTGTTACAAAATAAGAATTGCCATTCATTAAATTATTTCATAGTACATGCGTAATAATTAATATTCTAATTAGTTTAGCCCAAAGTTTGAAATTTCGACCAGTCAATAGCACTTTCAATCTTTAAAAGAAAAACGTCGAGTTCTAATTAAAAAATAGTTAAAGAAGATTTTATATGCCTTTTTAAAAGGTATAATTTTTCTGTTAAACATTTTTTTTTGTACCACGTTGTTTGTCTTCTAATTTGAATTTTCAATCTTTCAATATAAGTTTCGATGTTTAAACGAAAAGCTGTTATTTCTATCAGAAAAAGGTCAAACTCGATTTTGTAGGTCTTGTTAAAAGTAAAAATTTTGTTTTTGACTTTTTTGCGTATGTTGCATAGTTTGACCGGAAAATGGAATTGTTTATATTTTAAAAAGTGTTGTCGCGATTAAAACAAAAAATATACGTCTAATCAACAAATGGTCTGAAATATATTTTTAGATCTTCTTGATATAAACAATTTTTATTTCTAACATTTTCACGTACCTCGCATAGTTTTTTTGAAAAATGGATGTTTTTTATTATTAACAACATTTTTTACGATTAGAACAAAAACTATGCATCTTATCAAAAAATTGTCTGAGAAAATTTATAGATCTTTTTAGGATGAACATTTAAAAAAAAAAAAATTTTTTGTATGTCGCATAATTTGTTTGGAAAATTAAATTTTTTATTTTTTGGAAAGAATTTTCGATGGATCGATGATACATGTTTTGAGATATTCGGAAATTTAAGATTTGATTTCAAAAACGTCCGTTAGGAATAGATATTCAAATAACGGTTACGATTACTACCGTAAAGCTTGTCAAATTTCCTTATGAATTCGTTACTCACGAATTTCATTTGGTCTGGTATTGATGCAGTAATATTTCAGTGAAAAATGGTATAGACACCAATGTGTGCCCCCCCCCACCGTTTCTCGGTAACCATGCAGTATGGTGGTTCATGTTTTGGGAACCTGCAATGGGTTCCTATTTGCATAGTAAGTTTGATTTACTGTAGTTTGAAGAAAATCCGAAGAACTTTTTTAGATAATGCGCTCATGTGAAATCGAATGTCCCATTAATATTGAATTTATTTTGATTTTTGCAAAAAATACTAGTAATTTTTTTATCCAAGACGTTCAAAATGTAGGCTGAATGTATACACCTAAAGAAAATTTGTATCCAAAATTTTTTATGCATATATTTTTATTTTGAAATTAGTGCTTTTCCACATACTTTTCTTTCCATAACTGGATTATAGAGCGAGAATGCTGATATATATTAACGTCGCGTAGTTTTAACGGTAAAACCAGTAGCACTCTTCAAGGAAGTTCACTAATTGAAAAACATTCTATGACTGGTTTAGTTTTTGCGTTTACTATCACAAAAACACTTGCTATGTGAAGAGACGAATCAGAGGAAATCCTTGATTGATTATTTTGATCTCAATTTCTGTTTTCAAAAAATAAAAAAATAATTGAATGAATATAATAATAGATATGCATTTACATTGCAATAAATGTTTTTCTAAAGCATCTACCAATACATTTTTGATCCCTGTTTGAAAATTGAATATAATTTTAATGATACATAACGTGAAGAATGAAGATATATGTACTGGTATATTTTATTATATGCAATAGCTAGCATAATCACCTAATCTGCATACAAAATATTCAATTTAGCATTTTTATCGTTCTTTTACCGCATCTAGAATCGCATAGAATGTTTGCTAAATCATCTGACCAAAAATTAAATCTGACCAGAATTCAATTTTATATTTTTATCGTCCTTTTTACCGCAGCAACAATCCCATAAAATGTGTAGTAAAATCATCTGAACAAAAATGAAATCTGATTCAGTTTCTTTCAAATTTAAGTAACATATAAAACTGCTTTCACATAGATCTTCATAGTAGAGAAAATTTAACGTTAAAATGTGTTTCTTGTATCTGGAATATGATATGCATATATGCAAGAGTTGAAGAGCTAGTCTTTTTTGTGTGTACCGAGAGGAATTTATGGCTAATAGGGGGCGATAGAGCGGATCTGCAAGTTATGCCAAATGATGATAGTTCTCTTCGGAAATACTCTGACGTTCCATCAGGAAATTTCCGGCTACTGACCACTAGCACTGAATATTTTGGTTATAAAGATGACCATCGCGTTGATGGCTTTGTCTTTTAAAAAGTATATTTAAGGCCTGACCTATATCATATTTACACAGAAAAAAAGTTCATTAAACTTTCTTGAACTATTTCAAGAGTCGGGGATGAGAGCGAACCTTGAACAAATTTGATATATTCTGTATAACTTTCAGGATTTAATGCAGAACAACTCTGGAATAACTCTACAAGAGTTCTGTAAAATTTATACTGAACTCCGATTAAAAATATTTCAATAAAATATATAGAGAAATTCTTGGAAAAATGTTGAAGACTTTCGTAGAAATCACTATTGAGATATTGAGAGTTTGTGATCACATCATTATAAGGTTTAAATACCTCAATTCAGTCAAGTGTATAGACAAATTCTTGAAAAAATGTTGAAAAATCTTATAGAAATTCGATTCGAAGTATTGAGTGTTTGTGAACTACTTCAATATGAGATCTACAGACTTCAGTTCTGTAAAATGAAGCTGCGCAGTCGCTACTGTGCGCAGACAGCAACATCCCCCCCCCCCCGGCCAATGCGTTTAACATATAACGCCAGTTAGTGAATAACGATTAATGAATAATAATTTATTAGTGAATTATAACTTATTTAACTTTATATAACTTATACAAACTTATTCTATATAGCTACCCGCCAAAACAATAGTTCCAAATGGTGAGTCGATGCTCCAGGTGCACCGGGTCGCGAACCATGTCGTTTAGCACGTATTCTACGAGAACTTTTTTTAACATTTAAATTGTGCCAACATCCAAAATAACCAAGAATGGTGAGTCGACGATCCGGGTGCACCGGGTCGTGCACCAGGTAGTCTAGCACGCGTTCTACGAGAACTTTTTAAAAGTTTAAATTGTGCCAGCATCCAAAATAACTACTAGTGGTAAGTCGAAGATCCGGATGCACTGGGTCGCGCACCAGGTCGTTTATCACGTATTATCCGAGACATTTTTTAAAATTTAAATTGTGCCAACATCCAAAATAACTAACAATGGTGAGTCGACGATCCGGGTGCACCGAGTCCGTGCACCAGGTAGTCTAGCAAAACCCTAGGGGCTTATATTTAAACAATTGGGTACAAAATAACGATCTACAGTATAGAATAAGATTGGTAGGGCCATCCGAACCCACATACCCAAGCGGAAACTCTTTTCTAGACATATGCCTCCATGATAGCAGGATCAATGTAAACAATTTGATTAATCACAAGCTAAAAGTAATCCCTTATGATAGCGATCGTAAGGGAATTAATATTGACTTCTCTCTTAATGGCATGGATGACATAGATTTGGAACCAGCCCCAAACGCTCACCGTCTTGATTTCAATAAAACGGATTGGGAGGAATTCCAAAGCTGTCTCAGCCAACTTGTCGAACGCTTACCGGAAAATAGAAATCTCAGGAACGAAAAAATAGAGGCTCAAATAGATTTTCTTGATCAGGTTATCATGGAAGCGCTTAAAAACTGTACACCAGCATACAATAATGTTGATTCCGTTAAAAGATATATATGTCCTAGAATAAAGGTCCATGCATTTTTTCATGCAAACTCTTCTGTTTCTATGGCTTCTTATGTCTTTTCAGATTGATGTTTCATTCACACATTTTAACCATTCTTTCCGCGGTCTGCCTCTTGGTATACTGCCATTTACTTTGCCCTCATACACTTGTTTCGTTAGACGTTCATCTTTCATTCTTTCAACATGTCCGAACCATCTTAACTGATTTCTTTCCCATCTGTCAACTATTATCTGTTTTACACCACATTCTTTGAGGAATATTTCGTTTCTTACTTTGTCCATCAGTGTATTCTCGCATATTTTGCGCAGAGGTTTCATGTCAATCTCAATAATTTTACTCTTATCCTTTTCTTGACAAGTCCATGTCTCGCTACCGTAGAGCACAGGCGGTACAAATATAGATTTATGTATTGCACTTTTAGCTTTTCTTGATATATATTTTTACTTTGTAGAATGGATCCTGCTCTACCGATAACCTTCTGACCCTCGTTTATGCGCCTCTATAGCTCGCCATCTATCTTCCCGTCACTAGTGAATAGGCTACCTAGATATATGTACTCATCAACTTGTTCTAATCTCTCATCATTTAGGACAATGTTGCACATTCTTTTCTGACCTTTTCCTTCAAACACTATGCTTTTGTTTTATTTATGTTAATTTTGAGGCCTATATTCTTCATGCTCGTATATAGTTTGCTCAGCATTCTTTGTAAGTCTTCGATTGATTCTGCTATAACATCCTTGTCATCTGCGAAAGCTAACCCACGTACCCTCACTGTCTCGAGATCTTTACCTTCTTCGTCGAAGAGGGCCATTCTTAGACACTTGTTCATAAATATGATAAATGGCCATGAGGACATAACGCATCCTTGTTCAACGTCTTGCATAATATTGAACAAGTCACTCAGTTTCCTATTAACCCTTACACTAGCTTTGTTACCTGCATATATTATTTGTATTGCTTGTAGGAGCCATCCATTGACTTCGTACTCTTTGAGGACTTCCCAAAGTTTGCTTCTATCCACCCTGTCTAATGCTTTTTCTAGGTCAACAAACGCACAAAAGACTCTCTTTCCTACTTTCAAACTTCTTTCTGTGATATGTCTCAAGCTAAATATTTGATCCGTACATGATCTTCCTGACATAAATCCACTTTGGGCTTCCCATATCTCTTCCTCTGTAATTTGCATCACCCGGCGGATAAGTATGTTTGAGTATATTTTACTCAGAGTACTTAATAAGCGTATACCCCTGTAATTATTGCAGTTGCTTTTATCTCCTTTCCTTTTGTATATTGGTACGATAATCGCTTTTATCAAATCGTCTGGGGCTTGTCCCGTCTCGATACATAAATTTATCAATTCGCAAAACCTGTGAGGTATGTACTTGCCACCGTATTTAAGCATTTCAGCGCTAATACTGTCTACACAAGCAGCCTCACCGTTTTTTAAGTTATAAATTATATCTTCAACTTCAGTGACACAGACTTTCTCAATTGGGTTTTCTGATGCATTGTGTTCTATGTCGCAGTTCTGTTGTCCTATAGCTTCACCTCCTAATAATTCTCTAAAAAAGTCTTTCAAAGCGTCTACTATCCCGTCTGTATCATATAGAATTTCACCATTGCCGTTTTTCATGCTGACGAACTCTGTATTTTTACTTCCTTTCATCTTTTTAAATATTAGCTTCTTGCTTCCTTCAAAGTCATTTTGTCTTTTTTTATCTCCTTCTGTTCTGATTTTATCTTCACTTGCCTTGACTAGTCGTTAAACTTTCCCATTTTTGTATCTGTAATCATTTTTGAGCCTATTTCTCTTCTCATTGCTAAAAACTGTGATTTTCAACGTCCTTTTGTACGCTTCTCTCTTTTTTTTGTCGGACTGCCTCAAATTCATCATTTCACCATGCATCCCCAGATTTTCTTCCTACAATCGCCATATGACACATTTCAGTCGCAGATTTAACAATGATACCTCGTAGCTTGGTCCATGCGCCTTCTGTATCTTTATTGCTCATAAGTGCTTCCCAAGTTGCCCTATTTATCTCCAACCCCGTCCTAATTTTATTTTGGAGACTCGAAGATAATGATCAGTTTTGCATTCAGAGCTCCTCATGACCCTTGTATCTTTTACTAGTTCTCTTAGTCATTCATCGGCAATAATGAAGTCAATTATACTGTGGCTATTTCCTGTATTCCAGGTGTACATATGGATCATTTTATGTCTAAATCAAGTATTTGTAATAAATAAACCCTATTCTAAGCATAAGCTAACTAATCTTTGTACGTGATAATTTTTTCTTAATCCCCAAAATTACCTAGCACTCTTTTCAGGGAAAATAAGAAAATTTTCAGGGCAATATTCCCCTTGGGAATTTATTTGCCTTGTATCACATACATAATGGTATACGATATTGCTGGCCCATTAATGGCCTATTAATGCAATTGATGAAAAATCTCTTGATATCCTGTGGAATACAAAATAAAATTTTGAATTACGATTAAATCATTTAAAATTATGGCAAATCCTCATATACATTCTTAGTTGAAAGGACGTCACCACATAAATCGGTAGCAAATATGGTTTTTGTGAATGAACCAATATACACTATTTATACGAAATTCTTAACAAAAAAGTAAAATCTTTAATAGAAACAGATTGAAACTTAGCCAAACAGTTACATTTTCGATCAAAAAGATGAATTTTTTACTAAATAGAGTGAATGTTGAACAGAAAGAATTACTTTTCAACAAATTATATTTCAGACAAACTTCACTTTTATTTCAATAAGAAATCGTCCAATGCAATCCAAAAGTAGAATTTTTCAAAATTGTTGGATTAAAAGACTGCGAGCCTTGAAGGCAAAAGACAAATTTTCTGTAAAAGCCAAAAACGTAAATCCTCTTTAAAAAAATTTCCTAGTAGTAATTCCACGTTTACCTGCGTAGTTTGACATTAAATTCATGAAATTCCCTCGTGGCTGAATTTAGAAAGATCAGTTTTCAAGTGAAATAGTTGAATCCTGAAAAAAATGAAGATTACGAAGCAGTTGATTTTCAAAAAAAAAAAAAAACAGTCGAATTTTCCACCAAAAGGGACGAATGTTTAACAAAATTGTCTAATTTCGAACCCAACTGTTGCATTTTTATCTGAGAAAGATTTAATATCTTAATAGAAGGGATGATACTACAGATGAAATTCCAAATAAAAAAGACAAATTTTTGGAAAAAAATTGAATTTACAACCGACAAAGAGTTCAGTTTACTTTTCACCACCAAAATATTAGTTTAAAAAAGAAAGTTCAAAAGAAATTGTCGAATGTTCAACAAAACAGTTGAATTTCAGACCAAAAAGGACGATTCTTAAATAAAGCTGTTTAACTTTCTACGAAATAGTCGCATTGTTATCCAAGAAAGATGAAATTTCTACGAAAGTACATGAATTTTCAAACGAAAAATACAATTTTTCATGAAAATAGTTCAATTTTTCCCCAAAAATGTTTCAGCTGACTTTTCAATGGGGCAAGATGATTTGACAACAACAAGTAAATTTTTCACGAGCTAGTTGAATTTTCCACCAAACAGTTGAATTTGAAACGACAAAGAATGACTTTTTCAACAATTTGTACCTAAACACTTACATTTTTATCAAAGAAGAATGCAATTTCTCCAAAAGTAGATGAATTGTTAAATTGAAAATACACATTTATAAAGAACAACTTGAATTTTCAACCGACAAAGATTTCAGTTTACTACCCTGTGGGCACACAAGACCTAAAGTTGTCCTATAGACGTCTTGTGTCGTACGTCTTGAGGACATCCTGAGGACCCTTTAAAGACATGAAAAGATACAAAGTATGTCTTAAGGACGTCAAATGGCCATGACATAGAGGTACATTCTGATGATGTCTTTAGGATATCCCGGTGCCCACTGGGTATTGAACATCGAGATGCGAATTCCAAACAGAAAATAAATTTTGTTTGAAATAATTGAATTTTCCACGAAACAGTTGAATTTCCCACCAAAAAGGACTACTTTGTAAGAAAGTTTTTTGCAAATTTTTAACCGAGTAGTTACATTTACATATATTCCAGAAAAATGAAATTTCTACAAAAATATATGATTTTCTAAAGCAAAAATTCAAGTTTTTCTACAGGAAGAAGCAACTGCAAAAAAGAAAAAAGAAATATTAATCAAATCACAGGTCAAATAAAGAACTAAGAAGAATATTAAATCAGGGTTAACTTAAAAGTTCACTTTAAATTCATATTCAAAGACTAGACTTGTGATTTTCTTAACTCAAAATGTTTTATAAACGGAATATAACAAATTCAAAGTAAAATAAAGAATTTTCAAATTTAATTTGGTCGACATTTATTTACAGTTATCTCGCAAGGTATTACATTTCAGTACAATTACTGCGATTTATTTGTTTCAATATCGAATTAAAAAAATTCCCTTTCGCCCCCCCCCCTAACGCAATAAATTGTTATCAATTATGCCCCCCCCTGAACTGTTTCGTAATTCAAGTACAGTCCCGTACCATGGACGAAACTGTTCTTGGCTCCCACATCGAAAACGATTTCACGAATCGTTCATTGCCTTCTTCGCCTTCCTCACTTGCCTTGCTCAGCCGTGAATTGACGCAGTCCCGGTTCGAATCTGAAAGGAGCGTGCTCACGGGTAATCTTTTTAATGTGCACAATCCGAAGGTATTAGTTTCTACCGCGAATTCATGCCCTTTATGTAGCAACGCTTTGAATTTCATACATTTAAAGTCGAAATGTATTACATTTTCAACAGAATAGTAGAATTTTCAATCAAAAAAAGATTTTCTGCCAAAAGAGAAGAATTTTTAAACTTAGAACGGAATGTTCAAGCCGATAAGTGGAATATTTGAAAAAACTTTTGACTTGAAAATTCAGAAAGATGAATTTTCCACCAAGATGTTAAGTTTTAACCAAGACAGATGAATTTTAAACCGAATGATTGACTTTTCAAGCAAAGAGATGATTTTTTAACCAGAAAATTGCGAAAAAGTAACATTGGAAAATAATAATAATTATTATTACTATGATATAGTGATGTTTCGATAATGAATTTCTCATAATTTTTTTTGATTATTTTGATTTCTATAATTCCTATGATTAATGTAATGACGAAAAAAGTAGATAAAATGCATGGTAGGAAAATAATTATAGGCGTATTATATATTTTTTCCTACAATACTTTTTCGTAAGGGCATAGTTGAATTTTCAACCTACAAAGATGAATTTTCAAGCAAATACTGTAATTGTGAGCTAAAAAATTGGTTGAAAAACAAAAATTTCAACAAAGGAGTTCAAGTGCCAACCACAGAAATGTATCTCCAACCAAAAGAAGTTAATCTTTAATAGTGTAGTAAAATTTTCAACAAAATAGTTCAATTTTCAACAAACATATATGAATTCTCAGAGAGAAATATCATACTGGAAATATTTACACCAAAAATGTTTTGATTGGAAATCAAAAGCAGTGAAATTCATCCAAGAAAGCCCAATTATCAAAAAAATAGTTGAATCTTCAACAGAAACAGATTAATGTTTAGCCAAACAGTTCCATTTTCAATTAAAAAGATGAAATTTCTACAAAAGACGATACATTCCAAAAAACGAATTTTCAACAAAATAAATTACTGGTAAACCATATAGATGAATTTTTAAGATAGTAGTTAACATTTTAACCAAGTGGTTGAATTTTCAACCATAAAAGATGAATTCTCAACCTGACATTCACCGGAGTCGATGTTTTTGACCGGATGAATTTCGGTTTTAAGCCGACGATTTTCCGTTTTCACTTTAATTTCATCGAACGACAACTGAAACCTGCGGATTAATATCGGATAGAATCGGACTATTTCCGGAGTCGATGTTTTTGACCGAGCAGATTTCGAATTTAATCAGACGATTTTCCGTTTTCACTTTAATTTCACCGAATGACAACTGAAACGTGCGGATTAATATCGGATACCCAATGGGCACAAAACCATGCACATTCCAAGAACGTCTTTGGGACGTCCCTAGGACGTCCAATGTCAGTCCAAATAACGTCTCTCAGACGTCTAATGTCCTAAAGACTTTCCTAAAGACGTCTGAAAGACATAGGGCGTTCTCGGGACATCTTTCGTACTGACATTAAACGTCTTAAGAGCATCCCTAGGATGTCCAAAAGACATGTTCCGAAAGACTTCTTAGGGATATCCCGAAGACGTCTCTAGGACATCCTTAATTTTTTTCGTCCACTGGGTTGTCTGATCAGGCCTGCGAATCCATTCATCACGAGTTCATACATTTTTGGGATAGACGACAAATAAACAATATGCACAATCCCGATTATCCAGTATAGTTGAAGGCAGCTGTCGTCGATTTTTATTCTAAACACATTTAGTTTATAATGTAGCTTACACATTTACTTTGAAATTTTATCGTCGGAATCGTACCTCAATTCTTTTTTTACTTCCTGACACCTGTGACAGGGAGAACAGCGCATTAGGGTGTAGAGTAACATACAAATTTTCGAAAATAAAGGGCCTGGGGTGCCATTCTTTCCCTTTTGACGTTGAAAGTGAATGTGTGAAGTTTCATCAAATTAAAAAGTTTTTAATCGAGCCGCAAAGATGAAATATGTAAAAAAAAGGATTTTTTTTCAATTTACTTCACAAATATTAGTCGTATCGAAAAAATGCACAACAATTGTTGTTGGTGATTTCAGAATACATCTTTTATGTTAAGGAAGTTTTTTGATTGAAGCAACCATTTCTAAAAAAATATGAAATAATATTTCCATTCTATAAACTTTCATAAAGGTCGGTTTTGAGTTATTATTTAAAATTTTCGCAAATTGATGTATTTCCTTAATAATTGCTTAAGTATCTCAAGCGTTCATGCAGCTCTTCGCTAGTTTTTCTTATTAACTACCCAGGAACCACCAGGAGGAGGTTACTACATTCAAATTCACACCCTACACCCATCCCATCCATCCAACCATGCGAGTGTAATGTAATTAAGAATTCTCTTTTAAGTAAGTTTGAATTGAAATTTGGTTTTAGAAGAGGACATCAACTGTCTTGATTCTATTGTAGCCCTCATGAAGCCATCTCTCTGTCCTTCGGTGACTGATCAGCTGGCTTCAGTAACTGGCTGCACTGTTCCTTCGACCGCTTGCATATGACATGGTAATTTGTTTAAATAGAGTGGTGTTTCACCTTCTTGATAAACCATAATTTTGAGCTCGTCTGATGTTAAGTGTGCTGAGATTGGAGGCTCTGTGACTTCTAGTTCATCCCAGTCTATGAGATTCATATAATCTGTGGACTCAAAATTTACTTTTGGCATAACAAAAGATCGCACAGCTGGCTTAATGTTTTGCTTTGTTGGCCTCTGGCGCTTTCGAAGTCCAGAAGTTCCTATCTCGGTTACTGCTTGCGTCTCAGCAGTTTCTCTGGCTTTCAGAATGAGATTTTGGGCCTCCTGCCGCACCTTCAAGCCTTTCAGCAGTGATCATCAACAAAATAATGTTTTCCGGGTGTCCGAAAAAGGCATTTTCTTTGTATTGGCTTATCTACTTCTGCCTTTAAAGCAGACATGCCGAACACGGGGAAATTTCCTTCGGGGACACATCTTCCGCGTCCACCACTATTTCTCCTAGAGAGCGGGAGTAATGGTAGAGGCGTTTCTTCTGTGACGTACGCTGCACCGTAGATACGAAATATCTGTCGGAGTGCTTGGGGCAACTATTATTATTTTTATTACTATACCATTAAGCCATTTCCCTTTCGGGGTAGGCGCGAATTGCTCGGTTGGAAAGTAATAGTGTGTGGATGGGTAATAGGTATAGGGTAGATAGGTAGATAGGTGTAAGGTATAGATATATTCGTTTGATCTAGAATTCTCGTGTTATTTATTCAAATGACAGGTTCGTTTCACAACACTGCACCGACCCAGGTTGCTGATCAATCTCTCTAGCGATCACCCCACGTGAAGAGCCTCACAAAATTGTTATGCGTGGTTCCCCACTTGGGCCCATTAGTATCCAAGGTCTTTATTTCAGGCGTCATTCACTCTACTCACATTCTTTTTATAAACTATAAAGTAGTAAATATACGAGCTAGATGTTGGTGCGTAGAAGTGAACTTCTTCCACCAAAAGTTGTTGATTTTATCTGGTCCTGGCGCTTGAAAGTTCTTAGTTCTAGGATAACTTCCTTCACTTCTTCGGCAGTAATTAGTGGACACTCTTCCTCTAGACCTTGTAAACTTTGCCTTTGGCTAAAGTTACGATAGAGTGAT
The DNA here is from genome assembly GCA_011634705.1 of Andricus grossulariae. NCBI lineage: Eukaryota > Metazoa > Arthropoda > Insecta > Hymenoptera > Cynipidae > Andricus > Andricus grossulariae. The sequence continues at coordinate 280,951,892 of JAABKJ010007545.1, read as the reverse complement.
ATATCTGAAGCGTCTTCATTCAGCTGATAAGTATCACAGTTTTAATTAAGCAACTGAATTTAAATAATTAATAATAATTATTGTTATTTATTATTGTTATTTATTATTAATTAATTATAATTATTAACTTTAATCAATTAAAGTTAAAGTTAATTAATTTCAAAAATAATAATAGTAAATCTCCCTTATGTATCATCTATACCTAATGCCTCTCACTAAGTGGGACACATGTGAGCCGCACATCACGCCCAATCACAAAGTGCGACGCACATGCCTCGCACTTACGTGCCCTCACAAAATGCGTCGTTAGGTATCTGGGAATGTATGAAAGGACAAAAATTGGTCTCTAATATTATTAATCATAATAATAATAGTGAATCTTTATTGAGGTTTCGAAAGAAAGTTTGAAAATTAGTTATTAACAGTTGTTTATGTTAGTAAATCCCAGTTTTTACTTTATGGAAGAGCCAAAAAATGTATTTTCAATTGAAGATTTGCTTAAAAAATTATTACCCAGATAGCAAACGTGCGGGGCACGTTACACGCACAAATATACGGCTCATGTGCGTCGCACTTTGTGTGAGGCATTATTTATAGCATGAATACATAAGTGAGAAGCGTAGTTTTCAATAATAATAATTATTATTACTATAATTTCAACTACAATTATTGTAAAAATGTTTTATTCACAAAAATCGAAACATTCCCAATTTCATCGTAAGCATAAATTAAAGTAAGCATAAATCGTAAGCATAAACAACCACAGAACAAATATTTAAAAAAATTCTAACATCAAGTAACATTCTTACATCAGTGTGATAACACACAAAAAGGTTAAAACCATAAAATAAAACTATAGAAGAAAGCAGTTAAAAAATATATCTTAAAATGTTCACACCGAGTGAAGAATGTTTTGAAATATTTTTTTGTGGTAATCCCGAAAGTTAAAAAGAACCGAATAAAGCTTTGAAAAGATAAGATGTGAACTATGCTATTAATCCTTAATCCACTGTAAAAAATTCCAATTAACCAGAAATTTTCATTCTGTATTTACATAATATTTCAGAATTTTCCAATTTGAATTGGAATTTTTTTTAAAGATGAAACTGTTAGAATCATTTCAACTTAAAATCGTTTTTATTGTCATAACTTCAATTTGTGGTTCGAATTTCATGTTTAATATTGAATAAAGTCTAATCTCGATGTGTATGCGTGCCATTTTCTCTTCGGTATTTTGAGTTTTATTCTGTGTTTCATTCATTACACTCTAAACAAACCGCGAGGTTTGTTTTGTTTGGTTTGTTTTTCTAGTGTCTCATCGATCGTGCGTGATGATCCTTTTCATGATCGTTTTCATTCGTTTCTCACCTCATAAAGACAACTCGTTACCCTCATCGTTAAGACGTGTATCAGGAAGAGAACAAAAAACTAAACTTTGAATAACAATTTTTGTATGAACAATTTTAACCTGAAACATGTTATTATAAAGTTCGCCTTTTGTACTCTTCCAAAATAGCAACAATTTTTGAAAGAGAACTCTTAACGAACTTTAAAAAAATATTTCCGAAATAAATTGTTTACTTAACAAAGTTAAATCAATAATCAAGTTGTAATAATTGTAGATAGTGACTTAGTATTTTTTTCAAGAACCTACTCAAACAGATTTTCAAAGAAGCTTTTAAGGAACAAATCAGTTCTGGATCATCAGGATTTAAACTCTTATTTATGAGCCTGAAGCAGAAACAAAAAGTGTAAATAACTATTCTTAAATTAACAATTTTAATATGAAATATTTTTTGGTAAAAGTTCGCAATGAGTTATCTTCAAAAAATAGTAACAATTAAGGATGGACATTTCCTTTATACTTCATAAATTATTTATCAAAATGCTCATTTGGTCATATATAAAAATAGTTTCATTGCCAAAGTTTGTTTTGAACGAATAATAGTTTTAAGGTTTTAATAGGCGCGTAATGTTCGCATTATTATAGATACTTAAAAAATCCAGATCAGAAGAATGTAAATGATAACCTGACTATGTGTTAAAATTTGCAGTCTCAAAGATGAGTTGGAAAAATTAATTTCCAAGAAATTTTGTACCCAAACAATCACTTCGCTTGAATTTAAATACAAACTTTTTATTATATTAATTTGTTTGTAATGTTACATGTAACAATATCATTTAAATATAAAAATTGTCGTTTTCACTGCAATCGCATTTTGCCCGCACGCGTGTGAGTCGTAGGACGTGCGAGCGATATTACCCTTAATTAAGGACGCCCCTGCGTGATCAGGCATGCGCACGTCATGCGGGTTTATCCGCACGCATGCCTACCCCATGCGCGCATCGTGCGCACATATTTTGTCTGGGCACATGTTATTTATCGCTAGCACAAAATCCTTACTGAACAACAGGCTGCTGATACCTCATAGAAAGGCAATTTTTCCCTAAAAATATCTAACATGATCAAAGTTTGTTTAAATATTAGATGTTAACAAGGAAAGTTATTAATTTTCGTGTAAGCTCCCTAAAGGTCTAGAAATTATTTATTTACACTTTATTACGTTGGAAAAAAGCAAGTTTTTACCTCTAAAAACAGCCAGATAGTTAACTTGGTTGTTGAATTTGCTTAAACAGTCATCAGTTGTTATTAAGTGACTAAATCTGATGAGTAACTATCATTTTCGTACATTTTTTGGCCAGTTCAGTAGCATGAGCAAAATGAAAAGTCGCGCTTGAAACTGAATAAGGTTAAAAGAAGAATGGAAGGGGAACAGAGAGCGAAGAGGAAAAAGAATACAATAGTGAAGAGTTTGAAAGTGGACACTAGAAGGGAAGAGAAAGAAATTGGAAAGCTGACGGGAGACATCGGCGCGCATGTCAGAGTGGAAGGGATAAGAAGACTAGGAGGGAAAAAAGAAGGAAAGGAATGTCTGTTGTTAGTGAATTTAGGGAGTGAGAAGGATAAGTATGAAGTTATGGAGAAGAAGAAGTTGTTGAAAGAAAGAAATGTAAGAATCCAAGAAGATCTGACGTTGCGGGAAAAGAGAAGTAAGTAGATTATCGAGCGAAGGCTATGGACTGAGAGGAGTAAAGGTAAAAGGATAAGGATTTGGAGAGATAGAGTAATAGTAAACGGAGAGATATGGATTTGGGACAAAGAAGTAAAAGAGCTGAGGGATGGTAGGAAACGGGTGGTGAATGAAGGGCACAAGAGAAAGAAAAAGAGGTATACAAGTGTCACGAGGGGTTTTAAAATGACCAGAGTACCTGAATGCAGGGAAGAGAGGAGATAAATGGAAGAATAGCCACGTGAAAGTAGCGTTCTGGAACGTGTCAGGATTTAAAAACCAGGGCAAAGGATTTCAGGGAGAACTGCAGAAGTGGAATGTGATAATTGTGAGTAGGTGGATTAGAAGAAGCGGAAAGGCATGAAAAGAATATTAACGAAAGCATATTAGTAGAAGATGCAAGCAACAAAAAAGGAGCACGTGAAAAGGAGAGGAATGGGTCGCATGGTGTCAGGGGTAGGAAAGAATCTGGTGGTAGAGGAAGAAAAGGGAGAGTATATAGAAGAAAAGGATGTAACAATGGTTGAAGGAATAAAATTAGGAAAAGTTATTGTGAATGTAGTATACTTTTACAGGATAAAAGAAGAAGAGGGAGAATGGAGAACAATAAGGAAGTGAACAGAGGAAAAAGAGGAGAGGGTGGTCCTAATAGGGGGGACTCGAGTGCATGGACCGGGAAACAAGAAGGAGAGGTGTGGGATAGAGATAAGGAGGTGTTCATAAGAAACTCGGAACAAAAGGAAACGGATCGGGAAGGTAGGAGGCTACTGTACTTGTTGGGAGAGGCAGGAATGTTTATTTGTAACGGCAATACAGGGGGATAATGAAGCTGATGGTTAGAATGGAAGTGTACAACGCAACAGGCTCAGAACACTTTCCAGTGATCGCGACAATGAGATGTGTTGGCCCAATGCGCGGTAGGGGGAAGAAGGAAGGAGAGAGGAAAAATACATTGAACATGAGCAGTTGGGGGCAGAGAAAATTAAAAGAATTTAGAGAAAAAACACAGAAAACGAGGAGAGTAAAGATAGGATAGGGAAAGTAAAGATAGGATGAAGGAGAGGGTGAGAAAATGGAGAAGAGGGGAAGTGGAGAAAGGTGAACTCAATAGGAGAAAGAGAGAGCACGAAAGAATGGTAGAGGAGAAAAGATAGGAGGAGAAAGAAAGAAAGGAGAACGAAAGGCATTGAAAGCGGTAAAGGAAGGGAGGTAATGGGAAGTGATAAACGGGAAACGAGAAGAAAGAAAGGCACAAATAAAGAAATAGGAAAAAAAAAGTGGACAAAGCACGTCAAGGGACTTTTAGGAGATGTGGAAAATGGGGTAAAGGGAGAAGAAAGAAAAGTGGTAGGTGAGAACGAGAGCAGCGAAAACAAAATTAGTAGTAAAGAGGTGAATGAGGTGATTGCAAGTTTGAAAAGAAACAAGGCAATTGGAGAATATGGCTTGGAAAATAGGAGCACTGAAATATGGAGGATTAGGGGTGAGAGAAGAGATGTGGAGGATTTGCAACAAGGTATGGAAAGGAGGTTGGTGGGCGCAGGAATGGAAGACGGAGCTGGTAGTATTGTTGATTAGGAAGGGAAAAGGCAAAAGGGTGAAAGAATATATAGGTATCACACTCATCTCGGTGGTATATAAAATTTATGCGGAAGTGCTTAGAAGAAGGTTGAAAAGACAGGTGAAAGAAAAGGGAAGTATACCACACAACAAGCGGGTTTGAGACGAAGGATGGGAACTACAGATAACATCTACGTGCTCAAATACCTTGTCGATAGGAACCTAGGGCGGAAGAAAGGGAAATTAGTCGCACTGTTTATAGATTTTAAGGCAGCATTGGCTCAGTTGAGAGAAGGGTGTCATGGGCAGCCATGAAAGAGAGAGGAGCAGACGAAGGTTTAATAGAGAGGATAAAAGAAATAGTTGTGGATACTAAGATAAGGGTTAAAACAGGAGATAAGAGAAGGGAGAAATTCTGGACAGAAAGGGGGCTCAGGTAAGGGTGTCCGTTGAACCCACTTCTATTTGGTATTCTTCTGGTGGATTTAGAGGAGAAGTTGGAGAGGAAAAGGAAAGGGGGGACAACATTAGGAACAGGCAAAGTCTATTTACTAGCATATGCAGATGATTTAGTGCTAGTAGCGGATGATGAAAGAGGCTCAACAGTGAATGTGAATAAGACTGAGATGATGTGTTTCAGAAATAAAAGGGGTAGAATAGAGTACGAATGAAAGATAAATAGCATAGTGGTGGAGTTGGTGGATGAGTTTTGCTGTCTAGGATTTTGGTTTTAAACGAGAGGCGGAAGCGAGATGCAGGTGGGAAAGAGATTAGAATGCGCGAGTGAAGTATTGGGACAAGTATGGGGTATAGCAAAAAGAACGTTCAAGGACGCTTGGAAGATGAGATTGTTGATGTTTGATGTATTAGTATGGTCAGTATTAAGCTATGAAGTAGAAATTTGGGGATGAAAAGCACATAAGAAAATGGAAAGTTTGCATGAGAGATTTTGAAGATAATTTATGGGAGTGAGTTGGAGCTGCCCAGATTATATTCTGAGGGAACAAATAGAACGAGAAAAAATTGCGGTCTGCCAAGTGAAAAGAGCCTGAAACTTCGAAGAGAAACTAAAAAGGGGAGAGGAAAGCAAAATTGCACGAGCGTGTGACCAGGATGTTACTGATAAACAGAGAAGGGGTAACGTAGGGCGTTCAAAATGGCAGGATGAGAGATGTGTAATGAGGTTTGAATGTGGTATGCAAGTGAGGGGTGGAGAGTGGGAGAAAATAGAGAAAGGGATGAAGGCATGGCAAGGGGAGGAAAGATGGGAAAAGATCGCGGATTCAAGGTGAAAAAGCTGGTATAGAATGGTTAAGAGGCAGGGGGAACCAGAGTACCCGAAAGAGATTAAAAAGGAGAGCAAATGGAACAGAGTGGTGAGATTTAGAATGGGGAAGGGTGTAAGTGCATGTAGTTATTGGATGAATAAAGAAGAGAATGTGTAGAATATGTAGGTATGAGCAGGAAACATGGTTGCATGTGCTAGAGAGGTGTACAGATGACTGAAGGGAAGGGGAGAGTATAGAAGAGAGAATGAAATGGATTTTGAATGAAAATGGTCAGGGGGAGGAATGGATGAAGAAACTGGAAGATAAGAGAAAGAGAGAGGTGGTTGCACAGGGTAGGGAAAAAGCAAAAAAATGACTCCCAAAGAAGGAAAATTACGAAGTAGTGTTGCGGACTAGAGTCTAGTTTCGAGATTGATAGTGGTAAGAGGAAATGGAAGCCCAGGGCAAAGTCGCAAGCGTTTAGAAATAAAAATAATAATTTAAGACGATATGTGGCAAATAGCTAGTAAAATAGTATAAGGCCTCTTTGTAAGAATACATGTAATGGTTATGTCAAGACTCTCAAACCTGTAAAAAGGAAAGAATATAAACAAAATAAAGAAAAAAATAAATTATTTATTATTTTCATGAATTCAATTCAAACACGGTTTTTGTGTAGAAATTATGCAAATTGAATGCAAATCAATTGTCGAATCACTGCCAATCTCTATAAATCCATTTTCACTCACTTATCTGTTTATAACAAATTCGATAAATTTTTAAACTATCGCTAAGCTATTAGGCAACTTTTCTGAACAGTTGCTTCATTGATTCTAGCAATTTCTGATCAAATCCAAGTATTTCTCGAAAACCAGAATTTGATGAGCTCTAATTAAGAAAAAAATATTGAATCGGTTGAGAAATCGATTCTGAATATCAATTTGTCAACAGGCATTTTTTTTGCCCCACTGTCAAGGTTATGTGTTTCATAGGGATGTTATGAAAAAGTATCTTTTATGTTGTGAAGGAATCTCTCAGCCAACAAAATTCATGTGGTTTCGATTGCAAGGCGACGGGCCTTACTAGTTAAACAAAAAAGCATACACAAATTTTTGTATGGTATATGTAAGAAATTTTTTGATGTTTCAATCAAAAGTGTGACAATTGCACTAGTTTTCTGTGGGAGACACATAAAAAGGTACTGATTTTAATTGACAGTAATTACCTTTACAAACTCAATATTAAATTATAAATTGTCAGGTCTTTGCATAATATACTCCTCTATATAATCTGAAAATTTCAGGATATTCCTAAATAAAGAGTGCTTTCACGAGAACTACCAGGTGAAAAAAAAATCCATTGACTTCTGTTTAAATCAGTTCTGAAGTCTTCTGAATTGCGTATCTGTCACTGAAATTCCAGATTGCCGCTAATAGGATTCAATAGTACATTGTATATCGAGGATGTAAAAAGGGCAAAATGGCCGTACGCCCTTGATACACACGATTCTTTTTGTCCTACTCTCCTTGAAAACAAGCACGTAAAGCAGATAACTCATTTTTGGTGTACTTGATAATGTTATATTATAAGTGAAAAGAAGAAATAGCGTACTTTCCAGAAGGAATTTAAGTTTTGTTCAGCGTTTTAACTAAGGAAATATGAGTTTTCTTGTAGCTACTTCTCAAGAAATATGTACGATAAAATATTAGATTAAAAGGACTTTCCACTTACCCCGGAAGACTTCACTAAAAAACACTATTTCCCTATCGCCACTAGTGATAATTAACTTTCTTCAAATCGTCCTACAAATTATATTCTTTTTATATCATACCAATAAGGCATTCAATAAACAAATGTGTTTAAAATTAATTAGAACTGGGACATGCTGACTATCGTACATAGGCAGGGATATGGAATATTGTATTTTTTGAAGAGAACAATTATTAAATTTTACGATTATCTGACGTATTTGAACAAGATTGGGTATGCGAAAGTTATGAGAGTAGGAAATACTTTCATATTTTAATAAGCAACCATAAGTACACGAGCTGAATATATTTATTGCTTCTATAGAGCTTTTCTTTACATAGTCTGAGCTACGTCTGCGCTTCGTGTAGACTGACCATCCACTCAAAGTTCCTTCTACTTTTTATTCCACTACCGAAGTTACATTTACTAATAAAGAGTAGAACTGGCCAGGAAAATATAAACTTTTCAATTATATACCGCTATTACACGTTCTACTTTAGCGTGTGCAATCCGCGTTTAACCATTTTCTTCCACTTTGTGTTCCACTATTTTCATTGCGCACACTCAATCATTGATTTTCAACCTTGTACCGCCCCCATGATAGTTCATCCTGTAACACTTTGCCTATCTATTATCTGTGATGCAAATAATTTGTAATTCTTTAATATGAATTGCAAATACGTCTACGACGTATTTACAAATCAGACCGAAAATCCTGTAGCACTTAGGGTCATAAAATTAAAACATGATTTAAGGTCGGACTTACAGTCTAAATGAAAAATTGCAGGAAAAATGAAAGGCCGTTAATGAAAATAAAAATGCAGATTTTAGTTATAAACTTCGAAATTCAAATACTCGTGATAGTCCAGTCAAATCAACATTTGTGCTGTAACTCGAAGGTAACATCAATTTTTTTGCTGTAAAGTAGAGCCACTCTTGCTATTAACAAATAACTGAAAATGGCAAACATTTTTTAAGGGTATGCCTCTACTGATTAAGCGACATATACAATGAATTTTCATCGCTATAAAAAAATATATATCCACTTTCTCTTTACAGATAAATAGAGTGAAAGTTCTGTAGAGACTGAAAAGATTTTTTTTTTTTGTATTGAAAATCCAAAATCAGCAGGGTGAGGTGTAGGTAGATTTTTTGTTGTTTAAACAATAATATTTTAGGTTACATTTTTAGTCAGTTCTCAGTTGGGGAATCTGCCAAGAGATAGTGCTTTTTCGAAAAAAAGTATTTATCGGTTGAAGCAAAAAATTCAATTTTTAGCAACCAATTGTTATAAACAATAATTTCTTTCCATACCTGCACTCGTCCAAGAAAATCGGAAAAATAGAAAGAATAACCGAAAGGCAAACAGAATGTCGATTTTTTTTTACCAACTTTCTATCTGCAATAGTTTTTTGTGAACAAATATTGTGTAAACAATGTTAATAAACCATATTTAATATTAACGCTGAATAATAATAAAAATTAAGGAAAAATATGGTAAATATGTTTAGCTCATAAATGATGAAAGTTTTATTCGTTTTTTAGCTAATGATTGTTATTATTATGTATTATTCCTAACATTTTGTAACAAGTTTTAAGTTCAACAAAAGCAAAGTTTGCGATATCAGTTTCAAAATAAGACCAGAAAAATGAAATATCTTTATTGGTTTCAAAATTAGGACTTAATCTGTTTAGCCATGATCTACACATTGTCGAAGCAACGAGAGACTAGTTGCGCTGCCCACATGCTTTTAGCATCTTTTAGTTGTATTAATTAAGCTAACTCAAAAACCAATCCATCCTCTGTTTCACCGCATGTTTTTCAATAAAGGTATAATAGTACAATAAGTTATACCGCAGTGCTACGGGACCTAAATAAAGCGGCCTAAAAGTCAATAATAATATCAATAATAATGTTAACAGTGGAAAATCAACTGTGCCTGCTGAGAATGCTTTGGCTAGCGTTAGCAATTTGCAGCCAACCACGTCAACAGAAATACCGTGTTAGAGGATCAACTGGGATACCACAAAGAAAGGGGAATTGGTGCGTCTCTACTATGAAAGTGCGAAGTTTGAAACTAAAAGCGAAATGGGATATAAATTTATGACGAACCAATAAGGCGATTGAAATGGAAGCATGTGAACAGAGATGAAATGCTCCTTTAGCAGAATCTAGCAGACCAAAAACTCTTGATATCTGTCAACAGATTGCTTTCGGATATTGAAAGAGCTACCATCAAAATCAAAGTGGAACAACAGCCACCTACTGATGAACTCCCTCTGAAAGGTGTGGATAACGAAGACATGATTGAAGCTGAAGGCATAGGTTCTAGGAATAATGAAGATTAATACCGGATACACTAGAGCCATATCCGGCTAACGTAAATAAATTTTGCTTTAGGTTTTTGAAAAAATATTGCTCCTTTGAAATAAACTAAAAACACATTGAACACGGGACGCATTCTGTCTTACCCATCCAATCTTGTTGTTCAGTCGGTGCAAGCGTCTTTTGATCTTTAAATCCGTCGTCTGTTTGAGCCTTCGATTTGAATCAGTCAAAGCTCCCACAGCACCATAAACTGAAACGTTTCCGTTGATGTAAGCTGCGAAATCCCCAAAAAAATTACAGCAAATGGAAACGAATTTGTGTCATGCTTTACTAATTTTCAGACATGTAATACAGACACAAAGGCATTCTCTTCACAAAACATGCATCACAAAGGATTTGCGCATGCTAAAAGAATACCTAAACAACAAGGTTTTACCTATGAATTTGAACGCAACGCTAACTGTGCTAGAGGTGCAAACTCTCATGTATTGTGCAGCTGTGGTAGCCATTAAAACGTTGGGCCGCAGAACTAGGCCTACAAATGCAGTCTTCACCCCAGGATAAGAACGAAATCCACCATGGAAAATCAGGTTGGATATGGATGTCAGACGCTTCAGCAGTTTTGAGAAGGGCAAGTAACTGGATAGTACACCCAATATTAAAAATTAATTAATTTGGTAATTCTTTATCAAAGTGGAGCGGGTACAATTTTTGGTTTTTTAAGCAAAGCCTTACTTTCAAACATTTGTTACTTTCTTCCAATTGCTTTGAACAAATCATCACTACAAATGTTTTTGTTAGATTTTTTCACAAAATTTTTGGCTGTCCTGAAGATTTTTCAAAAATTGAAATTTGACCATCATTTTTGAAAATCAAAAATAAATTGGACTTTTTTTCAAATTTCGACACTTTTTTCTTCTTCAAAACAGCTTTAAAAGAAAGTTGAGTTTTATCCCTATATGAACCTTAATTTTCTGAGTGGCAAATTGATTATTCTTTGAGTAATAGAACGATACATAAACAAGATGCCATGATAGGACGAGTGACGCGCGATCTCCCGTAGTGCGTTCACGCCGAGGATCATTGTGCAATGCTTCAGTGCCAGTTTTTTCAGTTAAGTAATATTATATGATAATATTGTGTGTCTTTCTGTTCGATTTTTTGGCTATAGTTTCAACAGCTGTTTTATTTGCAGACCTCTTTTGCGGATTATGTTTTTTGCCATTCGAGAAGATGTCGCGTTTCTCAGAGGAGAAAAACATTTTGAGGAGAAGTTTTCCACCTTGAGTGGAAATGAAAGTTTAGTACTGTAATGTACCTGGTATGTTAACAGGTTTTTCAAATCTGGCTTTTCGTAAATTGGTGGCTAAGGCATGATTTTCTTTGCTGCTGAAAAAAACTTCGGTTACCTTACTGTTACTCTTTGCCCACTGAAACAAAACATGGGGAGTGAGTATGTAATGTTTTGGAGAACATTGTAAGCTCGAACGTGCTGCTTGTCTCTTTATATTCGCTCCTATAGCATCACATGTACCCTTACCATGAGATGTACTATGGAAGTGCCATTCAACTTGAATACCAAAATCTTCTTCATGGGCTCGGAGATTAGCAAAGCTACACTTATTTTTTAAATTTTTCCTGCACCATCAGTGAAGTAGTGGATTTTCTATGGCCTGAAATGAGTTTTCAAGTGATATAATATTATCTTCTGATACTCGTGAACAGCCACCATGACATGAGCTTGGTTATTAGATATTATTGCGATACTTACATGCTTGAGCTTTCCAACCTTTTTTTAGTAAATCACCACAATGAATATTGTAGCTTGGTCCTTATTCCAGTGAAATGATTGAGCTGCATTCTGAATTATGAACGCGTAATTCTCAGCGAAATCGAAACAAATCAAAAACTCCCCAGGCAATAAATTTTGCTTTAGGTTTTTGAAAAAATATTGCTCCTTTGAAATAAAGTGATGAGTTTTTCATTTCAACAGCCTTTCACAGAAACCTTCTATGCATTAATCAGTATATATAGTATATACATATATATATATATACATACATATATATATAAGACACTTGTCCATAAATATGATAAATAGCCACGAGGACATAACGCATCCTTGTCTAACACCCTGCATAATATCGAAACAATCACTCACTTTTCCATTAACCCTTAAACTCGCTCTACTGCCTGCATATGTTGTTTGTATTGATTTACTCTTTAAATTTTATTGAAACATTCAAATTCACAATTTTCTTTTTCTAAACCGGCAGCACAGAAACGTTCAAAACACAAGTTCAAAACTTCCAACGCGTGTTGACATCGTTGACATGACAACCGCCAGTGCGCATGTGTGCGATCCTGGTACCAAGTTTTCAGTCGTGGCAAGCATTAAGGAATTCTTGGACGTTGTTCGTTCCACCCCCCACTTACATGGATACCACTCCTTACTATTCTTTCGTGACAATAACCTTGAAATAGACGACGAAATGGTGGAACGACAAGAATTGACTGTTCGGAAAGTGGAACCGACGGAGCTCTTGGCCAGTAGATAGGCGAGGGGATAACGGGTTCACTACGCGTTATCCCCTCTCCTGCCTACTGGCCAAGCGCTCCTTTTGTTTTGCTTTCCGAGCCGTCACTTGTAGTTCAGTGAAACCTCTACAACGGACACTTTTTGTGAACCACTTTCTGTCCACTTATAGGAGAGGTGTTCCGTCCCAGAGATTGAATTACTGAACAGTAATAATATATACAATGCGTTAAATAATGTCCGTAAAACAGATGTGTCCGTTCTGTAGAGGTGTACGTAAGTAGATATTTCACAGTGTTATTTCTTACAGTAGGGGAGCAGCGAGTAACCTCATATTTTAAATTCGATGTTGTTTGCAGTACTTATATTTTATGTAAGCATCCACCACTACCACCACTAACCGCTGCAGCAGCAAATTCTCGTCACGCGCTTCACCTGCGGTTCGCTTCACTCGCACGTTTCAGCGCACTTGCGACGCGCTGCGCCTCACGCTTTTTGTTCGAATAGTTTCCAACTTAGCGCTTTGCGATCAACTAGGCTACTTTCGACTATGCTACTACTGAACCTATTTTAGTTCTGTATATTTCCAAACATATACAGATAGATGTAATCATTTTTCAATGTACACGGCATCACAAACCTGCCTTACGAAGCCTGCTTTCGCTCGGCAAAGGAGCACTTCATGTAGCTAGCAGCGTTGACGACGCACAGTGGGGAATTCGGCAAAATTTTGTGTCAAAGTCGTAGATCTCGGGATCGGAGCAAGTTAGAGCGATACAATTTTTACGGCAAGTAGGTGAGGGGATGAGGATTAGAAGAAAAATAGTCCGGATACGTTAAAAAAATTGTTTGACATTGAAAGAAGGTCGAAAATTTGCGATTTTTAAACAAATTTTCAGTTTTGCATTTTTTTTAAGTTTATACAAATTTTTTTTTAATCATGTGATACACGTTTTTGGTGTATTTTTTATGCAAAATACGATGACGCTATTGGTTTCTTTTATGAAACCCACTGAAAAAATTCAGGGAGCGAATAAACATGGTAAGAACTGGTTTTTCGTTTATAGTGCTTTTCATTCAGGTTTTACGACAAAAACAAGATCACCATCGTGTTCTACGTGAAAAAATGAATGGGAAACATATGTTACATGTTTTAAAATGACGTTAGATTCAAGAGTATTGAGAGGATTCTAGATGAAATCACATGCCCCCGGCATAGTCAGGTATAGCAAATCATCTGGTCTAATAACCAAACTTATAATTTTATTTTCAAAATGCGATACACGTCTTCGATGTATTTTTTCACGAAGAGTACGGTCGTGTTATGTGTATTATTATAGAATTTATCTGCTATGTTTATTTTCTGAGAATATTTTCAATAAAATTGATAACAATCTAAAATGTTACACCTGTAAATTTGTATGACTCAAAAGTATCCTTTTCAATCTTCGTCCTCAGAAACATCACTGAAAAATTAAATCACTGTAAATATTTTAATCAATCACATTCCAGTATTTACATGATGCACAAATAGATTCGACAATAATCTATTAGGAGTAATTGGTAAAATATACCTATCTTACCTGTTATTGGTCCGCGGATATCCCAAGTTTCAAACGGCTTCCGGTATGCAATGTGCAAAACATGTTGGAATACATGCAGTTCATCATGTAGTAGTAACAAATCATATAGTGAAGAGCTCTCATTCACAGGAAATGGATCATCTAAATTCCCAAACTGATGTGTATTTCGAAGACACATTAGGCAAAGACAAGTTGCATTGTTGCCTAGAATAGTATGTATACATTTACCATCGAACATCATTTGCGTTACATTTAATGTTACTTTGACACTTTTACTATTCATCAATTTAAATTTATGAGGCCTTAATTTTTTAATCTCATCATTAAAACGTTCAAATTCTCCAAGAGTAGCTAGCTTGTCTTCTATCTCAAGAGCTATTCTAAGGGATCTGCAAAATCGAACACTCTGCGGAGTAGGATTGATCTACAAACATTCACTTTACGTCTTACTTGTCAATTGAATAACAATAAAGCTGGTCACAAAAAGTGATTGCGGGGGGCTACTTTGTTCGTTATCGGGATTATTGCACTTTTGTTACGAATTAGTGTGCCCCGGAGAACTGTCAAATCCTAACGTGGCGCTCGATTCTAAATTCCGTAGATCAAATTCATCCTATTCCAAAGCAATACCTTCACACAATCGTTCGGCAGTCTTATTTAACATTGAATGTAAAGGCACTGATATTTCAACATCGGACTTAGTATAATTTTTTTTTTGACTTCACAATCTTCCATAGCTTTTTCAATTAGTGGGTAGCAGGGATGAATTGGTGCACCGTGTTCTATACAGTCAGTCAGTAAACCACTGTAGCTTTCTTTACTTTAACCATATTCCACGTAGAATGCTAATGCACTTTCACTCGAATGTCTTATTAACTTCTTTACACTATTTTCTTTAACATTTTTGCTCAAATTATTACCTTGTATAGACATGGGATTCTTATTTACAGTATTCTTATTTCCTCTTTTATTGGCTACCATTATATCATCTTCACTATAAAAGTCAGACTGCAATAGTGCTTTAGCGCGTCTGTACATCGTCCTTCTTGAGGCATTCGCAGCAGAAACGTGCTTTCTACCATTCAGATTTTTATAAACTTTAATAATAATATTCTCAAAAAATGAACATATCAGATAAATTATATAATAATACCCATAACACGATCGTACTCTTCGTGAAAAAATACATCGGAGACGTGTATCGCATTTTGAAAATAAAATTATAAGTTTGATCATCAGACCAGATGATGTGCTATACCGAACTAAGCCGGGGGCAGGTGATTTTCTCTAGAATTCTCTCGATTTTCTCGGATCTAACGTCATTTTAAAACATGTAGCATATTTTTTCATGTATTTTTTCACGTAGAACACCATGGTGGTCTTATTTTTGACGTAGAACCTGAATGGAAAGCACTATAAACGAAAAACCAGTTTTTGCCATGTTTATCCGCTCCCATAATTTTTCCGGCGGGTTCTATAAAAAACCAATAGCGTCATCGTATTCTGCGTAAAAAATAACCAGAAACGCGTACCTACTTGCCGTAAAAATTTCATCGCTCTAACTTGCTCCGATCCCGAGATCTACGATTTTAACACAAAATGTTACTGAATTTCTCACTCTGCGGCGACTCTCAGATGCACTTTTCGAAATTTACATCTTACCTGCCTTACGCCGTCCCGAGTATATCAAGTCTCACTTTAGGGACTGCAAACAGACATAAAAAACAAGAGTGTTCATGCCTAACTAAAGTACTCGAGAAAAAATAGACTTTTCATTGTTTTGTTAGAATCATAGCACATTTTTCGACTGTTAGATCATGAAATGTGTAAACTACGTTAACGTGAATTAATTTTTAGTATATTCGAAAAGGTTTACATTAAAATATTCTGTATTGACTTCGAATTAAAAAAATAAAATATCTGAAAGTCACATATTACTTTTATGTAACGATAAAAGTGTCTGTTTTCAGTTACAGTGTTTTTTGGTATACTTAAATTCATACTTGTATACTGAAAAACACCTAAATTTTTTTTCATATATAAATTTGATTCAAGTCAAGATCGATCAGCCAAAATCATTTTAGATACAAAAAATTAATGTAACCATCAAAGAGTGTTTGGCTGATAAATTTTCTTACATTTCCCAAAATTTCATTGCATTGTTTTATTTACTTTTAAATTAAGTCTCGATACCTCTCCTCCTTTCCCTTATCCTTGGCAGTGATGTTGTAGTCGACCAGAGTCGAGAATTCGATCACGAATATAGTTCGTTTCTCGAAGTCTTGGAGAACGATTTCAGGTCTCGAGTGTGCAATGGAGACTGCTGTTAGAAAGTCGTGGTTCCAGAAACTTTGGCACTTCTCGTTTTGGACATTTGACTCTATTTCTGTCGGAGCGTTCGACAGGATAGGACAGCAAAGCACTCTCAGGGCTGTATTATGTCTGTAGAGATACGTCGATCCCGCGTGAGACGGAACCCGGATAGTATGTGTTCCAGATACTCAGCGTGTGCATGACACGCGATGCACTTATCGGTGGAAAATTCTTGACGTAAAATGCGGTCACAGTATACTAAGGTGGAAATGACACCATGCTGGCATGCGTAAATGAAACTCTCTGTATCTGAATTAAGTCCTGATGATATAAGAAACGCAAAAGTTTGCTCCTTCTACATTTCTGTAAAAGTTTCCGTGCATTTTTTTGTCAAGTTGTTCTTGGTGGAATTTTTAAAACTCTGCTTTCTTTACTTGGGTTTTAGGAAGTAAAGCATCTAGATGGAATATTGCACTTTTCTCAATTCTGATGTTAAAATTCAGGCCAAGGGTCTCAGCCGCCTGCTCCGCGGCTTTGTAGAGGAGCGCTCCTTTGCCAATCATCTCGCGATTTCTTAGAATTTTTAGGAAAGGATCTTTTCCATTTGCAACGATGTAAGCTGTATTAAGAACAACTCGGTTATGAAGACATTGGAGATTGAGAAGTCAGCGTCCGTGGCGTGGGACGTATAATCGCTAAACGGACAAATTGATATGCAAGCTCTTATGCATATAGATGATCTTACGTGTAGCGATATCAAGGGCCGTAAGCTCGTTCTTCGTCCAGTGAACTACCCCAAACGAGTAGAGTAGAACCAAGACGGCAAGCTTGTTAGTCGCAGATACCTTTTTCAACGCCGACAGACTTAAAGACCAGATCTGTCGAAGAAGATTCTTGTATCTGCTTCGAAAGACCAATGTCAAGATATCTAATAACAATTATAGCAACAAGCTCTGGGTCTCCGGGAATGCCAGTAATCTTTCCTCGCTTCAGATTAATTTTGGCACACTTGTCCAATCAAAGTCGACACTAATCTGTTTTGTGTACCGACTGACGATATTTAAGGCAAGTTGAAGTTCGCTTGCACCGGAAGCATAGATCTTCAGGTCATCCATATAAAATACATGTGTGACCTTATGCTCGCGATTATTAGTATCGCTGCAGATGTGCCCACGAGAATTGCGTGTTGCAAGAGATTGTGGGAGAAGTGTTATGCAAAAGAGCAGAGGGCTCATGGTGTCGCCCCAAAAACCGCCCCACGGGAAGGTGGCGTTGTTCGTTGTCACATAATAATTTCAAGTTGAGATAGTAAATCTAGTTTGCCAAAGGGGCATCAATCTCTGTATGCATCTCACTATGCGTGGATGAAACTGCAATCTTTCTAACAGACAGTGATTAGTCCACGAGACATTGAATTAAAAGCTTTTCGGTAGTCAATCCAGGCCATCGACAGGGCGTGCTGATGAGCCGCTGCGTATTTGCAGACGCACCTGTCAATCAGCAGGTTCTCTCTGGGGGCCAGATGATGCTAGATAGAAGTAAAAGTTTTCCACTAGAAGTTCCTGATACCATCTGCTCCTTCAGGGGAAAAGTTGTTTGTGCCCCTAAGTGCTTTTTTCACCTCTTCGGCACTAATTGATGGAAATTCCTTCTCAAATGTTATCACGTTTTCGGAAAACTTCTTGAAGCGGATGATATTATTAGTATTTTATTTCTGTGACTTGTTCATACAGCGGTTGGGGGAGCCCATTTTTTTTCGAAATTCGAATATTAACACGTGCCACCGAGCACTTCAAAATCCCAATTAATTAACATGGGGAAATTGTGAATTTTTGCAAAATGAAACTCATACTTCAGGGTTTGATCGAAACGTGCCAACCTTTTTAGGTATTGAAGAGGAGTACCTATGAAATGAAACCATACTAATAACTTTGATTTTTAACCCACCCTTACCCCCCCCCTTCAAAAGCGCCCCAAATGTGACCCAAAATCAAAAAACTACATTTTTACGTATTATTGTTACTTTTTATCAATTTCCGTCGTCTTTATCATACAAATGATTATTAATGGACAATTTGAATATTTCCCAAGACTTTTTAATCAATTTTTAATTTTTAAACAAATGTAACTTATCTAAACAATAATTTATTCCCAAAAAATGTAAAAAATAATCGTATGTTCTGATTGAAATGTAATATTTTATCATTGTTTGGAGTAGTACATTCTTTAAAAAAATTATGGAATTATTTGAACAATTACTTATATGTTTATTCTCAAAATTTCTCAAAATTGACACAGAGATGTCCAGTTTTTTTTCTCAAATTGGTATCCTATGCTACTTTTCGTTGAATTTTTCGTATTTTCTGAATTGAACATAATATTGAATGATTTCGAGGAGTAGTAAATTCTGTTAAAAACGTCGTGTATAGTCTAATTACAACGGTGATCACAAACTATTATTTTTTGGCCGAAGAAAATGTTTTCTTTCTGATATCTAGAAACTGTTTTCCATAATTTTTTACTACTTGCAATAAGTACTGTTTTTAGTCCTCATTGTGTGTTATCGAGCCGGTAAAGACCGATATTAATTTAACACCTCTTCCAGCAGTATCATTCACTACTTTTAAATGTTTAACAATTGCTAAGCCTCGCAAGTAATTTTCGTTATTCATCCACTCTGATGCGTTTTCTTGAAGGAAAGATGTCGAGATTCCAAATCGCGAAAAAAAGTTACGTGAATTCGCCGTGATGAAGTGCTCAATTTCCTTGTCCAACAATTGCTTCATGCTCTTTGGTTCCAGACTTTTGATATTTTCTTCACTTTCTTTACCTTTCTTTGATAGTATCTTTACCACGATGTTCTTCTTTTCTGCACGTATGGCCTCGTCAAAAATGGCCAGTGCTGCTGTTTCTGGTACGAGATACCATAGATGTCCGCGGAGTTTTTGCAAAACCGTTTTGGAAATTTCTTTGTCCTGTTCATGGGACATTGAACCAAACTTGAACATAAATACGCACTATAAAAATATAAACGTTACGACAGGACTCTAAATCACTTGCAGACATGGGATATTCTTCCCGAAAAAGGAACATTTTTAGCATGTAAATAACTTTTGCCATAAATCTTGCATGATGCATTGCTCCCGGAATACGAGAAGATATTCAATGTGGTGGTATTACTCCCAAGAAAATGAGCACAAGTTCCAAGAATTCTCGATAGTCCTCCCTGCAGTGCTTTCCCTAACATTTTTCTCTGACGAAAGTGGTACTTTCGTCAGTTTCACCTTCCAAGGCATCTCTCACAAGTTGATCTTCTATTCAAAATTTATATTTTCTGAGATCTATGGTATTCCAGGAATCTTGAAAACTCTTGAAAATTGGCACCGTAGGACCTGACGTTTTGCCGAACTTTACCTCAAAAAACTTTACCTATAAAAGATCTCGCCTCATAACTTTTTTCCATAATTGACAAACACCGTTGCGTTAGCCGGTGTTTGAAGCTGTTGTATCGCAGCTGGTTGCTTGCACCACATCAAGGAGGCCCCATTCTTCAATAGTTTCATAAACCGCCTCAGCTTCATCATTTCCAGTACCATCCCAATGAACGACAGCTGCTTTATTTTCAAACTTACTGCAGATTTTTTGGACTTCTTGCATATATTCAGACCTAGATTGTTCACGAAATCTGCGTACCGACGATCTACTAATAACAGCAGATGAAAGGGGAACTCCAAGCGATTCTGCCACTGCCGTTAAAACGTGAACTGCTCGTCTGTCGCTTACTTTGGCGGCATCAAGAGCTGCTACAAGTCTTGGAGACATAATTTGGATTTTATTTGACCCTTCAGCACCAGACGAACCAGGCAATTCAGCCATGTGCAGTGTTTCTGATCCAACGCTGTCAACGAGCTCTGCTTCTTCACTTAATGAGGATACTAATGAGAGCGTAGCATTCAAGTTGTCGCCTCCACTGCTACTGGAAGATTCTAGTTTTACTCGATTATCTGAAATCAAATCAATTTGGGAATTGCACTTTATCCATTCCAATTCAGATGAGTTCTACACTTGAAGTCGCAGAATCTCTCGGGGACAAAATATGCTTTGTGCTTTGTTTTTCAAAATACTCCAAGTTTTTTCTTTACACCTGAATTACTTTTGATTTTTATAACTTTTAATAACTTTTCTAGTGAAAAAAATTCTCCCGGGCTCAAAAATGGTTTAGCCCGCATAAATCTGATACAATATCTTCCTTCAGGGTGTCCAGCGACCTCGAAACCCTTGAAAACATGGAATTCTCCTTGATTTTTTTTTTTGAACTTTGAAAACCTGGAAGTCTGCTTGACTTTTTCACAAGAACCTTGAATTAATTTTTTTATTTTTCAAACAGTTATTTTATTGAAATGCGAAAAGTAATTTAAATCTTTTAGTCTATTATAAAAGAAACATCTCGTTTAGAAGAAGTCGTGCTACTGGAAAGTTTTTTATTTATCAAGCTATAATTTATCTTTTACTCATTACAGAATGAATAAAGACATTTCTAGGTATTTTTTGTAGACTTGACCAATCATTTTCTAGATTTCTACAAATTTAAGAAGATTTCAAAAGGTTTCAGTGATTTTAAACGAACACAAAAGATTTCACAAACAAAGATTGAAGAAAGCTTTCACAAATATTTGAACTATTTCATAAAAATCTCAAAGGAGCTTCAAGCTGATTTGAAATAGGATATTGTACAAGAAGTTGGAGAGCGGGAGATTTACCAGGAGCATGCAGTTGGCGGCACAAGGCTGTATGAATCGGGCTTGTGCTGTCAACTTCTTATTCATGGTGAATCTGTCGATCCACAATGAGTTGTGCATACTATTTTTCACCACGAGTGTACGGAAAATTCGTTATTCGGCGTCCGTAGAGCATGAGCGAAATCCAAAAATGGTGCGGTATTTGAGGTCGTTTCGTTTTTTCTCCCATATTATCTGAATACGACGCCATTTTGCAAACTGAATTGAAGTTTGATGTAGGTCTCCAAGCACACCCGAGCAGACAACACGAAATCGAGGCTATGGAAAATATCGAGAGAGATAACATCGTTCTCTATTTCTTCCACTCTCGTGGACTTTCTGCAGGCAGCCATGGAGAATATCGCATTTTCCGGACACGAGTTGTGAAAAAAAGAATTCAGTGAAGAAGAGATACTTATTGAAAAGACTATACTTTCAGAAAATATTTCGTTTAGATCAGAACTTCAATAACTTGAAGTAATTAGTAAATAATTAAATAAACCTTTACCCATTCCTTCTATTTCTTGACGTGCACTCTTTCCTACTTTCCAACACTTCCGACAGAGCGTCCATTCGTTCTTCTCGTTTCTTTTCTGATACTTTCGTATAGTTGAGTACCGAAATAAGATGTGCTTCTCGCTCTTTCTTCCTTTGATTCATTAAAAATGTTTTGGCATTCTGTGAGACTCCGTTATCATCTAGTACTCCTTGTTTTGCAATATCAAAAAGCTGATCCAATTTTTTTTTAAATCTTCTTCCTTCTTCTTTTGAGCTGTTGTATCATTTCCTGCTCTCTTCTGGATATCTCTATATTCCTCATATAAACTTTCAACTTTCTTCACGCATTTTGGCTGATTTCGTGTAGGAATGCACGCTTTTGGCCAGAAAATGTTAACTTCATCAACAACCATATAAACACTTGATCTCAAAGTAAGTTTTACGCATCTCGTATTGTAGAACAAAACTCTCAGCACTTGAAGATTACTTGGAAGCTTGTTCCTAATAATTTGCTGATCTTCATAATCGATCAAAAATAGTTTTTGTCTCAAACTTGAAGTTTCTGCCATTTTTAAGGAAGTGATCACATCGAGTTTAAAGAAACGAGGACTACTGACAGTTACATTTACATCATGATTCATGGATCATGATTTACATGCTCCAAAAAAATATGGTCTTTCAACGCGCATCTCAAAGAAAGTGAAACAATCAAATGCTCCGTAGGGATTCGCACAATCACCTACATTTTTAAAAGGTCTTCGAGCAGTAAATTGGAAACAAGTTCAACGCTGCATGTGTGAGTTACAGAAATAACTTGAAAACAGCCTTATAAATAATCGTATAAAGCTAAAACGAAAATCAGCTAAACGTTTTAATACTTACAATAATTATGAAAATTTAAATTTTATCATGACTTTTGTAATTTATTTAATGATGCGCCAAAAAAGATGTAAGCCATACATACTAAATTTAAAGGAAATGTGAAAAAAACAATAATTAATTGTATAAACAATAACATAAAGTTTTTAGCAGAGTTTAGTACTCCTCGAAATCATTCCATATTACGTTTAATTTAGAAAATACGATTTTAAAAGTACTTCTGGAAAAGTAATTGTTCAAACAAATTAGATTTGTTTAATCAATCAAAACACGGTTAAAATATTCTTTCTATACACTATACAGTCAGAAAAATAATTATATGTATTTTATTTAATTTTTCTTAAAGTTATCTAAAAAACTGCTTAAGCAAATCAAAATTGTTTAAACAAATAGAAATGTATTAAAAATTAAAATAAATATATTAAAATTATATAATTATTCAACAAAAAGTACCATAGGATACCAATTTGAGAAAAAACTAGACATCTCTGTGTCAATTTTTAGAAATTTTGAGAATAAACAATAAGTCATTGTTTTTCACATTGTTTGGAAACAAATAATTGTTTAAATAAGTTACATTTGTTTAAACAATTAAAAATTGTTCAAAGAGTCATGGAAAATATTCAAATTGTCCATTAGTAATTATTTATATGAAAAAGACGGTGGAAATTGCTCAAAAGTAACAATAATACATAAAAATGTAGTTTTTTTATTTTTGGGTCATATTTGGGGCGCTGTGGGATGAAGGGGGGGGGTGTAAGGTTTGGTTGAAAATAAAAGTTATTAGCATGGTTATATCTCATGGGTACTCCTCTTCAATCCCTACAAAAGTTGAAACGTTTCGATCAAGCCCTGAAGTATGAGTTCAATTTTTCGAAAATCCAAAATTTCCCCATGGTAATTAAATGGGATTTTGCAGTGCCCGGTGGCACGTGTTTATATTCGAATTTCAACAACAAGAAATTTGGGATTTTTTTTCTCCGAAAATTGTAACTTTTTTTTGGGGGGGGGGGGCTTTCCCTCCAGGGTGAAAAAAATTTTTGCAATGCATTTTTGGACCACCCTAAGCTACATACATATGAGTGACATCTTTTCACCTTACCATAACGTAAACAATTGATTAAATGCCTTATCTTTCACAAAACTGTCCGAATAGCAAGATTGTTGAAATTTAGAATTTTTCCAGATAAGCTGTGTAAATTTTCTTTTTCATAATCATATCCTAGAAAATATTGCGAATAAATATAAAAAAAGTCCCCTACGAACTCGGTGACGTGTACGCCCTAAGTCTAAAAAAACACACCCTAGACGGGTATCAGCGTTGGTTTTAGGGCACTATATACTAAAAGGTGTATCAGAGAACAAAAATGAATAGAGACGAAAATATTGAAAACATAATTAAAATAACGTACGGCTGAAGTTCTTTATCTTGAAGTCTTTGTTTTAATTGTGAACTTAAACGAACTTTATTTTTGAAGTTAAAGCAAGATGTATTCATGCATCTTACAATTGAACATCTGCAAAATTAGCTTTTTTTGGTCATACTAAGCGGTGAATTAAATTACACCTATGAAGGACGCACGTGAATTCTGAAAGATCTATTTCATTATCGTAGAGGATCCCGCAGTGGCTGGTGTTAGGACGCACTATACTCCTGCCGAAAAAAGGCGACTTGTCCAACCCAGAGAATTACAGGCCAATAACTTGTTTGAACACACTGTATAAGATCTTTACGGACATGTGTCTGGACACTAACCTGTACACGAACCTCGAAGTATCCTGGACAAGTTCCTGGACACGAACTTGCACACAAACCTCGGAGAATCCTGGACATGTTCCTGGACACAAACCTACATACCAACCTCTGAGAATCCTGGACATGTTCCTAGACACGAACCTCGGAAGTTCCTGGACATGTTTCTGGACACTAAACTGCACACGAACCTCGCAGGATCCTGGACATGTTTGTAGACACTAACCTATAAATGAACCTCTAAGGATCCTGGACATGTTCCTGGACACGAACAGGTTATATTATAGGATCATGTACAATTTCCTTCTCCAAATTCCTGCATAGGAACCATCAATATTACCTGTGCAGGTTCGTGTGCAGCAACTTGTTCAGGATCCTCCGATGTTCCTGTAGAGGAATTTTCAGCTTGGTTACCGTTTGTTGAGCGTGTAAAAATGGCCGCTTGGTCCAGATTTGAGGAGAATAATATGCTTTTGATTTTATAAATTTAAAAAATTGTTATAAACAATTTGCTATATTTGGCGATTGGTTGGACGCAATATTTCAGAACGACGATTTTGCTTGAATCAAAGTCATATTAATGCAGTATGTAACCAGTCAAGTATTTAAGAAAACAATGAGTATGAGATTTTCCATAATTTTTTTGTTCCGACAAAATTTTATTCTTACAAAAAATAAAAAATGACTATTTGTTTCAAACTGTATGTATTTTGTTGAAACTTTGACTTTCGTGGTAGCATATTAATCTTCTTGGTGATTAATCCAACTTTTGGGTTGAAAATTACATTAAAAATTAAAATATTTGGTTGAAAATTCATTTATTTTTTTAACAATTATTCTTTTTTGGTAGAAAATAAATCTTTTTGGTTGAAATTTTATTTCTTTGGTGAAAAATTAGTTCCTTTATTAAAAATTCTTTTTTTAAACTAAAACTTTAACTATTCTCTTTTTTGTTGAAAATTTATCTTTTTTAGTTGAAAATTCATCTTTATTGGTAAAAAATTAACCTTTTTGGTTAAAAATTCAAGTATTAGGCTGAAAATTCTATAAAATTAAATTAATTGGTTAAAAATTCATCTTATTGACGCCTCATTTTATTTGAAAGTTAATTTCTTTGGTTACAAAATTCAAAAAATGTTGTCAAATATTCTTTTTTTTTTGTTGTTAAAAATTGATATTTTTTACTAAAAATTTATCTTTTTGTAGCAAATTAATCTTCTTGATTCGAAGTTCATCCGTTATATTTAATAATGCGAATAACAATTTAATTAATAATTTAATAAATTTAATAATGAAAATTTAAAATTCTTGACAATTTTTTTATTTTGCGTAGAATATTAATCTTGTTCTTTTTTTAATCCATCAGTTTGGTTGAGGATTCTATTATTTTATCAAAAATTCGTCTTTGTTATTTAAATTCAACGGGCTTCAAATTCATTTTTCTTTTTCTAAAATTATATTTTGAAAACTCAAAATTGAATGATTCAATTTTTGGTTGAAAATGTATCTTCTTTCGATCAAAATTCAACTATTTCCTTGAAAATTTATATTTCGCGAATAAAATTGACTTTTTTGTTAAAAATTCTTTTTTTTTATATAGAAAATTATTCTTGTTTGTCAAAAATTCATCAAAAAAAAATCAACTATTTTGTTAGAAAATAAGATTCAACTTTTTTTTAGATTTGCCTTTTTAGCTAAATTTAATTGGTGGAAAATTCGTTTTTTTTATGTAAACTAATTTTTGGAAACAGAAAATTTAACGATTTTATTAAAAATTTATCTATTTGGTCAAAAAATCAACTATTTTGTTTAAATTTTAATTTCAAGCTGAAAATTCAATTATTTTGTTATATTTATAATTTTTGCTGAAAATTCAACTAGATTGTTGAATAGTAAAACTATTTTATTAAAAAATAAAGTTAGATTTTTGAAAACTCGAATATTTTGTAAAAATTTAATGTTATTTGTTAAAAATTCGTCTATGCAGGTAGTTTCTCGGTTCAGGTTTTTTGGATAGAAATTTATTTTTTAGTTGAAAATTAAACTATTTCGTTGAAAGTTCATCTTTTTTTTATATTAAGAATTGTATCTTTGTTTTTCTTTCAACTATTTTTTTAGGAAATAAAAATATTTATGTAAAGATTTAACTATTTTGTAGAAAATTCTTGTACCTTGTTAAAAATTCTTTTTTTTTTTAGTTGAATCCAACCGGGTGAAAATTCGTTTTTCCGTGTAAAATTAATTTTTAAAAACTGAAAATTTAGCGATTTCGTTTGGTTGTAAATTAATTTTCTTAGTTGAAAATTCATATTTTTTTATTGAAAATTTACTTTCTGATTAAAAATTTATTTCCAGTTTAAATGTCGACTAAATGTGTTATATATATTTCTTAATTTAACTATTTTGTAAAAAATTAATGTATTTTATTGAAAATTCGTATATTCGTGTAGAAAAATAATCTTGTTTTTTAAAAATTCACCATTTTGGTTTATTAAACAATTTTGTTTAAAATTCGTATTTTTCAGTTAAATTTAAGGGGTTGAATTTTTTTGCGTGCAAAATTAGTTTTTGAAAAACGAAAATGTAACAAATAATTTGTTGTTCATCTTATTTTATTGAAAATTAACATTCCCCATGAAACTTCATTTTCGGTTTAAAAGTTACTTTCTTACTCAAAATTCTTTTCCTGTTTAAAAATCGACTCCTTTTTCAAAAAAATTCAATCAAATAAATAAATTTTCAACGAAATAAATTCTTAACTAAAATGAATCTTCAACTGAAATAGTGGAATTTTAAACAAAAAAGAAGAATGTTTAACTAAAACGATCAATCCTTAACTGTAATAGTTGAATTTTCAAAAAAAAAAACTGAATTTTACACCAAAAAAGACGATTTTCAAGAAAATAAATTAATTTTCAACGAAATAGTTGAATTTTCAACTGAAAAAGACCAATTTTCCACCAAACAGTTGAATTTTAAACTTAAAAAGTTTAATTTTCAACCAAAAATTAAATAGTTAAATTTTCAGTGGAAAAAATAAATTTTCCACCAAACAGATGAATTTTCATTCAAAAATATGAATTTTTAATTAAAATTATCAATATGAAACTAAAATAGTTGAATTTTTGAAGAACAAAAAAATGAATTTTTTACAAAAAAAGATGATTTTCAACTAAATAAATTAATTTTGAATGAAATAGTTGAATTTTGAACTAGAAAAGACCAATTTTTCAGCAATGAATTGAATTTTCAACTTACCAAGATCCATTTTCAGAAAAAAATAGCGTAGTTAAATTTTCCGTGAAAAAAAAATAATTTTCCACCAAATAGATAAATTTTCAACTAAAATACTTGAATGTTAAACAAAAAAGATTAATTTTTAACTAAAATGATCAATCTTTAACTGAAATAGTTGAATTTTCAAAAAAAAATGAATTTTACACCAAAAAAGAGGATTTTCAAGAAAATAAATTAATTTTTAACGAAATAGTTGAATCTTCAGCTGAAAAAGACCAATTTTCCACAGAACATTTGAATTTTAAACTTAAAAAGTTTAATTTTTAACCAAAAATGAAATAGTTAAATTTTCAGAGAAAAAAATTTGTTTTCACCATACAGATAAATTTTCAACTAAAATAGTTTAATTTTTAACAACAAATATTAATTTTCAACTAAAATTATCAATATTTAACTGAAATAGTTGAATTTTTAACAAAAAAATTTTCACCGAAAATTTGAATTTTAAACTTAAAAAGTTTAATTTTCAACCAAAAATTAAATAGTTAAATTTTCAGCGGAAAAAATTAATTTTCCACCAAACTGATGAACTTTCATTCAAAAAGATGAATTTTTAAGTAAAGTAATCAATCTTTAACTGTAATAGTTAAATTTTCAACAAACAAACAAATGAATTTTCTACTAAAAAAGAAGATTTTCAACGAAATAGTTGATTTTGAACTAGAAAAGACCAATTTTTCAGCATTGAATTGAAATTTGAACTTAACAAGACCAATTTTCAAACAAAAATGGCACAGTTCAATTTTCCTTGGAAAAATATAATTTTCCACCAAACTGATGAATTTTCAATCAAAAAGATTAATTTTCTAACAAAAAAAGATATTTTTCAACATGTTGAAATTTTGAATTTTCCACGAAATAGTTGAATTGACAACTAGAAAAAGATAATTTTTCAGCCAAAAAAGGATAGTTCAATTTTCAGTAGAAAACATTTATTTTTTACTAAACTGATGAATTTTCAACTAAAATTATGAATCTTCAACTGCAATAGTTCAAATTTCAACCAACGAAATTAGTTTCCTACCAAAAAATACAAATTTTAAACAAAAAAAAATTAATTTTCAACAAAATAGTTGAATTTTCAACTAAAAAAGACCAATTTTCCACCAAAGAATTGAATTTTGAACTCAAAAAGATGAATTTTTAACCAGAAGTGGAATAGTTAAATTTTCAGTGAAAAAAAAATTTTCCACCAAGCTGATCAATTTTCAATCAAAAAGATTAAATTTCTAACAAAAAAAGATATTTTTCAACAAAACAAATGAATTTTCCACGAAATAGTTGAATTGACAACTAAAAAAAGATACATTTGCAGCCAAAAAAGAAATAGTTCAACTTTCAGTTGAAAAAATTTATTTTTTACTAAACTGATGAATTTACAACTAAAAAAGACTAATTTTCAACCAAATAGTAGAATTTTGAACTTAAAAAGATCAATTATCATCCACAAATGATATAGTTAAATTTTCAGTGGAAAAAATTAATTTTTCACCAAACTGATGAATTTTCAATCAAGAATGGAATAGTTAAATTTTGAAGAAAAAAGATTAATTTTCAACTAAAATGATGAAGCAGTAACTGAAATAGTTGAATTTGCAAGCAAAAAGATGGAATATTCAATTGTAATAATTACATTTTCAGTTAAAAAAAAATAATAATAATTTTCAACCGAAAAAGCCAGTTACATTTTCAAACAAAGTTATGAATTTTCAATTAAAATTATGAATCTTTAAATAGAATAATTAAATTTTCTACCAAAAAAATAAATTTTCAACCAGGACGATTAATTTCTACCTAAAAAGACAAATTTTCATCTAAGAAACATAAATTGTCAATCAAAAATTAAATAATTGGGTTCCGACATGCGTAATTTGCTCGATTGAATAATTAAACTTTATGTAAAAAATATGTTATTTTTTAACAATTTTTAATCATTGAAATTTTAAGTTATAAGTAGTTTCCATTCCTGGACAATTCCCGGATTTCATGAAATTCCCGCAAAGTAGACACCCTCTCTATGGTCCTGCGTCTGGATGTGAGGTCTCCCAGAACGTACCTTGCTTCTGATATACTAAATTTTTTGGTGTCGATAATATTGGAAAGGAAAGGGGGAAAACAATTTCTTTTCCGATTTAAAAGTTACTTTCCTAATGAAAATTATTTTCCTGTTTAAAAATCGACACTTCTTTAGAAAATTCAAGTTTTATCTTGAAGATTTGAAATGTTTAGCTTGAAACTTAACTATTTTGTTGATAATTCGTATACTTTTGTAGAAAATTAATATAAGATGTGGTATTTTATCATACGGCATATGGTCCTGCTTATAGATGTGAGGTCTATGGTCCTGCGCATGGATCTGAGGTCTCCCAGAACGCACCTTGCTTCTGATATACTAAATTTTTTTGTGTCGATAATATTCTAAAGGAAAGGGGAAACATAATTTCTTTTCCGGTTTGAAAGTTACTTTCTTACTGAAAATTCTTTTCCTGTCTAAAAATCGACACTTTTTTTTGGAAAAATTCAAGTTTTATCTTGAAAACTTAAAATTTTTTGCTAGAAATTGTAACTATTTTGTTGATAATTCGTATACTTTTGTAGTAAATTAATGATGACATATGATATTTTATTATGTGACATTATACAAAATATGATTCTGCGTATGGATGTGAGATCCATGGTCCTGCGTATGGAAGTGAGGTATCCCAGAAAGCACCTTGCTTCTGATATACTGCATTTCTTGATATCGATAATTTTGGAAAGGGGAAACTTCTTTTCCGGTTTAAAAGTTACTTTCTTACTGAAAATTCTTTTCCTCTTTAGAAATCGACTCTTTTTTTTAAATTCAAGTTTTATATTGGAAACTTAAAATTTTTAGCTTGAAAACTTAACTATTTTTATTATAATTAATATACTTTTGTTGGAAATTAATATGACGACATATGGTATTTTATTATGTGACATTATACGACATATGGTCCTGCGTTTGGATGTGATGTCTGCCAGAACGCACCTTCCTTCTGATATACTAAATTTTTTGGTGTCGATAATATTGGACGGGAAAGGGGAAACACAATTTCTTTGCCGGTTTAAAAGTTACTTTCTTACTAAAAATTCATTTCCTGTTTCAAAATCGGCTTTTTTTCATTCAAGTTTTATCTTGAAAACTTAAAATTTTTAGCTCGAAAATTTAACTATTTTGTTGATAATTCGTATACTTTTGTAGAAAATTAATGATGACATATGGTATTTTATTATGTGACATTATACGACATATGGTCCTGCGTATGGATATGAGGTCCATGGTCCTACGTATAGAAGTGAGGCCTCCCAGAACGCACCTTGCTTCTGATATACTAAATTTTTTTCTGTCGATAATTTTGGAAATATATGACGACATATGGTATTTTATTATGCGACATTATACGACATATGGTCCCGCGTTTGGATGTGATGTCTCCCAGAACGCACCTTGCTTCTGATATACTAAATTTTTTGGTGTCGATAATATTGGAAGGGAAAGGGGAAACGCAATTTCTTTTCCGGTTTGAAAGTTACTTTCTTACTGAAAATTCTTTTCCTGTTTCAAAATCTACCATTTTTTAATTGAAGATTTATCGTGAAAACTTAAAAATTTTAGCTTGAACACTTGACTATTTTGTTGACAATTCGTATACTTTTGTAGAAAATTAATGACGACATATGGTATCTTATTATGCGACATTATACGACATATGGTCCTGCGTATGGATGTGAGGTCTAGGGTCCTGCGTATGGATATGAAGTCTCCAAGAACGCACCTTGCTTCTGACATACTAAAATTCTTGGCGTCGATAATATTGGAAAGGAAAGGGGAAATGTAATTTCTGAAAAAACAATGATGGACACTGAATTATTAAATGTTTTATTAATAATAATCCCAGTATACATAATACTAACTAATGTAGTCGTTTTTGGAACGTTTGGCGGTCTGCTGTAGCAATAAAAATATCCACTCGTTCATCGCACACGATCTTCATTATTGCACAACCCACCAGTCCGCTTAACACATAAATCGGGATTTCCTCATCGTCTCGAGTTCGATCCCCAGTTCAGTTAGTTTTTTTTTTCTTCCAAGAACCTTCTTCACACCTAGGCTTATCCATATCAATAAATTTAACATACTCGTATGTATCTATCCCAATTACAGGCAATTATAGTTCATATTCATATAAATTTCAAGGTACGGGAAGTATCTACAAGTTAGTCTACAATGTAACGAACGACACCGTATTACATATAAACTTATTTCTGCACTACTTTCCCTAAGACTATTCTCTCTTTCTTCTCTACAAACTCTACCAACTTACTTACGATTAAGTCAACATATAGAAACTCACTCACGATAAACTAACATGTCTCAATAAATATAATGTCAAATAAAGATATATATGTTGATTATTTTATAGTTTTCGCTCGTAGGGACAATATAATGTCTTAGTTCTTAACTCGGATATGCATTATCGATTACAATTAATAATACTGGCAGCTTAAAGTACAATGTGTTTATAATATTAGGGTGCCTCTATAAATATTTTTTTTTACATTTTAGTCGTCCTTTCGCTGGGAAAGGTCCTGCGTATGGATGTGAGGTGTATGGTACTGTGTATAGATGTGAGGTCTATGGTACTGCGTATGGATCTGCGGTCTATGGCCCTGCGTATGGATGTGAGGTCTATGGTCATGTGTATGGTTCTGAGGTCTATGGTCCTGCGTATGGGTGTGAGGTCTATGGTTATATGTATCGATGTGAGGTCCATGGTTATGTGTATGGAAGTGAGGTCTATGGTACTGCGTATGATGTGAGGTCTATAGTACTGCGTATAGATGTGAGGTCTATGATCCTACGTTTGGATGTGAGGTTAAAAACGTTTTCTACTAAAAAAGGGCGACCGGCAATTGAAAATTTTAGTTTAAGTTAATAATTTCTGTAATGAAAGCTGAGTATTGATTTTCCAAAGCAGTAAAATGCAATTTTAGCCGTTTTCGAGAAAATCTACTTTGAAACATCAGCCACAAGCCATATTCAGTTTGGCGAAACATACTTTAAATCGGCCGGTAGCTCAGGCAGCAGCGTCGGTTTCATAGCCGAAAGGTTTCGTGTTCGACTCTCGATCCGTGCTCTTTTTTTATTTATTAACATTTTTATAAATTTGACGTATATTTCTTTATGTGCGTATTTTTTCAGATTATATGAATATAATTTTCCTAAGATTTTTGAAGATTTTAGATATGTGAAAATAAAAATTTCAACGAAGAAGTTCATTTTCAACCAAATAAATGAATTTTTAACCAGAAAAGATTGATTCTCAGGGAAAAATGTTGATATTTCAACCGAAAATATTTTTTTATTTTAAATAAAAAACAGTTGAATTCAAGTAAAAAATACGAATTTGCAACAAAATACTTAAATTTTTAAGCAAAAAAGATTTTCCAGTCAAATAAGAAAAGAAAAAGATTCAATATATACTTTTTCTAGAATTCTTGAGAAAATGCAAAAAGATTTTTGACTATTTCAGATATGTCGGAAATATCTAGAAAATTTATCAAATTTTTTTATTTTACAGGATTTTACCACATATCTTTTAAACTGAATTGAATAATTCACAAATTTTTAAAAATTTCAGAATTTCAAATTACCTTGAAATCTTCCAAATTCTTTCTTGAGAATTTCAGAAATCTTTTTAAATAATCTCTTAAAATTAATTTTTCAACACCAAAAATCGTTTAAAATTTTTCAAAACATCTAAATATCTTTTAAACATACTCAAATTTTTCCTAAGATTTTGGTTTAAAATTCTCTACATTATTTTTAGAAATTTTAGAAAATCATTCAAAACTTTTTGAAATCTTCTTCAATTTTCTCTTAAAATTCAGGGATGAATTTGAGCTCTTAATTTTAACTTTATTCTAAAATGTTGATTAAAAACTTCAAAAAGTCGAATTTTCACCATAAAAACCTCCATAGGGACCTCTATTTTTTAAATCTGGCAAGAATAGGGGATTATTTTTTCATAAAAAAAAAATCCAATTTTTTAGAAAATATAAAAAAAAAGATTTTATGAGGCACCCTAGTGTATATTATCTTCAACCTAAAAACCCGTCTGGCATTTCAAATAAGCCAGAACCTGCGAAATTCTTCTTGAAATAGCAGGACATTTTTTTCACAGAAGAATAGTTAAATAAAAACTGAGCAAATGTTAACCGATGCATAAAGAGAGCGCCAAGTGCAAATTATAAAATAAAAATATTCGGAAATAAACCTTTCATTGTCTCGCTCTTTCTCTCAATTCTTATAGTCTTTACCACTAGATAGGTAGGGACAATTCTGGATACAAATCCCTACCTTACCGACTTACGCAAAATTCGTTTCTCACATTCTAGAAACTTAGAATAGCAGCTTAATTGAAATGATGAATAACCTTGAAGCTGTTTACGCCAACTTAGTTGTTTACGCAAAATTAGCTGCTTACGCAAAATTCGTTTCGCACATTCTAGAAACTTAGCAGGGCAGCTTAATATAAGCTTGAAGCTGTTTACGCAAAATTCGTTTCTTAGATTCTAGAAACTTAGCAGGGCAACTTAATTGAAATGATGAATAACCTTGAAGCTGTTTACGCAAAATTCGTTTCTTAGATTCTAGAAACTTAGCAGGGCAGCTTAATTGAAATGATGAATAACCTTGAAGCTGTTTACGAAAAAGTTGTTTCCCACATTCTAGAAACTTAGTCTCGATGTCGGTAAGGTAGAAATTTCTATCCAGAGGAGAATTCCTATCCAGGAACGGCCCTAATGTATTATCGCCTAACATTTCTTGTTACACGGACGTTCTCTTTCCTTAGCATTAAAAATAATTACGATACAGATATTGCACGCACTGACCAACAGATACGGGTTATAATGGAATAACAGATCACAGGTGAGACTAGGCTTTACCTCTGTAACAAATTAATATCACATGAAAAAATATGTATCAGTTGCCCTATTTCAAAAACCTCCTCGTATTACAAACATTCGGACGGATGGCACTCTTCTCGAGGAGCCACCTAAATTCGGATAAGCGAAAAGGACTTAATCGTTTTATTTTAGAATCTCGAGCTGGACCATTTTTTCAACTTCGCTTATCTATCACGCCAGCCGCAGAATGGTACTTTTATCAATTGCTAATCTGGGATTCAAGCCCTGCAAAGATTAGCTACGCAATTTTATCAGCGACTACGTCTTGACTATATGATTATGATTAGAAATATTTGGCATTTCTCCCGCAGTTCACCCAATTACACCTGCATCTTTCCTATCCGAAACGAGAGTAGCCACTCAGATCTTCGAGGGGAAAATAAGGCTGATCAAAGTTCAAAACTGATGCTCAACATTTTTTGAATCAATTTATAACGCCTTTATCATCATTCCCCAGTTTAGAGATTTAGTGACCACCCGGGACGTTCCTTATTTCTTTGGGGCGATCCACGACTCGTCCTGATTCCTGTTCCAGGAGTTTCAACATTTCAAATTTGAAATTACTCAACAATTAGGTTAAAAAAATGTAATTTCTCAAAACATTTCTCCTTCGCTGCGGTGGGAAACGAACCTCACGTCTTCCGATTCCCGGTCAGGTGCTTTAACCATGAAGCTACTAGAGAAATCGAAGACAGATACTTTTTTCAGATGTTCGCTTTTCATAGCACTTTCTCCACCGTAGCGAAGAAGAAAGATCTTTTTTGAGAAATTACAAATTGTCAATTTCTGAAGTGGGAATCGAACTTAACGTCTTCCGATTACCGGTCGGGTGCTTCAACCACTAAGCTACTAGAGAGATCGAAAGCAAATACTTTTTTTAGATATACGAAAATTTTTAATTTCTGAAAAAGGTATTTCCCCTTCGCTCTGGTGGGAATCGAACCTCACGTCTTCCGAATGCCGGTCAGATGCTTTAACCACTAAGCGACTAGACAGATCGAAGGCAGATACTTTTTTCAGATATACGCTTTTCATAGCAAGGAGTTATGTTTTGAATACAAGTCAAATTAGAATTAGAATTCGATTCCTACCGGAGCGAAGGAGAAATATATTTTTTCAGATATTAAAAATTTTTTATTTATAAATTTTCAAACTCCATCTGGTCTGAAATGACGTTAAGAATTTCTGTTACTTGATTCCTTCTAATTTAACATGTATTCAAAATATAACTCCTCGCTATGAAAAACGTATAACTGAATAAAGTATCTGCCTTCGATCTCTCTAGTAGCTTAGTGGTTAAAGCACCTGACCGGCAATGGGAGGACGCGAGGTTCGATTCCGACCGGAGCGAAGAAGAAATATCTTTTTTCAGAAATTAAAGATTTTCGAACTCCATCTAGTCTGCATTGACCTTAAAAATTTCGATCTCTCTAGTAGCTTAGTAGTCAAAGCACATGACCGACAATCGGAAAACGTGAGGTTCGATTCCCACCGGAGCGAAGGAGAAAGATCTTTTTTCAGAAACTAAAACTTTTTAATGTATAAATTTTCAAACTCCGATGATAACACAGATTTCTTCTAATTCAACAATTAAGGTTTTAAATTTGAAAATCTATAATTTTAATACCAAATTATTCCTTTTCTAAAAATTCAGACTTCACAGCCCAAAATGTTATCAAACCAGGAGAAATAGGGTGATTTTTCATCAATTCTTTTAAATAAAATATAGATGCAATATTGAATTCAATATGAAAAGCTTCAAGGCCATGTGACGAATAAGTCACGTGACCGGCTTCCTACCTTACCGACACTTTTTTTATTTGTAAACTTATTTTCACACTGACAGCCACATCGAGTTGAAAATTTGGGATAATAAATAAGAAGCACTAAGAAACGTGACTCTGGTCCTAAATTTTTATAATTATAAAAAAAGTTACAAAACTACTTCACCACCGAGCAATTCACGCCTACCCCGGAAGGGAAACGGCTTAATGATATAATAATAATAATAATAATAATAACAAATTGAATAAAAAATTTTAGTTTAAATTCATGATTTTATATTGGTCTTCACTAGCAATAACCGTATATAGACAAAAATCGTTACGACTTTTAAAATGAAAGGAGACATTGTTTTTTATTTTCAAAAATTTTAATTTTTGTGTCCGAGAAATGACTAGAAGACATTGTCTAATAAAAAATATCTTTCATTAGTAAAAAGTTGATATATATGGGCAAAGTTTTAAGGTATTTAAATTTAATTACAAGAAAAGTTAGAAATAGAACCGGTCTGCCGCACGCGGAATTTGTAATTTTTCAATTTCAAACGTTTGAAGTTTTTAAAAGATCAATATTTTATCATGTTTAATTTTTAACGTGTTTGAAAGATTCAACTGAAAATTGTCTAACTCTAAGCACATTTGATTTGAATTTCACAATTTTGGATATATAAATTTCAAATTATTCAATCTTGAACACTTGTAATTTGAAATTGCTTAATTTCTAATGATAACAGTTTGAAATAATTCGATTTTCAACTCTTTAGAGTTGAAGTTGATGATTATCAAGGCTTTAAGTTTAAAATAAATTTACTAAACAGACGATTTTCAATTATACAATTAGGAAATATATATATATATATATATATATATATAAATTCTGCTTAAATTTCTAATGAGCGTATTATTAGGTTGTTGCAGATGAAATGGCCGTTTTTGATTTTAGATATATTATGTTACTGCTGAAAAATCAATATTTTTTTATTACGGATATTACTATTTCCTTTGATTTTTTAAAAATAAATTTAACTGTTTTGATTTGAAATGAAATAAATTTTTTAACAAAATATATTCTCCATTACATAATCAAGTACGGCCGTATCATTTACGACAACCTAATATTTCTAAATAAAACATTGGAAACTCTAGAATTTCCGATTTGAATGGTTTTTAATGCAGTAAATTGATATTCAAATATTAAAAATAATGTATTTATAATGCAAGGGGTTTACAATTGTACAATAATTAAATTCCTATTAAGAGCCAAAAATGCTAAAAAATTTTGTATGGGAATTGCCCAACAAATTAAAAAAAAAAGAAAATTACCAAAAATTTTCAGTTTCGAAATTAAAAAAGATCCATTTTTAACAAAAATGGGATGGCTTAATTTTTATTTGTAAGAGTTACTTTTCAATAGAAACAAAGTAATTTTCTATATAAAAGTGCAATTTTCTACAAAATTATTGAAGTTTCTACCTAAAAGATGAAATTTCTAGAAGGCAGTTAATTGTAATCAATAACAGTTGAATTTAACTAAAAATTACAAATTTGTAACAAGTATTCAACCATATGCTATTTAATTTTAATTCAAAAACATTAATTTTTGACATGATATATAAATTTCGAACAGAATACTAAATAGTTAAGTTTTCTACCGAATTGTTTAATTTTCGAGTCAAAAATACGAATTTTCTACAGAACAGTATACATTTTAACTTGAGAATGTGAATTTTCAGAAATAAAGTTAATTTTAAACCAAAACGGGTTAATTTTCAACCACGCAGTTGCAATTTCAAAAAAAAAGATCAAATTTGAACAAAAATAAATGAATTTTTAAAGCAAAATAGAAAAAAATCGCGATTAAATTATTGAATTTTTAAGCTTATTAAAGAAATTTTCAGCCAATGAATTTAATTTTTGGTTAGAGAAGATAAACATTCAACAGAATTGTTAAATTTTTCACAAATTAATCAAATTTTGAACCAAATACTACAATTTTGAAGCAAAATAAATTAACTCCTAACCAGAAATTTACGCTCTAAAAACTAGAGACGTCTTTTTTTCACGGTATTATTTTTTTCGTGTTCTTTTCTTGAATAGGATATCTACATTCTATTATTTTCAATGCCAAACAAATGAATCTGAGTTTCCACCAGTGATCTCATTGTAGTACTACTCAAGACTGATTTTTTTAACTAAAAATAAGGTTTATTTTCTATTGTAGGCTTATCGATTTCAGACTGCAAAACTTTGGGTCATTAAGAAATTATATAATTGTTCGTTTGAAAAATTGAATACTTATTTTCATGAACATTTT
The DNA here is from genome assembly GCA_011634705.1 of Andricus grossulariae. Lineage (NCBI taxonomy): Eukaryota > Metazoa > Arthropoda > Insecta > Hymenoptera > Cynipidae > Andricus > Andricus grossulariae. The sequence goes on along the minus strand of JAABKJ010007545.1, from coordinate 280,913,190 downwards.
AGTTTCTAAAATTAATTTCGTTATATCTCCACGTTTATTTATCAACCAGAGTTTAAATTTTATATGTATGTGCTTCAGCTAAGTTTATAAAATCTTAGTAAAATTGGGAGGGGGCCTGGAGAGGACAAATAAAATTTTAAAGCATCTTATATGGGGTAGGTGACAGATTTAAGAAAAAATACCTCACGTTATTTGTGGATGACCTTTGTTTGTTTATTTACTTTTCATTATTTCGTGATCCGCAGACTTAAAAATATCTAACGTTAGAAATATTTTCCACTGAGTATACTCCACCCCCCTTAAACTTGTGAGAAAAAAATAGATAAATTGTTGACGCCATAGTGTGGACTGTGAGCACTGGATAAAAAAATGTGCAAAATAATATTCCGGCTAGTATTTTCAACCGATATTGAAGTTTTTTCAAAATGAAAACTCAATTAATTCTTGAGAGATTTGTGAGAGCCGATTAAAAAAAAAAAAAATTATAAGTTTTTTCATTTATGTATAAACATTGCAAAAATGACCATTTTTTAAGTTTACGTTGCATTAACAATGTATGAATTGCTCAGATTGAGTGGCATTACTGACTAATCGGATTAATCGTATTTGCAAAGTACTTGAAAATTTGTTTGAATTGGTTTGCTAGCGATAGTGTGGAACAGCACATTGAAATTGTATATGAAATGTGACTGTTATAAATGAATGGCATAAACAAATTCGCTTTTTGTGCAATTTTTCTGAAAGAAATTTCCCAAAAAAGGTACCTCAAACTTTCAATAATTGCTTAAATTCTGCATTTGTTTATATTGTTTGTTTACAACAATGATAAATATACTTCTATTTAGTTTGGTAATGCTTGTGAATGACTTCAAACTAGAGAACAGATCAAAGTAACGTCATAAATATTGAAAATCATTACAAAATCTCGGGCTATTGTTTATAACAATACAATTGTTATTAACAAATTAGTTATTCATTATAAACTCTTAAGGGGATCAGTCCCTCAAAACCAAAAAAAATCGAATTTCTTTACGTCTAATCGAGTCGAAAAATATCTGAAAACGCCTGTCAGAAACTTGAGCTTCCAATTCGAAGTATTTCGGAAGATATTGCCGGCCGGTGAGACACGCTACTCGCGTCGCATGTACACGTGCTTGTCCATTCGGCCCGGCATTCGACTTGTACTACTGATTTGATGCTCGTCGTGTTACAAATAATTTTCAACCTATTGACCTCATTCAAGTTTCAATTTGTACAGTATTGAAAACCACTCTATATGAACCACAAATACAAATGACTTTATCCACTTTTATACTTTTATAAGAATAAATATTTAAAAAATTGTCATCAAAAATCGTAGTTCTGGTTGGAATAGTGGAAATTTTCATTATTATTTGGTTTTCATTGGGTATTTTCGGTTCATATAAAGTAAAAAACTATGAGAATTAAAAAAATGACAATTATTTTTGTGTACGTTACGAATTCCGGACGCTATCGTCTACGCCGTCCTACTATTAGGGCGGCGAGACATTCCAGTACACCGTGGTTTACTCAGCCATTTTGGAATAATTTGGTGTCATTTTTTTCCTTAAATTGTTCAGAAGTTGATGAAAGTATATTTGAAAGATTGATTGTCTATGCTGTTTCTTTATTTTAAAAAAAAATCTCAAAAAGTACCTTTTTTCGGGCTCTAGAGGGACTGACCCCCTTAACTAATACTTTGCGAATATGATATAATCGATTACACAGTAATATCACTCAAACTGAACGATTTACGCATTGTTAATGCATCAAAAACTTAAAAATGGTAATTTTTGCAATATTTATACCTAAATAAAAATAAATTATAAATTTTTCTTGAAAATCGGCTCTCACCGATCTCTTAAAAATTTATTTAGCTTTCATTTAAAAAAAAACAAACTATAAATCGGTTGAAAATATTAGCCGGAATATCGTTTTTAACATTTTTTCATCCAACGTCCACATTGTGATGGCGCCCCCCCCCCCCACCCGGCTCAGAAAAAGGACTTTACGTAATTTATGCACGGCACCTAACGAGTTACTAGCTGATATTGGGAAATGCACACACATATTGATTTTCAGTTGTACAATAAATTCTTTATTTTTCCACATGAGATTTATACAAGAATTTAACATTTTTCTCTGAGGACTTGATTCAAAATCCTCAGAAGTGTGAACTTCTCACCTCCACAGTATCCACTGAAATCATCTTCATCTATACTATCTATGAATGCACCACCAAGCTTAATATTTTTAGCATATTCAGCCTTTATCTTGATGGAGCTGAAAATAAATATTGAATTTGAATATTCTCATATTTAAAGAAAACTGAACTATAATGTTATATAATGACTTACGCAACATTATCATAGGCAATCATTTCCTTTGCTTTATAGATATACGGAACTTGCTGTTCCTTGTCCCAGAAAGTTGTCCATACTCGGTTTTTTTCCTTTGGACAAATATCGTAATAGGTTATCGTTGGCAAAGCATATTTTGGATCTTCAACAACTGGTACGTCCCTGCCAACTTGTTTTGGATTAGCTAAGGTATATTCTAGTCCTCTAACAGTAGTGCCCAGTATTAACTTGCTTGGTGGAGCATGTTGCGAAAGCCAGTATTTCACAATATAATCCTGAAAACAGAATTGATTATAAAAAATCATGACATGAATTTTAAATACCGTAGAATAGTTTCGTTCGCAATCACTGTGTTATAAACCCGTAAAGCCTCTTGAGAAGTGATGGACTCAAAGCTCAATGTTCGCAAGAACGACTTGAAAAAACACTTGCAACTATATTTTTCATATTTAATCATTGTTTTCTCTAAATAATAAATTTTAAGAGTGGCGAAAAAGATAAAAGTTCTATTATATATAATAAAAGGTTACTTTTTACAATTGTTAAATTTTATTTTTAATCTTGTTTGCTGCAGTTTCGTTTGATTTGATTTCACCTTGATAACCGATTCCTTTAATAGATGAAAATAACCTTTCACAACGTTTAAAAAGTGGAAAACCTATAAACTTACAAGATGCATTGTAATATGCCCTACTTACTTTAACGTGAGGTTAATGATAAATTTGTCCACGTTGCAAGTAACAAGAAGTAGATTTTTCAACGCTGCTATGAGATTTAGCAATTTTATTTGGTGTAATATATTTAGAAAAATTATGAATTGTTCGTTTTTCTGTAAATTTTACCTTCTGAATACTTTCTTCTACTTTGTTTTATGAGTGATCGACTTAGCACCACCTTGAGGGGTGAAGTCGGTCACTCTTGAAGGCATGGTAAAGTGAGCTAGTTAGTCCCATTTTATGGTAAATTGATCTAATAACTATAAACTGGAAGTTTTAAAAATTCAGCAATATCAAAAATGAAGAAAAGAGAGGATAGAAAGTGATGAGATGAGATGAGATGAGATGATAAGAGATAGAAAAGAGGATAGAAAAGAGAGGAGAAATAAAGGAACGTGTATTTCATAGTTTAGTAAAAAATTTAGTTTGGATTTATTACAATGATCCGAAAATTACTTGCGAACTATAAAAAATTGAGTAAGAGTTTTTTTCTAAATGCAGTATTTTCCGAAAGAGCGTAGCTGTTCGAAATTTTGTTGTGTTTGATTTAGAACAAAAAGCTATTTCGATTATTACACTTATTGAAAATTCGTTGCAGGAAATTATTTATAAGAAAGTAGATTTCATTTCGATGTCAAATAACAGTTATGGCAATATGTTCTACGTATCTTGTGAGTTTTGTTTTTGGTAAGCTACTGCTTCTTATTGGAAAGAATTGATTTTGAAAAATTGACTCCTTGCCTTTTTTGGACACAACGAAATGCATTCACAAAAAATGTCCAAATAAAAGTGTACAAGAAATGAAAAAAATTAGTTTGAGAAAAAAAATGATCTCTGGATTCAAACATCCTACTGCCCCTATAAATCTGATAAGATATCTTAGATAAGCAGAAACTGGAAACGAAATAGATGACAAACTGGAAAAGGTGGAGCTTTCTAAAACAACTCCTCTATTTTGACATCAAATTTTAACAAAATGAAAAAACAATTTTTAAGATAACTTCGCGTTTTAATTTTTTCCAACATTTAAACAAAGTTTCTGCTATTGTAAAAACGCATCCTATCAGTTTATAGGGGTCTTACCATTTTTGAGGACAAGACTTATTTTTAATATTAGTTTTGAAAGCTTTAATCATGAACGATACAAGCTACCACAATAGGGGTAGAGCGGTTTCTAGTAGAACTTTTCCAGATTTTTCCGAAAATGCAAGAATTCGATTTTTGAAAAAAAAAACTCAACGGGAACTAGCTGTTTACCCAGAACGAAACTCATGGCATATCTGAATGAAAAAAGAAAATCCCGAATACCTTTGCTCGTTCTGAGAATCCTGTTTCGTTGTAAGCATAATATTTCTTTAAGATTTGAAGTAAGCGAATGTCATTTCTTGAACGTTGAATCATAGTCTTGAATCATAGCATACATCGATTTTCGAGTTTTGCTCCCTCGGTTCTAAGATGAATCTCAACGTGAATTCAATATCAATCTACCCTCTAATGTGCGAAGAAGTTTCAATTCTTAGCCATTTCTATCCTTCAAATCACCCTGCGATAACTTTCGTTATTACATCTTAGATTGATTTAATTTTCTTGTGAAAATATACGATTTAAATGAAATATGAGTGTTGACCTGTTATTTTTTCCTTCACTGTCACTAACAATAAACCTGTACAATTTATGATAAACAAATATTATATTGAACAAAAAAAACTTGTCAATTTTTTCGAATTCGGAGGTAATTTTCCAATGATTTTCACGAATTATAAAAAAAAAAATGAAATAACTGTGAAATGTGCGTTTTCTTCATTTGAAATGAAATTAGTCTATTTTGGATACGACTGAAAATATTGTACTTGCACGATTAAAAAAACATTTCAAAATGTAACAATTTCAGGTTGTGCATATTAAACTTTGAACCTATGAAAATATAATTTTAGTTTCCTAAAGAACAATAAAAAATGTGGCCAATGTGACATTTAAACAATTCTGAATTTTTTAAATATAAATTTGATGGATTGGGATAAAATTTTAAAATATACTTTCGATCGGACAACGTAAAGTTTGAAAAATAGAAAGATGAACAGGTGAATGATTTCAATTGTATTAATTACTCGTAAAATCTAATTAAATGTCTCTTTATTCGTAGAAACTTAAAATATTTAGAAAATGTCGAATGATTTAGAAGCTACTTATTATAATTTTGCTGTTTTATCTTATTGTTTACGGCGCTCTTGACTAATTGAAAATATTCTTTGCCAATAAAAGTACTCACAACGTTCAATTTCCGATCCTCCGTATTTTCTTTTGATGAATGATACAGTGGAGCCATATGACCAGCTTTCACTATTTTCTTAGCATCATAAGTACTATCTCCGTGAAAATAGTAAGTTCTTAAATTTATGAAGCTCACATACTTCGATATTTCCTTGATATCATATTTCTCAGCAGTCGATTCTCTAGCATCAACTGCTAAAGCTAATATTAAACCGTTTTTATCGAATTTTTCTTTGAGCGCCTTCAATAGTAAGACAAAATTTTGCTTATCAGAAGCAATTGCATTATTTTCAGCAAGATATTGCGATTGGAGTTCGATACCATTGAGTTTATATTTTTGCACGAAGTTGAATACATTATTCACAAGTTTTTCTCGCAGATTCGGATCCAATAATATTCTATGAAGTGAAAAAAAACAATATGTATATTAATTTTTTACTAAAAGTAACTTTGTATTGATTTAGATAATATAGAATTTTATGTTTAACCTTGGATGGAAATATAAAACTCACTTATTGATGATATTTTTATTATCATCATCTAGTAACGATTCCTCCATGGCGATTAAAGTTTTCAAGCGTCTGTTTTTTTTTCGAAGATTGTTGATCCTTTGAAATCCATTTAACTCTATATCTGTATATTCATCAGTCAGTTGTATAGAAGAGTTTTTTTCAATTCTAGCGTAACTGTAAAATAAGTGAGTGCAAAGAGACACATCGATCATCTCTATGTTTAGCGTTTCTCTTGCCATCTCATCTTCATTATTATTGTAATAACAACCAACAATTTCTGGAAATTAAAAATAACAAGATTTAGGTTTAAAAATGACACAATTTTCTTTGCTAGATGTTTTTATTACAACAGACCTTTAAAAAACTACGTCATACTGCCATGGAAAAGAAAAGTTTTTGAAACGCTTGGCAAAAGAAATATTAGTTATTGTATTTTATAATCAAAGCATACAAATACCAGCCTCGCACTCTTGACCCCTTTTTTAAAGAATTCCTCTTTTGTCCTATATATTTTCGAAAAGCTTCGCCTTATTCTCATTTTTCGCTCAAATGCGAATTGAATTTATAGAACACAATAAAAAAATCTAACTAATTTTTGTTTGAAGTTAATTATTTCGAATTCAACATTTAACTAATCTATTTTTGGTTCAAAATTACCAGTTTTCATTCGGAAATTTAACTATTTAATTTTTCATTAAGAATTTATCTGTTTGGCTTAAAATTTAACTATTTAGTATAAAACTCCTTTTTTGTTAATCTTCTTGATTGAAAATTTAACTATTTGGTTGAAAGTTGAACTACATTGTTAAATATTTATTTAATTGGTTATAAATCTATAACATTTTCAAAAAAAGATTCGTATTTTCTGTTTTGAAGTGGTTTAACAGGCTCGAGTATTTTGGTCTAAGAGTTTTTATATTCGGGCGAACTTTTTATAAATTCGTTGTTACAAATGTATTGGAAGCGGTTGTGCACCGGATTCTCTAAACGGTTGGATAGATTTCTGTCAGAAATCTAGAATTTATGAACATTTTGTCTGCGTCAGTTTTGTACTGACGCCTGCCATTATGGTAGTGTGTGGAATCTGCAGTGGAGCGATCAGGAGTATAGCTCCTGGTCTTTTAGCATGCGAAAAATGTAACATTTTGGTGCAGAATGGATGCATTAAGGAAGCTGATGAGGTGAAAAAGGGCCTTAAAGATGGCTTTGCGGTGCTTGCTCAATTTTGGCGCTGAATGAAATCGCTCGACGAGAAAGAATAACTTCGTCTACATTTGAGACAACAGAGGCTGCGGACGATGACGTCAGCAGGACAGGGAGGTCCTTAGTAACTATAGCAACTCTGGAGTCCGGAGTCAATAAGGCCATAATAACATCGGTAACTGAAGTTCAAGAGGCGTCCCTCAAGCATATGACTGCTTCATTTGAGAAATTCCAGAGCAAATTAGACACTTCTATTAACAGTTTAAAGGATAATATAATTTGAAACTCTCGCCACATAACTACGATCAAAACGACTGTTGCGAGTAATGCAACTGAAATTCAAGAGCTTCAGAAAGTCACAAAAAAACTTTCGGCCAATAAAAATAAACTTACTTCCCAGGTGGCACATTGGAGTGCAAATGCAGTTTTATGAAGTAGCTTTCTCTAGCTAATACTGTAGAAATCCATTATTTACCCTTTAAACAAGGGGATAACTTTCCAGCAGTTATGAATCAAATAGCGACCTCTTTGGAGATTCCTTTCTTCAAAGATGGTCTTACCTCGATTTTTAGAACAACAACATCTGAGCTAAATGCTTCAGGTCAGTCGCGGCCGCCAATTATAATTGCGAAATCCATTCAGCAGGTGACTTGTTTTCGTTTATTTGAGAAAAGGAAGAAAATGCGAAATTTTTCGACAAAAACTATTGACTGGTCTGATTGGGCTGAATGGATTATCTACATCAGAGGAACGTTAACAAAGTACAATGTTCATGGATGTATAAAAACGCATTAATTTTGAAAAGAGCTAAGAAGTAAAAATTTATATGGATTTCTGGAGGCAAGATCTTCTGCCCTAAGGAGGAAGGCTCGCAGAGAACTGTACTCACTCATCTTCACGATCTTGATGGATTTCGCTAGCAATCACTCTATGGACGTAGAATCACCTTTACGGACAATATCATCATTCTAAGTAAATATCCTATCTTTAAGAACTTTATTTTAGTTTCTGTTTACTTTTTACATTCCCATCTCAATGAGAAGGTATTGGTTTTATGTGAAAAATTACTTTTGTGGATTCAATAAAATGTCGACGTTTCGAGACCCCCTGAGTCAGAAAAAACGGTTTTTACGTTACGCCTTGTCTTTTGGTCTGTCTGTAGTCTGTAGTATCGCGTGGGCACGATAACTTTAGGAAGATTGATCAGATTAGATTGGGCTTTGGCACACTTTTTGAAGGCCTGAAAAGAAAGAATGAGTTCGTTAATCAGCTATTTGGGATCAAAATTCAAAAAGTGAGCACATTTTGAAAATTTTTGAGACTACTTTTTTAAATTTGGAAATTCTATTCGCAGTTGTTAGTAGTTCTCCAAGAGACAAATAATTTATCTTTGTGAAATTTTTCGATAAAATCAAAATTATCGGAGTTATAGCATTTTCAAAATCTCAAAAAACAAAAGAAAATTAATATTTTAAGCCGAACAACGCATGCTATGAAAAAAAGTCAAGAGGAGAAAAAGATTTCTTTTTGAGAGCCCTACAAGTTTGTCATAACAACATTTCGAATTTTTTCAAAAAATCGAAAATTCAAATTTTGATCGGACAAAAAAAATAATGAAAAATCAAAAATTCCATTTTGCGGTCAAACTATGCAAGACACAAAAAAAGATAAAGATACAAAAATCGTGCAACGATAGTTTGCGGAGAGCGAGGGTTTGGTAAAATCTTCCTGTTCCCTATGAATTACCAAAGTAGTTCAACCTTCAACCAAGTACTAGAATTTTCAACCAAAAAGGATGACATTTTTATAAATTGTTAAAGTTTCAACAAAATAATTAAATTTGAAACAAAATATTAACATTTTTGACCAATGAAGATAAATTTTTAACCAGAAATTTAATAGTAGATTATTCGACGGAAAAGATTGAACTTTCAGCCAAAACAATAATAGTTTAAATGAAAATTGAAGTTCAATTTTAATCGAGCTCTAATACTTTTAAAATATAAGGTTAGAAAGCGAGAAATTTTGCTTCGAAAATAAAGTTATATTTCTCACGCACACTTTTGGATTTTGGACTACACTATTAAATTCGGACTACAGAAAGTGTGTCGGACCCAGCAACATTTTAGGCCCTGAAAAAATTATAAAATTGTAGATTTTTGAAACCAAATACTTATTGTTATTAACACATTTTATTTTCTAAAACTAATTTCATCAAGGTTCCACGTTTATTCAATTAAGAGAGTGTATATTTTATATTTATTAGTCCCTTAAGCTGATAAAATCTTAGTAAGATTTTGGGTTTACAAGAAAATCTGTTTAATTTTTATTTCAAAAGTTGATGTATATAATCATAAATTAAAATTTCAAATATTGGTAAATGTGATCTGGAAAATAATGTCATGGATTTAATACCTTATAGTTATCACACTTGTTGAGTTTTAAAATGTGTAATTTATTATTTAAAAATAACTTTTTAGCATTTTTTTCCTTTTGGTTGTTAAACAGAAAAATTGTTTTTTTTTTAAAAAAGGTTTCGTGGATTTTTCTGTTTCTAATCCTAAAATTTTCGTGAAATATCAGACTACCGAATTCAGGCGGAAAATCCCATGCATGCGAGGACCTTGCACTTAAAGTTGCAGTTAAAACCTAGCAAGCTTCGAAACTTGTGGCTCCTTGGCGTAAGGAGAGGGATATACACTGACGTTCTATGGAAAAAGGCAGTAACTACAAAATCAGTGAACGGAGAAAAACGACGAAAAAAAACGTTTAAATTTGATTTTCCCTATTCTGTTTATTTAATATATATTTTAATCGTTTTTCGACTTTCATGGGGTGAGTTTGGTACGATCTACCCATTTCTGATCAAATAGTTAACAAAAAATGTTTAATTATTATTATTATTATATCATTAAGCCGTTTCCCTTTCGGGGTAAGCGTGAATTGCTCGGTTGGATAGTAGTAATGTGTGGATGGGTATATAGGTATAGGGTAGATAGGTATATAGGTGTAAAAAGGATCGCAGCACTCTACGACTGAAGCAAATGAATCAAGGCTCGTTACTAAAGTCCGATGGGTGGTTGAAGCAATTAGTGGGTTGATAAAAACGTGGAGAGCTTCGAGCGATGTTTTTCCAAATAGTCAAATCCCGTACATCGGGGATTACGTCCGAATAGTCTATGCTCTTTGTAATGCTTTGCGACCTCCCAGAATTCATGACAATCCCGATGATCATCTGGTCGCTGAAAGAATATTGCTATTGGCTTCGCAGCCTAATCGCCTTCAAGAACGAGCAGAAAAAGAAAAGTGGGCAAAAAGAAGGGCATCATGGATTCCTATAACGCAAGAGACACTACCTGATTTTCCTAGGTTAACTCTTGATGAGTTGCGATACATCACACACGGAGCGTATCAGCTGAAGCAAGCTCAATCGTATACCGAGGAACATTTAGCGGATGATGGAATATACTCCCTTCTTGTCCACAAACAGGAGGAAGGCATTCTAAGAGTACAAATCCAGTCTCGCCATACATCATCCAAAGTGTACAACTTATGGATAGAAACTAATGCCGGACCCAATCCGATAAGTGGTTGGTACTGCCAGTTCAAAAGTGGTGCAAGAGTGGTAGGATGTTGCGCTCACATTGCCAGTGTTCTGTGGTATCTTGGTTACTCTAGATTTCAACAAAACACTCGCAGATCTTCACGTGAATTCGAAAGTCATTTGAATGATGCATCGTGTTGGTCGGAAGATGAAGGAGGAGGAACTTCAACTTCAGATGAACAAACCGATTCGTACGTAACCTCTAATTGACCATAAGTTCTGATTGATCCTAATCTAATATACCATTTCTTAGAAACACGCATCTCCTAGTTTATTTCGATCATTTTGAAGGTTAAGTACCTCGAGAAAAAGGATGGCTTTAACATGTGTTGTAACGCATATATGTGCGCAGTTTTTGTCAAAGTACGATCGTGCGCGAGCAATACTAACAATATGAAAGCCAGCATGATTTGAACGAAAGTACGAAAACCCATGTAAAATACGAGCTTAAAAATGGCTATTTCTTGAAATCGAATCACTTTCAGGAAAAATCCTTTTAAGGGGTTATGAGACATAGTTAGATGAATAAAATAAAACACTTTCGAGGCCAATTAGTAGATGGCCCAAAAACCGGGCTAAGATCTGCTCTCTTCTGTTGGGTTTCGTTATCGAAACCTTCGCGTCTCCCGTTTTCCCGTCCAGGTCGCGCTTAAGCGCATCTTCGACGTTCTCTTTCGTGGTAACGTGTTCGAAATCCAATAGCTCGAGGGTGACTCTGGGCACAAAATTTCTCATAGTACCCAAGCCTCTCAGTTTCATCTTAAGTGCCTCGCTGAAGGCTTTTATGTCCTTCGTTTGTTTATCCATTTCGCGCAAGACGTCTCCGTTCCCAGTTCGGCGGATCCACTTGATAGACGTCTGGGCTTCTTCCGATTTTTCCTTACTTCTGATATCTCGAAGCGCATCTGCATAATTCTTTCCGCTTGCGGGTTTTATGAGAAATGCTTCTGAGCGTAGACTTCTGCGAGGCTTTTGACGGTGTGCTTACCAGTCATCCCTTATCTCGCGCGAGGTCCAGCGATAGAGCAGTGAGACTATCCTGCGCCTTCTTCTCCGTATCTCGCTCTTCATTGAGCTTTTGAAGAGCAGCCTTCATTTCCAGAAGTCCATCTTTGATAATTGTACTCACGTTTCTCTGCCGTTCCCCCGCTTCGTACATGTTCGCTGTGGATGATTCCATTTGGCGTATTATCTTCCTGATTGACATTTCCGACTTTTGGAGCTGCATCATTATAGCAGTCACCTGGTCTAATGCCTATGGTTCTCCTCTTTTTTGGTTTTTCTGTATTTCACTTTTATATGCTTGGTTCCGCCCAAAATCCTTGGAACCGACACTGACCACGGAGGCTGGAACCCGATCGGAATCAGTGAGGAGATTTGTACTTGCTGGGGATATGTCGTTTTTTACATACGTACTCATGAGTGGTTTTCATTCGGGGTTTCTTCCCCTAGCTGGTTTTTGTCCGCCCCGGGTATTTGATTTCCCCGGTACCACCCATATCTGGGTGGCGTTCCCCCATACGCAACCTGGGGAGGCAGCCGATGGGGTACCAGCAACCCCACACGGGTGTAAGTCATAATGGCTACACTGAGGGTGCAATTGATATCGCCAGTAGATAGAGTTTGATTAAGATCATTAAGCATTTTGTGTTGTATTTGTCTAGGAATGAGAGTGAGTTATTAGAGAATTTAAAAAATGATTAATTTCAATGAAGGGTTATTAATCTGAATTAAGTAAATATTCAAGAATTAGTCGTAAAGAAATCATCTACTTTCGGTTTGAAGTAACTTCTTGCAATTTGAATTTATATTTCTGGAATTTTGTTTATTTATTAGTTTGAATGATTCGGCAGACATTAACTTTTAACAACTCTTAAACTTTGCATGGATTATGAAGAATCACTCTGTCGAGAGAGCTTTATTTATCCAAAGCTGAAGAATTCGTACAAGAATTGAAAGTCAATAGTTTTAAAACTATTTGCGGGTATTCAATTTATGAATGAATGGTCGACAATAGTCCTAGAGAATGACTTTTATTAAAAATCAGTTAAGAATTGTGTTTATCAAGCATTCATCACTGATAAAGAGTTGCATCTGTCTGATTCATATCCTTAAGAATGGAATATAGTTAACATTTTAATTAAATCTCAAATATTTGCATAGGTATACGGTTGACGAGTGAATAGTTTTCATCTCAATTTTCGGACTGGTTTTGATCTATGAGATATGTATTGAGAATTTCAAAATTAAATCGATGCAATAAGATGAATGGGTCAGTCATGCAGGTCAGATTGTTTCGTTGTATACGTTCTAATAAAATTTTATCAAAGTTTAAGGCATTCAAAAAGTCAGAAACTGGTTTCCACATTATAAGCAATTTCTCTGTATATATGTCACAGGCAAAGTCCGAAGTGCCGTCACACCGCAGTCCGCCTGGTCCCTCCGAGATTGGACTGAGCGGTGTCAGGCCAAGTCCGAAGTAGCACTTTCACTTCGGACTCTGCCTGGTAAAATTGCGAAGTGTCCGACAGGCTCAGGCAAAGCTTGGAGTAAAAATAAAACATTTGGGGTTTACTTTTCCCGCTACACAGTGGGCTGGCTCGAGAATTTACAATTTAAAGTAGTCTACGGGTCGCAATTGTGAACGGATTTGAAGCTTTTTTTATGATCAGCATTAAATTTTTAAGAAAACTTATGAAGTATATTTATCAATTGACTATATATTCCATACAAGCCACCAGTCTAGTATTTGTAATAATTAGATTATTAATAACAATAATTGTTTATTGTTGATTTATTTGATAAAAAATGATTCAATATACGTGTGAAATTCTTTCTATCAAAGACAGATTTTTTATTTTTAACTAAACCTTAGTATTATTGTTTAAAAAGTAATTTAAGATTTCTTTGAAAAATAGAGGCTTCACCACTAAACCTTTTTCTGGAAGAGTGCGGTTTTTCTCACAGATCACACATTTGTAAATATTAATTGATTGAGCCACTGGAATATTTTTCACACACAGCTCTCTCCGTGCGGTCTCATCCACCGTGAACATATCCAAGATGCGCTTGATGAATCGCATCAAATATTTCGTTATCACACAAAAAATATTTCACATCCTGCTGCTTTTCGGAAGGTGGCGTAATCAGTTTCTTGTTATCTCCAACCTTGAGAACATCGTAACGTTTAAGACGCCTGTAATTCAACGAAAATTTTTCCTTTTTTCTTTAGCACCTTCAACTTCCTTCACGATCTCATTGTATCTTTCTAAATTCGAAATACGTGACGAGTTTTCTGCAATATTGAGGGCGCTAAATTTGGCTTGGAATTTGATTTTCATCGCTTGATTTCCTGCTATGTCAGCCATCGTTAATAATTTTCAAAAACACTATCGATTTTTAAATATTATTCCGAAGCGATAAAAAACACTTATTTGGAAATCTCTGAAACTCAAACCACAAGATTAAAAATTTACTTTTGAAATACTTACAGCATTAGATCAAGCACTTCTATTCAAAAATCTTATAAACTACCACGACCACGTCAAGAACTAGATTAAACTATTGGTGTTTTGAGGGTAACTAAGTAGGTGCATCAGTACCTAAATGAAAGGACGGTGGGAGGGAGTGGGCAGATAAATATTCCATTAGTTACGAAACTAATACGACATTAAAAGGAAATTTTGTTTTGCAGTCTAATTGCTAAAGAATTAGTGTTTAAAAATGATATTCGGTGTCTAGAATAATCAATAATTAAAATCATTGTTGTTATAAACCATTTTAAAACCAGATATTAAATTTGCCTATTTTCATCAAAGACAGTATAAGGAATCTTATAGAAAAAAACGGTGATTTCATTTACGTTTTACTTTCTTGATTTTAATTATTAGACTACAATCTAAAATATTAAGGTCTCAAAGAAGAAATATGCATATGATTTTTAAAATTTAAATAAATCAAGTATTTTAAATTTAGAGTATATTTTGTGTAAAATCAATAGTTTTTTTTCAGAATTGTTTGCAGCCTTGGAACTCATATATATTAGGGTGAACTTAAAACAAGAACTTTTAAATAATTATTGGCGCACATCGATATTTCTTTTTCAAATCATGAGAAATGATTACTGTCTAAATTTCAGTCTAATCGAAGTATATTTTGTGTTCCCGAAATGCAAATAATGCTTCAGTTTCTGAAGTTGACATAATTTTCTCCACATTTATAGCTGATTTATGAACCACAATAATGTGGAGATATACCCAGCTATATTTAAATTTTGTTTATTTTCATTATTATTCGCCTACCTCATCCAATATGTACTCACAACCCAGTACTTGGCTACCAAACACGGGGTTAGTCTGTATTTCAAATGTTCTTCTGCATGTGCGTTCGTCAAATAAGTTAGTTAATAAGCTCAGGGTCATGCATCATCGTAGTTTTTGCTATGATATTTCGTACCACTACACGAGGTCAGAGGCCCATCTAGAGTAAGAGATGCAAAACCGCCGAGAGCCGTTTAGGGCCCGGGGTTATGTATGAGCACGGGCTCTCCTCTGTCCCCTTTACTACGCAAAGACGATTCGAATGACTCTGATATACCAATGCCTCATATACTTCAAAAGGAACGAAGTGTTTTGCCTAGTATAGATATAGCTTTGGCGGCTTTGCCATCTCGCGAATTACCTAAAAGTGCTCTCCCTAAATCGGTGAACTATTTCAGGAATTATTTGAAGAAGAAATCGGTTAAGAAAGGCGAGAGCCAGAAGAGCCAAAAGAAGATACATATATAGGGGCCGTCATAACAGTGAGCCCTCCACAAATTGATAGTGCGGATAGTTCGTCTGAAGAAGAGGAAAAACAACGAAATAATGAAAGAAAAGAACTAAATAGTTCGATATGCACTAGAGAAGAATTAAAAAATTAATTCTCACAATTTAATGAATTCTTGGAAACCCACAGCGAATCGAAAAAAGGAAAAGAAACAGACGAAAATGTGGATAATTATGGAGGCATTATGCCCGTATAAGAAGGAGTAAACAATCCAGAAATTCTTCACGCAGTTGAAGAGCTTGAACCAGATAGTGAACCGGATTTCGAGCAAAGAGTAAATTTATTAATAAACGGGGATGAAAAATAATTAGAGTTGCTCAAAACTCAAGAAGTTTGAAATGAAAATACTAGTGAAGAAAATAACAACGAAAATGCTCCAGCGCAAGTAGAACCTCCTACAGCACAAACAGCATTGCCTGATGCCGGACAGCGCAAAAGCGTAACCTTTGTGCCTCAGTCAAAGATGCCTACCACTCCATGTGTATTAGCGAAATTCCCTCCATCAACTTGTAGATTATCGCAGGCCTCATTTACACCATTTCAAATACCAATGAAAATTACGAAAAATTCGGAAAGCAGTACTGTAAGCAGAGGCTGACCGTACCAGTACGTAAATCACTAGCGTGCAGCCGACACTGCCTGGCATGTACACTCAAACTTTTAATAGCACTGCATCCACAAGGATACAAAGTTGCAGAGAGAACTTAACGTATCCACGAGGGAATTATGTACAATTTCCTTCAGAAGATTGCGAATTTACTACTGTTATAGGGGGAATACTGATAGGCATAAAAGCATTGAATGATAAAAATTAACGAATAACATCCTAAATGGGTCAAGTCTTAATAACTAAAGTCTTAGTGGACGCAACCCACTTTACTTCAAGGAAAACCAAGACACAATTTCTCAAATACACAAGCAAGCGCACTACCGGTTTTCTCTGTGTTCAAACCTAACTCTGGTAACTTTACTACGACCGATAAGATGGAAACCACAGGGTACTTGAAGTGTGTCACCATGGAGAGATACGAACTCAGTGAATATTGACGAGGCTAGCGCAGGCTGTTAATTTCCAAAACCTAGTTGCTAATTAGGACAGACAAAATATATTTACAAATTATAAAATATACTACTACTAGGCATATCATACAGTGAACTTACTTTACTCTAAAAGATACAATGCACAAATTTGGAAACGAACAATTAAGATTCGTTCTTTGGAGTGTATTAAGTAACTGTAAAGGTTACAGAGTTTCTTCGCCAAAATTTGCGACAAAGATGGATTTCGTCATTTTAGCTTTATCCACTAGCTCATGCTGCAGGTCCGTGGGGTATTTGTTCAGCAGATCAGTTGCTTGTTTTTCAATTTCGCCTTCAGATAATTAATTCCTAATTCGCATTGAACAGAGAAAATTTTACAAAGTTCGTGCATTGCTTCAAACCGCACAGTTTAATCCTGGATCACATGGTATGGGATAGCGTAGTACACTTCTCTTTTGAATTTTACATCAAACGGTACATTTTTATCTTCGAATTCTTTCTCGTGGTCCTTGTCTGCCATTTTCTTTTGTTTGCAACTTCTCTTGGTTTCTTCTTGAAGAGATTTTGGCCACCCGATGTTTCTTGCCAGCGTGGCAGCTTTGTTCCAAACCCCCCCCCTTCCATTACAGAGTGGTTGCATCTCAAGCCTGAATCACTTTGTTTCCAATGTCAGTGGTTTTTAAAACTTTTACCCAAATCGATGTCATAAGTAAATAATTTAAGGTCCGTGTATACGTTTTGAGTCCATTGACATTACCACGACATTCTTCTGTTAGATTCAATAATGAAACGGCGTACTACTCCTGGAAGATGAGGAGCAAGGGGTTTTATGGAGTGAGTCCAGGCCATCCAGCGAGTTCCAGACGTTTACTGCAGAGAGCGGTCTATTTTCTTCTTCAGTATTTCACATCTCTGTGGACTGGAACTAAATAAGTATTGTATACAATTTTGCTGCGACACTAAAAAGCGTAAGGGTAGCAAGACAAATCTCACCTGCTTGTACACCGCTAAGGTTAAGAGAACTCCTCTGCGTAGGCGACTTTCATATTGCTGCAAGTTATCATCCACAATCAGTGAATGATACTTTCCTTTCTCGCATTCTTGAATAATACACAAAAAACCATCAACTCATTCTAAATATCTGCTGATAAGTATTGCATCTGTACTCTTTTCCAGTTTCTTGAGAGTGGCGAACATTTTGTAATTGGTCATTGAGAAGCGAGTAGCATTTTTCTAAAAGTTCAAGGATCTCAAGGAAGTTAGCGTTGGAAGGGTCTCAAATTCTGTTACCATCTCCGCGGATATCCAAACCGCTTTTAGCAAGAAACAAGGTTACATCAAGAAGTTGCATTAGGATTTCTTTCCACACTTCTTATTTGTAGTGTAAGGACCTAAAAAACAAGCTACTCAACGAAGTTCCTGTTTTCAATTTCCTCTATTCTGCTTTTCACTGCATATAACAATTTTTGTGCTAAACAATACTTTTATGTGCAGGGTTTTTGTCGTGTAACTTCTTCCAGTCTTATGCAGCGGAATATCCCTTGGGTGATGCCTAGGTCGATTTCTGAGCTTGCGAAAATTTTCTGTAAATTCTGCATGTTAAACAATAAAGGGCTTTCTTCGCTATGCTCCCCACTAACCAGTCTCTGAGCACAATCTCACCATTCCCTCGCTTATTCTTAAAAATATATGTTGGTAGCTCACCGCCTATACAATATTTTGGAAAACACTGAGCCAAACTTTCAGGGCCATAATGAAGGTAAGAGTCGTGAGGAAGAAGGTGCAGTTAAATTATTATTGACATTATCCTTGGAAACTTTTTTCTAAGTAATCAAAATTTTCAACATTATTGCCGATAGCGTGAGCACTGTCTTCGTGATATGAAGAAAGTGAGGTCAAATTATCACTGGTTTTATTCTTGGAAGCTGTTTCTAGGAGAGTAAGACTGAAAGAGTGGACACCGGGCAGTGTCTTTACGAGGTACGATGTTGAAGAAAGCTGTGATAAAGCTTCAGCTTTAGGACTAGAAAACTTTAACAATTTGTTCAAAGGAAGTTGTTCTTTTGATGCCTTCCTTCCGCGAGTTTTTTTTCCTTCCTCCTATGTGCCCCGATTTATATTTGTAGCTCGTTTTTAGCATAACACAGTGTATTTTACGCATCTATAAATGATCTATAAATGATTTTTTAGTGGATCTTGAAATAATTTAGAACTGAAACTGAAAAAGTTCATTAAGTCAAACTAAAATATCTAAATTGCTAGAGTTCGAAAACAAAAAGATTCAAATTTCAGCGTTTTTATCCCCACCTGAACCCCTCCCTCTCGGCGGGCCCGATCAAACACACTGAAAGATTTAGAAATTGATACGAGTGAATGTCAAAGTCAATCGTACGACAACGCAGGAAACATGTCTGGACAGTATGCTGGCTTCCAAGGGAAAATACAGCAGTATAATTATTAGCTGTATATGTTGCATGCTCAAATCATTCGCTCGATCTTGTGGGCGAATGTGTCGCAGATTTTTGTCTTGGTGCAACTAAATTTTGCATGTTTCTTCAAAAATTATATACATTTTTGAGTGCTTCAATTGGGAGGCGTACAAGAGTTAAAGAAAAAGTGAAACCGTGCAGCAAGAACCCGCTTCCTGAGGAATTATTATCAGACACTCGGTGGTCAGCTAGAGCGGATGGCTGTCAGGCACTCTTTTTTCTTTTTCACAGTTTTGCGGAAGCAATTCTAGACATTGCCGAGGAATGATGTCCTACAGAGCTTCGAAAAAGTCAACCAAATTTTTCAAAGCGATGAATTGAAGTTTTGTGACGTCGGCAAAGCATATAAAGGTTTCAAGAGTATATATTTGAAATCTGCGTGAACGTTTCGATTTTTACGAAGCTTAGGGAATCGAGTTAAGTTTTTGTGATGAGTACAGGAAAGAAAATCGAAGGGTACAAAAAATGAAAACCTCGACCATATGAATGTTCTAATGATAAAACGTATAGTCGGAAGAAAGATATAAGGGTGTACACGTTTATCGCCATAATTGATCGTTCAAGTACAGAGATGCGGCGAAGAAGCGATTCAATACTTAGTAATTGCATATTTTCTGCTTCGCCTTCAACCACATTCTATAGCAATGCAAAATATTAGAATTCTCCCATTAACACGTGTTGAACGCGATATCTTTCACTGTACATTCAGACGTATTCAAGATTTGGACGATATGTGCAAACTCTTGCATTAAAAAGTATTGTCCGAGGTTGTCGCGAAGCTAATTTCCAGAGGAAATATTGTGAATGCGAAGCAATACTCTTTAATCTGACTTTTTTGAGGGTATCCTTTTCCAATGACGAAATCACACTGAAGTCTGAAAGTTTGCGTAAAATTTAGTTCACTGACTTACGGAGAGAATTAGGTGAGGAATGTGTGCACTTCAAAAGTATCCTTGAGGTTGTGTATGTGCCTATTAAAGAATTATCCGCAGCATCTTCCCTGCGCATCATTCGTCAGAAAAATCTTAGTGTGATCTTCCCGAATTTCGACGTTGCCCATCGAATTTATTTGTGCCTCATGTCCAGAAATGCAAGTGGAGAACGTTCTTTTCCTGTACTGAAATGTGTAAAAAATTACTTACGAGACTAGTTATGTAACAATCGTCTTTCTCCTCTGGCCTCTTACACAGCTAATGCGCAGCTTTTGGATTCCATTAACTTCGATGTAGGGTAATTGGCACAATCGTTGGGCAGCGCCCCCCTCCCAATGATTGTCCACCTCATTTAAATATGCATATATGAAGAAATAATACTGACAAATAAAACTACTAATATCTAATCTAGGATGAAGGACAAAAAATTCCGCAGCAAAGTTGACAAACTAGGTTATTGCAGTGCAGTATGTTTAAATGCCAGAGTGAAGTAAAACCGTTGATGCTACATGAAACTACTACATGATAGTAGTATTCTAGCATTAAAATTATCTTTGTGTATTGATAAATGGATGAACAATCGATGGCCTCGTGAATTATGCGACAACATAGTGATTGGCCACACTATCTGAAAAGAAAATGACTAATATCTTTGCAAAAATGCATTCAAAATTATTTCAACTTTTTTTAGACTATGTATATAATTGTTTGCCACTTTGTCTTATGTATAATAAGTGGAAATCATGTCATCAACGAGGTGGCCAATGACTGTATTATACCACACTTCAGTGAAATGTGAATCTTTGTGACGAAATGTGCTTATGTGTAAATACATATCCAATATCCAATATAGTGTTAGACGTTTCCCCGCAATCTCAGGCAAGTGACAAAGGCTGTGAGTAGCCGTCTCGTTATCGTTTCCGCACAGACGACAGAGGGGACTTTCCGCATGCCCTATCTTATGTCTGTGATATCCGAGGTTTCCATTTCATATAAATATTTCTGTTAGGACTTTGATTTCGTCTCTCCCGAGCTTGAGTATTTCCCTTGCTCGGTTAAAATTGAGCTTTGAGCCCAAGAGTGTTTCGGTCTGTCTACAACCAGAGACTATATTCCACTTATTCTGATCTTCCTCAGTCAGCCAACTGTTAATTTCTTCAGTAACTGACCGCAGGGTTCCACTGGGAGCAACTGCCATCTAAAAAATGACGCCGGCTCCCAGTAGGACCGCGGTAAGTCCCACTCATGGCCACGTCTCATAACCATGAGATGGGTGGTATATATATAGCAGCCCTGCTGTCTGTGCAGATACGGATGTTTCTTTTGTTGTCATACTCCTTTGCCTTGTAGGCGCACTGAAGCTTGTAGGTAAAATAATAGCTAAGGGGCGCAAATTTCCTAATACTTCATGTTTATTTGAATGAAGTATAGTGGATGTATAGCTCAAATTTAGCTAAAGTGCAACGATGTATGGTTGAAGTATAGAGAAAAGTATTGCTAAAGTATATCTGAGAAATATAGCTGCAGTGTAACTAAAGTATAGCTAAAGTATAGCTGATTTTCAAAGTATGGCTGATGTATATCTCTTAAGTATACCCACAGAAAAAAATGAGGATACGAAATGTTGCAGCTAATTGTTATTTGGGGGCAAAGTCGACTAGGGTACAGGGTAACGTCGAGCTGGGTAATTTACAAGAGTGTAAAGTATACATGCGTGTGCCCTGGAGGAGGGTAACGACGGCGAAGTGACATTTGTTGACCTTACATCGGAAGAAGTGGCTATAAATAAGGAATTATCATAAATTTCCGCGTACAACGCACTTCAAAAATGTAATAGTTGACATTAATTAGCGAATTAGTCGGCGCATTGTCAACGTAGCATACTTTATTCGCCGAAGTAGATTTGACAGCAGACAGGGTTTAAAAATCGCCATGATCTTTGAAGTTAGGGCGTAGTCTCATGAAGTTATTGCAGAAACCAGGGATCGGAAAGTTTTAGGATGGACCCGAGCATAAAAGATTCCTTACGGATTCAGGTCCGGATCCGGATATTTTAAAATACTAAAGGGCCATTCATTAATTACGTAAGGGTCCCGAGGGGGAGGTGGGTTTTAAAAATCTCTACATGACCTTACATCGGGGGGAGGTGAGGTTAAAACCATTCTTACGTAATATCTTACTACGTCAATTACAACGGCACACAAAAAAACACTTTTCTGTTGTACAGATGCGATGCATATATTCCCATGTATTTTGACCCGCTGAGCATGAATCCGTGGTCCGTTTGATCCCATCACATCTGGGTCAAGGGCATTTAAAGGTCAAATGGACAGAAAAGTCATTTATGTGAAGATAACTACTATAATTTATGTCGGTTAGGAGTTCATTTTTTTGGGTAATAGGTTTATTATTGAGTTGAAATTCGAATATAAAATGTTTGAATCGACAAGGAATTAAAAGATTGAGAATAAGTACATTGTAATATAATAAACGTTCTGCTAACGCTAACCCACGCACCCTCACTGTCTCGAGATCCGCAACTTCTTCGTTGAAGAGGGCCCTTCTTAGACACAACTTGTTCATGTGAATGAGTAATTTAGAAATTTTATACAAAAATACCATTTTTAGCATGAATTTTATTAAAACTGCTACTTTGAATTTTTTCCTTGAACCTTCCTTAAAAGGCAATCGAACATTAATTTATAAAAAATTAATAACAAGTCCTTTTTTTTAATTTTTCTTAAAAGGATCTGCGTAATGGAAAATTCACTTGATTTTTAAACTAAAATCTCTCATTTTCTTTTCTAATATTTTAAAAGTATTTAAATAATGCGAACTGATAAGAAAATCCAATTATTTTCGGTTAGGAGTTCATTTTTTTGGGTAATAGGTTTATTATTGAGTTGAAATTCGAATATAAAATGTTTGAATCGACACGGACTTGAAAGATTGAGAATGAGTACATTGTAATATAATAAACGTTCTGCTAACGCTAACCCACGCACCCTCACTGTCTCGAGATCCGCAACTTCATCGTTGAAGAGGGCCCTTCTTAGACACAACTTGATCATGTGAATAAATAATTGAAATTTTTTTCTCAAAAATACTGTTTTTAACATAAACTTCATATAAAACTGCTACTTTGAATTTTTTCCTTGAACCTGTCTCAAAAGGCAACCGAACATTACTGTATGAAAATTAAATAACAAGTACTTTTTTTGATTGTTTCGTAATCGGATCTGCGTAATGGAAAATTAACTCAATTTTTAAACCACAATTTCCAGTTTGCTTTCCTAATATTTAAAACTTATTAAAATATTCGAATGGATAAGAAAATCCAACTATTCTTGGTTAAGAAATCATTTTTTGTTGTTAAAAGTTTTATTATTGAGTTGTTATTTGAATATAAAATGTTTGAATCGATAAGGAATTGAAAGATTGATAATGAGTACATTGTAATCATTGTAATATAATAAACGTTCTGAAAATCTAACCCACGCACCCTCACTGTCCCGAGATCCGCACCTTCTTCGTCGAAGGGGGCCCTTCTCAGACACAACTTGTTCAAGTGAATAAATAATTTAGACAACTTTTCCAAAAATACCTCATGTATTGTGCCCTGAATATGCTTAAAAAAATGCGAAGCAGCAGTTTCGTGTGAAATTAATGCTAAAAACGGTATTTTTCAAAAATGTTTTCCAAATTAATTATTTAAATGGACAAGTGCTTAGAAATTGCCCTATTTTGGCGAATAAGGTGTAGATCTCGGGACAGTGAGGGAGCGTGGGTTAGCGTTCGCTAACCCACGCGTATTAGAAACTGTGTTTGAGTGCATTTCTCATAGAAATTTTAGGGATTGACTCAACTTTTCAAAGTTTAAAATGTGAATTAAAAATGAAAATCATGTTTAAAATTGAAACTTACTTTTATGCAAGGTCGTTCTATGACGGCTTTCTTTAGGTCGACGCACCTAATTGGGCAAAATTTTCCACAAGAATCATATACTTGATTGGGTTCGGTACATTTTCCATAACCGTCGATTGGATGCTTAATCACCATTGGTTGTCCATTTAGATTATTTTCCAAGATTATTGACCAAAAAGTCGGATCTTGAATTAAGGGAAATTGAAATTTACAATTCATGAAATAAACAGTTGGTTTCAATAATAAATATTTTATATCATCAATCAGATAAAAAATTTGAATGATTGGATTATATTTTAATGGGAAAATAAGTCTGAATAAGTAATAAATTATAATCTTCTGATTAATTTATTCACTGTGTCCAAATTTTATTTTTATACGTCAGTTTTATATTTGATGAAAGTCTGCTTCCACTTGAAGTATTTTTTATTGAATGGGTAGATTTTTCAATGACTTTAGTAAAATTTTAAATTAGATGCAATTTTGGGAAAGTTGAATGAAAAAGGAACTAATTAAAATAGTAAAATTACTTTATTTAAAAATTGAAAATATGTAAATGGTAACTTGTTACTTTTCCAGTCATTGATGCATGTAATTTTGAGTTTCTGCAAATTTTTTAATATGTTGTATTTAGAAATTTTTAAAAATACATCAAAGTTGTTATTTTTAGTGTTCACAATTGAAGAATTTGAAATTGCACAACTATAAAATTGAATAAATTTAATTTTAATTTTTGAAAATTGAACCATTACAAATATTTCAAAATTGAAGAATTTAAATTGCAAATCGTCAAAATCATTACTATTGAACAATTTTTATTTCTATACCTTCAAAATTGAAAAAATTCAAATTCCAAATCGTTCAAATTTCGAATTTTTTACATTTAAATCTTCAAAATTGTCGAAGTTCGAATTGTAAATCTTGTAAATTCAAGAGCATTTAATTTTAAAAATTTACAATTAAGGATTATGCAAATTTTAAGGTTTATAAGTGAAAATTCTGCAATTTCGATGATTGACAATAACAATGTCTTCTCTTTGGAAGATCTAGAACCAAATTCAAAAACTTCGATTCACATATCTTTGAAATTGAAGTTTTCCATTTTTAATTTTCAAAATTGAAGAATTTTTATTTTCTAATCGTTAAAATTTGAGAATTTTCAATTGTAAATCATTAAAATTGAAGAGCTTTTAATTCTGAAAATTGACAATTAAAAATTGAACAAGTTTCAAGTTTTACATTTTAAAAAGTTGTAATTTTGCTACTTTGCATTCGCAGTTTCTTTAATTTGGAAGATTCAAAATTTAAAACATTATTTTTGATTTTCAAACTTTGCCAAATTTAGGAACTTTTATTTAAAAATCTTTCAAATTCAAGAGGAATTTAAATGTAGATCTTAAAAATTGAAGAATTCTGAATTGCAAATCGTTAAAATTGAACATCATTCAATTGTAAATCTTCAAAAATAAGATATTCCATAAATATAATTCCAATAACAAACTTCTAAAATAAAAATATTGAAAAATGTATAATTTGCGATTCCATACTTTGAAAATTCAAGAATTTTTACTTGCATATATTTTTACATACATAATGGTGACCTTTATTTTGATCTTGACGATGACCTTCACGGTCATTTCAAGGTCAACTTGATTTTTTAAAATGGGAACTCCTATTTTTGACCCAGGGAACTGAGATAGTGGAAAATTTTACGTCCAGATATGACCTTGACTAATCGAAAATTTGACCTGGGAAGGTCATGTCAAGGTCAAACAACGTACAGCAGGATGACTTCGTTCCCGGGGAAAAAAGTAGGGGTTCCCAGTTGTAAAAATCAATTTGACCTTGAAATGACCGTGAAGGTCATTGAATATATATAATTGAAAACCTGACTTCTTATCTTCTGAATCATCCGAATTGAAAACAATTCATTTAAATATCTTTAAAATTAGGGAGTTTTTAATTATAAATCTTAAGAACTGCAGAAATTTGAATTGTAAATCTCAAAAATTGAGGAGTTTAAAATTTTGAAAATTTACAATTAAAGTTATGCAATTTTAACGTTTCGCAATTAAAAATTCTGTAAGTTTCAGGATTAACATTCTAAATTTCTTCAATTTGGAAGATTGAGAAAACTTTTGGTCTTCAAAATCATCAAAATTAAAATATTTTTATTTATACATTTTCAAAATTGAAATGCTTTCAATTGTATATCTTACAAATTGTAAAACTTTTGATTGTGAATTCAATTATTTTTCTGTAAATAAATAATATTAATAGGTAAATCCTTAAAATTGAAGATCTTTTAATTTTGATAATTTACAATTAATAATTATGCAAGTTTGATATTTTACAACTGAAGTTTCTGCAGTTTTCATCATTCTTTGTTTTTAATCATTGAAATTGAAGAGATTTTAATTTTTTAAAGTTACACTAGAAAATTATGCAACTTTAAAGTTTTTCAATTAAAAAAGCTGTAATATTGATAATTCAAAGTTATAATTTGTTTAATTTTGAAGAGTTAAAATTGAAATCTTGACTATTGACCTTCAATATCATCAAAATTTAAAAACTTTTATTTATAAATTTTTTGGATGGAAGAGTTTTTGATTGTAAATCTTAAAAATTTATCTACTTGAAAGAAAATAAAAACTCAGAATTCCAGAATGTCCTTTAAGAACATCTTATTACGAAAATAAAATTGTTTGAAAGCCGATGTAGATATTTCAATACTTAGTTTAATTTAGGATTATTAATTATATTCCACAGATCTTCAAATTAAAAAATAAAGGAATTGTTAGAATCACGAGTAAATTTATTGAAAATGCGAAACTCAATAAAAAAAGTGAAATCATTATAAAATACTGACTTGAAGCTGATAATGCAAATGCAGCAAATACGAGGAGGATCGACAATTTGGTTGACATCTTGGTGTGGATCAGCTTAACATTAAAATTTTGTATTTTTGATCAACTTGCTTAAATCAAGGTTTTATATTATCAGGCAATCTCTAGTCGAAATAATCGTAACATTGAGAACGAATTTGAATAATTGGGTTATTAATTTTTTCATGCATCTCCGTATGAAATTATCTACAATTCTATACGGCTAACGCGAACGGTACTAGAAATTACTGATATATTTGACACACGATAACTTGGTCATAAATAAAGCTAGACATAGAAAAAAAAGTTAGAAATCTTATGGTTGATATAATTTTGACTTTTTGAAGAGGCTATATCACGTGAGAAATTTTTTTTTAGTTTAAGAGTTTCTCGAATTTTGCGCCTCAACTTCCACTCGTGATAAGACTTAGGGAAGACAAGGAAAAAATCTGAAATTTACAGGGTATAATCTTTGGAATCTGATCCTTTTTTTAAGCCAATAAAAATTGAAAAATCTGTATCGGTTCCTCAGTTATGACTAAAAATGTCCAAGCGTATCTGCATCGTGTTTCAATCGGTGATCACACTTCCCCTTCTACCACTTCTTTCACTTTGACTATTTTCACTCCTCTCATTTTTCCTCACTTCTCTTACTCCCACTATTCTCATTTCCTCTCACTTCCCATGCTCGTTATAATATTCCATCACTTCCACTTCCCCTCTCGAATCTCTCCTCGCTCCCCCTACTTCCTCTACTTCCCCTTCTCTTATAGTCCCTCTCTTTTATTACTTTCACTCTCATCTATTTCCGTCACTTCCCATACTTCCTCACCACTCACTTTTCATATCCTCCCCCCTAATATTCTACCACTTCCACTACTTCTCTTGGCTAACAAAGTGAAGATATTTTTCCACTGCACGTTAATTGAGTAAATCAATCCCCTTCCCGTATTTTCCCACCTCTCACTTCACCATTTACAACCTTTCTTTACATTCTTTCTCCTCTATTTGCGCCTCTCCTCGCTTCACCAGATAACACTCCCCTTTTCCTAGTTCCTTTCTCCAGCCCTCACTTCCACTTCCCTACTCAGGCTCATTTCTGAGCATTTCTTCTATTTCCGCTCACTTATACTTACTTCAACTTCTTTCCTCTCACCTTTTCCTCACTTCCCCTACTTTCGCACCCCTCACTTTGACTACTTCCCTTCAGCTCAGTTTCCCTCACTTAACTGACCTACACGCCCCTCATTTCTCCTCACTTACCATATTCCCCCTAATGGTTCTTCATACTCACTAATTCCTCGCCCCTAGTTTTCCATCACTTTCTCTCCCCTTATCTACCATCACTTGCCCTACTTCCACTTCTCTCCATATCATGATTTCCACACAACTTTCCCTACTCCCCCTACTTCCTCTCCTCATTTTCCTTTATTATCCTTACTTTCACTCCTCTCATTTTCTCTCACTTTCCATACATCTTCTCCCCTCACTTCTCATACTTCCCCTAATATTCCTTGACTTCCCCTACTTCCCTTACACTCACGTCACATACTCCCTCTAATACTTCATCCCTTCCACTGCTTACCCTGCCCTAATTGCTCCTCACTTCCCTTACTTCTACTCCCTTCATTTCCTCTTATTTCCTATATTCTCCGTAATATTTCATCATCTTCAATACTTCCCCTCCCCTAATTTCCCCTCACTTCCTCTCTCTTTATTTCTCATAACTTCTCCTATTTCTACTTCTCTCACTTCCATCACTATTACTCCCCTCATTTCACCTTGACTCCTTTACTTCTACTTCCTTCATTTCCTCTCACTGCCCATACTTCCCCTCAAGTTACTTCCTATTCTCTTCCTAATATACCATCACCTCCACTACTTCCCTTCCCCTTATTTCCCTTCACTTTCTCCACTTCCACACCCCTAATGTCCCATCAGTTACCCTACTTTCACCTTCCTTATTTACTCTACTTCCCCCCACCCCCTACTACCTTTTCCCTACTACATCTCCCATGCTTGCCCACTCCCTTATTTCCCTTCACATAAACTACTTCCACTCCCCTCATTGCCCCTCACTTCTCATACTTCCCCTCCACCTCAATTGGTTCGAAGAATTCACTTTTTGATTTGACGCGTAGTTTTGTTTTATTCATAAAAAACAACATTAAAAATGAAAAATAAATTTTTTTGGACAAACGACACAAGCAACGAAAAATATTAGACAACAGTTTTTCAATAAAATGTTTGATAACAAAATTGTTTTCAAATTAGATCTAAAAATTTGCATTCAACCTTTTTTTCTCACGAGACGCGTGATGAGAATGTGTTCGTTAAAGTCGAAGGAGTTTTAACAAAAGAGAATTCACAATCACTAAATTTCAATTGTCGATTCTAGAAATTGCCATAAGACTTCCTGGAAATACAAATTTCTGCGGATACTTCATTACATCTAAAGTAAAATTTCTTATTTATTAACAAAGTTTAAACTTTTCTTGTCTAACTTTTCTGTGACATCATTTCTTTAAGAGACTATCAAATTTATTGAAACTGGTCATAGATAATTGTATAAATAATTA
Organism: Andricus grossulariae; assembly: GCA_011634705.1. Classification (NCBI taxonomy): domain Eukaryota; kingdom Metazoa; phylum Arthropoda; class Insecta; order Hymenoptera; family Cynipidae; genus Andricus; species Andricus grossulariae. The sequence goes on along the minus strand of JAABKJ010007545.1, from coordinate 280,883,826 downwards.
ATTAATAATAATTTTTAGTGTATTAGAGTAAAACAACAAAAATTGCTCATGATATTATAAACAAATTAATAAAAAAAGTCATTTCTTCGTGATTCACAATGATTGGCTATTCGAAATTTGGTTTCAAAAAATTTCATTTAAATCGAATAAATAACTTTTTATAAATTTATACTTACCTGCTGGAAATTAATGTATCTTTCGTGGTATCAGACCATTTTTATAATCCCAGTTGTTTAAATAATGCGCAAATAAATAAATAAGAAAAGAAAAATTGAATGCATTTTTTTGCATAAGGAAAAATTTCTGTCTTATCCTTTATTATGAATCTAAAATACTTGCAATTCAGCTAATTCCATAAAGGCAAAATGAGTCAGGCAAACAATTTAATTTAAAAAAAAAACGCATTTTTTGACCGACAAATACGATTTTTTAACCAAAAAGTTGAATTTTCAATGAAAACAAAAATTTTTTTCAACAAAAATGGAATAGTTATAGTTTGAACTTAAGAAAATAATTTTTCTCAAATTATTTTAATTTATAATCGAAGAGGCGAATTTTCAACTGAAATGATAGTATTTAGCTTAAATTTTATAATTTTAAGAAATATTTTAATTTTAATTAAAGAAATAATTTTTATTAAATCATTAATTTATTCAATTAATTCTTGTAATATTGAATTTATTGTATTTATTGATTGAATAATATTGATAATTTTTATCAATAAAATAATTATACAACTTAAAAATATTTTGATATATAAATTTACTTCAATTTCAAAATTAACAAATGCTATTATTAATGAGGAAAATAGTAATCAATTAATTATTCTTCAAAAAATAATTATATACAATGAAATTATTATTTACATTTTTTAATTTTGAAGAATTAGGACAACTTTGGTTTGAAAGCCAAAATTTTTGTACAAAAGTGTCCCTTTTTTTGGTTAGTCAATTCAGTGAATTTTTAACCAAGAATATTAATTAGATTAATTAATTAGTTAGTTGAGGTCTCAACCAGAAAGGATACTTTTTAACAAAATTGTTTGATTTGGAACCAAATAATGGAATTTTCAAGCAAGAAGATTCATATTTTATCAAAAAAGATAAATTTTTAACAAACTACATCGCATTTTTTTAAAACAATTTGAAGAAGTCGCACAATCCGAACCCTGTATAAATTAGGAAACATATTTACAAAATTGACCTCGAAGAAAGTTGCACATAAAGTTTAAATTCTTAATTATTATTTATTTATTTCACCGACTTAATTGGAAAGATTCTAATAATATTAGGTATTATTTAGGTAATAATGTTTTGCATTTTCAAAAAGCGCGCTGTGCGACATCAGCGCCACCGAGCTACTGCGCTTGCGTTAGGGCCGCACGCTGGTTGGCTGCATTTGGCGCGCTAATCAAAATGTTTTTTAAAAACAATTTTTGTAATTGAAATAAATTATTGTTATAAAACGCACAATAATGCATTCGTATACTTGCAGAACATTTCTATACTTCAATTGCATTCTATAAAAAAATTCTATAATTTTATCTCTGGACTACTAATAAATAATTTCAAAAATCCCCTCGAAAACTGAATGTTTTAATCCTTATTCTTGATTCATTTGATGTACGAAGTAGTTTCTCATGATATATTAATTCAACGAAGGCTTTATAATTGTCAAATTGATTGGAAAAAAATATTTTAAAAACCTCGAGAATTCATAATTAGTTAAATTAATTTATGAACATTTCTCTCTTTGATTTTCTCCTTACTTTTTCGTTTTATACTTCAAAAAGTCGTTTTTGAAATAAATTATAAAACCTATCTGCAAAAGAAGGCAATTTGAGCTATAATTGTTTGAAAAATTTTTTGTGTGTAAAATGTTCGCTGTGATTTCTCCAGGAATAAATAAGCAAAGTCTTGAAAAAAAACTAGTTATTTTTTATAGAGACTAGGATGGGTGATAAATAAATGAAGGAATGTATATTAGAATAGAATATAAAATTTTTATTTATTCATGTGAATAAAGTCGAGTAAGTACAGTGACACGATTGAATATTTATAATTAACTCACGTAATTTTTTGCGTTTAAATAGTGCAAATGAGGTCGATTAGTTGATTATGATATCACAATTCTCAGGCTTCACGCAAATATTGTACCTCTTTTTCAGTATGTATCCTTCATTACACTTGCAGCCTGGTGCGCAGCCCTGTTAAAATATAATTTCATAAAATCCTCAATATAAAACAAAATTGGATTTTGCATTACAACTTTAATAATTTATAAAAAGTAAGAAAAACCTCGCATTGCTGAACAGTTTGAAAATTAGCTTACAAAAATATACGTTGGAATTTTAGAGAATTTTTGAGTCAATAAAATGTGTTTTGAAAAAAGTGGCACTAACATGGTTTTGTGAAAAAACCCTTCAAGCATGAGTTCAAATTTCTTTGAATATACCGCTGAAAGTTAATGGCGTCTCTCGTATACCACAAGCTGCTGCGCATGCGTTAGGGCCGCGCGCTAATTCGCTGCAGTTGGCGCCCAATTTAACATGGGTATTGAAAACAATTCTTTCAATTCAAATAATTGTTTATTATAAAATGTTCACGAATGTATATAAACACTATAACTTTTGATTTCAGGCAATAAAAAAATTTGAAACACAATGTTTGCTAAAAAACAGCTTATTTGCATTAAATTCCAAAGACTAACGTATATTTCATTAAATTTTTTGAATAAATACAATTTATATACATCCTTGTGCATTTTATAATAATAATCTATTTTAATTACAAGGATTGTTTCTCATACCTATTTTGAATTGCGCGCCAACTGCGGTCAATCAACGTGCGGCCCTAACGCAAGCGCAGTAGTTCAGAGAGGTAACATTGGCAGCACTGCCGTGACTCCCTGCTTTCACGATTTTTCCTTTATGAATAAGTGAATTATGACTCTAATTTATTGCAAGTTTCATGATTTTTTTGACTGATATTATTTTTTGTGCCTATAGTAGTTTATTTAAAATGGGTAAGTTTTAGCTTAATATTAAAAAATAAGGTAATCGTTGAAAGGAAACTGGTAAAAACGGACTTTTTAATTTTTTTTTTGCTTTAGAACTAATTTTTAGGGCTTTTAGACTGAAATTTTATCATGATTTTTTTTGAAGAACGAGAATAATGGAGAGAATTTTGCCTTGAGAATTTTGAAGATTTCAAGAGAATAAAAAATTTCTTTTCACACTCCCGGTAAAATTTAAATAATATTTTACTTGGTAAATTGATTTTAAGAGAATATTAAAAAATTATTCTCTAAAATTTCGAAAAATAATGTAGAAAATTTTTCAATTCTGCACGTTTATAACATTTTACAAAAAATTCTTGTTAGTTTAAGAAAAATTGAGAAGTTCCGCTAAGATTTCATAAAATTTTAAACAAAATGTCGATTTCATTATATTTAAAAAAATCGATTTTTAAAAATTTCCAAGAAAAATTTCGAATCTTTATAAGAATGAAAGGTTTCAAGAGAATGAAAAACTTTTTTAGATAAAATTGAACAAGATTTTTAAACATTTCGAAAGATTTACAAAATTTTGAGAAAAGTATGTGGAAGACTTGAAGGCAATTTTATCATTTTGACGAATTTAAAATTTGTTTTAGGAAAAATTGTACTTATTTTATAAGACATTGAGAAGTTTTAAAAAAAATTCAAAGATAATTCAAACGTTGGAACGATTTCAAGACATTTAAAATAAAATGTAGATTTTTGAAGATTTTGAAAAAAAATCTTTTTAGTAATTTTAAAAGGTTTCAAGAGAATAAAAGTTTTATTTTAAAGATTTCATAAGATATCCAAAATTGTCAAAAAAGAACCTGGAAGAATTTAAAGCAATTTTTTTAATTTTTCAGTTGGAAATTTTTTTTGGAAAAATTCGAAGCACCTTAGAAGATATTGAGATGTTTTGAAGAAATTTCAAAAAATTATTCTGAAAAAGAATGTCGAAGATTATAAAGCAAAAATGTTGAGTTTAGCAAGATTACGAAATTTTTAAAATTTTTCAAAAAATGATTTTTTGGTTTGAAAAATTAATTTTAAGATAAAATTGAAAATTATTTCTTTTTAAATATCCAGAATCGAATCTGGAAGACTTTAATGCAATTTTTTCTATTTTGCAGAATTTTGAAAACATTTGAGGAAAAATCTAACAAATTTTAAGCTATATTCAGAAATTTTAAACAATTTCCAAAATAATTTCAAGAAATTTAAAACAAAATGTCGATTTTGGAAGACTTCGAAAAAAGGAGCTGTTCAAGAGTTTTGAAAGCTTTCAAGGCAATAAAAAAGGTTTCTTCTAAAGATTCCTGGAAAAACTGTACATGATTTTTTATTAAAAAATATTAATTTCAAGGGAAAACTGAAAACGAGTTTTGAAAATTTCCATCATTGTCGAAAAAGTGTCTGGAAGATACTAAAGCAATTTTTGTTGCTAGATTAAAAAAATATATATTTTTTGAAAAGATTTCAAATATAATTTCAAACTTGAAATAATTTCAAGAAAATTAAGGAAAAATGAAGAATTTGTAAAATTTTCAAAAAGAAAAGGTTTTTTAAACTTTTGAAGGGTTCCAAAAGAATAAAAAAATCTTCCTAAAATTAGTGGGAAGATTTAAATAATGTTTTAAATGGTAAATTAATTTTGAAAAAACATTTAAAAGTGGATTTAATAAGATTTCGAAAACTGACGAACACTAATCTCGAAGATTTTTTGGTAAGATGTTCTTATTTTGCAGGATATAAAATGATCATCCAAAATTCCTAAATATAATGTAGAAAATTTTAAAGCAAAATTTTTCAATTTTGCAAGATTACAAAATATCAGAAAAAATTCGTGTTAGTTAAGAAAATTTTAAATAGTTTTGCAAAGATTTCATTAAATTAAAAAAAAATAGATTTTTAAAGATTTCAAAGGAACAATTTTCTAAAGATTCATAGGATATTTAAAATCTTATTTTTTTATTTCAAAAAATTATTTTAATAGAATATTCCAAAAGATAACTAAATTATGTTCAAGAATCTGAAAGATTGTTGGGAAATTGTTTCTATTTTGCAGGATTTTGAATGATTTCCTAAAATTTCGAAAATTTCCTAAAATTTCAAACAATTTAAAACGAAATGTAGATAATGAAAATTTGGCAAAAAGAAGAGTTTTAAGAATTTTGAAAGGTTTCAAGAGAATAACGATGATGAAGAAGAATTGATGCAACGCTTCCAGAAACAAAGAAAAATTATTTCGAAACGTCAAAAATTCAAAGTTGGTGACAAAGTTCGATTCAGTAAGTATAAGAACATTTTTGAGAAAGGATATACACCCAACTTTAGAACAGAAATATTTATTGTGGATCGGATCACGGCAACTAAACCAGTAACATATCAGCTAAAGGACTATCGGGATCAACCTGTCGCTGGAGGTTTTTATCAAGAGGAACTTTTAAAAGTCAAGTACACAGACATTTACCTTATGGAACAATTCATTAAGAGACGTGGTAATAAAATCTATGTCAAATGGCTTGGGTTTGACAGTTCACACAATAGCTGGATAGATAAAACAGATATGTAATAAAGTTAAAGTAACGTTAAGCTAATGTTAAAGTAACGTTAAGCTAACGTCAAAGTAACGTTGAGCTAACGTTAAAGTAAAGTTAAGCTGACGTTAAAGTAACTTTAAGCTAACGTTAAAATAACGTTGAGCTAGCATTAAAGTAACGTTAAGCTAGCGTTAAAATAACGTTAAGCTAACGTTAAAGTAACGTTAAGCTAACGTTAAAGTAAAATTAAACTGAGCTTCAAAACTATTGTTAAAGTATCATTAAACTAATGTTGATCTAACATCAAAACTAATGTTAACAAATTTATGTATGTAATCAGATGTAAGCTTTTATTAAATAAAAACATATGAAATGTATATAAAAAATCGTTCATTTATTCATGTTTTCACAATCATCATCAATCCCGACAATGTCTTTTATCGACTTATAAACTATTTACAATATGTACGCCGATTTATAGGTTAATTATTTACATTGGTATCATTATCCTTGACCTTATAATGGCCCCAAGCTAGCGTATCAGTGCTTTTAGGCAAAAGATACCGTTTATCATGGAAGGGGCTTGAAGCCATTTTTAACTGTTTAGCCGTGTCAACCTAATGAAGAAACGATCTAATGATATACTGCATTCTAGCTTGAATCGCAGCATTTCTCAAACAGTCAACGTAGTCATTAAAGTTGACAGATTTCTCTACAACACCTGCTTTTATACTTTTGGCCTCTTTTACAAAATCTTGACCATTCACGCGGATGCTGTACATCTTACTACTCAAGCCAAAAAATTAATTAATGACCCATCCACTGCACTCATCTTTCATGAGGCCTAGAATTTTTTTGTTGACTTGAGTCATACCGTAAAGGTTATTTACAGGATAATCGGATGTTTTCGAAATGTCCAGCACACTAAGTCCAATATATATTGGTTTTGTTCATCAAAACCTTAGTCTTCCTAAGTTCCACAGCCACTAGATCTTCATGGAAAATTGTTCGGCTGTGGAAATTAGGTCTGGATACGAAGGCTTCTGCTCCACACCTACCCGCCCACTTTGTCACGAGTTTAACATCTACATGTTTATGCACATTCTCCATTGTCTTACCGTAGACAGCATTGTTCATCAGTTTGAACAGGTTTTTCTCAAACTCTTTTTTAGCTGCAGCTCTCTTTTCTGTGTTAAAATCTATGTATGATTTCAACCACGGTGCTTGATTAAATTTAACAACGCGATGGATTTTAACAAGCTGAAGACCGTTTGCTAAAGCTTGTCTCAGTAAACGGTAAAGGAGAATGTGCTTTTATTTTGGTAGGAGGGTAGTTAGGAGTATCTCCTGCTTTAACCCTTCAAGCATGTAGCCAACAGGGGCATCATCGGGAAAATTAAAGTTGAAGCTATTGTCAACATTTGATACCCACTCGAACTCACCAAATGGAAGCCCTTGTGCCATTGCCCAACCATAGAGGTTGTTGGCGTCAAAATATACTATATAGATAATCTCACCATTGTCATTGTAAACTTCCCTATAGGGATTATTGGCGTTGGCATAACGGTTGGAGCATTAACTAACTCCACCCCTTATACCTAACTCAATAAACAGGACTTTATCAATGTTAGTGAGGAGTTCAAGCTTTACTGTAGTATATTTTTACGTGACATCTCAAGTCAAACCAAGAGTTGTATAATAATGTGCTGGATCAAAGCTATATGCTTTCAGACACTGATCACGGAAGTTTTTAAAGATATCTGCAAGTCGCAACACATCCGTTTTCATGTACAGATACACATAATCGCCAAGATTTTTGCAACTAAACTCAGACCGTACCCGTTTCGCATGCTCATAACCTTCATCGGAAATTGTAGAGTCATTTTATATGTTATAGAATTTTTCTTTAGGTGGTAGTTGTGTTTCTTTGAGCTTTTGCCTAGAGTCGAAGTACTCATATGGAAAAACTCCTTTGCGCGTTAACAATTTGATTTCTTCAGTACTTAAATTTAAAAAGACCACTTACTATTTTGTATTCGTCAAGGTATGATGCTAATTTATCTAGCGAAGAAGCCATAAAGCGGAATGAATCAATAAAGCGGAATTTTATCTTACTTTTTCTCTAACATTTTTCGTGAAGCTAATATACCTCTCTTTATTCAGAGGGAGTAGATCAATGCGACCTTGAAACTCAGTGGCTACTTCGCGAATAATCAAATAAGCATCATACCCACTCAAATTATGGAAGACAACGGGTACGGTTCGAGAATCTTTGTAATTTAGATTACCATCCTCATGAGCAGGCCCTCGGTATTTGCCAGTTAAATGTGAATGATCACGCACTTTCTCTTGGCCGGGTGCTATACTCTGCTCACAAATATGACAGGTAGTAGCTTCCCTAAAGGCAGCCTTCTGCTCAGTAGTCACGTTCTCCATAGGTAGGGGGAACATGAGTACTGTTTCAGCATCCTCTGCCAATTGTTGCAATTGGTTTTCAAACCATTTGACGGGATCAGCTTCATCTTCCGGGCATGCCTTATAGTCGGAAAGTGCGTCATCATAACTAAATTTTATGTAATAGCCTATGCTAAGTATCTGATGCTTTTGAAAGATCTCAGGGTTACTTATCTTTCCCTGAGATTCTTAAACGGGAAGCAACAGACACTCGCGATCGGCATACACGACAAACAGTACCTTTTCCTTATTTCTGTAGTTTGTGAACTCAATGATATTCTTTTCAGGTTTCGGTAATCTGATTCTACAATGATTCATCTTTTTACAGTTATCATTGTGTTCACACAACTTTTCTTTGGTTGAAAAATAATGGAGACATCGATAGCAAATATACTTTTTATGATCATGTTTAGATAGTTGTTTACCAACTAGTGCAGATAGATTTTTAATCCACATGTAGTGGAAATTCTAAGTATCGATGCCTTCATCATATATTTCAAACATATTATCATCAATGCTCTCATCAATGTAATCTTCTAGTACGTGTAAAAGATTAACATGTTGTTCCCTCTTTTGTGATGTAATATATAGGGGAACAACAGTGTAATCAAGATTTCTTCGTACAAGACCGTATACATTGATGGAGATGTTATTTTTCCGCTCAAACTTTGAGGCATTTTAAAGTTACAGGAAATTAAATAGCAGTAAAATATAAGCTATCTGCATACACATTATAATTAGAAACACGTTCAGGATGAATCTGTCTATCAGCTGGATATGATGCTGACAGAACAGCCCACTTAAAACAATGATTATCATTCTTATTTTCTACATTTATACATGCGGGCATTACCTTAATTGGATGAGGTAGGGGATTAAATGAACTAGCCCGCAAAGGATTATCTTTATTTACATTGATTTCCAGGTGTATGATTAAATGTAATGTCCAATCGGAATCAGTTTCCTGGAATTCTTCAACTTTTTTCAGAATTGGTTGTTTCATATATTCATTAAACCAATCATCTAACAATGTCGTCGGAAATATGTCATTAGTTTCGGCCAGAAATGTTTTTTTGTGTACAGACTGATCATCTTTCGTTACATGTCTAAATTTAGCCACTTGCACATCGTGAACTTTGACAGGCCCATACTTATTCAATACACATCGCATTCGTTCTTGAAATAATACAGACGCATCATTTAAAAAATTAGTTATATCTATATGCGCAAGATTTGTTACTAAATTAGTTTGTAGTCGACATTGGAATGTTTTGTCGGAATCGGCCCAGTGAAGGCGCTTGGTGATATCATCTTCTTCGTCAGCTGCTGCATCTACGGAACAACGGCTGCTCGAATGTTTTAGGAAAATGGCGCTCAGACTGATGACTCGATTAATTATGTGAAGGCATTTCTGCTTCTCAGATGTCCAGAAAAGGTCCTTCAGTATAGATTTTAAGGTATCTATATTGGCATGCATTGTCTTACCATGCGGTGAATGTATTCATTCTTGGAGTCGCCATCTGGTAAATCTGGGAGTTTAGCTTACTGCTTCTTCTGCCCAGATGATGAGTAACTCACATTCATCCAGGGAGATGGTTCGATGCTGCTTTGCTGGCCTCTGCTGCTTCCGCTGCTGCTCACAACACATAGGACGCACTGGGGCGACACACAGGATGTCGGTAAGGTACGGACATATTGAGAATCAATTCAACGGATGATAGATGCATTACCGACTGTCGATACATTGATATTAGTGCTGGCAGAAAGTACGGTGTGACGTCATCAGTTATTTACACCCGATTGATTTAGCAGGCTTCTCATATAGCGACTGACACTCCATCTGTGGCTGGAGATGTGCATTATCGATGGTCCTTTTTTTAACCACCCAAAGTAAAATGATAATATAAAAAGTTACCGACTTACCTGGTTCACCGACTGATGGTTACATTGTTAACTTGCTTACCGACCGATGGTAAAATGATCATATACAAAATTATCGACCTTCCTGTTTTATCGACTGACGGTAATATTGTTCCCTACCTTATCGGCAGATGGTAAGATAATAATATGAAAAATTATTGACCTCTATGTTTTATCTAATGACAGTAAAATGTACATAGTAATACCTTACCGACATATGCTGAAATGCTAATATGAAAAATTACCGACTTACCTGTTTTCCTGACTGATGGTACTAAACTGTTTTGTCAATCAATGGTCACTTAGCACGGAACCGAACCTTACAATGTTAACTCAGCAGGAATCTCCATTGCCAACCTCACTGTTTTACCTACTTAGCATGAAACAGAGCCTTACATTTTATCGACCTTTCTGTTTTACCGACCGATGGTACAATGCTATCACAGCAGAAATCTGCATCACCAACTCAGCTGTTTTACCGACTGTCGGTAACTTAGCGTGGAACAGAACCCTCCCCTTTTCGGCGGCGTCATCTGTTGGTGTCGGCAACTCGCGACGGTGGCGTTGTTTCTCGGTAAGTGGAGCAGCACCCCTAGCCCTACTGCTACTCTAGCTGCTCGTGGGAACAACAATGGCACAACCAAAACACTAAAAAGTTGTAAATGTGGTTCAAAACAATCGAACGCGCAAATTACCCAACGTTGGGTCGGCAAACATTTCCGATGATCCTAGAGTTCGGGGTGCTGAAAATAATTTAGATTAAACCCGACGATCAACCGGCGAAACACCCAGATTGAGTGGACGAATCAACTCAAGGATGACTTGCTAGACTGCTAGAATGCCAGAATTATCCCTGTTCACGGAGGCTTTATGGCGCGTATGCACACTCTGTGGTGCCAGAAATACCCAGAGCTTCAGCGCGTTTCGATTCGATCATTGCAAAACCAATGTTCCTGCCTCTGCAAAAGCGGATATGTACGCGGAGCGCCTTCCCAACCGCTGTTTGATCAAGCTGCAGCCGGATATGAGGAAGCGACATTAAGATCAACCGAGGAAAGCAGGCACCTTCTGGTACATGATCAGGATTTCAGCACCAGAAGAAACATTAAAATGCAAGTTCCTGCTAAGCCCCAAGATCTAGCTGAAATGAATGCTGAGATCCTCTTTTAAAAATTGTCAGGAACCACGAGATGTCCTTTTCTCGCATTCGGAGGATAGGTACAGTTACGGCGAAACCTCGGAAAGTTCTTTTACATCTTTCTGAGTTTTCTGAAAAACCTCGTTACAACTCCCCCGGGCCTAGCCGAAGCCTGCCGGCTTTAGTTACTCGCACGGTGGCCTCATCTCCCCTCGATTAGCTCTTTTAGCCCACACTCTAGTGTGACTCCTTTAAAAGGAAACCTTAGCAAGCATGTTACAGTGGGGGGGAGGGGGGGCGAAATTGTAGCTGGTCTACTGTGGGTCCTCTACCAGGTTTTCCCAGATTCGCCTGGCTCTCGTTTCCAGACACCTGCTTTATTCAGGGACCCGCTTTCGACACTATTCTGGTAGTTGGCAAATGTATTCCAAATAAATTAACAACATAAATTCAGAATACGAAAATCAAACAGACTAATGAAAAACGTTGTGCCAATCTGTCTCCTGTCGGGAAACCAAAAAAGGGAAAAAAACTTGGCAGGGAACCCCGCCAACAAAAAAAAACAAAGTCTTAGGGTCCCTCATGCGAAGTATCTCCGAGTGGGGCACACGTGTTAGCGGTGTCTTTCTGCAGTTTCCCGGAAACTTTCCTACCAATTATCCGTCTTCCGTCCCTAACTCATATGCTGATGGTCCTAAAACGCGGACTACGACGTATGGTCCCTGCCTTTTACCCTCAAATCCTCTGGTTATCCCCTTTTGGGCTGAGCATGTTACTTGTGCTTTGTGCATGACTCTGTCCTCTCCCTAAACACCGCGTGTCGTCGCCTTTCATCGTAGCTTACGTGTTGGCGATCGAACGCATTTTCATGCTGTGAGGAGATTAGATCCTGGAGCTCATTCAGCTTAACCATTCTTTGCCTCCACTTCTCATGATCAGGTGGGGGCAATTCGGGTGGTGCTTCCACCCTTCGGCGCAGGTTATTGTACGGCTCTGGTTCTCTACCTAGATTGAAGTAGGCTGGGCTGACCCCCGTGGTACTGTGCACGGCCGTGTTGTAGACGAACCTAAAATCCTTAAGGTATACTTCCCACTGCCGATGATCATGTGCTACGTATGCGATGATCATTGATTTGAGGACCCGATTCACTCGCTCCACAGGGTCCGCCAGTGGATGGTACACCGGAGTAAACGAGTGCCGAATTTCGTAGGTCTCTGTCAACCCTTGAAACGCTTGGTTCATGTATTCTGTTCCGTTATCCGGCACGAGCACATCCGGTGCCCCTCATCGGTTCAGAATATGGTCCTCGAAAGCTTTGATAATGGTCTCAGCATTAGCTCTTCTTATGGAAGAGAGTTCCACCCATTTAGTGTAGAGGTCCTCGAATACCACCAAGTATTCGAATCTCAGTGCTGTCTCTGGCCAAGGACCCATCAAGTCGGTGGCCACTGCGGTCCAAGGCTGCTACACTACCCTGCGGCCCATTAGACCAGCTGTAGGTCTCTGATCAGCCTGATTCTCCTGATTTCTCTTGCCGGGAATTCTGTTTTTCTCTTACTTTCGTTCTTGTACTAAGAACGATGGTGTCTTTCGTTTATACTGTACGGCTTATCGGGATCTTGTCCGCCGAAGACGACATTGTGTCTGTAGGGGCAGAATCGCCTCTTGAGCCATCCCCACTACTGCCGGTTCCATCGGCTTGGGCCTGATCTGTTCCAATGTGTCTGTCGTCTTGTGGGGTCAATCCAGGACAAGAGGAAGAAGGGTTGACCCTGACGCTTTCTCCCTCTTTCGGTTTCCCGGACAACGCCCGGACAATTTATACTCTTTAGTGGTCACTTCTTCTTTGCCGCATCGACGACAATAATTGCGCCTTCGGTTTTTCATACAACCGATCTGGAAGTGACCTTTCTGTCGACATTCCAGCACTCTACTTCGGAATCATCCCCTATTTCATTAGAGGTGGATGACCCGGCACCTATTTTCCCCGCTGGTGTCAACCCTTCTTCCGAAGTACTTTCCGAACCTTACTGGTACCGAGGACCCCTGGCATTATGCCTATTGGCCCCCTCGGTCCGGGAGTTGCCTCACGGTTCGTCCTTAACCGTGTTGGCTCCTGTTCCACGCTTCCCGACTCGCATTGCCGCGATAAGCGTTTTAATCTGGTTTGCCAGCTCAGACGTGTTCTGTGTAGTATTGCTATCAGCTGAAGTCAAGGTAATAGCTGTCACGGAACTGCTCTTTTTGGGCTGTGTCCCCTTCCCTTTATACGCATATTCTGGTATAAGAGACTTCTCCGGGGACAGAGGGGCTATATCTCACCTATTGTGGATATTACGTGCTCTTATTCCGCTGCCAGGACCGTCAGACCATTGTCGTCTGTAAATTCATAACGTCTGACGGCCCTTCTAAAATCGGATCCGAGGTTTGCGTCTTAACCTGTTCATTTGGACCTCGAGATCCATTGGCCTAGTCGAGAGCTGGTAAAGCCCGTACATGCATGTCAGGTAGTCTGCTACCGGTCCCTCTTGGCCTTGCCTGCGTGATAGGATTTGCTCTTCTAACCTTTCTTGGTAGAACGTGTCTGCGAAGCGGGCTTGAAAATGCAGCTTGCACTGGTCCCGCGTGTTCCATCTTAATTTGTTCTAACGGAACCAGTGCCACGCAAGGTCTTTCAAGAGGAAGAGCATTGCAACTAACAGCTCCTCGTCTGTGAGGAAAGAGGCGGCTCTGCCCTCTATGACCCTCCACAAGAAGATGTCCACACTTGAGCCCTTTTGTCCGTTGAAACTGACCTTCCACCCTTCCGCGATTCTTGTCACGTCTCTCGGTTTTCTGAGGGGTCGCATGGAGCCTCGTCCCCGTGCCTTAGCATACCCGTGACTCGTGGTGGCTTCCGGTTCATATTCACGCGGAGCTCTTGGCCCAAGCGCGTATGTCGGTGCGTAGCCCTTGTACAGCGGTCACTACTCTCAACCGTAAGAGTACCTGTTCTGAGGGGCGCGACTCTGCTCCCTGTTCTGCCGCCATGGTTCCCGATACGACCCATCCTGTCTCTGTCCGGTCGTTGGTACGTATTTCCTTCTAGTGTTCTGGATATGACTAAAACTCGCGCCTTGGTATCGTCGCGCGGGCTCATGCCCTCCATACCCTGTGTCGTACCCTGTGTCTACAAATTCATGTGGTCCGTACCTATCGTAATTTTCTAATCTGCCCCTAGTGTGAACTAATCGCTCTTGCTCGACCTTTCTTCCCCCTGGCTACGGTTGAGTTCGTGTGATGGAAGAGACTCGATGCTGGGTAGTGGTGGGTGGTCCGGTCCGTTCAGGGCTCCTCACTTTCCCATAGCCTGTGTTCAGGGTGGTGATACGGAGCAAATTCTCGCGCGTGTGGCTGCGGGTAATTCTCTGGGCACCGATAGCACTCTGAATTTGTGGTCCGGCCCCCGTATTCATGTTCGTAATGCTTTGGCTTGTTATTTAATCGGACTTTGTGGCTCCGGCGCACCAGTTGTCTTGTGGGTGCGTGTCTCTAATTATCGCGGTGGTGAAAATCGGCTGCGATGTGGTCACTAGTGGGGCAAACGTTAGGGCACTTACTGTCGGTGAGTAGTATACTGTCGTGCCGATTATCCCGCTTGCCCAGGGTGTTGTCACACTCCGGCTCAGTGGCACTGAGGCTTGATACTCCCAATCTCTTTTCAGCAGGCCCTGAGCCCTACCGTAGGCGTGATACCTACTTACTGCCCCTTGGTGGTGCCATTGCTCCTTTATCCCCTCTGCACATGTCTCTGCTGGAAGGTGAGGTGTAGGTTGGTGAAAACGCGCCCCTCAAAGCTTGACCTCCCCCCATCCCTGGGCATTATTGGTGTCTTCGGGGGGGAGGGGAGTCGTTTCCAACATTGTAAAGGGTTGGTGAAACTCAATTCGCTGTCTTGGAACCTCAGGTGGGCTCGATACTAATTCTTCGGTTCCTTGGTGCTGTAGTACGTTCTCCAGGGGATCCTCGTCCTCTGGGTACCAGAGTACCGCCTGGTTACCCCCTTGACCCGCGAAGTATCGTCCCATTCGCTCGCGTAATATCTGGTCTACCCCGCATGTGTTTAGGTGCAATTTCCTTGGAATTGCAGTGAGGTCTTCCCCGGATAGGCCGTTTGCCCAACTCGGTAGCAGGGCCACTATCACGCCAAGATTGGCCCTAGGTCGTCCAGTCTGACCCTTGATCAGCCCTTCCGACGCTGCTCCGGTTACAGACTGTGTTTCGCTATTGGCTGGACTTTCCGGTAAACCGGGTTCTTCCCGCATATCACCTTGTCTCGGTTCCCCCTTCATAGGGTCGTAAGAATCCATTATGCTATCATATCTAAAGTCGCCTACCTCCAAAAAGAAAAAAAATGTGACCTGGGAAATTCTGAAACTGGTGACGTTTTCCTTTATTCCCTTGAATTTATTTCGGACTGCCGAAAATTACCTTACATTCCCGAAAAACTCCTAACCTTGCACGCCCCTCTCAGAATTATTCGAAAACTTTCCAAATTCTGATACCTGTTCTTACCCGTCCGTAAAAATTCGCAAAATTTCTTTAAAGAAAAAATATCATCAAAATATTCCTGATAAAAAAATTGGAAGGATGAAAAAATAAATAAAAAGTGCCAACACGCAAATTTCCTACTCTTTCCGAGGTCTTATTTGATCTTCTTTCGATAAACTCCCGAAAGTACCACCAAGTCCACTTAAATTTCCGGTAATTTCTTTTCAAGTGTCGAAAAATTTCGATACTGTCTGAAAGTTCTTAAAATTACCTAAAAAGAAAAAAAGTCTCGAAAGTTGTCGTATAATTCTTAAATTCATCAAGTTTGCAAAGAATTACTTGAAATATGTTTTTTCCTGATTAATTAATTAATTATTTAAATAAAATTTACCCATTTAAATTTCTGTTTCAGTTTTTGATAGAGAAAGTCTGGATTCAATTTATTCTGCGCAAATATTCATTACCTGATTTATTTGCGCAAAAAGAAAAATTATAATACCAAGTTAAGAGGGGGTGGTGCTGGTTTATATAAGCGAGAGGCAAGCAAATATCAGAAAACAGAAAATTACTACTAGTCATAATGAGCAGACAGAAATATTCTATTCCTAGTCGGTCGTTTCTGTCTGTTTACCATTACTTTCAGATCGCCTCTTCTCTCTCACCCCGTTCGTGTCATCATGTGAAGGCCCAACGTTGGGCGCCATTCTATAACCAGGTTTTCCAAGTTCTTCGTGTCCTCAACGGTTAACGACGTCCTGGCCAAGGGATGGCCCAGGACTGGAAAACCAAGCTATAAGAAATAGCTGCCAATTACCTTCCAGCCGCGACACAAAATACCGAAGTAAACCGAGTTCATGAGTCACACCCTTTTGACTCACGAACAACCTACGAAGCTTGTTATTTTTCTTTGTTCAGGCGCCAGATAGGTTTCCCTATCCGAGCCCCGCCGGTTCCGGTCCTGTCGCAACTGCCAAGTCGACTTGCTGACGCCCTATCTAGCACAAGACGAGAAGAAGGGTGGGATCACTTGAGAGACAGAGAATTTTTCTAAGAGAGTGACGGTGATCAACTTACTACTTTTCTTTTAAAAATCAGAACAAAAACAATATTTATTAATTTGAAATCTCTGCATTAAAACTTATTCAATCGAAAAAATAAATTATCCTGGTTTAGTTCGTGCGGTGACAGAAGTGGCTGACCGGTCGCCAGAGAGACCCGCTACACTTCGAAATGACCGCCCGAGACGCCGCGTTCGCACCACGTCGTCCGACGTACATTGCCGCGTGTCCACACCAATGGTTCTCCTAAGGAACGCCCGCCTCAACTGTCTGTCGTCGGGCTTTGAGTCAGGCGTGTCCCACTTCCGGGTGTCGAGGGAGTATCGGATGGTCGGCACTACACTTAACTTTTAAAACACGCGTTCTTAAAGAGTCACACCGAGTGCGGGTCGAATAAGGAAACCGAAAGCACTGAGAAGGTTAACAATGAAACCACGTACCTTGAAGCCAATGCGCGTATTCCTCTTTTCTTGGGTCGATTTTCCTTTTTTGAATTAGTATTTGCTTTCCTCCAAGTATATCTTAATTTGCCTCGGTTCCTGAGAGCGTACCGCCGCCAAGCCAAAAACACAAGTGACAAGTCCCGCGTTCCTCTCCGCTTCCTTGCTTCTCGAACCTTGCTAGTTTCGTGTCGAGGCTGTCGATTGATCGGTTGGAGTGAAGAAGGCTTGCTTGGCGATCCCAGCCAATGGGTGACTTCATACCTTTGCTGCTTGCTTCTCATTGGTCCTCAGCTGGTGCCGAAAATTCGATAACGAACATGGTTCGTTTCTCGAAGTCAAGAAGAACTACGTCAGGCCTCGAGTGGATTCGTCTGAGTTCTCTGGCTTTCAACTGCAAAATCTGAACTTGATCTGGTTTTGTCCGTAATTTATCTTTTTATGACCGAAATTTATCCTGTCATGTAAGGTGCTCTCAGTGCAGTGGGATAAATTTTAAAATTCTATTTGAATTCTGAATGTTCTATTTCGATGTGATAATAAGATAATGTTCTAATATGAAATAAACCTGATTATGAATAGCCATAAATATAGTAGACTTATTCAGATAACGGATTTGTTTCTAATTTCTAATAAACCTAAGAAATATATATGAAGTAGTAGTATGAAGACTAAATTTGATGTTTGGCTGGACGCCTTTCGGTTTGCACTTTTAAAGAAAATTCCTGCAGCCTCTGAATGTCGTGCAAGTTTTTAATTGGTTCTGATTTCTTTCTAATAAGTTTTTCCTTCTATGCCAGAATGTCTTATGTACTGCTTTTTGGATTCTAATGGATACATTTCAGACAAAAATTCGTGACTCGTAGAATTTTGTACCGATACGGAACTATTTCGCGGAGTTGTAAAAAATTCTGTATGAACACTTTTAGGATTCAACTATTTATGTGATCATGATTCGAACTACGAAGAAAACAATTTCAGCTTCCTCTTTAACTCAATATACTTTTTGGTTCTGAAATACTTTCGAACATCGTATCACTATGAATTTTTTTCCATAGCGATTAGGTTAGAATACAAATATCGCTGCATCTATTATATATTATACTACTATATTTACCAATAAAATTGAGGATGAGTGATAAGGTGTAGATCAGAGTATAAGCGATCAACATTTTTTTCAAGTAGAGAAAAACTTGAAAAATGTATAATTGAAGAATTTGGTTAATTGTGTAACTAATGATTATTCTAGTTCTTCATTGCAGATAACACAATGCATAGTGTAGTTGTTGTATTATAGATTATTTTTGTCATAGGCATCAAGGTTTTCTTTCAGATTTATTTATATTTCACAACTCAGTTTGTGGACAATAACGTGATAGTGTTCTAAGTGCGTATAATGATGCACTACCTAATGTAACTTCTTTAAAGAATTGGAAGGATGGATTTCATTCCCTCACATATATGCGATCAAATGTTTTACAAATGTTTGAACAATTTTTAATTCTTGAACTTTAATTTTCTACCCGAATTGGTCCAGGTGGGGCAAGTTAGACTTATGTGGCAAATTTAGGGATGGTGAAAAATTAAACTTTCAAATTCACATGCTACTTAGAGAATATATATATTTTTTACCGATTTTACCATGTGGAATTTACAATTCTAGCAGTGATGAGGTAGAATGTACCTTATTTTTTTAACTGAGAACGTCGTTTCAAATTTATTTGCCGAGAATTATCATTGACTTTCGCTTCGACTGATATCCCGACCGACTCCACTCATCCCCGCTTATTTCCGTGCCGCGTGATCGCAATGTTCACTTGACTGTAGCTTTTGCAATCTTCGGTGCGTGGCGCACGCTTGCCGCGGTGATTACCGAATGTGACATTTGAATCAAAGGTAGCACGAAGAATGTAAATAATTTTAACCCAGGTAGTTAATTATAGAGGAGGATGCAATTTCAGCTCCAAATTGTGATACACATCCCTGCTAACGCTTAAAATAAATACTAACATTCAAATAATGCCATGGCATAAGGAATGAAGTTTTAAAATAATTACATGATTTGCTATAAGTGATTTTTCACGCTTTTTTTGTTGCTTGGGAGCGGCAAGTGTAACTAAAATAGCCAATAGTATCCCAAATATAATTGTACGGGTATAATAGATTAGAAATTCCAAAAGCGTAGGAAATATTTCTGTTGGTTATTAAGAGAATGACACAAGAAGAAATACATTTTTTTATTGCAGTTTTTTGTTTTCTTTGGCTATAGAAAGTTTTTTAAACATTGAAACTTCAAGCTTCCATGTGACAAGGGAAAATATTAACCGATGAAAGTTTGTTTTGAAAATTTTTCAAATAAATTCATGCGATCATACTTTTTCAATGATATTTTTTCTCTTCGTGTAGAAGTTTCTTATTTTTCTGGAATCACATGTTTTAAACAAACCGATAAATGAGAATTTGACATAAGATTCATTTATACCTTACCTTACCTTGTTAGTCAAAATAATTCATCGATTAATTCAAAACAGGCCTCCGTAAAGAATAGTAACCCTGGGCTGACACTGATACCGGCGACTCTTTTTATCAGCAAAAAAAAGCGTAAACAAAATTTCTTAAGCTATAGCGAAGCTTTCTGTCACAATTTCTATCAACATCCGTCTCTATGAATACCCGCAAAATTGATTTTCATGGTGAAACCATGAAAAACCCATAAAAGTCATAATTTTGCGAACTTATCTCGGTAGATGAAAAAAATTTGTTCAAATAAACCTAATCAACAAGCGCATTGGTGGGCTATTTTCCGACGTACTAGCTTGATTCTTTCAACGTAATCAAATTTCAAATACTAATTTATAAAAATTTAGGGATATTTCAATGACAATCGACAGTCATTTTTTAGAGCAATGTTTTGAACATATTTGTATTATATCATGTATTTATAATTAAAAAAATTCCACTATTCACCCAGGAATTATTTAATGAAAGTTTTACTGCTTGTTAATAAAAATAGGCAATGAGTGGTTTATAAGTTTATACCATCTATTTTGGTGATTTTTAACTCTTTTAATAGGAGTAGAAAAAATTTTCCCTACTACAATTTTGATGATTTTTTTCATGCAATTTTCATTAATCGTAACCCTTATTTTGGAAAAATAAATATTCAGCTTAAAAAATAAGAGTAAAAAATGAATTCGATTTTTTTTTCATAGAAGGCCACTTTTTAACTCATTTTTTAAGCTTGAAAGAAATCTTGTTTTTCATTAACTTAAGATTCAAATATTTAATTTAAGTTTTTACTGTCGGAAATAAGTTTTAAATGCTTTGTTATACCCAATGACGCTTGCGCAAGTGCGCCGATGTTCTGAACGATGATTTATATAAATGAAACATTAAATTTCATTTTTTAATTATGAGGCTCCTAAAGCTCCTCTTAAATGCATAAGCTTAAAGTTTCATTTGGGATAAAAAGATGACAAAATATGTGTTTTACGAAAAAAAAATCAAATTTTTTTGGCTTTCATTTTTGAAGGCAAAATATTATTTATTTAGAGAAAAATTTCTGATCAATGGAAAGGGCATACAATAACCTATGAAAACTGTACGGAAAGAAATTTTTCTATTACCGAATAGAAAAACTAAAACTCGCAAAACTAGGCAATGTCGACGAAAATACAAAAATCTACCCCTCCCCTCCCCCACACAGTATATAATTATCCAAATGATAGTATTTCTCCCACATAAGTCACTATCCACGATCACAATACTTTGACCAACTTTGACTTAAGGCATTCCATATTACCAATAATTAAAATTGATTATTGTTTAAACAACCTCAGTGTGAAGTTGGTCTTATAAACCCAAATATTTCTGCTTGCAGTGAATTTTTATGAATAACGCCTAGAAATTTGTTCGGATCCACGCAAAAATAAATCCATTTTTTGTTGTTGAAAAAAAAGGATATTGAGAGGTGGCGCAAGCCCCATGAATTTAACCTCGAGTTTAACACGTATTTGCCATGAGAAAAAAAGACCTATTCGTAAATTTTATTCCGAATCCTCAATATTAGCTGAATTGAGTGGAAAATCAACATTTATCTTCACAATTAGCCATAGAATACGCATGAATTATTGCTTTTCAAATATCACACCCATAAGTCATTTTTATAGTGTTCCCAGAAATCTCCATATGTAAAAAAATGAGTTTTGCGAGTTTAGGCTGGTAATTAGATGTTTAAATAGTTTGTTGGAACAATTTATTATTATGAATAATATTTCATTTGTATAATGCTAGAAAGTTGACGTTTTTTCTGATATTCACAACTACTTGTCTACCTTTCACATAGGGTGAGTTGATAAGTAATTCACTTTTTCAAAAATAATTTAAAAACATTGTTGTTTAAACAATTTATAATTATTTATAACTTTCTTCACTTATGTAAGTGCTAAGAAGTTGTGGTTTTTCCTGAACTCTCAAAAGTGTTGTCCACTTTTTACTTAGTGAGGTAATAATTAATGCAAGTCAACAAACATGCTTATTTGAACAATTGATCATTGCTGATAACTATATTCTCTCACAGTAATGCTGGAAAGTTGCTTTTTTCTGAAATCTTTAGTATTGCTTTGAATTTTTAGTCATGAACAAATTATAAGTGAACCTCGAAAAGAATCATTTTTTAAAAGGTATTTTACTTTTTTAAGTGAATTATTTCTGCTCTTTTCCTAATGTTTAAAAAAATCAATTCGAACAAAAAAGCCATCTTGCACAAGAGAAAAAAAAACAAAGAATGGAACAATTAGGAGTAGGTAGGAGAACTAGGTGTGTAAATTACTTGTAAAAGTTTTGTTTTAAATTACAACAAGAAGTTCATTGCAAAGCATAAAAGAAAAATTTCGAATCGAAACTATTTAAATATCAACCTCCTCCAGCAAAATATATTCACGAGAAAGAGATGATTTAAAATATGTTTCTCTCTAATTTGTATTTATCATTTGTTCATAACTTACAAGGCAAAGCAAAGTTAAACTTTTCAGAAGAAACGGCATATTTCTAGCACTTATCTAAGAAAAAATATTTACAAACAATAATATATTGTTTAAAAACAATTTTCATCACCTTGAATTAATTATTACCTCAATAAGTGAAAAATGGGCAAAATGTAAAAATTTCATAAAAAAGCGCAACTATCTGGCATTAATATAGATGAAGATAATTATTGACTATAATAATTTGTTTAAGAAATTATTTTTGTTCAAATTAAATAACTATTAAGTTACTCAAGGTGAAAAATAGACAAAAAAGTAAGAATTTCAGAAAAACCCGCAACTTCCTACCATTAGGCAAAGAGAATATCCTTAAGAATAATAATAAATTGTTTAAACAATTATTCTTGTTGACTTGAATTAATTATTACTTCACTCTAATTGAAAAATGGACGAAAGTAAAAAAGTTCAGAAAAAAGCCGCAACTATCTAGTATTAACATAGAAGAAGTTAGCTGTAGACAGTAATAATTTGTTTTAACACGTATTTTTACTATATCAGTTTGAATATTAAATCACTTTAAGTGAAAAGTGAACAAAAAGTTGACAATTTTAGAAAAAAAAAACCTATAGAGTTAATTTTTGCTCTAACAAATTGAAAGTTAACGCTCATAAATGAACGCCCTTGACGTGCTGCTAAGTCCACTTTGATGCTCAAATGTTTTCCCTAGAAAAAGGAAACAATATTCATTTATGTGTGTAAAGGGAGTGCTCGATAATTGCAATAGACGTAGTTGCAATAGCCTGTAGTTTTTCGATTTGAGGGGGAAAACCATTTT
Organism: Andricus grossulariae; assembly: GCA_011634705.1. Taxonomy (NCBI): domain Eukaryota; kingdom Metazoa; phylum Arthropoda; class Insecta; order Hymenoptera; family Cynipidae; genus Andricus; species Andricus grossulariae. The sequence continues at coordinate 280,860,886 of JAABKJ010007545.1, read as the reverse complement.
TCATAAAAAATAAAAGATGAATTTTTTACCAAATCAGCCGAATTTTCCAGGAAATAGTGAAATTTTTAACCAAACATATAAAATTTCAAATAAAATCACAAATCTTCAACTAAAATAATGAATCTTGAACAAGATTACGTCAATAGAATATTTTTTGCATTTGTTTAGTATTTTCATTTTTAAACTATTGGACTCTAGCTGTATCCTGAGAAAATTAGAAACACAACAATCATTTTCATATGTAATATTATAGAACCTCCTTCACTAGCAAAATTCAATGAAAATTTGAAATATCTCTTTCAATGTTAATGCCCTAAAGATTTAAGCCTTTATTTCCAACCGAACTTTTGTACAATATTTATGTACGGAGTCAAAGATTTTTTTTTTTAATTTCTACGAGACTTTTTGTAGTATAAGGTCTACTTTTGATGGAATTTATTGATGAAAAATGTTGAAACTATCTTAATGTATAGCAAAATACAGCGTAACCGTTAGCTTCTGCCAATAGTGTAATTGGATGTGAACAAAACTGTCTAACTTTAAGGCGTTAACAAAAAAAAATAAAAAGAAATTACTTTCGACGTATTACTTGCCTCCATTAAATCGTGAAAGAAGGGTCGCAGGGTCGAAACCGTAACTGTGTAGCAAACTGACAGCTCGTAAACAACGAGCAGAAGGCGCGGACAGCCAACAACCTTCCAGCCACCAAAGAAGCAGGACGGGAGGACGGAACGTAGCCAACACGGCACATCAGTCCCGCGCATGCCACAGTACCATTACCGGACGGCCATGTTTCACCAGCGAAGTGGCGAGGTGCCACAACTAGCAGCCATTTTCCATCGTCGGGACCATAGCACAGCGCCATTAGCAGACGGCCATGTCTCACCAACCAAGTGGGGTGTGCCACAACTAGCAGCAATGTTTGACCGTCGGCATTATATCTCAACGCCACGACCGGCGGCGAGTAGCGGCACTGAGTCGATCACCGAGTAAGGCCGATCCAACTCTACAACACCACACCATTAAGCTTCACTAGCAGTGTCGAAGGCAGTACGTAACGGACTCGACCAGCCCATTACCGCGGCATGGCTGAACAGTCCGGCGCTGCTAAGGCCCAGTAAACGTCCATGTTCGAGACAGCGCAAAGGTACGAAAGTACTGATTAGTCGGGGTCGACAAGCAAGCCTTCTTCACTCCAACCGACCAATCGACAGCCTCGACACGAAACTAACAGAGTCGAGAAGGATGGAAGCGGAGAGGATCGTGGGACCTGTTACTTGTGCTTTTTAGCTTGATGGCGGTGCACCCGGTGAGACCGGAAAATACCAAAAGAGGCGAAAGGATAAAAAGAGCCTAGAATAAAAAGTAGAAACCAAAATGGATAGAAGGAAGAGTACGCGCATTGGCTGCAAGGTAGGTGGCCTCGGTATTAGCCTTCAAAGTGTTTTTAGCTTCCACTCTCGACCCCACGCGATGTGACTTCAGAGACCGCGCGTGTTAAAAGTTAAGAATAGTGCCGACCGAGACTCCCTCTACACCCGGAAGTGGGGCACGCCCGACTCGAAGCCCGAGGACAGACAGTTGAGGCGGGCGTTCCTCAAGAGAACCGTTGCTGTGATCGCGTGGTAATGCACGTCGGACGACGTGGTGAAAACGCGGTCTTCTCGGGCGGCCATTTTCGAAGTAGCGGGTCTCTCTGGCGACCGGTCGACTATTTCTGGAACCGCCTAAATTAACCAAGATGTTTTCTTTATCGTTGATAAAATAAGTGAATTAATGTAGTGTTTTTATGCTAATAAATATTATTTCTTATTGCGATTTTTTAAAAAGGAACGTAGTAATTTTATTGCCGTCACTCTCTTTAACACATTCTCTCTCGCTCAATTGATTCGACCCGTCTTCTCGTGCTAGACAGCGAGTGAGCAAGTCAACCTAGCAGTTGCGACAGGACCGGAACCAGCGGGGCTCGGATAGGGAAACCTATCTGGCGTCTGGAAAAGAAAAATAACGAGCTTCGTGAGTTGATCATGAGTCAAAAGGGTGTAACTCACGAACTCGGTTTACTTCGGTATTTTGTGTCGCAGCTGAAAGGTGAATGACAGATTTTTCATGTAGCTAGGTTTTCCAATCCTGGGCCATCCCCGGCCAGGACGTGGTCAGCCGTTGAGCACACGAGAAACTTGAAAAACCTAGTTATAATATATATATATACTCCGAAAACGAGCCAGTTCGTGAGAACTCATGTATGAAGACAATCCTACGCAGGCCGACAGACATTTTCGTAAAATCAATTTTTTTTGCCAAGAGGTGCAAAATCACATAAGTTTAAGACGTTCCATCTAAATGATGAGAATGTAAAAACGCCTTTTTTACATATTCTTACACTCTCGCATGGTAACACATATACTGTTCCCCAATAGGTCCTACATACGTGCATGGGGGTTGTGGTTTTTTGATGGAGTGCCCTCACCCTTTTTTTACGCATAATTTCTTCTTTGCTCTTCTCATTGGTCCATTCGTCCCAGTTGAATATTAATTACTCTCATTGGGATTCTTTCGCAAATTTTTAGAAGGATTTTTACCACATGTTAGCTATAAAAGAAAAGGACCTCTTCGCGCGCAGGTCACGAGTTACAAAAATAAAAAAGTTTAAAATTAATAGTTCTCCAATCACTGACTTGAAAGTAATATATACGGAATAAGCAGATTATTGCGATTCCAACGACATGTAATTTGTCCAACTTTTCGTGGCAAGTAATTTATCATTGGAATCGGAAAAATTCGTATATGCTGATTATATTATTTTCGAATCGCTAATTGAAAAATTGACAGTTTTTCGATTTTCTTTCTTTGACCTGTCTGTGGGAAAAAGACACCTGCCGCGGTAAAGTCGTCGAAATAAATATCAGTCAAAAACCAGACTGTCGAACGATGTCGTACATCAATCAAGAACAGAGTTTTTTATGGAGTTAAAGGACTTGACTTTGGATTGGCAAAAAATGTCAAGAAATCCCACCGTCTTGAAAAAATTTAACAATAGGCTGCGCGAAGAAAACCAAAATTGGTCGCTCTTCAGGACCTTCTCGCAGGGAACAGAGTATGGGAGCACTTGACATTCGTCCCCACCATAATCCATCACACGAATCTGTACTGTACTTGAAACCTTGGCAGAGATAATTTTGGACAAGTAAAGATCTGTTTTGCTTGAATCATTGTTTAATCTGTGACATACAGGTATACGACGAAATGGAAACAGCGACTAAGAGCCTTCCATATTCCACGTATATCGTTTTCATGGTGGGAGGTCTAAGAGGGGGAGTTAAAAAATACTAATGGTCTACGTGGCATATTGACACCCTCCTTACACACACACACATATGTATATATACATATATATATCCGTATATATACAGAAACATCTCGTAGAACATTCCTTAGCCACGCAGTTAACGTACATCGTATGTACTACAATAAAAGATGAATTTCGCCGCTAGCACTCTATTCCTCGGTTTATCCGTTGTCCTTCATTCTATTGGTAAATATATAATAATTCATAATAATATAATAATATGTCTATTAGTTCAAGTACATTTTTAATAGAAGTTCGATTGGGAAGAAATATTAATATGAAAACGCGATTGCCGGGTAACATTTCCATCTTTATTTAAAGAGTAGTAACATATGGAAATAACGTGTTTTGTTTAAATGTTCAAGAACACCCTTTTTATCAAAAAGAATCGGAAACAAATTTCACTAATTGAGAAGAAACCGAAATATCTGAAGAATCATACAGTCAGTATTTTCCGTAATTAAGTTTACTAAAATAAACTTGTGAGTTTATTTACTAACTATTCCTTTAGTGGAAGGCTGAAACATTATTATTTCATACGTCAATATTCCTAAACCCTTTTTGTTCGCACACGGCGCCTATTTTGAATCTTTTTTTGTGAAGTAAAGTAAAGTAAAGTAAAGTAAAGTTTCTGCTTCAAAATAGAAAAACAAGAATAATTTACACACGTAATCTATCTCATCTTAGACCAATAACATCAGGATGATTTTTGAAGTTTTAGACCCCCCCTCCCACTATTGTAAAGATTCATGAGATTTTTGTGACTCCCCTTCTTACTACTTTTTACTAGTGTCATGATTTTCCCTAAACGGATTGGACAGACGCTTAAGATGAAATATTTTATGTATGTATTGGACTTAATCGTCGATTTGCGACTCAAGAATTACGAATAACGAATCTTGAGAGCGGGAAGGCACCCTTGTGAATGGACACAAAAATAATGTTATGCAAAATAATGCACATAAAATGTACAGTAATAATTGTATTAGTCTCTATACGTCTGGAAACAAGCACTGCCTCCTTACATTTTTCACCTCCCCCTTTCCCTTGCCAGCTCCGTAAGTTTAGAGTCGACTGTTTTATAGACGAATAGGTAAAATTTACAACTGAAAAAAAATTTTTTAACAGAAAACAGAACTCTGTTGAAAAGTAGCACATGAAGAACGATTATTCGATGTTTTAGTTATTTATAACAAGATGCATTTCGTCGGATTTGCCCCCCACCGGAGGCTAAAGGCGACCGCAGCTTTTTATGAAAATCAAAACATCAAAAAATGGAAAAATATGGTAGTTCGATTCTGTGGTATCTTATGTGCGAAAAAAATTACCGTCAAATATATCCAGCAAGAAGAATATTTCTACCGTGCCAATACAAAAAAAAACCTGCTCTACCTACCGGTAGAGTCCATTTTTTTCTACTGACCGTTTTTTTAGTAAGCACTTGTGAACTATTATATTCGCAGCGTTTAACCCTCTGTTGAGGCTACAATTGTTTGCGAAATTAAATATATTTTTGACTTGAATTACGTTTGATTATTATAATCACACCATGTGTTTTCTGCATAATTTTTCTTTTAAAACGTCAATTTTCAAGAATTTAGTATGTAGCACTATCTCTATAATAAAGTAAATTTATTTAATGCAAAGTAGAATTAAAATTGTTAAGTAATAAGGATGTTATAAGGAAAGTCACCTTTGCCCCACCGGTCGGCGCTGCCCCTTCTTATTCTACTCAATGTTTAGCCCGTTGATCAATTGTAATTTAGGATTGTAAAAAATTCTTTTGTTTCTTGGCTCTGTTCATACAATCAGAAGGCAATATTTTGAAAATAAAAACAGACTGAGTCTCGTTATCTAAGTCACGTTAACAAATAATTAAGTCATCTCAAATATTTCTTTCCGTCGTTTCCATAGAAGATTATAGAAAATTGTGGATTTTTTAATAGTTCGGTGTAGAAAGCTTCTAATTTTTTTCGATTTTTAATGAATAATTATTAAGTCATCATCAAAATTATAAACCGTAGATTAAATTCTTCAGATAAGTTGACCTAGAATTGCTCAAGTGTTTAATTTGTTAGTATTCAATTAGTTTCATCTTATGCGATCATTTTTCTCCAATAATAATTTTCATCTTCTTCTGGAGGTTTCTTATTTTTTTGGTGAGGAACTATCAGCGTGGGAAGCTAGATTCATGTTCTCAAGATAATATCAGTTTCCTAAGCCTCAGGCTTTCTTTTCTTTTTCACAAGTTACAGATATCCGGTAGCTGGTGGAAAGTGCCGAATAGTGACCCTCGACTGACATTCATACTGATGTCTCCTTTTATGCGCGCAGAAAAAAAACCTAGGAAAAATAATTGCTGATAACTAATTATTTAATAGTTTCGAAACTTTATTTTTGACGTCATCGTATTATTTGAATTTTTTACTTATTTCAAGCTTTAGCTGAGCTTTCTATGACAATTTGCAGCTGAGATCAGGTCCTCCTCTATAATTAACTCTGTAAGCTACAATTATTTAAATTTTTCAATTTTGAAGACTCATACATTCACGACAAATTTCCAGGAATTCGCCTGATTTGTTTTGCCTAATTTGTATTGATTTTTCAACAAAATATAACAAGTCAAAGTTCACTGTCGTAAAATTGACGCTGTTGACCGTGTTTTTGTATCTTCACCCAACTGTAACATTATTTGTAATTAATGTATGACGGTGTTATGAAAAAAAAATTTGTTCGCAATAAAATTATCTTTACAGTGAAGTTTGTTATGTTCTTGAGCCATTTTTTTCACTGACTTATTCAAACTTTTTTAAAGGGGTCAACATTGTTGAAACCTATAGTGAGCGTGAGAAATTTTTAAACAGTGGAATATGCTACAATTAATAATATATATATTATAAATATTTAAATTAACCTTTTTTTATTTCTTCTCACAGAATTAATAAGTTCACAACCAGGACCTGAGCTTGCAGAACCGGCTGATTTAACGACATTATTTCCTGGATCCAAAGGTATCCATTTTCCTGAAATCGAAAAATTAACATATGCACAAGTTAAAAATATCCCTAACTTCATGGTATTCTATGTTGGCAAAACGTCTCTACGAGATAAAACTTACTTAAAAAGGGGTGATGTCATCTTTGGATATACCTTGGGACACACAGATACAGAGGATGATGAAATTGGATGCCTAAGTCAATTGTTTCCCGGTCGAAATTTACATGTCGTATTTAGCACAAGAACACATAAATGGTACACTTTGGGTATTATGGAATTATTGAGACTGGGTGGGAAGCGTAGTTTGTCACTTGTTCTCGCGCATGATGAGGCTCATGCTCTGTTTCACGAACGTAACCATAGCAGGAACGAAGGAGCACACGACGAAGCAAGCGAACATGCATACTATAAAGCAATTGAATACGAATTACTTTTAAGACGTGGTTCAGATACTGCACAGCCAAGTTGATGGCGCTGCAATCAAGAGCTGTGAAACAGAGTTGGTTTAAACTAGATTTAAGATATTAACCTTATTGTAGCCATAAAGTAAATTTTCCAATTTGGGGCCAAACTTGTAACTGGGCAAACATTTGGCAATTTCCACACGGGAAATAATAAAAAGTGCAAAATACTGTTTTTGTAAATTTTTGTCACCATAAAGCATTTTCCCTTTTACATTTTCTCCTTTTGGTTAGTGGCTAGTGTTTTTTGAAAAAAATCATCACTTTTGATATTTTTCAAAAATAATTTGTTTCAATATAAAGCAGGGATTTTCTAAAAACGAAGCGCAAGAAGTATATCCCAGATAACAATCGTGCGAGTCGCACGATGGGACCCATATCGCACGCAAATGGGAAGCACATTCTGCGACAAAGTGATGGGTAAATGCGTGCGTGCACAATGAGGCTCATTCAGCCATCACTCATATTTCGTCGAAGTCCGTGATGAATAAATATAAACAATATGTCAATATTTTTTATTGAGCAAATTCGATTCAATTGAATCAAACTAATACCTTATTTCAAATTATTGATGCATTTAACTTATTCCAAATGATATTTGTACCTGTATTGTACATGCGCAAAGTTGTCAAACTTCACGGTTTACCGAACATCGCTGCCGACGTTGCCGTCAGTGAGGTTATGTGAGCGTCATGTTGTGGTGTATGCTAGTGCTTTTCGAGTTGTTATAAAATTGCAACGAACTCGATCATTTGCGCTATTATTTTTCGTATATCTAAGCCTTAATTAATGTTTGCGTGCCATGAATTGTGTCAAAGTAACTGGTAAGTAAAGAAAAATATAAATATATATATTTTTTAAATAGCAGAAAATTAAAGGTTAGGTTAAAAAATCTCACTTTTTCCACGTGTATATATGAAAAAACATACAAAATCATAAAATCATTTACAGTTTTAGGATGCCCTTGTAGAAAGAAAGGATAGACTATCTTGGCTATCTTGACATCTACTGATAAATATGGAAAAAGATTGGAATGTCACAAAGACAAAAATCTGGCAGAGGAAAATTTTCTGGAATCTTCAAGAATTGAAAATTGCAGTGTCCACAAATCAGTATTAAAAGAATTACAGTGAGTATAATAAAATTCGAAAACCTAACAATTTTTATAATTTATATTTAAATAAAATTCATGTCCTTATTAATTTCGAAAATTTATTATGATTGTAAAATTCATTACGATTTTCAATATTTTACGCTAATCGTAGAGGGCATGCACTTTATCGACACGCGTGCGACGCATATGTCACGCATATGCGGACACATCTGTTTGATGATCTGCGTGACGATTTATTCGCAGTCGTGCCTGCACCGTGCGTAGCACCATGCGCGCATGTTATTATCCAGGCAGGTGCCAGTCATAAATTAGAGAATCGATAATCGTCCTGTTAAAATACCCGTGACTAATATTTAAAAGGTTCTAAGGTTCGCATCTTGAGATATATATTAGGATATATATATATTAAAAACGAAAGGTTAACAATCACCGCAGGGTCCCACTGGGAGCCACTGTCATCTAAAAATTGACATCAGCTCGCAGCAGGACCGCAGTAAATCTCATTCATGGCCACGTTTCACAACCGTAATATGGGTGGCCACAGGACACGAAGAAATCACAACGACAGGCCGGCGAAACTCTCGTTTGTTTTGAGGACACGAAGCGACCCAAGGACGACATCTTTCTGCATCCATCTCGCAAGTGCCGTGGCAAATTTTTGGCACGCGGGTATGGCTTTAAGGTTACGAACCAGTGATAGTTTCGCACCTCCGCGAGCACCTATCACAAGGACAATTACTTGTACGGAATATTTTGGGTACAGTCGTTGCAGCTCTCTTTTAAGTTCTTGATACCTTTCCTCCTTTTCTTTCTCCTAGACAGTGATGTTGTATTCGGAAGGAGCCGAGAATTCGATCACGAATATAGTTTGTTTCTCGAAGTCTTGGAGAACAATGTCAGGCCTCGAGTGTGCAACGGAGACTGCTGTCCGAAAATCGTAGTTCCAGAAAATTTGGCACTTCTCGTTTTGGACAATTGACTCTATCTTCCTTGGAGCGTTCGGCAAGGCAGGGTCGCGGCCAACACCGTAAGAGCGACATAGATGGTTATAAAGCACTCTTAGGGCCGCATTGTATCTGCAGATATACGTCGTTCCTGCGTGGGTGGGACACCCCGATAGTATGTGTTCTAGGTACTCAACGTGTGTATGCCACGCTCTGCACCTATCGCTTGGAACTTCTTGACATGAAATGCGGTTACGGTATGCTGAGGTGGAAATGACACCGTCCTGGCATGCGAAAATAAAATATGTATAATATATAGATATATTGACTATTTTGCAATACTATAATTTCAAATGGTTGGATACTTTCAACTTTTCTCATCTGGAATTTTCATTCTGAAGGATTTTCATATTTATCTGCTTTTATGTCTGGTTGAAGGAATGCCGTAAATCATGTGTGTGAGTTAGTTTGCGTATTGACATATTTTAATTATCCGTATGATCGTCTCAATTAGGACTCTTCGTCACTTGCTATAACATGTTTATCTTAATTGAATAATGAATCTAAATTATTATACAACATATAACTAATGCCTTCTTTGTTTTATATTTGTTAATCTAATTGGATCTTATTAGGATAGCCTTTTCAAATCCGATTAAACTTTAGAACCTCAAGTAAATTAAGATCTAGTGTGTTCGAAGTAAACAAATAAACAAAAAAAAATGCGTAACGATAAAGAAAAATCCGTCACAATACGGTAATAGGAAATATATATATATGGAAATAAGAAAACATATTTTTGATATGTAAGTTGTAGAATGTGACTTGAAATTTTTAAAAGTTCCTATGCTTCAAATGAGAAATGTGATAGACACATGTTTACTAACATGCTAAATAAACAACAGACTGTACGAAATTAAATTTTATGTTACAAGCGATAAGAGAAAACGTTTTCTCGGAGCAGAGACGTTTGAATTTTTGAAATTATTTGAAAGAATAAATGAGTTCATTGATCAATCTAATACATACAGAAAAATTAATATGGAACACTGTGATTTTTTACAGAAATAGGGTGCTTACAAGAACCTTATCATATCGAATTAAAATAAAATTTTTAAACTAAGGTTCATCCAATCGGAAACGTTCCAATTCTTATACCTAATGATGCAACAAACAAACTTACATGAATTTACCGAAAGTAAGATGAAAGGAGCAAAATATTCGAGCACTTTAGTCTGGGGCAGAACTCAGGAAAAACATGATAAAAGAATAGATAAAGTTTTTTCAATCGCGAAAAAAATGACATTTGATTAAATTCACAAAAGTGTAAACTTGGCATTACATCGGATGAATCGAAAATTTAAGCGATTCTAAATGTATCAAAGCTTAAGTACAAAAATAAGGTAAAATTTAAATGAAAAAATGAGCATAAACGAGCTTTCGAAAAATTGAAATCAATTTTAACAAACAAACCAGTATTAGAATTCTATAATATGAATAAAGATGGGTATTATCGGCTGATGCTTCAAAATCAGGACTTGGTGCGTTTTTGTTTTAAAATAAATGACCATGTGCATACAAGTCTAAAGCAATGACACAAGCTGAAACTTGCTACGCCAAAATTCGAAAGGAACTATTAGCAATCAATTTCATGACTTCTATGATAGCTGCACAAAATGAGTGTGTTCTACTGCTTGCAAATTGAGCGTAACATCTCCTTTTTCAAACGGCGTAGGCGGACCTGCATATGCCTGCATATTTACTATTGGACCTCGTAGAAGCACAGTGGTGTTACGAGTAGGGTATGAGGTCCGAAATTATATATCAGGTATGAAATGATTGACAACAAAATCGCCGAAATATGGCAAGAATTACGGTATAATACACCAAAAATTCACAAGGTTGCGAAAGCAGCACATTTTGATTTGTTGCCCGAAAGATCGAGAGAGCACTACAGCACAACTCACGAAAAAATCGCGTCATGGCATCAGCCAAAAGTTAGTAAAATTCTGGGGAAAAGTAAGCATAAGAAAACAGACACCTTTGCTCAAGTAGCTGCTAAGACACCAAGAAGTCTAATCCCAGCTATTGCGAGGATGCCCAAGAAGGTTCCGCAACTCTCCCAGACTGCGGTAATCAAACCACCAGAGGCTAACGGATTTAAGACAAGCAAGGAGACAAAAACAATGGGTCTCATTGACCCAGGGTCTGGTGAATTGAAAATCAAAGGACTAAGGCTGAGAAAAAATGGAGAAGTTGTCATCGAGGCAGTCTCATCGAATAATCGCTAATGAAAATCTCAAGGACGAGGGATACACCATCACTAGATCGGGCTCTCTGAACCCGAAACTAGTAATTTTAGATGTTCTTCGTGAGAATAAGGAGGATAAAGTCCTGGATAAAATACCAAACCAGAACAAGGACACACTCTAAGGTGTAGCAATCGAGGACTTTCAGGTGATTTCAAGCTCCAGTTTATGATCGGAAGGAGAAGAGAGCACTTAACAAACTAGTTATCCAAGGTGTCATCTAAAATTCGATCACTGTCCGACCTGTAGGAAAGCTCGGAAGGCTAGTAGACATGCAGAGGGTGATTAAAAGTGCTCTGCTTTCAAATTTGCCTTAGATCGCATGATTCAACAAACCAATTATGGTCCAAATAAAGAGAAGAACACAAATAGGCTGAAAATAATGCAATCAAATGTAGACAGAGGGAGGGAAATCAGCTCAGAAGTCAGAAAATATGTAGAAAAAAACTTTGCAGATATATACTCTTACACCAGGAACCACACAACACTGTTGTCAGGGTCAGCAGCTTTAGTCAGGGTAATCAGATCCTTACAGGAGGAAAAGGTCGCAAAGCCCCATGGTCGGCGATAATTGTCTTTAAGAACTAATTGACTACAATGAAACTAGATCACCTTGGTTGTGAACATATTGTCTGTGCTCAAGTAGAGAAAGGCTCCATGCCAACTTATCTCATTAGTGCATACTTTAGATTCTCACACGGAATAGACCCGTACATCGAGCGGCTAAAAGAAATACTCAAAGTGCTGAAAGGTAAAAAAATCATTGTGGGAATTTATGCTAATGCGGAATAAACATTGTGGTTTTTCAAATCCTTAAACGATAGAAGCAGGGAACTAAAGGATTTCATCATTGAGATGGGTCCTTACGTTGATAATGAGCAGAGTAGATTCATCACTTTCTCGGGCTTAAAAGGAAAAAGTAATATAGATGTCACGCTAGCAACGGAATCAACAATATGCAGCCTCAAAAGATGAGAGATTAAAGAGGGTATAACCTCCAGTGACCATAACAGCATGATGACTGATGTCGATAGTTGTGAATATATGAGATACGAGAGAGAAAAGTTACTCATATCTAGATACTCAGTAAACAATGCTGGCTGGGAAAAGTTTGATAGTATACTTGAGAATGCTAAGGATGAAATTTTAATTGAAAACTATAACAGTAAGATGGATGTTGTGACCATGGCCAGAAAAGTCAGAAGAGTCTTAACTAAAGCTTCAAACTCCAGAATACTCATTAAAGGTAGAAGAATATGTGGTACAAAGTGGTGGAAAGCTGAACTGACTGAACTTAAACGAATTGCATACCGAGCTCGCAGAAAAGTGCAAAGAACAAAGAAACCAGACAGAAGAGCGAATCTCCTCAACGACAGGTTGGGGAGATACTGCTAACATTCTGCTAGACAGTTTCTTCACGCATGACAATGAAGAGAAAGATGATTTCGATCGAAGAGCCCTGCGAGAAAATATGTACAAGCCAAGCCTTGGGAGCGGGAGGGGGGACGTCATTCTCAACAGCAGAGATCGAAGCCGTGCTCAAATGGATGAAGCCAAATAAGGCTCCCGGTTGGAAATCTATCAAAGTTCCGTTTGTAAAGATAGCATGTGAACAAATCAAGGACATTTTAAAGGAGCTCTTCAATAGGTGCCTTCGTATGGAAATGATCGCAAACGAATGGAAACACGCCTGTGTCGTTACACTATTGAAATCACCAGAAAAGGATCTAATGTCCCCAACATCGTACAGACCAATCTGCTTACTGCCAGTACTAGGTAAAGTTCTAGAAGGACTTATACTGCGAAGACTTAAGGTGGTAACAGAGGCAAATCTTTCTGAGGCCCAGTTTGGCTTTCGAAGTGGGAGATCCACTGAAGATGCAATCCAGAAACTAATACAGGACTAGAAGAAAAGCGGGTCAAAATATGTCATTGGCATATTCCTGGACATTTCCGGCGCATTCAATAATCTATGGTGGCCTGAGATAGTGAATAACCTCAAAATAATAGGATGTTCAAATAAAAGTTAGCCATGCTTTGCTTATCGCTTTAACGGTATATGCATTTTAATTGAAGTAAGCACGGAGTAAGTTAATATGTGATTTCAGTGAATTATTATTGATGTGACAAATTTTAAGAAGCGGGCTACGAGAGACAGGATCATAGTAAAAGACGTTACCAAGTTCCAGGGATTCACGCTGCTCAACAGTCAGTCACTCTGTCCTAAGGTCAAGATCATTCTCAAATCTAATATTGATTACAGGATCCTTGTCCTCTCGCCTATAAAGGGTCATACCAGTCACCTGTTGTGCATGCGTGTACAAAGTAAGTGGTATGTGGTTGCAGGGAGGTATCCATTTACATAAAGACGAGATTTTCAACGATCCGCACGAACTTCACTAGCATACAATGATTTACTCTTTTTCATACTGGAGATTATCTTTTACCTTTGCCTGATCGCTGAAAATCGAACGAGAACTAATCGTGATTTGGCTGCAGTATGTATATAAACTGATGTTGTCAAAGAAGCTTTTGCTGCAAAAGTTGATCCTGATGCTCCAGCCGCTCTTAAGACCTTGAGGCCTGGAAGGGCGCCGACGATACTAAGGGAAACGATACACTGTGTGCATTTTTGATCTGAGCTGGTACAAGCTGCGCATTGACCGCACCATCCTTACGATTCTGGATTTCCGTTCTCAAAACACACTGATACACTCGTCTCAGATCATTATGTAGTATTTTAATTTAATCTCGTGGGGGGCTGTTCAAAAAAATACGTAACGCTTTTTTCTGCGAATTTTGACCCCCCGCCCCCCTTCGCAATGCTTTTTTTATACTAAGTGTATGTAACTTCAACATTAGCAAAACGCTCGAGGTGACCCCACCCCCTATCCCCTAAAAGCGTTACGTATTTTTGGACGGCCCCGAGAGCTTTATTTTCCATGGTGAGTAGTGAGACTTGAGATTTGGGCTCAACATACTTAGTTGAAATGGCTTAAAGCTTGGCATTATTTTTTTCTACTTTGAGCTGCATCTCAAAGAGATAATTCACTTTTTCTCTGATATCATTAATGTCTGTTCATATTGAATTGTTATCCTTTTTCAGAGATAACACTAGATTTGCAGTCATTAATTGCAGACGAGAACTTATTCAACTGACTGCTTGATAAGATGCTACTTTCCGACAAAAAGTTATTATTGTCATTCAAATCCCTTTTGGAAGTTGAATCTCTGATTCTTGTCGTAGTGATATTTTCTTTCGTTTTTGTAGGTACTAGATGTACTCTCGTTTTTGTTTGACCCTCGCAACTTAAGCAACTGTTTATTCCTCAGGGGCACATTCTCATATTGGCCTGGATATTTGGCAAGCACATTAGCAGTGTAAAACACATTATGAGTCAAACACTTTGAATTCGGATGTAAATATTTTATGCACTTAGTATAACTAAGAGTTAGCAGATGTAACTAGACGTCACTGAAAGTTACTAGGCGTGATCAATTATTAGTAGATGTAACTAAATCATGACAAAGTCAATAATGTGGATCTGATTAGATGTTATTGTCACTAAATGTAACTAGACTTATATAAAAGTGCTTACTAACTAAGTCATAAGTAAAGATTTGCACACAGTCGTTATAACCAAATCGTTCATTGTCAAGGCATATCTAACAAAACAAGCAGCACTTTGGGCGGATGACTAGTACTAGCCTACCGAAAATCTAGACGATTACTAGATAAGATTGTCTAGGAGTACATCTTATAGAATTGAACCCTTTGTAGATGATATTAGACGAATGCTAGACTCAAAAGGATCGCAGGTGAAACTTACTAGACACAACTAGATGAACTCCAGACGAGCTCTAGATAAGGCGAGCGCCATAAAATTGTCCTAGACTTTCGCTGGAGGAGCTGAGTCTAAAAAGCATCTAAAAATAATCTAGATTTCTGGTAGGGTGTACAAGTGAGTGAACTAGCAATAAACCGATAAAAGAAAGTCACAAGAAACTATGGATGGAGTTAGTCACTAGTAACCACTAAACTCTAGAAGACTCTCTAGAAGACAAAGGTCGTTTGTATCCTCGCAGTTGAAATCCCCATCATTCCAGGGCCACCATGACCCCAAGAAACGCCACTAATCCTCTTTACATTTGACAAAATCTGTAGATTATTTATCTTCATGATATTTATTTGCTATGCGATGATAAATTTGTATTTATATTTATTATTTACCTGCAATGTAGTCGAGAAGACCCGAAGGTTCTGAATTTCTTAATTTTAAATCATTTATTGCAAAATCACAAATTGTTGCGGTTATAATATTTAAATGCGCAGCAGATGGCAACTATTCACTCTCAAATATTCAGCCTGTTTCCTGGTATGAATCCAGTCTAAACTGGTTGAAGCCTGCAGATGTCACGAATCAAATAATATCCTCCAGCACCTTCAGCAATTTGAATTTTGATGAATGATGTAATTTTCCTTTTCGCTTTTGAATCTATGCCAATTTCAATAGTGAGGATTACTATACTACTTTAAGAGTACTCAGAAATACTTAGTTAATTGTATGGCTTATCACCTTAACTGTAATACTCACTACTTGAAGTAGTAATCACAACTACCTAAAAACGGTTATCTATACCATCGGAATTTGTTATGACAACAAGCAAAGTAGTAAAGACAACAGCTGCCATTCTTAGAAATAAAATTAGTAACCACAACCACTTAATGGCATATATTACAAACTAAAGTAGTTGGCCCTACTATTAGTTGCCACAACACACTTTTTTTCTGTGAAACATCACAAAAAATTATATTGCACCCAACCATTAAATTAAGCAGAAGTGGAATATATTACCAATAAATAAATTAGTTTATCCTAATACTTTATTAGTTGTCTAACCAACGGCACCCAACGACATTAAACATTTTTTGAGTTAGTGTTACGTTCGAAAACTCATCTGTTAATAGCTGGTGGGCAAAATATATTCCATTTTATACTTTATTTATTTTTTTATTGAATCAATGTATACGGTAGATATACTTTGATGGTACAGTGTTGACCAGGGTAATAAATGCGTAATCAGCATACATATAATCAATACACTCGCAATACCGCATACCCACAGAAAAAAAAAGTTTAAAAAGATTTCAAGTAAAAGTTCTCTACGATAAAAATTGAACTTGCCTCCGTAGTCTTTTGCCGCATAATGACTGATTTTGATTACAAAATTAGCGAGAATTACGACGCCAACGCTATCTACCATTGTTTCAGTAAATCAAACTGCATCAAAATGACAAACTTTGGTACAAATTAAAAGAAACCACAGAAAAGTAGATTTTACTTCATTTCGAATGTTTCATATATGCCTCAAAAATCGAAACTAGTACTATTTAAGATTTTTGCTTCAGCACTATTTCAGATGTAATAATATTTGAGGATGAAGGACTTGCACGACAAATTTGCAGGACATGAAATTAGAAGATTACTAAGAATTGCCCATTGTCAAGTGTCAATTTGACATTTCGACTGGTGCCTAATTTGAAGATTTCGAAATATTTGAAAATATTATGGTTGCACATGCGCATAGCAGCTCCATCTAGTGGTTCTCCCGGACACTAAAACCTTGAGTCTTCAAAACTACACATGAGACGTAGTTGATGGTGTGAAAATTATACTCTCCTAACCTCGGTAAAATATTCGCCAAAATACGTTTAATTTTCAACGGTTAAAATATTCATGTGCAACACATTTCATTTTTTTTGTTTTGTTTGTTTCATCGACAAATGTATAGCATAGTTTAACATTATTTTTTGTTATTTCTGTAGTTTCTAGCTAGATTTATCTAGGAGAGCCACTGGAAGTTTATATGTGTCGCAATTGTCACCCTGCTTACGTGCGTCAGCATGAGAGTCTGATCTCGGGGGTTGAAAAGTATGTAGACCCTGTTTGTCGAAATGTACGGCAGGATGATGAAACAATGGTCTGCGGTCTATAAGATTACGCCGTCTATTTTGAGAGGCAAGTTGATCGAGATGTACCGCAGTAGTAGGGCCCCATTATAGGCAGAAACCCCATCCACCACTCCCTAACCCCCTTTACCGCACTATGGCACCGACCCCCCTCGCCCAGATAGCATATTACATATATTAGTGTTTGATTGACTAGTGTCTCATCATGCAATCACTTTTCACTGACCAATTTTTCGAAAATTTCAGGGAGGACACTATAGTGCTTCTAACTACCTTTCACATTTCATATAGAATTTGAGGTCATGACTAAAATCTCATGATGCGTGCATTCACTTTTACAATGCCCTATGCGACGAAAATTTTAGAGATCTCGTTATACGGTTTCCATTGAACTTTCACTTTTCATAATGATGTGTTCATTTTATAGTCACCTATTCAACGAAAATTTTAGAGATCTCATATTGCTTACAATTATCTTTTACTTTCCATACATAATTATCCGGATTGTTAGGTCAGCATACCTTAAGACCATAGAATTTACAATGTCTGTATTTTTCAATTTATGACCTGAATAATTCCTTTTTTTTCATAGGTTTGACTTATAGACTAGCGTTGGGAAAAGGTCTGTCAAATAAAAGCAGTGTGTTACAAAGTTCAGTGTTGATCATATTTATTGATTAATATAGTTTCAATGTGTATACATATACAGGGTGTCTAAAAAGTCCCGGGACGGTTGAATATTTCCTAAGGTAAAATATTTTTCAAAAAAGTGAAGGTCATTCCTGAAGTATTTTTCAACGGGGAATTCAATGTTGACCTTTATTTTGACCTTGAAGTTGACTTTCATAGATTTTTGAAGGTCAAATTTGTTTTTTTTTTCTTAAATGGAAACCCCCGTTTTCACATCTGCAATCGATAGAGCGAAAAACACTACGTTCAAGTACGTACCCAAGTCATAGGTAAATTGTAACGTTCCAGGTCAGTTAAAGGTTATTTAAAATTACCCAGTTTTCCAAGAGGTCAGTGTAATTCCTGAAGTAAATTTCAACGAGAAATTCATTGCTGAGCTCTGTGTTGATCTTGGCGATAATCTTCGAGGTTTTTTCAAGGTTTCATCCAAGCAGTTCACGTTTACGTTTAGCATTACCCATGAACAACGACGTGGACGTAGTTAATTCTGTTCCCTTCGGGGTGCTTGATTAGCGTGGGTCCCCTTGCCTCTCTCGTTTCGGAGTGCTTGATTAGTGTGAGTCCCCTTGGCTCTCACGCTTCAGTAAAGATGTTCGAACTGAAAACCTTGAGCTTCTTGACAAAAAGTAATGCGATTGTAAAAATGAGTTACAGCATTACGAATCATCTTCCTATCAATCAAAGTAGCTTCTTGCAGAATCCGATTCTGCAATTCGTCTCAGCTTTGGGGTTGCGTTGAGTATACTTTGCTCTTTAAATAACCCCAAAGAAAATAGTCGAAAGGCGTCAGATCAGGAGAACTAGCAGGCCACTCGATTTCACCCCTTCTTCCAATTAACCTATGAGGGAACTAAGTATCCAAATATGCTCGAACCACCCTACCGTAATGAGCCGCTGCTCCGTCATGCTGGAACCAAATATTTTGAAAATTATCGCCTGTAATCTCCCTTATCCTTGGTACAATTTGGTTTCTGAGAAGCTGTTCATATGCACGGGCATTGAGATTACCATCGATGAAGAAAGGGCCTATCAATGTATCATTCAAGATACCGGCCAAAACATTAATCTTTTGTGGATATTGTGTGTGACTCTCCAACATCCAATCAGGATTTGTTTCGGACCAATATCTACAATTTTGTCTGTTAACTTCACCTTTTAAAGTGAAAGTAGCTTCATCTGAAAATACTGTATTGTACAAGAAAAGAGGATCTCTATCCTCCTACCGAAAAAAGGCGACTTGTCCAACCCAGAGAATTACAGGCCAATAACTTGTTTGAACACGCTGTATAAGATTTTTACAGCTGTCCTAAACAAAATACCAAATAAAATTTAAAAATCGGAAATAATGCTTCGTGAAACGAATCATACTTGAAGTATTAAATTTGAACATCTTCTGGAAGTTCCGTTTATGTGAATACTGCTTGAATTTATTTTTAAAAAATGCCAAATTTTTTTAACAAATTGCATTGCTTTCTGATACATCATTTTTATTTTCTTCAAGTCATTGATAATTTTTTAAACAATTGGTTTCATAAAATAAATCATGAAAATTAATATAACAAGGTTAATCGTATAGTAAATCATTTTTGTTGTACATGCTTTGAAAAATTCTTTCAACATCCTCAAAGTAACATAATTTTTTTTAAATAAAAAATAACGGAACCTGTGAGTTTTGCAGAAATTTCTGTCAAATTAAAACTTTGAAGGAAAAATAATTAGAATTTGCGGAAGTCTTCGAAAATAAAGAAGAGAGGTGATTTTTTCCCTGCTCAGTACAAAGGAACATCATTGCGTCCAGCGCGTTACCCCTCACTTGGTTCTTCTTCCTCTTATTTGGCTCCCGCTGTGGGGAGAATATATAGCCTTAGGTCTGGAGAGTAACTCCGTTGCTGTAAAAAGCGTCGGACCTATCCGGCCACGTCTAGTAGGTTCGGTCAATCCAAATACGACGTTTCGGCTAGCAGAAGAAACTGCGCTCTGGTGCTATTCCTTAGTGGTCACGCATTTAACGTTAAGCCCGGAATAAGATTCCGCTTGAAAATGTAGTATTATTATTTTTTTAATTTTTTTTTTATATAAGTAAGTTGCAATCTCTCAGAAAACGTGCTATTAGGGATATTATATGACTGGATGGGTTGTGTAGTGTAGATTCGACATTGTAAGGAGGAAATTTCTTTTTCCTAATAAGGGATTTCTGTGAGGAATTCCTTTGCTGTGTAAAGCAAGGACAAGACCAAACCACATGGTTAGTATCCTCATATACTCCACCACAAAAAAGGCATTCGCTATACTCTAAAATATTTTTCCCAAATAAACTGTGAGCTATAATCCATAATGATTAGATCTAATTCTAGCTATTGGCACGATATGTCTTCTCTTTGCTTGCAGTTTATTGAACCATGGTTGTCTTGTTTCTAGGTAATAATTATCAAAGTAATGCTTTCCCGTGATAGAACTTTTCTGAATTCAGGTATCCTTAGATCGATTAAAAACATTCTAATATTCAGTCTTTTAAAGATCTGTGTGAGGGATTAAATAATGAAGGTCTGCACCTTCCGTAGCACCTGCCTTGGCTCAATTGACAGGCATTTCGTTGCCTTGAATGCCTTTGTGTGCAGGAAAATTTTGCCTTTGAGTTTTCCAAGGCTAAATTCAGTTCCTCCAACTGAAAGGGGGAATCGAAAATTTCCATATTTAAAACGCCATTAGAGCCCGCCGGAGGTTTAAATATCTGACTGTAGATGAAGTCTGGTAATTGTGTTAAATCTACATTAATATCTTTTGCGCTATTAACAAACTGTTCCATATAATTTTAAATTTGAGCCATAACTCAAGATTTTGAGAACTAGTGGTGGGAGATGGTGGAAAGATTTTCCTGTTTTTAAACCCATTGATCTTTGACGATATACTCGTTAGAGGAGTTTCGAATGTAAGTGATTCGCAGTATGAATGAAAGCTTTTTTTTATTTCTCTTCATTATTTTGATTGTTTTAATAGCATAAGCATCGTAACGCTTGTGCCTGATGAAATTATCACAGTTGGACGTGGCCAAATACTTCTTTTGTTTAGCTTATATAATTCTAACAATTCTATCACAATCCTTGTTGCACCATGGCGGAGAACAAGGATTGCTTTTGATTCGAGAGGGTTTTTTTTTCTATGTTAGGACCAGCTTTATAAAGTGCATTATCGATGTCCTTGAAAAGGTCATAATACGCCTATAGAATTCTAGCCGAATCATTTAGTTGTAGAGGAATGTCATGATTGCATTAGGACAGTTCTTTTCTGAAAGTACTCCACCTGACTTTTTTTAAATTGTATTTATGTGAAAGGAATTGATAATAGAAGCAAGGTATAGTTATATATAATTATTATTGGGAAGTGGTCACTACTCATTTTTTCAGTGAAGGCATTCCATGAATATCGCGTACTAAGAGTATTGGGTACCATGGAAAGATCAATAGCTGAATTTGCCTCGTCGGGGCCGGTGCATAACGTAGGATTCCCATGATTGATAATGTTGTAATTAAATTGTTGTGCATGGTAAAAGAGATTATTCCTTACCTGATATGAACGATCGCTACCCCAAGACGTGTGGTGACAATTGAAGTCACCCCCTATGGAAATATTGTTGTAGTTAATTGTTGAATCAAAGAACTCATCCCATTTAATGTCTTGTATGTTCACACGAGGATTTCTATAGAAATTTATTATGCATAACAGGCCATGATCTGTAGGAATGGAAATAGCTAAAGTATCCAGCTTATCTTCGACTCCATAAACGTAAATGATATATAAGCGAATGTCATTTCTAACTGCAATGAGGATACCTCCTCCTATTCTGTTCTCACGTTCTTTACGATTTAAATTAAAATTTTCAAGTTTAAAGTAGGACTTGGGTTTTAGGCAGGTTTCACTGAGAAGAATTATGTCATAGTTGTGAATCATTTTATCTAAACATCCTTTTTATTTTAGATGCTTCTACAATTCCATTGGAAAATTCTGAGTTAAGATATTTTTGTCAATATAGTTAATAGATGAGTAGGCGTAGTACTGAAGGTATGTTAGGAAGTAGCTATTTTTTTGCTTTTGTTTGTGTTGATAAGAAGGATGGTGCACTAGCTGTAGAAGCAGGAGTGGGGATAGGCAAAGATGTTTAAGGTAGACTGAGAGTAGATAGTAATAGTGCAAATTGAGTGACAAACTGCGCCAAGAAGGAAAACATCTGAGTTAAGGTTTGTGCAAATTGTCGAGGGAAAGCATTTAAACTAGGAGTTTCGGGTGGTTTAGAAGCTATAAACCGAAGATAAGATATATTGGATGAGGGATCCATGGCAGGACGATGAACCTTAACGCTTTCTGAGGGTTGCCGAGTGTTGACACTGTGATGGGCTAGTGGGATTCTACGTTGTGTACTCGGTTTTTAAATAGCTTGTGTGTAGGAAAAGGATCCTGGAGAAGGGTGCCCTGCATTTATACCAGGGGGACAATCCAGATCGACATCACCTAGTTGAGGAAAACTAGAGTAATTGAGATGAGGTAGGAGGGAAGGAAGAGCAGTGGGTTTCGTCAAAGAATAAAGATCATGTGGTTGGTTATTTGAAAACACAATTTTCTGTTGCGCATAGTAGAGTTAAGAGGCCTCTTTGATTAAGATACTTCTAAATGCAGAAATTTTTCTAATGTCTTGCTGTTCCTTAAACTTTAAACAGATTTTGTCTCTTGCGAGAAGAGGATCATTCCAATTCAGACAAACGGGTGGATCAGATTGTTTCGGACAAGGAACATCTGTATTGTGCGGTTTATCCCCGCAATGAAGACACCTTGGGTTCTTACACTAAGAGGCTACGTGACCATAGCGAAAACAAGAGTAACACATTTTCACTGGGGTGATATATGGATCAACCCCGACACGAACTTGGAAAACATCAGTGGATATATTTTTTATAATACCTTGTCGAGAGACTCTGTAATTAGGAATAAATGAATTAAGTTTAGATTCACCTAGAATGTGATTGTGAAGAACGATTTTGTTCGCATCTGAACCCGATTTTCATTCAACAGAGACACTCTTTTTATTATCCTTGCGAATATCTTTCATAGTATTAATCTTTCATCGTATTAGAAAAGGTTCTATGTAGAATACTACCAACGGATAGTGGTTGAAGCATTTCTTGTGTGAATTGTATAGTGACTAAGTAAGGACATTTGTTATTGGGACTGTACTTATTATTTGGAACACTTTTATGAATATTAGCAGGCTGGTTGTTTCCATCGCACAAAACTTTATTCTTCTCAATGTGGGACTCATTATGAGAACCATGTGGCAGGCCAAGCCCTCTTTACCTGGAAAGTTTATCTGTTTTGAGGTTAGGATCGGGTGTGTTGCTAGGAGCGGATTCAACGGCATTCGTTAAAGAATTTACTGAGAACATTTTCTGAGAAAAATGCTTTAGAGACGTGTCCATGATTTCTGAGTTCAACTCACCAATCATTCCTTAGTCATCGGAGTCATGTCCATCAGGCATTGTTGTGATCGCGTGACCACATGAGTCAATGACTCACAGAGGTTGCTAACCTATTTAACTGTTTTACAACTAGACAGAGTTGTATTTAGAATATACCAAGGAACTAAAACCTAATTTTGTGGTTTCAGGGCCAAACACCTGCCTCAAAAGGCATATATATTTTTAATTTTATGTAGAAAACCCAGCGCGATATATACTCGTCGGTGGATCAACCGGAAGTCCGTCACTTGGTTATCGCGACTCTGAAATAGAGAGTCCGCAAGATTTAAAAGAGTTAGCCGACGTATAAGAGTTGCTAAGAGCCCACAGGAGCCGAGCCGGGTTCTACTCGAGTTGGCGCGAGTCGGAGCGTGTCTCTGATTCTGGGGTCATAATCGACACACAGCAGTCACATAGATGCAAGTAGGAGTAAGCGTGAGTCTAGAGAAGACATATAGTAGATACAGAGTCCATGCGAGTTAGCGCGAGTCAGAGCATGTTGCATGATTTTTAGGAGTTATTCGGAGATACTACTCCAAAGCGGAAGTCACCGTGAGTCTTCAGAGTCGCTAGAGTTCAGCCGAGTCGCATAGAGTATCCGATCACTCGAGTCTCAACTCGAGAGTGAACATCCCTTTAGAGGCAGGTGTACCTAAGGTATTGAAACTGGACATTCTAAATTTTATGGCCGGGATTCCTGGCAATAAAATGAAACTCCTGTTGCTTAGGGTTCCGCTTCGGAAATTTCCAATCGAGCTTATCACTCTAGAATTTGAAGCTTTTTAACTTCAATAACGCGTAAAGTGAATTTAAATACATAAATATTTACGAAGAATGTAGAGTAGTTTCATTATACTTCGAATTTAAATTTATTCAATTTTCAAGACACTTAAACTGTCCATTAAAAATTTCGCTCCAATTGCATATGGAAAGAAATCTTTCACAGAAAAGCAAAATCCCACCAAAAACATCTGTTTGTAAAAAAAATCATAATAAAATATAGAAAGAAGTTTTTTTATAAAGTGCCCTACCAAATTTTTGAAACTTAATTTATGAAGAGACATTAGACATCATAAAACTTAGCAGGATTATATTATACCAATAATCTCCCATACCCAGTAATTTTTTATAAAAATAATTTTGCTTATAACATTCAATTCCGCGAAGGTTTATAATGTGTGATATGGCTTTTTAAAATTTATTTAATAATAATTGATGTAGGACACTTTATAAAAAAGTTTCTTCATACATTATATTATGAGTACATTTTCCCAAATTACTTGGTCAACTTTGATTTCACAAATTCGTATGGTTGCACTTAGCAAATTTTTTGCATCGCAGATGTTTTTGTTGGTATCTAGCTTTTTTCGTATTAAAAAAATAATTTATAATGTTATGCTTGATTACCTTAATTTAAACTCAATAAATAATTTACTAAATATGAAAAGTAAATTAATTGTTCGTATGATTTCCGTTAAAAATTAATTAAATTAATTAAATTGATTTATTCCTTAATTCAATTAAAGGGTATCATATTATTCAATTAAAATTTTGATTGAATTTTTCAATTCTCAATTATTCAGAATGTAAAGAGTGGCTAAGTAATTCTAAAGTCTTATACTTTAAAAAATTTCCACATTGGGTCTTCATTTGTAAGCGTACATTTTCAATTAAAAAAATTTTTAAATGCAGTTTGCAAGAATAAATAATTAAAAATTGAAAGCGTTTGAAATTAAAATTTTGGATACAAAAAATTATCAGGGTGGTCACTATTTGTGTAATTTTCGTCCTCCGGCTTTTTTCGGGTTCTCCCTGTAAAAATTCGTGATTTCACCCGGTTTAGAAAAAAATATACTCTCTATGTGAAATCCGCAGTTTATTCACGTACTTATAAATAATTGCGGAAGTCGATGACCATCAGCATATATTGTTGAAAGAAATCTATTGACTTTTAATAGTATCATAAGTAGGATGAGGTAATATGTAGACAGAAGTATTGTAAGAAATGGAAGTCATGTAAACCCTTAGGGGTCACATTATGAATAAAGAAGAAGTAGGATGAGGCATTTATTGTGTCTAACAAAGAAAAATACAGGGATGTGTTTTATTATGTACTAGGTTTAAAATTTCAACTATTTTAGGTAAATTCAAATCGTTTGATAATTAATCATTTTTAAATTGTTGATTATACTATTCAAAATTCAACTATTCCAATTTTAATTACAAAATTGAAACTTATGAGAGGGAAAAATTGAACATTTAGTGTCCAACATAAAAATTCAGAACTCTAAACTTGTAATTATTCAAAGTTTAAAAAAAATTTCATTTACTGAGGTGTCAATTCAAATATTTTAATTTTTATCCATTTTTATTTGACAGAACACAATTTTCAATTTTTTAATTTCGAACACTTCCGTTAGAACTATTATTCATTCTTGAAATTTTCGAATAAAATATTTTTGAATTTGAAATTAGTTATTTGACTAAATCTTCAACAAAATAAGACAATTTAAAAATATTACGTTGAAAATTACTATAAAAAGAAGAATATAAAACAAGTATGCTATGATATTATTCCAATGATTGAATTTTCATCAATTTTAAGCTTTTTTAATTTGAGATTACTTTATATTTGCATCTGAAATTATTAAATTTAAAACTGTCTATTAAGGCTTTAGAATTGCGCATTTAAAACTTTAATTTTGAATTGAAATTATATCGACCCCTCAGCGCAGCAGTTTATTACTCTATTCATCTGAATTCAGGTATTTCTTTGTACTGACCTGGGGCAAAATCACCTGTCTTATTTATTTTCGAAGACCTTAGCAAATTCTAATGATCACAGCCTGCGTTATTGTTCATTTAAAAAGAAAATTCTGTTACTTCAAGGGTGTTGGGAGAATTTTTCAAAGTATATACAAAAAAATGATTTATATTATTATATTATATTATTTTTCAGGATTTATTTGATAAAAAAAAATTGTTCAAACAATTATCAAAAACTTGAAGGAAATAAGAATTATATATAAGAAAATAATGCAATTTGTTAAAAAATGTTGACATTTAAAAAAAATAAATTCAAATAGCATTCGCATAAAAGGAACTTTCAGAAGATATTTCAATTTAATAGCTTCTTCAAATAAGTTCCGTTTGACGAAGTATAACTTCCGGTCTTTAAGTTTTATTTGTTGAGCGAATCTATTGAGAGGAAATTTGGCGATACGTATTTTTAATTTTTTCTTTATGCCGCTATAACTTTTGTCTCCTTTGGCACTTCTATTGAATAAGAATTTTGCATTGTTTCATGTGTGATCATTTCAGCCTAACGTTAGGCCAGGGCAAGCCACATGTTTAAAAAAAAAAATAAAAAAGCACAAAATTTTTGAATGTGTTACAAAATTAGCACTAAATTACGCAATATTGAAAAACTTCATATGACAAAGTGGTTATGCTAACATTGCTAACTTAAGAGACCTCTGACTGTGGAATAACAGCTGAACGCTCGATAGATCGATCGTGCAGGGAAAATGCACTGCCGTCAACAGCCGCATCTGCATGCTACAGCCACTTGTCTTGGCGGGAATGTTAAATTTGAATAAAAAATGCAATTTGTTATTTTCTATTTTTTTTTGTTTATTGACAAGCCCGAATCATAGGCGAATGCAATAATATGACTGTCATTGAAATAAATAATTAATTTCTTATTGGAATAATAAGCGTTAATTGATTGAATTGCCCTGCTAAAAATGTACTTCCGTATTTTCGGGCGTGTATAAGAAACAGCATTGGCGGTCGCGCCATATTTGCGGCCGAATTTTCGACCACATTTGCGGTCGCATTTCGAAATGAAAATTTCTTATTGTAAATATCAAAATCTGCAAATCTTTTCAAATATTTTAAAATCATCGACCCTTATTCAGAAAGATTTATTGTTTTGAAAAATCAAGATAGTGCACTCAGAGAGATTCAATGTACAAATTAACTAAATTTGAAATCATTCTATGCACAACAAATATGTACAATAGGGTGGTCCAAAAATGCATGGAAACATTTTTTTTCATGCTAGAGGGCAACGATCCCACCATTTGATTCCAAATCCGAAAAAATAAATTCCCTATTTTTTTCAATTTTGATTTGAATTCAAATCAAAAAATGGTGCCGGTTTTGGCTTAAAGTTTCCCATGTAAATTGCATGGCGAAAAAATCACTTTTTGGAGTTTTTAGAATAATTTTTCAGGGTTTGGGAAAATATTACGGGAAAGTATAGAGGCTTTTTGATAATTCTCCAACGAAGAATTTCATGTATTAGACATATGGGTTTGACACCCCTAGCACACCTTACGTGTCCTTGATAACTACCCTTAAAACCAAAATGTCATTTTTTGAGCACTTCATTCTCGTTTGTTTTTTTCACTGGAAAATTATTTCTATTGGTCTATTAGAATATTTATAAGCGTTGGTTAATTAATTTTTAATTATTTAAGCAAATTTCATTCGTTTAAATAATTGTTTTGTTCGAAAATTCGTTTTTTTTTATTATTACTTTTGGTCTAGTGAAATATTCATTAACATTGGTTAATTGATCATAGATTTTATACTTTCACGATGATTCATTATGATGAATTTAAATTTAAAGCTTTTTCGGGGTTCAATCGTGTGCAAAACTACGAAACTTGCCGACGTTTCGTGAACATTGCAGTTCACTTCTTCAGGGCTGAACAGGGTGAACTGCAATGTTCACGAAACGTCGGCAAGTTTCGTAGTTTTGCACACGATTAAAACCCGAAAAAGCTTTGAATTTTAAATTAAAATTTATCATAATGAATCATCGTGAAAGTAATAAATCTATTATCAAGGTTTACTTTGCATAAATATTAGGAATAGAGGTATCAGTACTATAAAATTAATCATGCTAGGAAAAAATAATAATTAAATAATAAATTTAACTTGTGATTCACATAGAGTAGAGTATTTTTTTAATAAACAAAGTATATTCAAAAAATATTCCATAATTTTCTTCTTATGATAGTCAAACAGTTCTATGCAAATCTTTTTAAAAGCTTTTCCACGAAATAATCTTTGTACTGATTAAAGTTTTAAAATTTATTAGGGGGAATTAAAATTGTAAATAATTGACATTTTTTAAAAGAGTGAACATAAAAATATTGGTGTTTATTAAAATTAAAAAAGTCCACTCTTGTGTTGATTATAAGATTTCATCGCTTAAGTGCTGACACCACCAATTTTTTGGATCTCCAAATTTGTATCAATTTTTGGTTTTCACTTTTTGGAGTTTTTCTCGTTTTTCAGGAGACACAAAAAACAGTTTTATTCTGAAACTGCTAGTTGTTTCTTCTGAAAGAGGTTAGTATGGTGGCTCCCAGGCACTATCTAACTGATCTCTTCCTTCACTCCGGCGCGAAAATGTGCTTCGGAAAACGTCTTAAACCCATGTGTGATAACCCCATGTGGATTAGGCGGTATCAGAACCTAAGCGAAGATTTATCACACTCTAAATAGGTGTACTCATCAATAAACAACTATTAATATATCATCTGGCTTTTATATGTGTGACACTTGATGCAAGCAAAATTGACTGGGAATAAACTTTATATAGTTAAAAAAAAGAGTTATAAATAATTTTTACTTAATATAAACACTTTCATAAATAGTCTGCATTTTCTGGAAAATTCACATTATTTTCATAAGTCTTAAAATCACGATGCAAAAATTAATGGCGGTTAGGAATTGGACAAGGCTTGAATGAATTCTCGACCGATGGATTGAACTATTGATCTCTGCAGCACGTGACGAACTACATTAGAAGACGTAAATTCGTTTGGTCAAAGGCCGAAGGTCTACTCACAGAGAAATTGTATAAAATAAAAGAATGAGGGAATGTTGGGTGCGCCTGCGCAACTTTTATGCCTCATTATGAGATGAAGGATGGTGAGTATAGTGGTAAACAAAATTATAATCAATTACCCTATCTATGTGCACCACATTTCATAAATGAAGGTTTCAGTGTGCGAGAATTTACAATATAGATAAATTAATTCTATTTTTCATTATTTTTAAGCACAGTATTTTCAAGTTATTATAAATGCAACGTTAAATAAGTTAGGTGTATATAGTGTTACTTTTGGTGTCTCTTAATTAGATTACACTGTACGTGATTAAGTTGTCAAAGTCTAAAAAACGGAGTAACTCAGATTCAATAAACAAAATTGCTAAGCTGTTTAGGCGATCTCCTGTCATTTTGGAAAGCAAATAGTTTTTTATTCTTTTCAAACAAGAAAACGATTTTTATGCGCTACAGTTGATCACAACAATAATAATGAATATTCTATAGGCAATTTCAACATTCGGAAACACATAAGACAAATCATTTCTACGAATAAATCTTAATAACTCTAATGGAGACTTTTTCTGCATTTGTTTGGCATAAAAAAATGCATAAAAGTCAAAAAACTCATCGTCCAATGAAGATTCAAAGCCTGAGTGATAGATTTCTCTTAGTAACTTTGATTTCTCACGAATTTCATTTGATTCCAGCTTATCAAATTTAGTGATAAGGGCAAAGTTTTCGTAAATAACTTGATATTTTGCACACATCTTGCTTCTAGTTCACTTGCCAACCTATCTAAAATGACCTTGAAAGTATTAACTCAGAACGCGTCCCGACCCGAAAATTGAATTTCACTATCTCTTGTTTCGTCGACACGTAGTTTCCTCATTTTTTTTCGGGACAAATCTGACTCATACAATTGAGAAGTAGATATTTGGAGTGCTTTTTGTTCAAAACTATCAAATTCATTCCGAGTGCAAGCAACCATTTTTATGAGCCCACGGTACTGATCGATAACCTCACCAATGCTAATGTCAACTTTTTGCAATTTTTGACTGACGCAGTTGATTTTTGAAAGAAAAAAATACCACAACAACAACATAAAAGCAACCTTCAGTTTTTCCATTTGTTGACGAATACCCTTAGCTTCCTATTTGGTGATCGCATTGTCTGTATCAGTTTTCTCTATCGTTTTCAAAATCTTAACTATATCCTGAAAATATTGATTCAAAACCTCAACAGCGTCATCACGAGTAGACCATCTAGTAGTGGACAAAGATGGTAATGTGATTGATTTGGTTTTTCCAATGGACCTTAAAATTTTTCACCGATGTGTCGACGCGGTGAAGAAATTGTACAATGTTTGAACCACGTTGAAAATAAAACTGCTCCTGAAAAACATTCCACTGCATGAACTCCTACCAAATTTTAAGAGTGAGCAGAACATGCAGCATATATAGCGAAACCATTGCTTTCGCGAATTCACGCTTGTAAACCATTGTACATCCCTAAAAAATTGCTGGCGTTATCATAAGATTGACCTCTGCAGTCAATAACTTTCAGGCCGAAAGCCTCCAAAGTAAAAAATGCTGTTTTTCTGAAACTGACACCACAAGACGATTGTATGTAACGAGAAACACGCAAGATGGGATAATCATTCAAAACAATATGGCTGCGAGGGGCGCCGAAAGTTTAAATTTCTACTGCGCAATGTATAAATACAGGGATACTGAGTTAACTGACAATATTTTTTGAAAAGATCACGCTGTCAAATTTTACTATTAGGTAAGCAATCTAGATCAAACAAATGCATATTTGATTTAGCTTTTGCTGTTCTAAGATAAGAATGACATCTTCGCAACAAAATTGTGTATTCTCAAGAAATTTCAAATATTTTCCCCACAATTTCCCCCCCCCCCTTCTTCTAAAAATTTGGCGCCCTGGGCAGTTGCCCATAAGTGCCATGCTTAAATCCAGCCCTGTGGATATATGACAGGAAGATCATGTACAGATCAAATATTTAGCTTAAGACAGATTACAGAAAAAAGCTTAAGAGTAGGAAAGAAAGTTTTCTGTGCATTTGTTGACCTAGAAAAAGCATTTGACAAGGTAAACATTGGCATTAGTACAATTTCTATTAAATATTGTCATAGTAGTATTATTGTCACTTCTTCCAAGTAGTAGCATTATTTGAAAATAGTATCATTAATAGAATTTTTGTTAAAATATTGGCATAAGTGGCACTTTTTTCGAAACATTGGAATTAGTAGCATTTTCTCAAAAATATTGTCATAGTGGCATTAGTGTCACTTTTTCCAAATAGTAGCATTATTTGAAAATAGTATCATCAATAGAATTTTTGTTAAAATATTGGCATAAGTGGCACTTTTTCCAAAACATTGGAATTAGTAGCATTTTCCTAAAAATATTGTCATAGTGGCATTCGTGTCACTTTTTCCAAATAGTAGCATTATTTGAATATAGTATCCTTGATAGAATTTTTGTCAAAATATTGCCATTAGTGACACTTTTTCCAAATAGTAGCATTATTTGAAAATAGTATCATTAATAGAATTTTTATTAAAATATTGGCATGAGTGGCTCTTTTTCCAAAACATTGGCATTAGTAGCATTTTTTATTTAATATTGTCATAAATGGCATTTTCTTTAAATAGTGGCATTATTGTCACCTTTTCAAAATAGTGGCATTATTTGAAAATAGTATCGTTAATAGAATTTTTGTTAAAATATTGGAATAGGTGACACTTTTTCCAAACATTGGCATTAGTACAATTTCTATTAAATATTGTCATAGTAGTATTATTGTCACTTTTCCCAAAGAGTAGCAATGTTTTAAAATAGTATCCTTGATAGAATTTTTTTCAAAATATTGCCAAAAGGTGAATTTTTCCAAAACATTGTAATTAGTAGCATTTTCTTAAAAATATTGTCGTGGGTGGCATTTTCTTTAAATATTGACATTATTGTCACTTTTTAAAAATAGTGGCATTATTTGAAAATAGTATCATTTCAAAATATTGGCATGAGTTGCACTTTTTCTAAAATGTTGGCATTAGTAGAATTTTTCTTTAACATTGTCATAGGTGGCATTTTCTACATATAGTGGCATCAAAGGAATTTTTTTATCAGCATTAGTGGCATTTTTTCAAAATAGTGCCATAAATAGAATTTTTTTTGAAAATAGTAGCATGATTAGCATTTTTTCAAAATAATGTCCTAAATAGAATTTTGGTCAAAATAGTCAAATTTTTTTTTAAATATTGACATTAGTATTACTGTTCTAAAAATAGTAGCATTAGAAGCATTTTTTGGTAGCATTTTTAAAATAATGATATTAGTGGAATTTTTTTTAAGTAGTGGCATTGGAGGAATTTTTTTATCAGCATTGGTGGCATCTTCACAAAATAGTGTCATAAATAGAATTTTCGTGAAAATAGTGAAATTTTTAAAAAATAGTCTCATAAATAGAATTTTGGTCCCAATAGTGGCATATTTTTCAAAATATTGACATTAGTTTTACTGTTCTAAAAATAGTAGCATTATAAGTATTTCTTGGTAGCATTTTCAAAATAGTGATCTCTTTTTTTAAAAGTGGCATTATTGTCACTTTTTGAAAATAGTGGCATTATTTGAAAATAGCATCAATAATATAATTTTTGTGGAAATATTGGCATATGTGGCACTTTTTCCAAAACATTGGCATTAGTAGCATTTTTTTTCAATAATGGCATGGGTGACATTTTCTTTAAATAGCTACATTAAAGAATTTTTTATCAGCATTAGTGTCATTTTTTCAATATAGTGTCATAAATAGAATTTTTGTCAAAATAGTGGCATTTTTTCAAAAATTCAAAATAGTGATTTCTTTCTTTAATAGTGGCATTATTTGGAAATAGTATCATTACAAGAATTTTTGTTAAAATATTGGCCTGAGTGGAACTGTTTCCAAAACATTGGCATTAGCAGCATTTCTTTTAAATATTGTCGTAGGTTGCATTTTCTTTAAATAGTGGCATTAAAGGAATTTTTTTATCAGCATTATTGGCATTTTTTCGAAATTCTGTCATAAATAGAATTTTTGTCAAAATAATCCTTTTTTCTCTCTAAAATATTGACAATAGTATTACTGTTCTAAAAATAGTAGCATTAGAAGTATTTCTTGGTAGTATTTTCAAAATAGTGATCTCTTTTTTTAATAGTGGCATTATTGTCACTTTTTTAAAATAGTGACATTATTCGAAAATAGTATCATTAACAGAATTTTTGTTAAAATATTGGCCTAAGTGGAACTGTTCCCAAAACATTGGCTTTAATAGAATTTTTTTTTAAGTAATGGCATAGGTAAAATTTTTTTAAATAGTTGCATCAAACAAATGGTTTTATCAGCATTAGTGGCATTTTTTCAAAATAATGTCATGAATAGAATTTTTTTAAAATAGTGGCATTTTTTCCAAAATTCAAAAGTCATATCTTCTCTGAATAGTGGCATTATTGTCACTTTGTCAAAATAGTGGCATTGTTTGAAAATAGTATCATTAATTGAATTTTTGTTAAAATATTGGCATAAGTGGCACTTTTTCCAAAACATTATCATAAGTAGCATTTTTTGAAAATATTTTCATAGGTGGCATTTTCTTTAAATAGTTGTAATAATGGATATTTTTCATCAGCATTGCTGTCATATTTTCAAAATAGTTGCATTGTTTCCTAAATTCAAAATAGTGATCTCTTCCCTTAATAGTGGCATTATTGTCAGTCTTTCTAAATAGTAACATTATTTGAAAATATTATCATCTATAGAATTTTTGTTAAAATATTGGCATAAATGGCACTTTTCCTACAAATTGGCATTATTAGCATTTTTCTCAATAATGTCATAGGTGGCATTTTCTTTAAATAGTGGCATTGAAATAATTTTTTTATCAGCATTAGTGGCATTTTTATAAAATAGTGTCGTAAATAGAATTTTCGAGAAAATAGTGACATTATTTAAAAATAGTGTCATAAATAAAATTTTTGTCCCAATAGTGGCATATTTTTCAAAATATTGACATTAGTATTACTGTTCTAAAAATAGTAGCATTGGAAGTATTTCTTGGTAGCATTTCCAAAATAGTGATCTCTTTTTTTAATAGTGGCATTATTGCCACTTTTGCAAAATAGTATCATCAATAGAATTTTTGTGAAAATATTGGCAGAAGTGAAACTTTTTTCAAAAAATTGGCTTTAATAGCATTTTTTTTAAATAATGGCATAGGTAACATTTTCTTTAAATAGTTGCATGGAAGGAATTTTTTTATCAGCATCAGTGGCATTTTTTCAAAATAATGTCATAAATAGAATTTTTGTCAAAATGGTGACATCTTTCCCAAATTTCAAAATAGTGATCTCTTCTTTTAATAGTGGCATTATTATCACTTTTACGAAATATTGGCATTATTTGAAAATATTATCATAAATAGAATTTTTGTTAAAATATTGGTATAAGTGGCATTCTTCCAAAAAATTGGCATTAGTAGCATTTTGTTTGCAATTTTGTCATTGGTGACATTTTTTTCAAATAGTGGCATTGAAGTAATTTTTTTATCAGCATTAGTGGCATTTTTTCAAAACAGTGTCATAAATAGAATTTTTTTCAAAGTAGTGGCACGAGTAGAATTTCTTCAAAATATTTAAATTAGTATTGCTGTATTTAGAAAAGTAACATTAGAAATAATTTTTCGTAGAATTAGTGGCATTTTCAGAATAGTGGTATGAGTGACATTTTTAAAAACAGTGGCATTGATGGCATTTTATGAAACGGTGGCATTAGTGGTATTTTTTCATAATAGTTACATTTTTGGCATTTTTTCAAAATACCAGCATTTCCCAAAAAAGTAATATTTTTTCAAATAGTAGCATTATTGGCACATTTTTCAAAATAGTAGCATTCGTGAAATTTATTCAATATAGCGTTATTAGTTCGTTTATTAAAAATATTGACATAAGTGCCGTTTTATCAAAATAGTATTATTATTGACATTCTTTCCAAATAAGGGCTGAGTGACATTTTTCAAAATACTGGCATTAGCAGCATTTAGCATTAGGCATTCAGAAGTTTTTTTTTCAATTGTGACATTCTCTTAAAGAGCAACAGTGGATATTTTTTCAAACAGTGGCAATAATGGTATATTTCAAAATAGTGGAATTGGTGGCATTTTTTCTAAAATCGTGGCATTAGTGGCGCTGTTTGAAAAATAGTTGTATTAGAAGAATTTTTCAAAATAGTATAATTTTTTCAGACCGTGACATTAGCGCCATTTTTTTGAAATAGTGGCATTATTGGCATTTTTTCAAAATGCTGGCATTTTAAGGAATAGTGATATTCTTTTAATACTGGAATTTTTTGAAAATAGTGGCATTTCTTTAATAGAGTCATTGTTTACATTTTTTCCAAATAATTGCATTTTTCAAAATAGTGATATTTTCTTCAAAATAGTGTCATTAGTGACATTTTTAAAATTGGAATTTTTCAGAATAGTGGCATTAGTGGCATTGTTTAAAAAAATGGCATGAGTCGCATTGTTTAAAAAAATAGTTATATTAGTGGTATTTTTAACGATAGCATTTTTCAAAGTAGTGTCATTTTTTCATAATAGTTGCATTAGTGGCACTTTTTCAAAATCGTGGCATGAGGGGCATTGTTTAAGAAATAATGGCATTGTTTGAAAAATAGTGGTATTACTGGCATTTTCAAAAGTCGAATTTGTGAAAATAGTGGCATTTTTACAGAATGTAGCGTTAGTGGAATTTTTTCATTATAATGGCATTAGTGACGTTATTTAAAAAAAAGCTGTATTAGTAGCATTTTTTCAAAATAGTATCATTTTTTCATACAGTGACATTTTTATAAAATAATAGCATTTTTCAAAATAGTGATATTTTCTTCCAATAGTGGCATTATTGGTACCTTTTCAAAATACTAGCATCTTTTGAAAATAGTGACATTAGTGGCATTTTTGTCACTTTTTAAAAATAGCGTCATGAGTGGCATTGTTTAGGAAATAGTGGAATTTTATCAAAATAGTGACATAAGTGGCATTTTTAAAAGTGGAATTTTTCGAAATAGTGGCATTTGTGGCATTTTTTTCACTTTTTAAAGATAGTGTCATGAGTGGCATTGTTTAAGAAATAGTGGCATTTTGTCAAAATAGTGACATAAGTAGCATTTTTAAAAGGGAAATTTTTCAAAATAGCGACATTAGTGGCATTTTTGTCACTTTTTAAAGATAGTGTCATGAGTGGCATTGTTTAAGAAATAGTGGCATTTTGTCAAAATAATGACATAAATGGCATTTTTAAAAGCGGCATTTTTCAAAATAGTGGCATTTGTGGCATTGTTTGAAAAACAGAGGTATTTTTGAAAGTGGATTTTTTTTCAAATATTATCATTATTCCCAAATAGTTGCATTTGTGGAATTTTCTCAAAATAGTGGCATTGTTTAAAAAAGACTGGCATGAGTAGCATTGCTTGGAAAGTAGTGACATTATTTGCATTTTTAAAAGTGGCTTTTTGCAAAATTGTGTCATTTTTCATAATAGTTGCACGAGTGGCACTTTTTCAAAATTGTGGCATGAGTGGCATTGTTTAGGAAATAGTGGCATTTTGTCAAAATAGTGACATAAGTGGCATTTTTAAAAGTGAAATTTTTCAAAATAGTGAGATTAGTGGCATTTTTGTCACTTTTTAAAGATAGTGTCATGAGCGGCATTGTTGAAGAAATAGTGGCATTTTGTCAAAATAGTGACATAAGTGGCATTTTTAAAAGTGGCATTTTTAAAATAATGGCATTTGTGGCATTGTTTGAAAAACAGTGGCATTTTTGAAAGTGGATTTTTTTTCAAATATTATCATTATTCCCAAATAGTTGCATTTGTGGCATTTTCTCAAAATAGTGGCATTGTTTAAAAAAGACTGGCATGAGTGGCATTGCTTGGAAAGTAGTGACATTATTTTCATTTTTAAAAGTGGCTTTTTGCAAAATTGTGTTATTTTTCATAATAGTTGCACGAGTGGCAATTTTTCAAAATTGTGGCATGAGTGGCATTGCTTAGGAAATAGTGGCATTTTTCAAAATAGTGACATTGGTGACATTTTTAAAAGTGGAATTTTTTAAAATAGTGGTATTTGTGGCATTGTGTGAAAAATAGTGACATTAGTGGCATTTTCAAAAGTGGCCTTTTCCAAAATAGTGTCATTTTTTCATAATAGTTGCCTTAGTGGCACTTTTTAAAAATAGTGGCATGAGTGGAATTGTTTAAAAAATATTGGCATTAGTGGCAGGGCTTAAGAAATAGTGGCATTAGTGGCATTTTTCAAAATAGTATCATTTTTTTTTCAAAATATGTTCATTCGTGGCACTTTTTCAAAACAGTAGCATTATTGCCATTGTTTAACAAATAGTGACATTTTTTAAGAAATAATTGCATTGGTGGCGTTTTCTCAAATTAAACATTAACACTGAAATGCATAAGAAAAATCTGCTACTAATGCCACTATTTCTTAAACAATGCCACTCATGCCACGATTTTGGAAAAGTGCCACTAATGCAACTAATATGAAAAAATGACACTATTTTGATTAATGCTACTTTTCAAAATTCCAATATTTCTTAAGCACTGCCACTAATGCCACTATTTCTTAAAAACGCCGCTCATGCCACTATTTTGAAAAAGAGCCACTAATGTAACTATTATGAAAAAATGACACTATTTTGAAAAATGCCACTTTTAAAAATGCCACTAATGCCACTATTTCTTAAGCACTGCCACTCATTCCACTATTTCTTAAAAAATGCGACTCAGGCCACTATTTTGAAACAGTGCCACTAATGCAACCATTATGAAAAAATGACACTATTTGGAAAAATGTCACTTTCAAAAATGCCAACAATGTCACTATTTTTTAAATAACGCCGCTTATGCATTAGTGGCACTTTTTGAAAATAGTGGCATGAGTGGCATTGTTTAAGAAATAGTGGCATTAGTGGCATTGTTTACCAAATAGTGACATTTTTTTAAAAATAATTGTATTGGTGGCATTGTTTAAAAAATAATGGCTTTAGAGGCGTTTTCTCAGAATAAACATTTGCACTTAAATTCACGAGAAAAAAATCTGAAAAAAAAAGATTATTTTACCAAAAACGAATTTTATTGGCAAATAATGCTTGAGCAAATTAATACTAATCCAATGGATTCTCAGTAGGGAATTTACAAGATTTAAAAAAAATGCCAACCCTGATCATCTTCTTGTGAGTCCTAAATCCGGCTCTGATCGCTGATATCTAAGCGCGTGCATAGCTCACGGGTATATCAGGATGAAAAAAAAAAAAAAAAAAAAAAAAAAAAAATCGCGTCACGCATAGATGCCGAGTTAAGGTCCCTCGATTTGGTTAACCGCAAACCGCAAGTGAGAGAAAATCTTGACAACTTCCCTCTTTATTTTTCATCCTCCTTCCTCCGGCGACGCGTGCTGGCGGTTCCCTTGAGTTCATCATCGCTTCGTCCTTTTTCGCGACGCGTAATGACGTTGTAATTTCCTCGAAAGACTGCAATGACCGATTTCTAACATGCAAACTTGTCCTCTGGAATTTATACCTTCGAGGGAGATAGAGAGGCTTACAAGTTTTAGACTAAAAATTGTTGCGATCCTTTTTTTCCAAATCACTATTACTGTTTCTTCTTTTAAATTTCGCTAATTCCCCTGTTATAAAAAATGCTACTACTTTAAAAAAATGCTACTCATACCACTATTTTTGAAACAATGCCACTAATGCCACGATATTGAAAAAATGCCACTATTTTGAAAAATTTACTTTTAAAAATATCACTGATGCCACTATTTTTTAAACAATGCCACTCATGCAACTATTGTGAAAAAATGACACTATTTTGAAAAATACCACTTTTAAAAATGTTGCTATTTCTTAAGCACTGTCACTAATGCCGCTATTTCTTAAACAATGCCACTCATGCCACTATTTTGAAAAAGCGCCACTCCTGCAAATATTATGAAAAAATGGCACTATTTTGAAAAATGCCAGTACTTTTGGAAAATGCCACTAATAATGCCACTATTTCTTAGGCACTGACACTAATGTCACTATTTATTAAACAATGCCACTATTTTAAAAGAGTGCCACTCATGCAACTGTTGTGGAAAAATGACACTATTTTAAAAATGCCACATTTAAAAATCCCACTAATATCACTATTTTTTAAATAATGTCACTTATGACAACTATTTTTTAAACCATGACACTCTTTTGTGAAAATGCCACAAGCGTCACTATTTAAAAAAAGATAATATTTTGAAAAATTCCACTTTGAAAAATGCCACTGACGCCACTATTTCTTAAGCACTGCCACTAACGATAGTATTTCCTAAAAAATACCGTAAATGCTACTGTTTGGTAAAAGTGCCACAAATGAAACTATTTTGAAAAAATGACACTTGCTTCGAAAAAATAACACTTCTAAAAATGCCACTATTTCTTGAGCACTGTCACTAATGTCACTTTTTATTAAACAATACCACTCATGCCACTATTTTGAAAGAGTGCCACTCATGTAACTATTGTGAAAGATGGCATTTTTTTGAAAAATGCCACTAATAATACCACTATTTCTCAGGCACTGCCACTAATGTCACTATTTATTAAACAATGCCACTGTAACTTGAGCACAGTCATCAATGCCGCTATTTCTTCAACAATGCCACTCATGCCCCTATTTTGAAAGAGTCCCACTTATGCAACTACTAAAGAAAAATGACACTATTTTGAAAAATGCCAGTATTTTTGGAAAATGCCACTAATCATGCCACTATTTTTCAGGCACTGTCACTAATGCCGCTATTTCTTAAACAATGTCACTCATGCCACTACTTTGAAAAAATGCCACTCATGCAACTGTTATGAAAAAATGAATATATTTAGAATAATACCAGTATTTTTGAAAAATGCCACTAATGATACCACTATTTCTTAGGCACTGCTACTAATGTCACTATTTAATTAACAATGACACTCATGCGACTCTTTTGAAAGAGTGCCACGCATGCAACTATCATGAAAAAATGACACTATTTTGAAAAATTCCAGTATTTTTGGAAAATGAAACTAATAATGCCACTACTTCTTAAGCACTGCCACTAATGCCACTATTTATTGAACAGTGCCAATCATGCCACTACTTTGAAAGAGTGCCACTCATGCAACTATCATGAAAAAATGACACTATTTTGAGAAATGCCAGTATTTTTAGAAAATGCCACTGATAATGCCACTATTTCTTAGGAACTGTCACTAATGTCACTTTTCATTAAACGATACCACTCATACCGCTATTTTGAAAGAGTGCCACTCATGCAACTATTGTGAAAAAATAGCACTATATTGAAAAATGCCACTGATAATGCCACTATTTCTCAGGCACTGCCACTAATGTCACTATTTATTAAACAATGACACTATTTTGAAAGAGTGCCACTCATGCAACCATTGTGAAAAATGACACTATTTTGAAAAATAGCACTTTTTGAAATGCCACTATGACTTAAGCACTGTCATCAATGCCGCTATTTCTTCAACAATGCCACTCATGCCACTATTTTGAAAGAGTCCCACTTATGCAACTAATAAAGAAAAATGGCACTATTTTGAAAAATGCCAGTATTTTTGGAAAATGCCACTAATAATGCCACTATTTCTTAGGCACTGCCGCTAATGCCGCTATTTCTTAAACAATGCCACTCATGCCACTACTTTGAAAAAGTGCCACTCATGCAACTATTCTGAAAAAATGAATATATTTAGAATAATGCCAGTATTTTTGAAAAATGCCACTAATAATTCCACTATTTCTTAGGCACTGCCACTAATGTCAATATTTATTGAACAATGCCATTTATGCTACTATTTTAAAAGAGTGTCACTCATACAACTATTATGAAATAATGAATTTATTTTGAAAAATGCCAGTATTTTTGAAAAATGCCACTAATAATGCCACTATTTCTCAGGCACTGCCACTGATGTCACTATTTATTACACAATGACACTCATGCCACTCGTTTGAAGGAGTGCCACTCATGCAACTATTATGAAAAAATGACACTATTTTGAAAAATGCCAGTTTTTTCAAAAAATGGAGCTATTTCATAAGCACTGCCACTAATGTCACTATTTCTTGAACAATGCCACTCGTGACACTATTTTGAAAAAGTGCCACCAAAGAAACTATTGTGAAAAAATTTCACTATTTTGAAAAATTTCACTTTTAAAAATGCCACTATTTCTTAAGCACTGCCACGAATGCCACTGTTTCCTAAACAATGCCACTCATTCCATTTCTTTGAAAATGTGCGACTAATCCAACTATCATGAAAAATGACACTATTTTGAAAAATGCCAATTTCGAAAAATGTCGCTAATATCACTTTTTTTCAAACAATGCCACTTATGCCTCTGTTTTATAAACAATGACACAAACTCCACTATTTTGAAAAATTTTACTTTTAAAAATGCCACTAATGTCACTATTTTGAAAAAATGTTAGTATTTTAAAAAAGTACCAACGATGCCAATATTTGAAGAAAACATCATTATTTTGAAAAATGCTATTAATTTGAAATAATGCCACAAAAGTCACAGTTTCAAGAACTGCTACTATTTTGAAAAAATGCTAATCATACCACTATTTTTTAAACAATGCCACTAATGCCACGATTTTGAAAAAATTCGCCTAACTCTACTATTTGAAAAAATGCCATTACTTTGAATAATCTACGTTTAAATATGCCACTGATGCCACTATTCTTTAAACAATGTCACTAATGCTACTGTTTTAAAAAAGTACCACTAATGCAACTATTATGAAAAATGACATTATTTGAAAAAATAACACTATTTTGAAAAATGCCAATAATGTCACTACCTTTTAAACAATGCCACTCATGCCACTATTTTTTAAACATTGCCACTATTTTGAAAAAGTGCCACTAATGCAATTATTATGAAAAAATAACACTATTTTGAAAAATGCCACTAATGTCACTATTTAAAAAAAATGCCAGTATGTAAAAAAGTACCAGTAATGCCACTATTTTAAAAAAATATCACTATTTTGAAAAATGCCATTATTTTGAAAAAATTCTACTTATATCACATTTTTTAGAAATGCAACTAATGCTAGTATTCTATTGAAAAAATGTCAGTAATGACCCCATTAAAAAAATGCCACTATTAAAAAAAAATCTATTTTTTGGAAAATGCCAGTAATACCGCTGTTTTGAAATAATGACTCAAAATTACTGTTTTGAAAAATTATACTATTTTGCAAAAATGCTACAACGACCACTATTTTTTGAACAATGCCACTAATGCCACGATTATGAAAAAAATCGACTAACGCTACTGTTTGAAAAAACGCCACTATTTTAAAAAATCTACTTTTAAAAATGCTAATGATGGCACTATTTTTTAAACAATGCCAATATTGCTACTGTTTTGAAAAAGTGTCACTAATGCAACTATTTTGAAAAAAGTGACACTATTTTGAAAAATTT
The DNA here is from genome assembly GCA_011634705.1 of Andricus grossulariae. Classification (NCBI taxonomy): domain Eukaryota; kingdom Metazoa; phylum Arthropoda; class Insecta; order Hymenoptera; family Cynipidae; genus Andricus; species Andricus grossulariae. The sequence goes on along the minus strand of JAABKJ010007545.1, from coordinate 280,818,069 downwards.
TACTTTTAAAAATGCCACTAGTGCCACTATTTCTTAAGTACTGCCACTGATGCCACTATTTCTTAAGCAATGCCACTAATGCCACTATTTTGAAAAAGTGCGACTAATGCAACTATTATGAAAAACGACACTATTTAAAATAATGCCACTCATGCCACTATTTATTAAGCATTGCCACCAATACCATTATTTTTTAAACAATATCTCTATTTTTTAAACAATGCCACTAATGCAACTATTTTGAAAAATACCACTTTTGAAAATGCCACTAGTGCCACTATTTCTTAAGCACTGCCACTAATGCCACTATTTCTTAGATAATGCCACTCATGCCACCATTTTGAAAAAATGCCACTAATGCAACCATTATGAAAAATGACACTATTTTGAAAAATGCCACTAATGTCACTCACTACCTTTTAAACAATGCCACTAACGCCACTATTTTTTAAACAATGCCACTATTTTGAAAAATTGTCACTAATGCAACTATCATGAAAAAATGATAGTATTTAAAAAAGTACTAGTAATGCCACTATTTGTAGAATTTATCACTATTTTGAAAAATGCCATTGTTTTGAAAAACTGCCACTTATATCACTATTTTGAACAATGCCACTATTTGAAGAAAATATCACTATTATTTCGAAAAAATTCCACTTATATCACTATTTTGAAAAATGCCAGTAATACCACTATTTTTTAAACAATGCCACTAATGCCACGATTCTTAAAAAATTCATTCAACTACTTTGTTAAAAATTTGTCTTTTTTTGGTAGAAAATTCCTTCTGGGTTGAAAATTCAGCTATTTAATTAGAAATTTATTTTGTTGATTGAAGATACATCATTTTAGTTAAAAAATATTTTTTTTCAAAATTGAACTATTTTGTTGGCATTTTTTATTTATTTATTCTTTCTACTGAAAATTTAACTATTTCATGTTTGGTTGAATATTTATCTTCTTGAGTTGAAAATTCAACTATTCGATTGAAAAATTCTGTATTTTATTCAAAATTTGTCTTTTGTGGTAGAAAATTGATCTTCTTGGTTACTAATTTACCTTTTTGGTTGAAAATTGATGTATTTTGTTGAAAATTATTCTTTTTTGGCAAGAAAATTAATCTTGTTAGTTGAAAATTAATTTATTTGGTTGAAATTTAGTTTTTTTTTTTAAATTGAAAATTAACTTTTTTAACTAAAAATTTAACTATTCCATTTTGTTTCGAAATTTTTTTCACATACATTTAATCTTTTTGGTAGAAAATTCATTTGTTTGATTGAAAATTTAACTATTTCGTTGACAATTTATTTTATTTGCTTGAAAAGTTATTTCTCTACCTAAAAATTATACTATCCTATTTTTTGTTGGTAGAAAATTCATCTTTTGGTTGGAATTTCATTTATTTCGTTGAAAATTAATTTTGTTATTAAAAATTAATTTTTTGAACTAAAAATTTAACTATTCCATTTATCGTCAAAAATTTAGTTTTATTGATATTTAATTTTTTGGTTAAAAATTCATCTGCTTGGTTGAAAATTCAACTACTTTGTTAAAAATTTGTCTTTTTTTGGTAGAAAATTCCTTCTGGGTTGAAAATTCAGCTATTTAATTACAAATTTATTTTTTTGATTGAAGATGCATCATTTTAGTTAGAAGTTCATTTCTTTGGTTAAAAATGTAACAAATTTGATTGAAAATTAGTTTTTTTTTCTTCAAAATTAATGTTTTTACTAAAAATATAATTATTCTATTTTTGTTATACAACTGATCTTTTCGAGTTGAAAATTCACTTATTTTGTTTGAAAATTGTAATTTCTTGTCAAAAATTCTATTACATATTTTGGTGGAAAATGAATCATTTTTTGTTGAAAATTCCTAATTTTTTGTTTAATTTAACTGTTTTTTATTGAAAATTGAATTATTTTGGAAAAATTCCGGATGAATTAAAACAAAATAATCAAAAAAATGTGTGCTCCGTTTAATTGAAAATAATTGAGTCAGTTTAAAATAATTCAAAAGAATTTAGCGAGAGTTTTAAAAAATTAAGAGAATTCCAAAGAATTCAATAAACAATTTCAAAGAATTCAGGATAAATTAATAAGAATTCAGAGTGAATTGAAAGTGAATTCAAATCAGTTGAAAAAATTAAAAATATTCCACTGATTTCAGTAAAATTTGAGGGAATTTAGAAGAATGCAAAGGAATTTAAGAGACTTTGATGAAATTCGTAAAAATTTGAAAGAATATAAAACATACGAAAATATTTTTAAAAATTAATTGAATCTATTAACTTTGTAAATAATTGAGAAAAATTCAAGGGAATTCAAAAGAATTTGATGAAATGCCTAAGAATTTATGGTGAGTTTAAAGACTTCAGGGTAAATTAAACAAAAACTACAAGAGAAAATCAATGAATTCAGAAGAATTCAAGTGGATTAAAAAAAAATCAACAGAATTTCAAAGAATTTAAGAAAATTAAGGATAAATTAATAGGAATTCTGGGAGAATTCTAAATGAATTCAGATCAGTTGAAGACAAATTAAAAATATGCCGCCTATTTAAGTAAAATTTGAGTAAATTTATAAGAATTCAAGGGAATTTAAGAGACTTCGATGAAATTCATAAAGATTTGAAAGCATATAATTCAACAAAATTTTCAAAATCAACCAATTTCCATCGAATTGAGTAAAATGGAAGTGAATAGAATTCAAGGCGAATACAACATAATTTAAGAAAACTGAAAAAAAAACATTTAAAAAACAATGAATTAAATCAAATTCGAGCAAATTTAGAGAAGTTTAAGGAAAATGAGAAAAATTTGATGGAATTCGTAAAAAATCAAGTGAATTGAGAACATTACATTAAAATTATTTTAAAATGAATTGAATTTATTAAATTTCGAATGAATTGAGAAAAATTCACGGGAATTCAAAAGAATTTGATCAAATGCCTAAGAACTCAAGGCGAGTTTGAAAGACTTCAGGATTAAAGGCAAATTAATAAGAATTCAGGGTGAATTCCAAATGAATTCAGAAAAGTTGAAAAAAAAATTTTAAAGATTCCGCCTATTTCAGTAAAATTTGAGTGAATTTGGAAGAATTAAAGGGAATTCCAAATACTTTTATGAAATGCATAAAGATTTGAAGGAATATAATTGAACAAAATTTTTCAAATAAAAAAATTTCGATCGAATTCAGTAAAATGGGAGAATATAATAAAATTTAAGGGAGAATTCAACAGAATGTAAGTGAATTGATTTTTTTTAAACCAAGGAATTAAATAAAATTTTAGTGAATTTAGAGAAGTTTGAAGGCAATGAAAAAATCGGTTGGAATTCATAAAAATCCAAGTAAATTAAAAACGATTAAAAATAATTTCAATAGAATTTAGTGAATTTAGAAACATTTAAGCGAATTAAACAAAATTCAAGAGAATTTTAAAGAATTTAAAAGAATTCAATCGACTTTAAAAGAATTTGAAAAAATTTAAAAGAATTCAAAAGAAGTAGAGATAAATTAATAAGAATTCAGGGTTAATTCCAGCTGAACTCAAATGAATTGAAAAAACTTTTTATTGCAAAATATTCCATTGATTTCAGTAAAAATTGAGTGAATTTAGAAGAATACAATGGAATTCAAGAGAATTCGATGAAATTCATACGAAATTAAGACAAATAAAAAATAATTCAAGTAAATAGAGTAAATAGACCTTTAAAATGCACAACAATTTAATTAAATTCAGATAAATAGGAGTGAATAGAATTAGTAAATTAAAATGAAATAAAATCTGTAAGAATTCAAGGTGAATTTCAAAGTCTTCAGGGTGAATTAAAAAAATTGAATGTCAAAAAAGATCCATTGAATTCAGTAGATTTGAAGGTTATTTCAAAGAATTCAGGGTGAATTGAAAAGAATTTGAAGGAATTTAAAAAAATCAATAAAATTGAGATATTCTTTTTTTTAATTACTAATTTATCATGTATTTATTTAAGTATTATTATTTATTTATTTAAATATTATTATTTATTTCTAAAATAAAGCAGTAACTAAAAAAGTAGCGATAGTTACTTTTTTTTCAAAAGTTACATTTTGAGTTCCTTTTGAAAAGTAACTGAAAAATAATTTTACTACATATTTGTAAATGTACAGTGCTAAAAAAATTATTATCGTAATATAATTATTCAAATATTCTTTTTTAGATCCAGTGGAAAAAGTAACTTTAGCCAGCTCAAATCTCGAACGCAGTATTTCTTATTGGCAAGGAATTTTGAATTTGAATGTCTTCGAGAAAAAGGAAAAAAGTGTTCTTTTAGGCTTTTCAAAAGAACAAACCAAGCTGGAACTGGAAGACATTGGTAAGAATTTTATAATTTTACTAATACAAAATAAAAACGTTGATTATCTATTTATTTTTAAAGTTTATTAGTTTATTTGGTTCTAAGTTTATACGAATATAATTTTCCGAAATGTATTGAGAAAATTCAAAAAGATTTTTGAAGATTCCAGATAAGTAAAATCAAAATTTCAACAAAAAAGTTCATTTTGAGGGAAATATATGAATTTTTAATCAAAAAAGATAAATGCTCAACGAAAAATATAATGCATAATTGTTATTTCAACTAAGAAAGATTTTAATTTTAAATAAACAGTTGAATTTATTCAAAAAAGATTAATTTGAAACCAGTTGTATTTTTAACCAAAATGGATAACATTTTTACCAAAGGAGACGAATTTTTTACAAAATATTTAAATTTTTTAAGCAGCATATACGATTTTTTTAACAAAAAAGTTAAGTTTTAACCAAATAGATAAATTCTAAATCAAATTGATGAATTGTCTACCAAGATGATTAATGTGCTACAAAAAAAAACGAATTTTCAACGAAATAGTTACATTTTTCTCCAAAGAGAGTAATTTTCAACTAAAATAATGAATCTTCAACCAAAGAAATGGCTTATTAACACGGAAGTTCAACTTTTAAAAATAAAATACATTAAAATTTAAAAAAAGACAAATTTTCAAAAAAAAGTTTAATTTTTTGCCATAAAATATGAATTTGCAACAGAGTACACAAATTTTCAATAAAAAAGTTACGTTTTCAACCAAATAGATGAACTTTAAAAAAAGGTATTTTATTTTTTAACCGAGTAGTTGAATTTTCTACAAAAAATGATGAATTATCAACGCAAACTGTAGAAGTTGATATCTCAACTAAAAACTATTTTAAATTTAAATCAAAAAATATTTAAAATAATTTTAATTATTTTTTAGTAATTTCTCGTAGCTTAATCCTCAGCCAAAACGGATTATTTCCCAACCAAAAAGTTGCATTTTTGACCAAAAAAGATGCTACCGAAAGAGATGAATTTTTAAATATCTTTTAAACCTACTCGAATTACTTCTAAAATTTGAAAAAGCCCTTAAAAATTACAAAAATTGATTCGACATTTTTAGAAATTTTTTGAAATTTTTCTAGATCTTCTCAAATTTATTTTGTTTAAAATTTTTTGAAATCTGAAAATATGTTTAAAAAATTAAATAATTAAAAAAAAAATTTTCAATAAATCTAATTTTTCCTAACATTTTTGTAAAATGCTGCAAAAATAAAAAAATTGCCATAAAATCTTCTAGATCCTTTTTCGATAATTTCGGAATTCTTTTTAAATCTTTTGAAATATTCTCTTCAAATTAATTTTTCACAGTCAAAAATCGTTTACAATTTTTACAGGAATCTTAAGACATTTTTTTTATTATCAATCAAATTTTATTTCTAAATATTTCAAAATCACTGTCTTATTTTTAAAATTTTCAAGTCTTTTCAAATTTACATTATTTTTGAAATATTTTCAAAACTTTTAAATACATGTTTAAATCTTTGGAATTTTTTTCGACATTTTTAGAAATTTTCTCAAGTTTTTTTAAATCTTTTTAAATTTTTGTTTAAATTATTTTTTTAATATAAAAAAAAACATTAAAAATTTTCCCAGGAATCTTAAGAAACATTTTTATTCTCTTGAATCTTTCAAAATTCTCAAAAAGCTTCTAAATTTTTTGTTCGAAATTTTAAAAAAATCTGCAATTATTAACAAAAAATCTTAACCTTAAGGTTGAAAATTATTTACGAATCTTTTCAAAATCTTCAAATTTTTTTGTAATTCTTTTTCTAAAGTTTAGAAAAACATTTAAAACGTTTTCAAATTTCTTTCAATTTTTTCTGAAAGTTCATTTTTTTTAATAAATAGTCATTCGAGATTATCCCAGGAATCTTTAAAAAAATGTATTCTCTAGAAACCTTTGGAAATTCTTACAAAACTTTTTTTCGAAATCATCAAACATCTACATTATCTTTTAAATTTCTTTAAATCTTCTCAAGAATTAAATTATTTCAGAATCTTTTCAAAACTTCTAAATATCTTTTGAAATAATTCGATGTTTTCCTAAAATTAAGATCCTGAAAAATTAAAAAAAATGGTCTTAAAATCTTTGCAAAATTGATGGTGCAGAATTTCGTAATCTTTTTTAATCGATAAACGGAAAACAGCCACTAGAAAAAATGTTTAACCAATCATATTTTTTAATATTTGAAATAAGGTCTCATTTTCACAAAAATTGTTATCCAATATAAATTTATTAACATAAAAAATAAAAAAATAAATAATTCATAGATCATAATTTTTCTTCTTTAATGCATAAATGTTGATTTCAAATAAGTTAATTTGACTATGTAAATTAAAGGTATGCTAGTTAAAATTGTATTTTATTATTATTGATTCTTTTTTAGGTACCAAAGTAAATCATGCAAAAGCTTATGGCCGAATTGCATTTGCTGTTCCATATGACGAGCAACCTGCAATTCAGAAGAAAATCAAGGAAACTGGAAACAAAATTTTAACAGATTTGATCACTTTAGACACTCCTGGAAAAGCTTCTGTTCGAGTAATTATACTTGCTGACCCGGTGAGTTAAATAATATTATTATTTATTATATTTATTTTATTAAATATTAGTAATCGAAAGGGAAATGGCTTAATGGTATAATAATATTATATTAATAGTTGAATTTTTAACGAAATAATGAAATTTTAAACTAAAATTAGCTATCTTGAACAACAACAATTATGAATTTTTAACAAAGAAGTTAAACTTTCAACCAAAAAGATGAATTCTCAACCAAAGAGTTGAATGTATAATCAGGAAGGATTTTTTAGTCAAGAAAGAAAAAAAATCAATCATATTTTGTAATCTTAAAACGATAAAGACGAATTCTCCAGGAAACATTTGAATTTTTATCAAAGAAGTTCAGCTTTCAACTAAATATTTGAGTTTTCAATAAAAAAAATGAATTCTCAACAGATAATATAATAGTTGATATTTCGTTGAAAAATATTTTAATTTCAAATTAAAAGCAGTAGATGAATTCTCAATAAAAAATTTAATTCAGTTTTTAGCCAGAAATGGATTAGTTAAAATTTTACTTAATAAAATTAATTTTAAATACAAAAAATTTCAAGCAAATAGTTCAATCTTTACCGAGTAAGATAAAATTTTGACAAAGTAGTTCAACTTTCAACCAAATAGTTGATTTTTCAACCAAAAAAGACGAATTTTCAATGAAAAATTTAATAGTTCAATTTTCTACTCAAAACAATCAATTTTCAACAACAAAAATACAATAGTTTAATTTTGTGTTGAAAAATAAATTCTAAAAAGAATTTCAACTAAATCATTCAATCTTCATTGAATAAAATACATTTTTAACAAAGTAATCAAATTTTCAGTTAAGAAAATTAATATTCATCTGAAAAATAAGCAATTTTGAACAAAATAGTTCAATATATTTTTAAAAGAAATTAATAATGTTTAATTGATAATACATGAAATTGTTTGAGCTCAATTTTAAATCTGGAAAATTAAAATTAAAATGAATTTAATAATTGGATATCAATATTTTTGAAATAAATATATTTGACGTTTAACTTACTATGTTTCTTTAATTTTCTTTTCCAGTTAATAACTTTTCAGTTTCTTATGACTTAAAATACTTGGAGTAAAGAAAAATCCTTAAAATTTTGTAGATTCACTAAATTTATTAGCATTTTCTACGAATTCCTTGAATTACCTAAATGCTTTGAAATTCCTGAAATTCCCTGAGATCTCTGAATTCCTAGAATATTCCGAATTCCTGTAATTCCTTTAATGCCCTAAAATTCCTGAATTCTTTGAATATCCTGAGTTCCGTGAATTCTCTAAATTCCATAAATTCTCTGAATTCTCTAAAATCCTTGATTTTTTCTTGAATATTCTGAATTCCTTAAATTCTTTGAATATTCTGAACTCCTTGAATTACCCAAATGATCGGAAATCTCTGAAAATCTTTAAATTCCTGGAATATCCTGAAATATTTGAGTTCTCTGAATTCCCTGAAATCTTTAAATTCGCTGAATTCATCTCTTTGTTTGAAAATTAATTTTTTCAACTGAAAATTTAACTATTCAAGTTTTGGTTGAAAATACATCTTTTTTTAGTTGCAAATTTATGTATTTGTTGAAAATTCGTCTTTTTTGCAGAAAATTAATCTTGTAGGTTGAAAATTGAACTATTTCAGTTGAAGACTCAACTATTCCAATCGAAGATTCACCATTTCACTGGAAAATTAAATTACTTGATTGAAAGTTAAAATTTTTTGTTGAAAATTCATTTTTTGGTTTAAAGATATATTATTTTAATTGAAAATTGATCGCTTTGGTTGGAAATTTAACTATTTTGTTGAAAACATTTTTAATTGAAAATTCATTTTTTGAACTGAAAATGTAACAATGCTAGTTGAATATTCCATCATTTTAGTCGAAAGTTCAGCTCTTTGATTGAAAATTTAATTATCCACTTTTTGATTGAAAATTGATACTTTATTTCTATGAAATTCTAGAATAATATTCTGAATTCCTGAAATTCTTTGAATTCTCTGAGTTCCCTGAATTTCTTCAATATTCTGAATTCCTGTGATTACTTTAATGCTCTTAATTACTTGATTTAATTTAACTTAATTTAATCCCTGAATTCCTTGAATATCCTGAATTCCTTGCATATCCTGAATTCCTCTAATATCCTGAATTCCGTGAGTTCTCTAAATTCTATAAATTCTCTGAAATTCTCTGAATTCTCTAAAATGCTTGATTTTTTCTTGAATATTCTGAATTCCCTGATTATCTTGAATATTTTGAATTCGCTGAATTTATTCAGTATTCTGAATTCCTTAAATTCCTTGAATATTCTGAACTCCTTAAATTACTTGAATGATCGAAAATCCCTGAAATTCTTTGAATTACTGGAATTTCCTGAAATATTTGAATTCTCTGAATTCCCTGAAATTCTTTTGAATTGCTGAAAATCTCTGAAAAACTTGAATTCCTCAAATATCCTGAATTCATTGAATATTCGGAGTTCTCTGAATTTCTTGATACCCCAGGAATCCTTGAATAATATTCTGAATTCTCTAAATTCCCTAAATGGTCTAAAATTCTCTGAATTCTCTAGAATTCATGATTTTTTCTTCAATATTTTGAATTCCCTGAATTCCTTGAATATTTTGAATTTCCTGCATTTCTTGAATATTCTGAATTCTTGAATTCCTTGAATTAACCAAATAATAGGAAATTCCTTGATTACCTTGAATATTCGAAAATATTTGAATTCCTTGAATATCCTGAAATATTTGAATTCTCTGAATTCCCTCAATCCCCTGAATTCCTAAAATTCTTTAAATTCTCTGAATTTCCTGAATTCATATTTTTTAAGGAATTCAGGGAATTCTATAAATTTCCTAAATTCTTGAAATATTCTGAATTCTTTCAAATCTCTGAATTCCTTCTATTTATCTGAGCTGCTCTGAATTCTTTAAATATTCCGAGTTCTCTAGAATCTCTGAATTCCTTCAATTCTTCTGAATTCTTTGAATTGAAGTCCTCGAAATTCAGGAAATTTTCAGAATTCAGGATATTTTTTCGAATTCAGGTACATACAAGAATTCAAGGAATTCAGACGATTAAGGGAATTCCGTGAATTCACAGGATTTAAAAATAATGCAAGGAATTAAGGAAATTTAGATGAATTCATAGAATTCAGGTGATTTTGAGAATTTAGATAAATTCAGAAATATCATGGAATTCGGAGGAATTCAGAATATTTCAAGGAAGTTAAAAGAGTCCGAAAGAATTTTTTGAAGGAAGTATTCCAAACAATTCAAAGGAATGAAAAAATCATAGAATTTAAAAAATGAAAAAGTATTCAAATGAATGAAACATTCAAAATTTCTAATTAAATACTGATTCATATTTGAAATTCGCCACAATCGAAAAATGCCGAAAAAGCATTTAGAACTGAATATTTTTTAAGTAGCTTTTCAATTTTCCAAGCCCCTTTAAACATTAATCTTTGAAAAAAAATGTTACATGAAAAATAAAATCATGCCTTAACATTTTTTTGAAGTGATTAAACTGTACAATATAAAATTGGAATCTTAGTAATTAAAAAAAAATAAAAAATTGGAAAAAAATGAATGGTTAAAATTAACATGCCATGAATGAACAAAGTTAATATCTAATAAGGCTTTTACTTCTTAAAGAGTTCATTTTTCATTAAAAAAAAATCAATACGGTTGCCTCGTATGGCTTGGTTGCGTAATTAGTTTAACACACCACTCACGGATGGTGGTGTTTCCAGTTCAAATCCCGGCTGAGGCAGATTTTTTTTTTCCTTCAAAAATGATTTTCCCGAAGTAGTCGTTTTTAAATCAAATTTTTTTTATTAATTTAATAATACTACAATTAGTTTTTAAATATTTCAGGATGACCACGAAATTTGTTTCGTCGATGACGAAGGATTCCGAAAACTCTCAGTGCCCGATTATCCCAGTGAAAAGATTTTGGACAGATTTATTGCAAAAGAAGAAGCAGCTAGTCCAGATGAAATAACAAAAACTGCAGCATAAAAATCATGAACTATTTAGATGCAAAATGATAAAAAGGAATGTTGTGAAGAAAAACAAAATTTCACACTGTACTTTAAGTATTTTATTGAGATTTTATACTCTTATATATTTTGATAACTTCATTCCACATTTAGAATTTAGCAGTTATAAAAATAGTTGAACTATTAATGAGAAAGCGATGTAGATATATTTATTGAAAGGTGGCGGTACAAAATGTAAAAAAAAGTACGAAATTACTGAAGTTATGATAAAAATGTTTATTAAATTTTGATCATTTCATAACTTTCACTGTTTGATTGATTATTGAATCCTTTTTCTTCTATCAACTATACTAGAAAAAATAGCGCGCTTATTACACGCTTATTAAAAATTGTGGAATTTAAAAGATGAACAAATTAAAATTATTTTTTGATGATTTTGGAAATCAAAAATCAAGTTTTCAAATCTAAATCTTCCGAATTGAAGAAATTTTGAAATTATAACATCAAAATTACAGAATTTTTAGATGCAAAACTGACAACTTACATTAAAAACTCTTCAATTTTTACGATTTACAATTGAACTTTCTACAGTCGTGTCATCCAATAATTTTTTATTTTTGCATATTAAATTATATGCTATAAAATCACTTGGAAAAACCTGGAAATGTCAGGGATATTTTTTAAAGTTATTGAATTTTTTCGAAAACGTGCTTAATTTTTTTTAAATGCAATATAAAATTAAATAACAGTGATTCTTCATTTTTAAAAGTGCTTTATATTACTGGATTTAACTATTGTGTTGAAATTTAGTTTTTTTGATATAAATTAATTCTTTTAACTCAAAAATTTAACCATTCTATTTTGAGTTGAAAATTAATCCGTTTTAGTTGAAAATTCAAGTATTTGGTTCAAAATTCGTCGTTTTCGGGAGAAAATTAATCTGAATCTCTTGAAAATTTCTAAGCCTTCTAAATATCGTTTAAAACAATTCTAATTTTTCCTAATATTTTTGTAAAATTCTGCAAAAACAACACTAAAATCTTCTAGATTCTTTTTTGACCATTTTGAAATATTTTTATATCTTTTTAAATATTCTCTTCAAATTAATTGTTCACAATCAAAAATCGTTTTATATTTTAACAGGAATCTTAAGATTTTTTTTTTATTATTCAAATTTTTTTTCGAAATCTTTAAAATTCACCATTTTGTTTTAAATATGTTTTATAATAATTCGAATCTGTCCTAAATTTGTTGAAATTTTTTCATAATTCAAAACATTGCCTTAAAGTCTTTAGATTTTTAAAATTTTTTTAGAAATATTCTAAAGTGTTTTGAAATCTTTTTAAATTTTCTTCGAAAATTAACTTTCTAATATAAAAAGTAATTAAAAATTTTCTCAGGAGTTTTAAGATCGTATTATAATCTTAATTTTTGTAAATGCAATATAAAATTAAATGATAATGATTCTTGCTTTGTAAAAGTAGCTTTATATCTCTGGATTTAACTGTTTTGTTAAATTGTATTACTTTTTGTTGGGAATTGATTTTTTTAGTTAAAAATTCACGTATTTGGTTGAAAATTCGTAATTTCTGGTAGAAAACTAATCTTGGTTAAAAATTCATCTTTTGCTTCTTTTTGGTTGAATTAAACGGTTTTTGCTTAACAATTAAAACCTTTTTTGGATGAAATATAAACTTTTACATTATTATATATCAAAAATTCATTTGGTTACAAATTTAATTATTTTGTCGAAAATTGTTGTTTTTTTTCTTGAAAATTAGGTTTTTTACTGAAAATGTAACAATTCCAGTTGAATATTTCATTATTTAAATTTAAAATTAACCTCTTTGATTGAAAATTTAATTGTTCAATTTTTGATTGAAAATCTATTTTTTTTTTTTTTTTGAAAATTCATATATTTTGTTCAAAACTCGTCTATTTGGGTAGAAAATTGTTCTTTTAGGTTGAAAATTGATTAATTCCAGTTGAAGATTCATTTTAGTTAAAAATTCAATTACTTGATTGGACAGATCATTATGATCTCGAAAGTCAAATGATCGTTGGAGCAAAATGATCTGCAACAAAAATGATCCTTTTTTTTTTACTGTGCATTACAACTGTGTTATTGTAATACACAAATTTGATTTGAAAGAAAACATCAGGAACACAATATCATCAGTAAGTAATGTCTGTATTTCAATGAATAGTACATAAAAGAAAACATACTTGCGTTTTAATTATGGAAAGTTGTTTACAAATAGCATAAAGTGTGACGTACGTGATAGGATTTTTGCTTCAATCACAAATAAATATATAATATACCCATGTTTACGCGCACATACATCAGATTTTTGTTGTGTGTGTAACAGCAAATTGTCTTTTAATGCAGTTGTCTTATTTAACTAGAAGTCTTAGTTTTTATATCCTTAGCCCGATCGAGAACCTCCAGGCTGACTCCATGATGGTCTTCTAGAAAATCATTGCAAGAATTAGGCGCCGCTGAACCTGGCGGAAGTTGCTCGAAGTCGATATATTGATCCATATGTTGTTTGTTGAATCGTTTATTAAACAATTTGAGTGCTTCTTGCCCTGTACCATATGGAGGGGGGTCCTTTTGTGAATAATGTTGTAAAAACAGTTTATAAGCGTTTTGCCCTGTTGAATCTATATTATTCTGAAACTTAACCGGCTTTCTCAGACTAGATGGGTATATCTTGCGTTGAGGTTTTTCATTCAGATCTATATCTAAATGAGCCTTCTTGCGAGCCTTATCATCTTTCTGAGAAGCAGAAGCTCTAGTTGTTTTCTTTTTTCTTAGATTATCTGATGTTTCTGCAAAGAGACAAAGAAAGGAGATTTATGAATTTGCAATGTTAAAAAGTTTTTAAAATACTAAAAGCGTAATGAATAAAAGGAATTTATTCAATCACTTCCGATCAGTCATTATTGGAAATTCCCGTAAATTAAATTGTGCATTAAATATCTGAATACGTAAAACTGGCAAGCAAACACCAGATGGTATGAAAAATCTGCTTGTGCACAAAACTCTTAATATCTGATCCAAAAACATTAGATGCTGACCGAAGTTCTAGATTTGCCAAGTATTAAATAAATTATTATTATTATGATACTTACCAATTTCACTGAAGTAAAGCATGAAGATGAGAAGAAGGGCACAGAAAAGAGGCTTCATTTTCTTTATGTGATGATAATACTGACTTTTTACAATCTCGTAAAGTGCTATGTGTGGCTTCTTAGAGATCCACTCGCTAATATAAATACTAGCCGTTTTATTTACATATGTAGATAACTGAAAATTGTTTTAATTGTTCCAAGATTCGTGTATGAGCGTCCCCAGGATTCAATATTTCGTAACTGTATGTCAGTTTGGGAAGCAACGTGTCATTGAAATAATTTTTCGTAGGTATAGCAAATATTCAATTTTTGACAATATACTCAGGCATCACAATCTATGGCAGAGAGATGTATCTAGCATTTGTTGATATAAGTTGTAGGCACATAATATATTAGCTTCATATGATGCCATATAAAGGTAATCTGAAAAAGTTTATCAAGAAGTTATTTGATATATAAACACTAAGTTGAATATTAATTGCCGAAAAATGAATATGAAAACCAATAGAAATAATAAATTCATTGGAAAAAGACCTAAATTCGCTAAGTAAATGTTGAATGCATTTTTATTTTAATATAGTAATATATGGTATGGGTTCGAAGTAATATAATAAGTTTAGTTGCTTTTGAATTTTTTTAATATTATGATACACTATTATTTGTAGATTACGAGTACTTTTATGTTTAGATCACTGAAAGAGTCACAAGATTGATTTTGTTTTTTTATGATATTTCCAATTTTCATATGAAGAATATTAAATTTTAGGATGTTTTATTTTATACAGGGTGTCCCAGGAGTTCTGTCGTTCCCTGCAATGGCGGACAGAAAGAAAAATTTGGGACCGGTTCTTTTTTTGGGCACAACAGGTGCAAGTGTGAAGGCTAGGCTCACCGACCTTCGGTGGGCGTAGCTGCACACATAATTTCTGTGAGCCTCCCTGCCCAAAAAAATTGGAAAGATTCGCTAGATACTTCGAAGTATCTAGGCTCACAGAATTATTGCAAATAATCGGTGGCCGTGATTATAACTCTTGATTTCATAAAATCTTTGAATTCTTCTGAAAACATGAAATTCTTTTCATGTATTTTCAAGTTCATCAACTTCAGTCGAGGGAGAATTCTTCATAGAAGTCTTTGCATTCTTTTAAAATCTTCAGAAGACAAATTTAATTATTTTGGAGTCCTTCAAGTATTTTTAATTCTCTAAAACAATTGAAATTTCTTCGATTTCTTGTATCTCCTTATTCAGAAGAAAATCAAAATTGCTACTGGTAATCCCATGAGGCCCGATCCATTCTCAATTAGAGGATTAGTCATTGACATTAGCGATGTAATCATATCTCACTGGTACGCTTGCATGTACTAAAAATTATCAAAGATTTTTCGTGGGTGCATTTTCAACTGCAAATACACCCCCTATTATATAGAAATTGTGATATATCTCTTTCGGGGGCATTCCTTATAAACTATTTGTCGCCACACTTTTCTTTCCTGGCATATCTTTTTAGCTTCCTTTACGTACATGCATATCCTCATGCAAGCTCTTGTGTTTCTCGATATATTTGTCAGACAGTGTCTACTCTACATCACATTCTTTGAGGATTCTCTCACAACTCTCTTTGTCCATTAGCGTTTTGCCGCACATCATGGGAAGAAATTTAATTTTAATCGCGTTAATTTTACTCTTATATTTTTCTAGGTAGGTCCAGGTCCGGCTACCGTACAGCACAGTCTATATAAATATAGAATTACGTATGTATCGTTTATAGACCTATCTATCTTTCCATTATTAGTAAATAGACTACCAAGATACACGTACTCATCAATTTGTTCTATCCTCTCACCGTTTAGGGCAATGTTCCATACTGTTTTCTCGTTCAACTCGGCTATAACAACCTTATCCAGGATTTGCATATATATATATATATATTTCTCAGGGGCATCACTAATACATGTATTAACTCACTTTACAGATAATCAAAAAATCTTCACAAAAAAACAATCTTCACAAAAAAATTTACTTCTTTCGCGTTTTCGAGCCTAGATCAGTTTTTCTGTGAATCATATCTTTTTCGCTTAAGAATGGTAGCTTTACACAAAAAATTGCCTTTGACAACACTTGTGATTGTTATGTACTTGTGTACTTCATGTAAAGAATATTCTTTTTAATGTTTCCTTTGCAATATAAAATATCGAATGTTTTTATTTATTTACGAAATATTATCCCCAGAACATAATATTTTTTAAACAGAAATATATGTTAGAGAAAACGTAAAATAAGAAATTTAAGAAAACTATATTACTTCACGCTAGTATTACTAGCAGTGCACGTGCAAATCCTGAGTAATATCATATGAAATTTTCTCTCCTTCCTTTGCAATCTAAAATATATAATTTGTTTAAAAGTATAATCTTTTTGGGGCGCTTTTACATGCATTTGGTGCGCCAACCCAAGGAGGGAGGGGGCACAACTGTGGTTTCCTGGCTGCCAATACATACCCGTCCGCCACTGCGATTAAATGTATTATTATTGATATATTGCAGTCATCCTTTCACGAATTCCCAAAATCCCATGGTCTATTCTTTTTTTTTATTTACCAATCTTGGTGCTCCAAATGATGCTTTCCATGCTGCACCCTTTGGTATCCAGTGCGCCACTGCTTCTGTTTATTTGGTCTGTAAGCTCTATTCGTTTTTCTGGTTTCCTTAAATGGACTAATTTGGCTCGTGTCTGTTTCGTCTTTTTAGTTCTCTTTCTTCTCCATCCTTGAACTAAGTTAATTATTGAGACTCAAAGGTAATGATCCATTCTCATTCAGAACCTCTCGTAATCCTTGTATCTCTTACTAGCTCGCTCAGTCTTTCATCCGCAACAATAAAGTCGATCATACTGTGGCTATCGCCTCTGCTCGAGGTGTACACATGGATCATTTTATGCCTAAATCAAGTATTTGTTATAAACAAGCCCTTCACTAAGCATAAGCTAACCAATCTGTCTCTGTTACCATTTGTTTTTGGATCTCCAAAATTACCTAGCACCCTTTCCGTATCCTCGCGTTGGACTGTAACCCATTTATTCATATTTTCTAGTAAATTTCCCAGAAGACGTGTTTTACCTCACATATTCCATCATCAAATGGAGCGTAACACGATATGACAAATAGACTTTTGATTCCCAATTTTATTCTAACCCACAACAATCTGGGAGATACAAATTCATGCCCCTTGACATGCTGCGTTGCTCTCTCGTGCGTAATCAAACCGATTCTTTTGCAACCATGTGATTCGCTATCTACTGCTGACCATAGTTCGATTCCGTTCTTTAACCCCTCATTTTCTATTATTCTACTGTCACATCCCTTTTTTTTTTGTTTTGTTTTAGGAACACATAAGATATCTAGCTTCCGTTCGTGCACTGTTTCTCGTAATTCTTTCCTCAGAACCATTCACTCCTCTAGCATTCCAAACACCCAGTCTCCATTCATTGCCTGAAATGTGACCTATACCTTCACTCTAAGCATGCCATTCGTCAAACAAAGTTTCAATCCATTCCGAAACTGTCATGGTTGGTTTGTGTTGTCTACCTAGGAGGGCACCAGCCTTCAGCGGTGTAGTATTATATGAGAAAATATGTACATTTCTTCTAAGTTCCCTCTGGATGATGTAGTAGATGAAGTAATATTGTCGTACCTCACTCGATAACCGGATCAGTTAAACTGAATATAAGGGGAGAACTCTTGAGAATTCGTTACGCAGTATTTTGGGTTTCTTTTGGTCATTCAAAACATGGAATAACTAGTCTTTAAACGTTAGATTAAAAATTATATTGAAAATATTAGCCTTCCAAATATTTTTTCTATCTTAAAAATTCTTTGCAAATTTACTGTAATTAGTTTTCACTAATTAATTATCTTAATTAAGAGCGTCATCAAACTTCTTCAACGAGGATCTTTTACGACGCAGAAAATTCCACTCAATAAAAAATTTGTATGATATTTTTTTGGGGTAGAATTTTCTTCTGCAATTTTTTGTGCTACTCTCGCTGAATGTAGGTGAACCTAGCCTTCATTGTTATTATTTATTTTTTATGCACCGAGTTTCGGTGAGCCAATATTTTATCGCGAACATGTTTTGAGTAAAAGAATTAATTTGTTTGGAAAGTTATTTTACAGTTTGATCAAACCCGAACCCATATTTTGTAAAGAAGGAATCATTTCCACCTATTCTTGACATGCCTTTACATCGCTTTTTTCGCATCAGAATTCATAGAATGTACGTAAAAAAGAAAAATACGCACATACATTTTATTCGCGAGGCGCTTATGAATTCCTTTCCGTGTATAATGAGCCTTTCCAGCATTTTTATTTTTTACTTGGAAATATTTCAAGCATTTCACCCTTAACAAAATAATTAATAATTTTCAAACATCAATTTTTAAGTTTGAGCAGAGTGATTCTTAATTTGTTGAAAATTCTTTTTAAAAATGCTTTTTAAATTGAAAGGAATATTTGCTATTCATTTACAATTTGTTCTGGCTAAAATATGTCTGAGAAACTTTTAAAGACAAGAATGAAAATATTTATCGACTCTTCAAGAATCTCGAAATTAGTATTTAGACGTTTGTTCCACTTCCAAGAGAATCCAGAAGACGGGTTCAATTCTCTATGACTCGTATAGGCATTCGTCCCCATAACTTACATAATCGATAAAATAACGGTCATACCAACGGAAAGCATATTAATATTCTTCAAATAGATAACCCCATTCAAAAATGTAAATTCCCCTCTGTACAAAAAATGCAAAGAGTAGTTATTTTTAAACATTCCAAGTAGAAAAAGTCTTTATTTGGACATACTAAAATACAAGCTCAACAAATGCATACAAAATAATGCATTATAAGTATTTTTTCTCGACGTTTTCATTTACCTGAGTTTTCAACATTCCTCTCAATCAACAATTAAACTATTAAGTAATAACCATTCACAACATGTATAGCAAAAATAAAAACCCTTATGTTTTAAAGTACGTGTCATTTGTACAAAGAAATTCGTGGATGATTGCAAAAATATTCAAGATTGTAAAGGATTTTGGTTAGAGATATGTCATAGTTGTTTTTCATCTCCTTGCCTTGGAAGACAAAAGAATGTTTCTCATTATTTCAATTTTGGAACCTCAATGATTATGCTTTATTTCTTGATCGATTCATATTTTGGTTTTGGAGTGTAGTACATCGCATCGAGGAAAGACCTTGTGATTTCTCCAACCACACTTCTATCTGCAATTCCCTGACTCATTCCGTACATAGCCAGCTGAAAATGTGAATAGCAAGGCTTTAATATTTAAAAAAAGAATAATTTTTTATTTGAAATAAAAATTTCAAATAACTATTTATTTATTAAAATTTTGGAACACTTAAATTCGAGCTTAAATTCGATTTTAAGGAAGTATTATCAGTTTGTTTTTAAGTTTATATAAATATAATATTCCTAAGACTTTTGAGAAAATTCAAAAAGATGTTTGAAGATTTCAGATATGTCAAAAACGAATCTAGAAAATTTTGAAGACACTTTTTTTTATTTCAGGGGATTTTACAAAATTTTAAGAAAAATTCGATGCAGTGGGAAATATGTTTAGGTCTTTTAGATGTTTGCAAGAATCTAAAAATTATTTAATCAATTTTTTGAAATATTTCAAAGTTTTAGAATATTTTTAATCTCTTTCGAAATTTAATATTCCTGAATATATTTTTAATTGACTTGAATTATTCATAAAATTTGGAATAAACTTTCAAAATTAAAAAAGTGGGAAATTCCCTAATTAGTAAATTCTCGTATCTAAACAATTACAAAATTGTTAAATAATAAAATAATAAATTAAATAAATTTAATGAACAATTTTTTATTTTATTTTTCGCTTATTATTTTAACAATTTTAAAATGTTTATATTTGGGGATTTTTTTATTTAGTAATATTATAAAATGTCAGGAATCTTATTATTCCGGAAATTTAAATTGTTGGCAATTTTATAATTTCGAGAATTTTCTATTTCTAATATTTTGTTTTTGGAGAATTTTGCAGTGTCAAGAATGTCATTTTCCGGATTTTTCGGATTTTTCAGTCTTCTCATTTTTAGAAATATTTTGATATCTTTTTAACCTTTTTTTAAATTAATTTTTCAAAATGAAAAATCATTTGTTATTTTAAAATGTACAAAAATCGACACTTTATTAAAAAAAATTTGAAATTATTTAAAATTTGAAATTATTATCTTACAATTTTTTTTATTATCTTAAAACCTTTGAAAATCCTTAAAAACCTTCAAACTTTTATTTCGAAATCTACAAAAATCGAAATTTTGTTTTTAATTTTTTGACAGCTTTTCAAATCCTAAATTATTTGTAAATTTCTAAATATCTTATAAAATTACCGACATTTTTCTTAAATCTTTTTTAAATATTGCGAAATTAGAAACATTGACTTCAAATATTGGAGATTATTTTTCAATAATTTGGGAAATATTTTGAAACGTTTTTAAATCTTTTGAAATATTCTCTTAAAATAAATTTTCCAAAATAAAAATCATTCTTAAAACCTTTCAAATTCTTAAAAAGCTTCTAATTTTTGTTTTGTTCGAAATGTGCACAAATCTGTGCAACATTTATAGAATTGTATTAGAATCTTCGAGATACCTTTTGAGCAATTTGGGATATTCTTTTGAAATTAATTATTCGAAATAAAAAATAATTTTAGATTTTCTTATGAATCTTACGGGGTTTTTAAATATTTAGAAATCTTTCAAAACCCTTAAATTACTTGAACATTTTATTTAGAAATCTTAAAAAACCTACATTTTGTTCTAATTTGTTTTAAATCTTCAAATTTAAAATTATTTTGATTTTTTTAACTTGGAAATATCTTTTAAAATTATTAAAAAATTATCTAACCCTGAAAATTTAAAAAAATTGCTTTTAAATCTTCCAAGATTCTTTTTTGATAATTGTGGAAATCTTTTGAAAATTTTTTTAATCTTTTTAAATATTCTATTTAAAAAATCATCAAAAATTCTCCGAGGAATCTCACAAATTTGTTTTATTATTTTGAAGCCTTTGAAAATCCTTTAAAAACTTCTAATTTTTCGCTCGAAATCTTGAAGAATCTATATTTTATTTAAAATTCTTTTAAATCTTGTCAAATTTGAAAAATGATTTTGGAAATTTTTTCTCTGCTTCTACATATTTTTTTAAATTATTCAAACTTTTCCCAAAGTTTTTTCAAAATCCTTCAAAATTAAAGAAATTGCTTTAAAATCTTTCGAAATATTTTTCGATAATTTTGGAAACCTTTTTTAATTTTCTCTTAAAATTTTTCAACACAAAAAATTATTTTAAATTTTCCTAGAGACCTCAAAAAAATTTTGATATTCCCTTAAATACACTAACTTTTTCTAAAATTTCATAATCTTCCAAAATTTTAACTTAAATTTTTTCTTAAATCTCAAATTTAAACAATTCAATATAAATACTTACTTTTCCTTCTACCGGAAGTCCCGGATCTTTCATAATAATTTCGAGTTCCGTTCTCACATCGTTCAAAAACTGATCGGCAACTCCAGGTTCTGTGTGAACGTGCGTAACACACAGGTGAATTCCACTCGGAAACTGAAGGGAATTTAAATTCCATCCTTTAGCCACGAGCGCTTCGGCTAGTCGGAAAATGTGAAAATCTTCAGAGCCGAGGGCAACTACTGACGAGATGGGAGTTCCGAAAATGAAAATTCCGTCCATCCGCCTCAACCTAGAAATTAAATTTGAAAAAAAAGCGTTTTAAATAGAGTCCATTCCTCACAGAGTGTCACCTATTCCTATTTTGTCACCTATTTTAAAACTTGTCACCTGTTTTGAAAATTTATCACCCTTTTCCCGTTGCAAAACTAAAATTTTATTTAAAATTGCAATTTACAATCCCTTGGGGTTGATTCGTGTGAGTTAAAATGAGCTGAATTTTTTTAGATCAGGAGAAAGCCAAAAAATGACAGTGAATTTATTTTCTGGTTGGGAATTTTTTTTAAACATAGTTTTAGTAGAAAAACTTAATTAATCGGGACTCTAATTAGGAAGTCTTAGAGCTTTAAACAGTTCCAATTTAAAGACTAATTATTGTAAAATTATTCAATTTTAAAGGCTTGAATTTGACCATTTTAATTTCTTAAATCTTGTATTTTTTATTTTTAAATTCAGAGCGTTAAAAAATTGCAAATGTACCTTTTTGAAAGATTATTGTTAAGCCAGATAGCGAGTAGCTTTCTTACTTTAATTTACTTTTTGAAAATTGTTAGCCTCCTATTCAGAATATGATTCAAATTGAAAGGATTTCCAATGTAATATTTCGAGTTTGAAATATATACAAACCCAGTGGGCACAAAACCATAAACATTCCAAGAACGTCCTTGGGACGTTCCTAGGACGTCCAATGTCAGTCCAAACAACGTCTCTAAGGCGTCTAATGTCCAAAAGATGTCCTAAAGACGTCTTAAGGACATAGGATGTTCTCGGAACATCTTTCGTACTACCATTAGACGTCTTAAGAGCATCCCTAGGATGTCCAAAAGACATGTTCCAAAAGGCGTCTTAGGGATGTCCCGAAGACGTCTCTAGAACATCCTTCATTTTTTGCCCCCTAGGAAATTGCTTGTTTAAATTTATCATCAGGAAACGTACTAAACGTTATCTAAGTTTGTAACGTTACTTCCACTTCCCCCTTAAATTAGTAACGTAGTTTATGGACGTACCCTAGGTACTTGTGATGACTGAGAGTTCTAAAATTCTTGAATTTGTCAGTTTTGATTTAACAAGATACTCACACTTTTTCAATATACTTCGTGGTGTCGATAATTTTTTTAGTAGCTTCTAAATAACCACTAGATCCAAAATACATCATTGTAGCCCAGCAAGCTGCTATAATTCCACCTGCTCGAGAGCCATTTACTGTTGGCGATCCATAAATTCCTCCAGGCCAATCCGTTGATACTGTATATTGGTGATGTCTGTATTTCTTATCCCGATAGAGAATTATCGATGAACCTTTTGGGGCATAACCGTACTGAAAACCACAATTAATTAATTAATCAAACTCATTTCTAATTCGTCTTCTAACTTTTTTCAATAAATAGCGAATAAAACGTTTAAAACCTTGTGAGTGTCAGCAGAAATACTTGTCACTCCCGGAAGTCTAAAATCGAATGGTGGCAATTCGTATCCAACTTGATTCATAAAACAAATTAGAAATCCTCCCAAACAAGCATCGACATGTACTGGAATATTGTACCGAATTCCAAGTTCGGAAATGGCCTCGATATTGTCCATGGTGCCGTAGGGAAAGTTTGGAGTGGATCCAACGAGCTGAAAAAATCAAATTTAGGTAGTTTTTGCGTAAGCAGGTCTCAAAGACCGGTTCCTATATCCCCGATTGTACCATATATTCAGTTAAGATCCCTAAAGTACCCTATTATCAATAGTTGGTCCCTATGGTACCCCATTTGCAGTCCATCATGGAACTTAAAAAAAAATTTAGAATATGACGAAGCTTCCAAGAGTCAGGGATTTTGAGAATAAATACCAGAAATCAGGGATTTTCTGTCAGAAGTAACTGTCAAAAATAATCAGGACTGTCACTTTTTTAAATGAAAATATGTATCAAATTAGTCACTTTTCTTTCAATTTATAAACTCAAGGGCTAATCACTATTCATTTCAGGTTTATACCTATTTCTAAATTGTCTTGAATTCTTTTGAAATATTTCAGAGTATTTCTAAAGATTCCAAGAAATTTTTAATAGATTTCAATCATTTGAAGGGATTGTTGAGATTTTAGGGTATTTTTAAAACCTTTAAGGCATTTTCAAGAGCTTTTAATTTGAAATATTTTAGGGAATTGTAAAAGATTCTAAGAAATTATTTGAAGGAATTTCAAAGCGTTTGAAATGTTTTCGGATAACGAATTTTCTAAAATTTCAGGAGATATGAAGCGATTTTACCGGACTTATAAGATTTTAATATATTTTAAAAGATTGCACGTTATTTTGTAAGATATCCGAGGATTTCAATGATTTTAAGGGATTTTAAAACTCTCGAGTATTTTAAAATATTTTCCATAATTGAAAGAAATATCACCATAAAATTTCACGCGATTTTATAATATTTTAGTGGATTTTAAAGAATTTAATCACGAGAGGTGAGGTACTTTGTAGGATTTCAAAGGATTTTAATTATTTGAGAGAATCTTAAAAGATTCCAAGGAATTTTTTATTGATTTCAATCATTTGAAGAGATTCCAAAGGGTTTGAAATACTTTAGGATAAATAATTTCACAGAATTTCGGAAGATATAGAACGATTTTACGGGACCTATTAGGTTTTAAGATATTTGAAAGATTTCACGTTATTTTGTAATAAGATTTTCGAGGATTTCAATGATTTTAAGGGATTTTTAAACTCTCGAGTATTTTAAAATATTTTCCATAATTGAAAGAAATATCACCATAGAATTTCACGCGATTTTATATTATTTTTGTGGGCTTTAAAGAATTTAATCGCGAGAGTTGAGGTACTTTCTAGGATTTCAAAGGATTTGAAATATTTTAGAAAATCTAGAAAAGATTCCAAGGAATTTTTAATTGCTTGCAATCATTTGAAGGGATTTCAAAGGGTTTTAAATATTTTAGGGTAAATAATTTCATAGAATTTCGGAAGATATTAAACGATTTTACAGGACCTATTAGGTTTTAAGATATTTTAAAATATTTCACGTCATTTTATAAGATTTTCGAAGATTTCAATGATTTTAAGGGATTTTAAAACTCTCAATGTATTTTAATATATTTTCCAGGATTTCAGGAAATATCATCACAGGATTTCACGGGATTTTATAATATTTTAGTGGATTTTGAAGAATTTAATCACGAAAGGTGAGGTACTTTTTAGGATTTCAAAGGATTTTAATTATTTGAGAGAATCTTAAAAGATTCCGAGGAATTTTTAATTGATTTCAATCATTTGAAGAGATTCCAAAGAGTTTGAAATACTTTAGGATAAATAATTTCACAGAATTTCGGAAGATATAGAACGATTTTACGGGACCTATTAGGTTTTGGGCGAAAGCTCGTGTTTTTCAATAAACATACTAACAAAAGACTAGTAGATCGAAAACCGTCATTCCATCGACAAATAAAAAAAAAGTTGAACTATTTGGTTGAAAATTAAATTTTTTGTTAACAAATCAATTATCTTGTTGAATATTTAATTATATAAAAAAATTCAATTATTTTATTAAAAAATCATCTTTATGACCAGAAATTTAACTGTTTTGTTAAACATTCGTCTTTTGGATAGGAAATTCATTCTTTTGAAGATTCAATAATCTTCTACAAAATTCGTCTTCTTGGCTTGAAAATTCGACTGTTTGGCTGAAAACTCAACCACGCTCAACTCCCGATTCTGGGCCGTCCTCAGGTTTGAGCGGCCCAGAGTCGCATGCATTTTTCCACGTCAACACTCAGGACCGCATTTGCAGTGTCTGAGCTTTGAAAATTATATGCCCAGAGAGGTGCGATGTAAACAAATTCTGATATGGCAGTGACTCTCCAGCCGTTAAGGGACGCTCAGGGGGGAGACAGAAGCAGTCAAGCGTGAAGCCGGACGAAGATTGGGCGGCCCAGAATCGGGAATTGAGTGTAATTTGTTAAAATTGGTCTCTTTCGCTTAAAAGTTCAACTTTTTCGTTGTAAATACGAGTACAATTGTCTGATTGATAATTAATTTTTTTGTAAATCCAACTATATGGTGGAAAATTGAGCTTTGTAGGTTGAAAATTCAACAATTTAGTTAAAAATCCATAATTTTTTTCGAAAATTCAAATCTTTTGTCAAAAATCCGACTTTTTGGATAGAAAACTTTCCCCTCTTGATTCAAAATTCATCTTTGTTTGGTACATTCGAACTTTGATTTCAGCAAACTAAATTTGTGCATTCCGAGAATTGATGCCGCGTCATACCTCCAAATCCAACAGAAATCGTTCTCGCGGCCCTGATGTTTACGTTCGGAGTGCCTGGCTTTCTGTCCAAGGCCATAACCAAAATCGTGCACAAATTCAAGTTCCAATGTTCCTATTTGATTAAAAAATGAACCTGTTTGTGATTGAAGTTAATTCTTCTTTGTTCGAAGGTTCGACCATTTGTTTGAAAATTCATCTTTGTAGGTTGAAAATTCAACTATTTGGTTAAAAATTCAATGACTTAGTTAAAAATTCGTTTCTTTTCCTTGAAAGTCTAACTTATCGGTTGTGAATGCAACTGTTTGGTACACAATTAATCTTTGGTTTGTTAAATTAATATTTTTTGTTTAAAAATTTAACTATTTTGTTGAAAGTGCAATAAATTTTGACTTGATTTTTTATTTACCCCCTTTTGAGAGCATTTTGGGCTGTGAAGTCTGTTAAAATATTATGTTTGAATCTTTTTTGTGTTTTATTTTAGGCGTCTGTCAAATGAAATCGAAGAAAGAACTTTGTCGTAAAAGGGTTTGCATTTGTGACGTTACTCTGGAGTGTTAAAGCTTTGTCTGATAAATTTGAACGAAGAAGGAGAGGGGTGAAAAACGTTTTAAAAATAGCTTGTTAAAAATTCGCACAGCGACTAATTCTTGAATACTCATCTTACAAATGTCAATTTTGCTTGTGCTTTCAGGATTGAGACCTATTTTGGTTGCACATACTGGCGGTAAACCCTGATGGATCGTTGTCAGTGACATGGAATCGAACTGTGGTATGTACATGGTACATGGACTGGTTGAACTCGAAAAGCGTGCTCTAATGAATTTGAAAAGGGCCGGCAAACATTCCGCTGATTGCTCGACTCGTGTCCACGTGGTCAAATGTCCTGTCGCTCTTTCTCCTTCTCACTCTCTCCCAGTGCTTCTGATATCGCTGTGAACAATTCCACCGGCGACTCACCTACACTTTGTAATTCCCATGCAGTTTATTTCCCGTCTGTGTTGATGGTACACCAATAGTTTATTGTATTGGGCTGATGGAAAATCAGCTCCATGATGACAAACAGAGAGAGAACACTACATCGTGCATAGAATGTTGAGAATAGAAGCGAATGGTTATAACTATTATGAGAAGGTAAAAGAAGGATGGAGAATCAGACTGAAGAGATGCGAAAAACTGCGCGATATCGAAGCTGGGATGAGAGGTAGAGCAGTGAAAAAATAGGTCAGTACACGTTTTTCTCACTCGACGATGGGGACAGGAGTCTCTGTTTTTGCAAATAGTGTGTGCACATTCTCTGTTAAAAAAAGCTTGCGGGCTGAGAATTGCGATCGATTGTGTATGCATATATATGTATATATGTATATATTTAATATGTATATATGTATGCGGGATTTTTATTTTACTGTTCTATTATTTCAGTTAAAACGGATACACATTTCCATTCAGCTTTGAGCATTCTTATATACATTAACAAGAAGACAAGCTTGCTACTTTTATATTTCATTAGAACACGGCTACAAAATATATATTTATTTTACACACGAATTTATTGTAATTTGTGTCTGCAGTTAAAAAAATGACTTCTTTTTAAAAAAGAAATACATTAGGCCTTCCAAACATTCAAATAAATGATAAAATGCCTTAGTGTCTATGACCTCTATTTCATCCTGCTGTCACTCTGGTCACGGGAAGTTTTGAAACATCAAGTATAAGTAAAAACAATGTCTCAACTTACAAATCTTGCCCCCTTTAATTCATCTTTGAAGTGCGGCCGTTCAGAAACTACGTCCCATTACCAGCGTGGGGGGTTAACAGGTTTTGTGACGATTTGTAACTTAGGGGAGAAGGAGTTAACGCATAATATCACATCATACGCGCAACTCCCGATATAAGAACGGTTTCACACATGGCTTGTAGTGGCCTTCAACATAGGTCGGGGGAATCCAAACGTAAATAGTCAGGGTCGCATGAACCATTTTGGTTGGATTTGGACGCATTCTAACAGCTGACGCAACTAACGCGCTGAGTACTGCCCTCATGCTATTTGTCACGCTCCACTTATAACCGCCTATCTCGGTCCCACAGTCCCCGCATCAACAAAATGCCGAGGACTTAAATTCTAGAAACGACATTAACTGAAGGTATTTATATCATGAGTTTAGTGCACATAGAAAATATCAACGAGAATAAAAATAGATTTAATGCTTTCACGATGATTCATTATGATAAATTAAAATTTTTAATTTTAAGCTTTTTCAGGTTTCAGTTATGTGCGAAACTACGAATCTTGCCGACGTTTCGTGAACATTGCAGTTCACTTCTTCAGGGCTGACCTGAATAAAATTTGTTTGAAATGCTGATAAGAATGAAAATGGGTGATTTCATTTTGCAAGTAAAGCATTAAAATACATACTTGACTCTCGCCCCTCTTTCTCCCTTTGCTCCTTTTTTCAAGAATTCATCCCTTTTCCCTATTTTAAAAAAGCTTCCCCTTTTTCTCATTTTTCCTACTATTTTTTGTTGAAAAAAATCCTTTAAATTTAAAAGTTTATTATTATATTTTTGGTTCAGAATTAATCTATATTGGTCAGAAGTTCTTCTATTTGGTTAAGGATCGAACTATTTAGTTGAAAATTCGTTTTTAAATGTGAGAAATTAACTTTTTGACTGTATATCTAATTCTTCCATTTTTGGATGAAAATTGGTCGTCTTTGACTTTGTTGTAAATTCTTGTTTTTGGAATAAAATTATTCTTCTTGATTGGAAATTCAATTACTTGATTGAAAGTTGAACTGATTTGTTAAAAATTAATTTTATTAGTCAACTGTTCTATAGAGAATTCAACTATATGAATTTTTCTTTTCTTAGGTAAAAATTAATGTTTTTTAACTGAAAATTTAACTAGTCCAGTTGAAGATTCATCATTTCAGTTGAAAATCCAACTCTATGGCGAGGGGTTAACAACTCGTGAAGTCAGTGTACGCTCCATCGGTCGAGTTGTGAACCCCTCGCTTTATGGTTAAAAATCAAACTATTTTTGGTTGAGAATGGAATTTTTCGTTGTTGTCATTAGCGACTGTACTATAGGGTTGACCCTCAAATGGCACACTGGTGCGAATTCGCGCCAGAAAAATTTTGATTTTGCTGGCATTTAGGCAGACACAGCTGCAGCGGCTTAGCCCCGCTATATTAAATATATATGTTAAATATTCGTAATATATGCTAGATGTTTATTATATGTTCAATATATTGAATATTTAATATTAACATTGCAAAAAAAAACAATTCGCACTAGTGTGCCGTTTACGTATGCTGGGTTGAAGTGTGCCGTTTGAAGGTTATTTATAAACTGTGGGATATATGTGGGGTTGTAGACCAAGGGACAGAAGCGAAGCTTTCTGAAAACACATCCAGCCTCGCTTCCTGCTTTTGGAATCGAACCCGCGCCAGCGTGGCTGACAAGGCTGCAGTGTTGGAACATAAGATAGTCACGATACCGTCTGGGATACGATGGCTCCCTAAAAATTCAACAAATGTTTTAGAAAATAATTTTATTTGGTTGAAAATTCACCTTTTAGAATGAAAGTTTAATTATTTTGTTGAAAATGGATGCTTTTTAATTGAAAATTCTACTACTTGGGTGACTTCATTATTAAAAATTCATTTTGTTTTCTTGAAAATTCATCGTTTTAGTTAACAATTGAACTATTGCGTTGAAAATTTAATTATATAGTTTAAAATTTAACTGTTTTGTAGAACATTCGTCTTCTTGGGTAGAAAAGTCGTCCTTTTTAATGGAAAATTGAACTGTGTTCTAAAATATTCGTCTTTATGGCTCGAAAATTCAACTATTTGGTTGAAAATGAAATGGTTCTTGTTTGAAGTTTTATCTTTTTTGTCTGAAAATTCGACTCTTTGGTCGAAAATTTATATTTCTAGGTTGAAAATTTAACTGATTGGTTAAAAATTCAGCTATTTTGTTCAAAATTTAACTATTTTTTCACAAATCATGTTTTTTGTAGAAAATTCGTCCGTTTCGCTTAAAAGTTCAACTATTTGGTTGTAAATTCAACTTTTTTCTGATAATAATAATTTTTTTAAATTAAACTATTTTGTTGAAAATGAAACTGTTTCAGTTCATCCTTTTTTGTTTGATAGTTCGACCATTTGGTTGAAAAGTCGTCTTCATAGGTTGAAAATTGAACTATTTGCTTAAAAATTGGTCTCTTTTGCTTGAAAGTACAACTATTTCGTTGAATTCAGTTGAAAAATCTTTCTTTTTTTGTTTTGTTGAAAGGGCATCTTTTTGGGTTAAAAGTCAACTTTTTTCTAAAATATTCGACTGTTTAGTTTGAAAACTCAACTCTTTTGTTGAAAATTCATCTCTTTTGCTAGAAAATTCAACTACATTGTTGAAAATGCAATATGTATTTCGACTTGAAAACTCAAGCGTTTCACATTGATTTCAGTATGTTACATATACAATAATTTTATTTTAAAAAATTGATTCCGCTATTATTCCCCAATTTTCGTTACAAATTACCCTATTTTCCCTGTTTTGAGAGGATTTTGGCCTGTGAAGTCTGTTAAAACATTATGCTTGTATGTTTTCATTTTTATTTTAGGAGTTTATCAAATCTTGAAGCCTGGGGGTTCAAGATTTGTGTGATGATCTGTGACGAAGAAGGGGAGGAGTGGAAAGGGTTTCCAAAATAGCATGACGCAGTTTTCGAACAAACCCTTAAGAACATCGGATTTATCAGCGGCACCTTTTCATTCACCTTTCCTGAGGGTTTATTTTTTAGTTGAAATTCCTCGCTGAACTTACTCAGTCTGAGGTTTTCTAATTTTTATGAACAATAAGTCTCCTTATTTTAAGACACTTCTTTGTGAGATTTGTAATGAACTCTTTTTGTATTAGGTAGCTAGGATCAGTTTTCAGACTGTTTTGGAAAGTAAGCTTGTTAAGAAACTTGGACTTTCCCTGGAGTAAGTAATTCTTTATCCATTTCTTACGAACTCAAGCGATGATATTTGAGTAAGGACTTTGCCACTGAGATGGATACCCCCTAGTCGAGCAGGATGTAAACAGTTTATCGACAACAGATTCTAGGAAGGGTGCTTCCATCACATCGTGCGACGAGAGAAAACAGCACATACATCCTAGGGTTGTACGAATGCAAGCAAAAAGGTATTGAGGTAGCTCCACACACGAACACGAATGCTCCCGCGCGAAGCCGTATGTTTAAAGCGGGAAAATCGAAGAAAACCAAGTTGGCAGTTGCACGGAAAAGTAAGCCACGATGGAAAGAGTGAAGTAAGGGTGGAAATTGTGGGATGGAAAGTAGAATGAGAAGGGAAGGAAGGAAATGAGAGAAGGCGTGAGGGTGAGAGAGTGAGAGACTGGAAAGAAGTAAGAGAAGAAAAATAAAGAGTGTAAGGGGAAGAAAAGTGAAAGAAAGGAAATGAAAAATATAAAATAGTATTTATATGACAAGGGAGTCTTGTGTAAATTCGTGATATTGATCATATTCGCGGTCACTAACACGACTTCAACTGAAAACCAGTGATTGTAGTTATTGCCAACGATTACCACGATTTTCAGTGATTGTTAAACACAGATTTTTCTACCATAAAAGATCAATTTTCAATCCAAAAGGACGAATTTTCAACAAAACAGTCAAATTTTCGACCAAAAATGATCACTTTAATATAATAGTTGCATTTTACATAAAACACATGACTTTTCAACCACTTAGTTGAATTTTCAAATAAGAAACTAATTTATTCAACAAAAAATGAAATAATTAAATTTTCAGTTAAAAAGAGGACAGACGAATTTTTGAGAAAATAGTTGAATCCTCAACCAAATAGAGGAATTTCCAACAAAGAAGATTAATTTTCTACCTAAAAAGAAAAATTTTCAACAAAAGACTTAAGTTTTCAAGCTAAAAAGTCGAATGTTTTAGAAAACAGTTAACTTTTATTGCCGAAAAGAGAAACTTTTAACACAATACATTAACTTTCTAGCAAATAGTTGAATGTTTAACCAAGTAGTTGAATTTCCAAACCAAGAAATTGAATTTTTAAACAAATAGTTAAATTTTCAACAGAAAACATGAATTTTCAACGCAGAAGATTAATGATCTATCGAAGAAAAAGTTAATTTACATCCAAAAAATTCAATTCTCAACTAAAATGGCGAATCTTCAACAAAAAAATAATTGTTCACAAAGTAGTTTAACTTTAAACCAAGTAGCTCAGTTTTCATCTAAAAAATATGAAATCTGAACGAAACATGTAATAATTGACATTTCTCCCAAAAAATATATTAATGTGAAACCAAAAACAGTTGAATTCGAGCAAAAGAGGCGAATTTTCAACAGAATAGTTGACTCCTTAAGCAAACCAGGTTCATTTTCAACAAAACAATTACATTTTAACCAAAAAGGATAATTTTTCAACCATAAAGATTATATTTATACCAATAAAAACAAATTTGCAACAAAATACACGAATTTTCAACAAAATAGATGAATTTTCAACTAGAAAAGATGAATTTTCAAATAAAAATGTCAATTTCCATCCAAAAACAGTTGTATTTTTATATTGGGTTGGATTAATTCAGTTTGAATTTAAACGAGAAAAAGGGAAAGTTTCTTGGAAACAAGGGGGGCATTTTTAACCATATTACGTAACATTTTTATTTGCATGTATTTCTAAATATTCGATTGATTGTTAGTTGTATTGAAAAAAAGTTTTAAATAGTTGAGTTTTAATTTGTACCTGTGTTAAGTAATTTCAATGTTTATGCCATTAAACAATGTTTTTTGAACATTCGGCGTTACATAAAAATATTTCTTCATTTATTTTTCTACAACACGTCATCTTAACAACCTTATTTTTATTTATAAAACGTTTATTATGTTTTTAAAAATAATAGGGTCCGAACGAAATGTTACAGTCGGTTACTTGGGCGAGGTATGGTTTTAAAATATGTCGAAAAAGACGTTACGTAATATGCAAACGTTCCCGGAAAAAGAACAATTCTTGAAAAAAGAACAAAAGAGGGGAATGGGGAAATAAGTGTGACGTCTGAAATGTAAAAGTCATTTTCCAACTTATTAAGTTATTATTGAACTGTATACGTTGCAGGGGCATCTTTTGCAAACTTCGCAAACTTCGATCAAATTTATCATCAGGAAACGTACTAAAATTCAAATTGGTAACGTAGTACTGCCCCTTATACGCTAAATGCCAGAGAATGCAGTGATTGCCACGATTTCCACTGAAATTGAGCGACTGCAGTGATTTTTTAACGATTCTCAAGATAATTGATTGCCACGATTTCCACTAAATTCCAGCAATTGCAATTATTTCCAATGATTGCTACGATTTTCACTGAATGCCAGCAAATGCAGAGATTTGTCAACAAATGCTAAGATATCCAGCGATTGCCTCGATTTCTACTAAATTCCAGCAATTGCAATAATTACCAACGATTTCTACGATTTTCACTGAATGCCAGCAAATGCAAAGATTTGCCAACAATTGCCAAGATATCCTGCGATTGCCAAATATCCAGTGCTTGCCAAAATATCCAGGGGTTGCCATGATTTTCACTGAATTCCAGTAATTGTTAACGTTTTCAAGTATTCCCACTGAATGCCAGCGATTCCAGTGATTGTTAAACGATTCTCAAGATATCCATTTATTGCCACGATTTCCACTACAATCCAGCAATTGCAATCATTTCCAACGATTGCTACGATTTACATTGAATGTCAGCAAATGCAGAGATTTGCCAACAATTGTCAAGATATCCATTGATTTCCACTAAATTCTAGCGATTGCAATAATTTCCATCGATTTCTAAAATTTTCACTGAATGCCAGCAAATGCCAACAGTTGCCAAGATACCCATTGATTGCCACGATTTCCACTACATTCCAGCAATTGAAATAATTTCCAACGATTTCTACGATTTTCACTGAATGCCAGCAAATGCAGAGATGTGCCAACAATTTCCAAGATATCCAGAGATTGCCACGATTTTCACTGAATTGCAGTAATCGCTAACGTTTGCAAGTATTCCCACTGAATGCCAGCGACTGCAGTGAATGACAACGATTGCCAAGATATCCATTTGTTGCCACAATATCCACTAAATTCCAGCAATTGCAATAATCTACGATGTTCACTGAATGACAGAAAATGCAGAGATTTGCCAACTATTGCCAAGATAACCAGCATTTGCCAAAACATCCAGCGATTTGCACGATTTCCACTGAATTCCAGAAATTGCAGTAATTACTAACTATTGCAAGTATTCTCACTGAATGCCAGTGACTGCAGTGAATTACAATGATTGCCAAGATATCCACTGATTGCCACGATTTACATTATAATCCAGCATTTGCAATGATTTCCAACGATTGCTACGACTTCCACCGAATGCCAGCAAATTCAGAGATTTGCCAGCGATTGTCAAGATATCCATCGATTTCCACGATTTCCACTGAATTGCAGTAATTGTAGTAATTTCTAACGATTGCAATTATTGGATGCCAGCTACTGCAGTGGATGTCAGTGGATTGTCAAGATTTCCACTGAATGCCGGTGATTGACCACGGTAGTTTTTTTGCACACTCCCAATAGAACCAATCAATTATATTTCAAACAAATCTCACACATTTATTAAAAGCGAGCTGCAGTTTTATGTCCAGAGATGCCTGAATATGCGATATTTGATAATTCCACGAGAGTGTAGACTGTAGAGGTAGAGTTTATAATATTTCTTAGATTCATGAAAGGAAGAAAGAGAAAAGTGATCAAGAGGTAAGAGAAAAGGAGAGAGATAGAAAGTTTAAGAAGGAAGGACAGACTAGGAAAGGAACTATCGACCACGGTTTCTCTCCCGTCGCTTGTATCTCGTCGCTTTTTTGGATAGGTAGGTAGCTGGTAGTCTCAGCAATCGAGAACCGACGTTCGCTGAGATGAAACTGCAGCAGAGAAGAGTCGCAATAAAAATGACGTTTCAAAAGAAAAAAAAAGAGTCGTTAATTTCCTCTCCATTCCACCTTCGCGCAACCCTTCCCTCTTTCTACAAATCTACACCCTTTCACAGACGCTACTTGGAGTCGAACTTCGTTCCCTGCGCTTCCATGCCTTTAGCGGGGTGTTTTTTTAACGACTGCAACTGATAGCATCAGTACGATACTTTGAGTTACCCCAGTTGGAAATATACGAACGAATCACGCTATCCAACTTCCGGATTACGAGAAAAAAGTTTAACTTCCGAAGATCTACAAATGAGGTTCAAAAAATGATAGTCAATCTACAAATCTTGGAATTTGTTTTCGCCCAGTAAATTAACCCTGTCTGAAGATTATTAACTTGTCCTCCAGAACAGTGTGGATAAGTACGTACAATTTTAAAAATGGGTTTCAGAAATAGATTTTTTTTCAGTCCAGAGACTTTGATTATTTTCTGTTAAGGGATGATATGTTTCTTCATTCAAATAAGCTCTGAGACTTTCTTCAACAATCACCGTTTCAAAATTTATTGATAATTTAATCAAGAAAAGCATTTAAATTTTAACAATTTGATAAGTTTCGTCATACTGTGTAGAAATACTTGGATCCGTATTTTATCAGATTAAGGCACTTGAATTATTTTAAGTTCATGAAATATAACAAATATTTTGTGACGAAGGGGAGCCTCTTATATATGTATATTGTTAAGTTACCACCGTAGACGTAGGAAAACCCTGAGCGTCGGTGAGAAAGGATCAGACTTCCGTCAATTCTTCTGTCTGCCCTCTTCCCCGTTTCATCCTTCTCCATCATCGGAGTGCAGTAGTTTATTTTCCACCTTCTACACTCTTTGCCATTCAGAATTTACAATTCTAAATTCAGTTTAAAACTCG
Organism: Andricus grossulariae; assembly: GCA_011634705.1. Taxonomy (NCBI): domain Eukaryota; kingdom Metazoa; phylum Arthropoda; class Insecta; order Hymenoptera; family Cynipidae; genus Andricus; species Andricus grossulariae. The sequence goes on along the minus strand of JAABKJ010007545.1, from coordinate 280,781,990 downwards.
AGATTTAATCATGAAATGTCCATAAGAAACCAGGAGTTTTTGTTAGATGCTCTGAATCACGGATTTCATTTTGCTTTTTTTTTAAATAATGAAATATAAATTAATTTCAATTAAAATCCGATTCTTTAAAAGTGGGCTTTATAGTTATATATATAAATATATATTTATTTATTCTCAATTTCTTATACTTTCAGCAACAAATTACAATGAATCACAGATAACTGATAAGTGAAGTATTTATAAAAAATTATATTTTTGCGTACATGAATACACTTTAAAGCTGGTATTTTTATGTATTGACACAAGAGGCACGTTCATTTGCATTCAATTCGAATTTCACAATTCAACATTATTCAATCAAAGTCTGGTTCCAAATCCAATTGATTGCTAATAGTTTTTTCTAGGAATGCAAACAAGGTGAGATTTCTTTTCAATTAAAGCTTTTTGAGCTCGATTGAAAATAAAGTTATATCTTTTTAAAATATGGAGAATAATGAAAACTCTGTTACAATATTCTTGTAAATTATGGGATCTATTCCAGTTATTTTCACATTAACTCCTTTTATGTTATAATTTTTGTATCAAAGGACCCCGCACCAAATGTACAGTAAATGGCTTTTTGTGAAAAATTATAAATCTTATTTTTTTTTGTATTTTCGAATCTGCAAAGCAATAATCTGAAAGAAAAAAGTAAGAAAAATTGACAGTTTTGTAAAAAAAAGGTGTCAAAGATTCAATTTTTACATGTATTTTAATAGAAAAATGTTTATTTTAGTGAAAAGTTTTTTTTCTCTTAAACTCTTTGTTAGATTTTGCTAAAAGTTTCACATTTTTACAATCATTCTTACCGTAACAAAAGGTTCATATCTAAGATCTAGAAAGATTAACAGTTTTTTGGGTATACAGCATGTTATGGGGGTGTTTTCATACTTTAAACATCCATGGAAATAATCATTTCTTAGTAACTAAAGTCACTTCAGATTTTTTATTTAAATGCTAGGGTATGAAATCACTTTCAAATAAGTAAAGTAAGCCTGCATAGCACGGATATTACATATGAGCATTTACTTGAAGGGTTGTTTTATCATCCCTTGAATATTTAATCTGAAATATCGACATTTCTTAATCACTAAAATCACGAAAAGTTTTCTGATATGGAAAGGAAATCTATATTTTATACGGGATAAAGCACCAAAGATTTTTTTATTAATACATTGATGAATAAAATCACTTATATGTTAATAAAAATATCTGTGGTGGGTTATCCCGTATGAAATATCGATATCTTTGTTTCAATGATTAAGGGATGAATAAACCACCCTGAAAATAAATTATAATGCAAGTCCTCCTAAAGGACAGTTTCTATATGTATGTTTTAAAGTGATATTGTAGGCCTGATCTTTGGTGATTTATTCCTTACGAAATCATTTTTTAGATGACAGTTGCTCCCAGTGGGACCCTGCGGTGGTTGTTAACCTTTAGTTTTTAATTATATATGTATGTATGTATGTATGAAGGTATGTGTGTGCATATCCATCTCGCGGTCGTGAGACGTGGCCATAGGTGTGATTTACCGTGGTTCTACGAGGAGCGGGTGTCATTTTTAGATGGCAGCTGCTCCCAGTGGGACCCTGCAGTGGTTGTTTAACCATTTAATTAATTTTTTTGAAATTTTATATATATAATAAATAAAAGCAGATTATAGAAATAAGGAATATGACAAACAGTAAAGTTCAATTTAAAAGAACGCGATTGTGTAACATTTTTAACTTTATTGAAACAATAAATTATTGTTTCTATTTTTCAAATTATGAAAATCTACCCATTGATTTTTAATAATGCTAAAGATATAGAAAGTTATTTGAATTTAATTAAGATCCAGGGAACAATTTTTTTAAATCATCTAATTTTATTATACCAAAAATCTATCATTAGATCTGATAAAAAATGAACGCTAATGACGAATCTCGTATTTTAGCATTGCAGAAATTTTTTAATCCACGTAAGTTATTTTTCATTATGATTACTCTGCAATTATGCAACATTTATTCGTGTTATTAGTTGCTCCAGATTCAAAGAACAGGATTTGCTCTTGATCATATGATTGTTACAAAAGGAAGAATGTTCTAGTTTTGACCATTATTTGAGCGCAATATATGCCAAAATGATGATATTATTGAATAAACCTTTGACTTTGGTGCTAACTATTTTTGACTCGTTCGTTAAATAAACCCCAACGCACAGAAAAAACTAGGGTTTCAAATTTTGTTTCAGGTTTCTCACAAACTCATTTCGAACTTCAGTTATGTTCACTGTCTAGATTAATGTCAAAACTCAAAAACAATTGAATTTCTTTCAATATTCTTATTGCTCAATATGAACCAATTATGGTTCAACTTTGTTTAAGTACCTTTTGACGCCGTTTTTTTGTTTGAAATAAAACTTTATTTCTTTCTGTACACAAAGGTAGATTCGACGTGAAATTTTGTTAACTCGCAAAAAGTTGTTCGTTTGAAAATCCTAGATTTAATTTCTGCACAGACATTCCTCTTTGAAGTGAGACATTAATTTTCTAACGGTCAAAGCAAATGTACCGAAACTTTCCAATATGTGTGTATGTATAGCTTTATAATAATTATCATTATTAAGAACTTGAAAAAAAATCATTTTTTTGTGTATAATATGTATTTGTCTTCATTATTTGATTATTTTCTATTAGAAAATACAAAGCGTCTCGTCGTCCCAAAATTCGGGATGACTAGTCCAATATTTTTCATAAGCTTGGCTCGTCGTCCCGAATTTTCGGGACGACTAGTCCATCCCCTTTTTCAACTCCCTCGATTTTTCGGGACGACTTGACACAGTCTAAAGAATAAACAAAGTGCTTTTGATTCAATAATGCCTTAAATTTATCTTACTACAGAAAGAACCTGTTCATTAAACATTGAGGCCTTCGCCTACAAAACCCAGATTTGAGGGTGCTTGTGTTGTCAATATTACAGGTTATTATGGCGTGAAGTTCAAATTGTAACGTTTCCTTTTTTCGATTTGACAATATACAAGCAGTATTCGTTACGATTAATCAGAAAATAAAATTTCACACATTCAAGGTTGAGGTATTACCAAAATTAGCTTTAAAAATTTTAACTTAGGCTTGAAATATAAATTTTCAAAATGAGGAAATGTTGAGAGAGATGCATTAATTTTCACACTGCATTTATCTTGTTTACAGACACTGAGAGTTTGAAGTTTAAGAGGCATTAGATGCTAAAGCCAAGGAAACTCCCCAAAGCCGGTTAGGTCTCGCCAAAATTCGGCCTGATCCTGAGATACATATTAAATTAATTCGCGTATACTTTCCCGCTTTCCTTATCTATTCAAATCTATGCAAAACAGGCGTTAAAAAGCCCTTCTTCTTAGTCCACGAGGCGTTAACCCTTGTGGAGTTTTCCCTAGTCTCTCCCACGTCAAATGTTCCTCCCACTCTGCGCTCTCTCTTTTACACTAACTACTCATCTCTCTCTCTTTGTCTTTCTCATCTTCTCATTCTCTTTCGCTTCCATCCTAGTAGAGAGAAACGGTCGGTTGGGTGTCTTTGCACACCCACCCTTTGCGCCTGTTCTCATTATCGCATCGCAACGACCCCTAAAATGCCACCCTGGAAAGGTCTCTCACACCGATACCAACATCGCGAATGCCGACATGTCCTTAGAGCTGTGGCTGACTGCTCCTTCGTCGCCGCTTTATCGCCGGCTCTCCAACGAGAAATAGGATTTTTTAATGATTCATACCGGTTTATTCAAAGGCGATTAATTGAAAATTGGAATTCTCAAGAGAAAATAGAGAAAACAGGTTGTAAGTGTATTTATTTGTGCTAAAAAAGTAAAAAATTCATATGAAAAGAATTTTATCGCACTCGAAGAAAAAAACATTGTTCTCTCACCAAATTCATTTGGTTTGATTGCATTTGATTGATTAGAGAAAACAGTTTGTTGAAGTGAAGCAATGTTTTATTCAGGTCGCCCGAGCCCTTTTGACGTGTCCCCTTGGGGTTTATATAACTTTCGATTCTTACAATATTATCACCCTATGCATATCTTATATTGCCTCATCCTCACTATTCAAAACTGTATGCAGCTTACCTTTTTTTATTTTTTACAACTTTTATACTACCTATAAATTCATATATCTAGATGCTTGTAAGCGACTTCTGTTTCCCTCTTCTTTCACTTTTTTTACCTAAACCTTGCCTTATTTCACATTCACTCTTTCATTCTCTATCACTCTTTCCCTCGACTCCCTTCAATTCTTTCATCCACTCCCCACCAAATTCGATCCTCGCTAAAATCTTTATCACTTCTCTTGCCAGCTTCCTTTATCTTCGATTCCTCTTCTGAATTCTTTCCAGACATGGTTCCATGTTTCTTCTTCTCATTCACAGATTCTGCACTTTATGTTCACCTTCTTTTCCCAATATAGTGCTTCTCTTAGCATCATTATCTTAGTTTTTTCTACATTTAGATTCAACTTATTTCCATCTAAGAATTTCTCCAATCATGTAATGAAACCCGCCATCCCTTCTTCCCAACGTTTGCTTATTGTCTCTCTCAACATTTTCGAAACTCTCTTTATTAAAGCCCCCCTTATCCCCTTTTTCGCCATAATTTTTTCTATCTCTTCTCGGTCCAATGAGTCAAACGCCGCCTTTAAACCCACGAATATTGCAATCATTGCCCCTTTTTCTTACTTCTTGTCCATCATTCCCAATTCTTTCCTAAACCCTGCCTGATTCGGTAGCTCTATCTTTTTTTCTCAACTTCTTTCTCATACAATGTCCGCATTAGCGTCAACCCCATATAATATTTTTTGCAACATCCACTTCGAAAGTGAGGACTACCGTGCTTCTGAATGATATGCAACGTACTTCAATCTAGCATAATGGGCAATAGATGCGCATGCGCACTTTAGAGATGAGCAGCTTTGCACACCAAGGAAATAAAAATATTCTTACAAATTTTGTCAAACCAATTATACACAAATTTGGCTGAAAAACAACATACGGGCTCGAAAATTTAAGGAAAAAGTGTCAAAAAGTGCTAAATAATTTTCTCAGGTGATTGTAACAAAAATAGCGTGTGCTACACGTGCGCTACTAGTGTGATAGCAGCATTTGCCTTCAGCACTTCGCACTCGTCTATGTTTTTACACTCGCTTCGCGCTCCCCTCCAGGTCATTTTGCAACTTTCACATTAATCGGAAACCGCCTCTTTTGCACGCTTCTATAAAAAATAGCTATAACCTCCTCCCCTTTATCTTTTTTCACTGCTGGTACTGCTATCTCTTCTTTCCCTAACTCTGGCCACTTCTCTCCTCTCCATACTCTATTGCAAATAATCAATGCCCATTCCTTTAGTCCTTTCCCTCGTATTTACAGACTTTATTTGGAATCTCATCTATACCATGTGGCTACCCGTCTTACATTATTCCTAGTACCTTGATTATTTCTTTCCTTGTTATATCCTCTATCTAGTCTCTTACCCTTACCCTCTTCCTTCTTTTCTAACATTCTTCCCGTTCCCTCTCAGCAAATTCATAAAAATTTTGTTTCCTTCTATTCACTATTATGGGAAAGTGAACCGAATCTATATAACACCCTACCTCTAGTTTCTTGACATTCTTCCTTACCTTGTATCCGCTATCATATAGTTAATTGACATTCCCTTTTCTCCTTCTGAGCGTGTATATTCCCCTTCCTTAACCCTCTCTATATTTACCTTTAACATAAACCATCACATCTTCTCCAAGCTCAACAACCTTTTCTTTTCTTCCCCATTAAGTAGCTTGTCTTTAGATTTTCTTTCACGCTCTCATCTCCATTCTGTACCTCATCTACCTCTTATTTTTTGCATTAACATCTCCTCTAATTATAGGCTTAATTCCTCCTTTATTTTCTTCCGTTATTTCTCCCATCTCCTCTGATTTCTCCTGCATGTCTATGTTTACGTAAATCCCACATATCTTTCACCTTTCTCCTTTCATCTTTGCCTCTTCCACTATCAATTCTTCCTTTTCTTTGTTCATCTCTTTCTTATCTTTTCCTGTTAAACATTTCTTCCTTATTCCTATCATCATTTTCTTCATTGCTCCGCCTTTTTTATTCTTTCTCTTTTCATTTCGAACCTGCCAGCCTTTGTCTTTGCCAACCTTTCCCTTACTCTTTCCTATTCTTTTTTATCTAGCCACGTCTCCATCATTACCTCCTATTGTTTCAAATATCTCATAAATCCCCTATCCTTTCTTTCAAAGCCTGCCACAATCCAGAGGCATATCTTTTAATCTTCCCTTCATTCGTTTGTCATCTCTTTTCTTTCCTACTATTTCCTATTTTCCTTTCTTCTGTTTCCTCTATTCTCTACACGCATTTATATAACGCCCTTTTCTTTGTCATCAGTTGTCTCTAATTAACCCTTTCCTATAGTTTTACCAGTGCTATTTGTGATCATTTTGATCCTGACTTAGAAAAACGCGAATCATTCCTAAACTAGAACCGGCCATGAGAGTCTTTTTCGTGCGGACGTCTACATACAGTTGAATTTGGTCATTTAAAATTAAAACGTGTGAAATGAAAAAATTTTCGTTAAATAAGATTCAAATGTCCACTTTTAAATTGAAAACTACCATAAAGATTGCAAAAAGAACAATTAATTTTTGTTTAAAATGAAAGACACGTTTTTAATTGAGAATTTTAGGCTAAAATGAAACAGCAAGTTTCAATTAAAAAACAACAGCAAGATAAAGACCTTTGAATTGGTAGTTTTTAGAATATATATACTTTGCTCGAAATAAGATATAATGTAATTACCCATCAGAAAAATATCCAGAAAACGGTATGCTTATTGCTTTTATTTTATACGTATACCATTGTATTGTGCAATATAGTGAAATAACTTTATCTTTCAGATGGCCTCTTACAAATTGAATCAATTTCAGCCGTTGGAATTGAATGGAACAATTGAAAAATAAAACTGTTCCTTATCACTGCACAATTCAATATCATGATTGTTAATTATTGTACACGCGACTACTAATGTAATTAAAATTTGCCTAATTAAATATAATTTAATATTTTTCTCCTTATTCATATAGATACCTAATTGTTTCAATTTTCAATAGTACACTACCGTCGGAAAATAATATGAACACGGCTAGCGAGAGGGGCACTAAAATGCACTGCAAATTCCTAAGGGTTAGGATGAGGGCATTTAAAAATGAATGATTGTGACAAGGTATTTCGAGAACTTCTGCAGAATAGAAGTTAGTAGTTTTTATGGATTATTTCTGGCGAAAAGTTTTTCTGGCCCAGTCATGGTCTTTAACTATTATATTAACTATTAACTATTAACTTCAACTATTATTATTATTATATAACTATTTGAGTCAATATAAAGCTTGATGTGGATAATGCCTGGTTTATCGATACATTATATATAATTGCAACCGAAAGATTTTTAAATTATTTATATTTAGAAGCAAATTTCAATACTGCTTAGAATATAAAATTAGAATTATATAAATGATATCAAAAGTCAACACACATTATAAAACTTCAATTAGTTTACTTTTTTGTTTATGTATCCAAATTAATTTTGACACTGATTAATAAACTAGTCAATATTATAATTACTTTAGATACATACAAGTATATCAGTATATTCATTTACATTAAATAAATCGATTGATTATAAAAAATGCTGAAATATTTTGATTCTTTTGCAAATCTTTAGTATCTATACATATCTGTAACAATAGTTTAGGAATGATTGTCGCTGTTATTAATTTCAATATATAATTCGTAATTATTATTAAATAATTATTAGCTAAAACTATAAGCTTGGACTGATCTGAGCATTTTCCAAGTTTTTTATAGTAGTTTGGGATTTGAAACTAGTAGAAAAATAATTTAATATTGAAATATCGAGCTTTTGGAATGGAAAATATTTAATTTTAGTAATAACTTGAAATTTTTAAACCTACTACTAAAAAATATCCAGAACACCAAGTAATCCCTCAATTTTGTAAACTCCAATTTCAAGGAAGATCATAGTAAGGGATAGACGTGGGAAAGGTCGAAAGACGGAGGGTATCATTAGTTACCGTCGCTACCAGAGAAAGCCTGAGACCGGTCACCGGACCTGATTAAAAGACGGGTCTGAGGACACAGACCACCCTTACAAGACTCGGGGTGAAATGTGACGCGAATTTAAAGGAACCACTGTGATTCGACACGGGGGTGGACAGGGACATCCCTTAAAAAGCTTCCCTTTAAGGACCCGCTTGTGAACTGTGAAGGGTTGCTCGAGTAACGTGTGCAAGGAAGCATTCATGGCCCCGAAAGAATCCCTTCCCAAAATTTCCTGATGATTTTCACTCCAAATTATTAAGTCTCGAGGGGCGCTTAATATTCCACTCGGCATTTCAAGAACGACAGAGATTTAGGGATATAGAGCTACAATTTCTGGCATTTCTTTCCACTCTCATTTTTTAACCACGGCTAAATGAACCCACATTTTTCAAACATCAGCGTGTGCTATTCCATAAACTTTTTTATTTATATTTCAAAAATAAAATGTTTTTATGTTTTCTCAAGGAAACGTCCATTGATTAAGATTCGTAAGATTTTAACCCTCCCCCCCTCCCCTCTACACCCTTCTTAAGATATATTTTCCATTTTTTACTCAAAATATCGAAAATATATCCATTATATTTTCACTGTGAACCAGATTTCAGAGGATATCAAAAGATTTGAAAGAGTTCCAGGGATTTCAAAGTATTTTAACAGACTTCAAAGAGTTTTTAGGTATTTCAAAAGACTACAAAGTATTTCAAAGAATCAAAAACTTTGACGGAATTCAACGAGATTTCAGAAACTTTTTAGGGATCCATAAAATCTTAAGGGATTTCAAACGATATTAAGAAATTAAAAAAGTGGTAGGGTACTTCAAACGATTTCAAATGATTACAAGACGTTTCACAGATTTCAAGAGTTTGAAGGAATTATCTAGTTCAATTTCAGAGAGTATCTCAATTTTTCAGGGGATATCATGGGATTTCGAGGAGTTTATTCAGATTTCCAGAGATTGTACTGGATTTCAAAACATTCTTGGAGTAACGAGATTTGGAAGGATTTTATGTGATAAGAAAGTATTTTAACAAATTTTGATGGATATCAGGGTATTTTAATCAGATTTCGAAGATTTGAAGGGACTTGAAGAGATAACATGGGATTATACAAAAATTGAAAGATTTTCAGTGATTTGAAAGTATTTCAACAGATTTCATGGGATTTTTTTTCGGAATTTTAAAGGAATACAAAGTACTTCAAAAAATCGCAAAATGTTTACGAAATTTAACGGGATTTCGAAAGCGTTTTAGGGTTTCAGAAAAACTCAAGGGATTTCAAAAATTTGCAAGGGATTACAAAAGTTTTAGGGTATTTCAAACGATTCCAAAGGATTACGAGAGGATTGCCAGATTTCAATTTTGTTTTTTAAAATTCAAGAGTTTAACAGTTTTGTGCAATTTCAGAGAGAATCCCAAATTTTCCAGGCATTTTACTAGATTTTAAGGAAATTCAAGGAGTCTATTCAGATTTCCAGAAATTGTACGAATTTCAAGTGATTTTAAGAGATTGAAAGGTATTTCATGGAATTTCATAAGATTTGCGACAAATTTAAAGGGGTTGGAGGGATCTTAAGAGATTTATAGAGGTTTCGATGATTTCACGATTTTTCTCAAATATTATAAATGATTTTGTGGGTTTTCGAGGAATTCTAAGTGCTTTTGAAATATTGTATTGGATTTTAAGATATTGTATGGGATTTCAAAAGATTCGGCAAGGTTTACGCAGATTTCAATTAATTTTAAAGGAATTTCAAAGATATCACATGTGATCTCGTAAGATTTCGACATATTTAACGGATTTTAACCGCTTTTCAGTGATTTTAAGGTATTTCTGTATATTTTGATTAGCTTTTACAGAGTTTAAGCGATTTCAAGGATTTTCAAAGGATTTTAATGAATCTTAATAGATTCCAAAGCATATACACGGAATTTAGAGGATTTCGTGAGATTTCAAAAGATTTAACAGAGTTTCAAAGGATTTCGGAATATTATAAAGGATTTTCAGGGATTTTGAGGAATAAGGGAATAAAGAATAACTTCAAAAGCCAAAACAGGTGTTGATTAACATTTTTCTTATTATTGGAAAGAAGAAACTTACGTAAGAAATGGTTATGCACCCCTCCCCCCCCGCCCTCCATGTGTAGAAGTTGGTAAGATTTTCCGAACTCCCTCCCCCTAAAAAGCCTTGCGTAATTACTGGACGCTCCCTAATCTAATCAAGAAATTTGATATTTAATATATTATAGCTGATATTTTAAATGTTTATAAATGTTTATAAATATTTAATATATAAACAGACTAATGAAACTTTATAAGATTGGACATTTTATGGGAATTTCTTGTCAATTATTTCTGCCAATTTTAAGTACGCGAGGGACTTTTCGCTTTTTCGAGAGAAGAAGAAAGGACGCGAATTTACTGCAAAGAGATCTGTGAGGAGCGACAGTTTTAAACGAAGTGCTCCTAACAATCTCCCCCAAATGAGGTAAAGGCCACCTTATTGAAACAGGGGTCGCGATTTTTCCGGTCTCCAGAGGCGGTTAATTGACACGGGGTGGGTCGAAAGTGGATAGGGAAAGCGCGATGTTCTTGTTAACTTGAATCCGGGGCTCTCGCGATTTTTCATCCCCTTAGCTGAAACGAAGCAAGCCTGACGGTATGCCGCCCTCTCGATCAGCCTGTTTGCGCACTTGGACAACCTTGAGATGATCTTTCTTCCCAACTTTTACCGCAAGCTTTTTTCATAACAGATTATCTACTTTTGAAAGCTTTTTGTTTTCACAATATTTTCTTTTAAAAACAGTCAATATTGAAATATGAACAATTTAAAAATTCATGATTAGCAAATTTTTAAATATTAAGGGATTTTCAAATTTTCTTAACAATAATAATTAATTTCAAATTGAAAGCTCTTGAAAAAATTTCAAACGATTTTGAATTTGAAAAGTTCAAATTCAAACCATTTCAAATTAGGTAAAATTTGAAAAAAGGCCAATATTTCAATTGTAATGAAAAGGAATTGATCTTGTATCATTTTCAATTAAAATCATTTTAAATTGTATCATTCAACATTTAAAGTATTTGAAATTTGAAAATTTTTCATCAAAAGTTCTCAAAATTCAAAAATCTGATCATAAAATTTTTCATAATTGGACAATTTCATGAGAAATGAGTTGAAATTGTATTATTTATAATAATTTAAAGTGTTCGAAATTGAACAATTTTATTTTCAGTTTAAAAGCTCAAAATTGAATGAATTCAGATTAAAAATGCGAAAATAGAACAATTTCAAAATGTACAAAATTGAATAATTTCAGAATAGAATTTGGAAAAATATATCTTTCGAACATAAAAGAAATTAAAGTTGTATTATTCCTAACTAAAATAATTCAAAATTGAAAAGTTTTAAATTCAAGTAATTTTTAATATGAAGCGAATAAAATTTGACAATTTGAAACTAAATACTAAATTAAATGTTTTAAAGTCAAAGCTTCGAAAATTCTAGAATTCTAAATTGTCATTACATAAAAAATGTTTAATTGCTACGAATTATGATATTAAAACTTTTATACACTCGAACCCTTCAAAATTTACATTATTTTACGTAAATTTAAATCTTTCAAATATTAACAATTTTCAAATCGTTAATTCATACTCTTCAAAATGCAACCAATTCAATTTGAGTTGCAAAATAAAAACTTACGAAAGGGAAAATTGAAAATTTAGCGTTCAACATAAAAATTCACAACTCGAAATTTGTAACCATTACAAATTTTAAAAATAATTTAATTACTGAGGTAGCAGTTAAACAATGCAATTTTCAACTTTTTAATTCCAAGTCTTTTTATTTTCAACACTTCATTTAATTATTCATTTTTTAAATCTTATAATAAAATATTTTTCAATATCAAATGATTCATTATTTTAACTCTTGAACTGAAAATCGGATAATTTCAAGATATCACACTGAAAATTAATAACTAAAAGAAAAACATGATATAAAACAAGATCGTTATAATTCCAATTTTTGAAATTGCATAATTTTCGGCATTTAGAATTGAAATTGTTTTTTTGGTTAATTTCAAATTTTCAATGTTTTGGATCATTTTCTAATCAAGAACAATTCAATTTTCAATGCCTCGTTCGAAAATCTTCTCGGCTTTAGGGATTGAATTTTGTAAGTTATTTTCTTAATTTCTCATTGTTTTGAATTTATTGTTAAGGCATTTAATGCAAAATTATCTAGTTACAAATCTTTTAAACTGAAAATTGTACAAGTATCAAGTTTTTCAATTAGATATTCTATGATTTAAAAGAATTTAAAAAACCAGATGATTTTATACATTAAAAATTATAACAAAACAATTTAGAACATGTAAATCTAAAATTATGTAATATAAAAGTGACTATCAAGGATTTTAATATGAAATTGTGTAATTGTAAAAGATTTATTGGTGATATTGTCCTGACATTTTTAATATTTGAATTTAAATCTAATAACGATTCGGGTGGATGTCAATTCAAAATTATTGAATAATTAAAGCTATCGATTGAAAATTTCTGTACAATATCATCAGTCAAATTCTTAATTAAAATCTAAAATATTTCAGGGTGGCCTCTAAAAACAAAAAGAAATTTCTAATTACTTTTCCAGTTATCACATACTTTGCCAGGTCATAAATGATGCTCATGTTCAATAGAAAGGGAATGAAAAACCTTATTGTAAGTGTAGTGAAAAGTACATTTTTTAAATTGATATTACAAGAGTTATAAATCGTTGGAGAAGATAGTATCGGCTCGAAATCTACGAAATGCTTATTTTGACGAATGAATAATAAGATGTAGATTTTTTAACCTTCTAATATTTAAAGAAAATCCCTTAGGCTTTTTTCTTTTAGTAACAAAAAATAAAAAAGGACCCTTAATTTTTAAAAAGTCAAATTTATTTTTGACCTTAGTTTTGAGTCAAAAAAATTTTGGTTTCAAGGCCTCAAAAATTCAACTGTATTATAATTGCGAATTCAAAACTATAATTATAAATTGAAATTATATAAATTTCAAAGATAATAAATATGATTAATCAGTATCATATCATATACCGTTAAAATTGGAAAAATCTTAAATATTTATTTTAAAATTAAATTATTTTAATCTAAAGTGCAAAATGAATAGCTTGGAAATCGAGGGGAACAACATTATGTTCAAGAGAATTTTATGAGATGTTAAATTGACGTATGCTAATAAAGTGTCACATTGACATGATATGAATAGTCGCGAGACAAAAAACACCCGAAAAGCGAGTGGCAACATAACAGCTTCAATGTGGACAAAATGATTGAATCGTTGATTAATTAATTATTATATATAATTGTGAGTCTAAGCAAAAATTACAGTTTATGAAAAGATTACTTCTTATGTAAATATATATATATATAAAACTAAAGGTTAACAACCACCGCAGGGTCCCACTGGGAGTAACTGTCATCTAAAAAAATGATATATATATATATATATATATATATATATATAGAAAAGATTCTTTAATAAGAAACTATTTTTTTTTACAGAATCAAGTAGTCAACAGCCAGGTCGTGATAATCCGGCAAGTGGAATCCGAGCGCCATACCGAGGTTATGAAGAGGGTGAAATATTTTACGATCATTTTAGACGTCTCTCAATTAGGGAACCAAATGGAAGGATGCGGTCATTAACTTCAGAGGAAGCCCAAATGTACAGGAGGCCTGTACAACACCTCCAAGGTCAGTGTTGGATAGTAAATTGTTACAACTAACGAAATTACTGAAAAGTTACGTCACTTGTAACATTCAGGATAACTTAGTTAATATTTTAAACAAGTAACTTGTAACGCAACTTAGTTACTATATTTTCAGTAACATGTAATTTTATTTGTAGTTACTTTATATTTTGTGTATATGAAGGGTACTGAGGCGTAAGGGTGCTAGGACGTAAGTGCCAACACTCAAATTTTACATGAGACAAAAGAAACAGTGTAACATTATTGTATTTGATTTTTTTTAACAAAAAATACTTTAGAGCTATTACTTAGCTCTATCGTAACATGGAAGGAACATCCGGAAAAAAGCAATCACCTCCCAGAAAAATTCCTTGTAAAAGAATGGCGCGTCCAAAAAAACGCCGGACCTGACAAAGAAAAATATTCGTAACTTTTCTATTTTAAAATTAAAAAAAAGACAAAGTACTTTCTAGCTATTGCTAAACTCTATCGAACTTCAAAACGAACATCTTGAAGAAAGCAACCACCTCCGAGAAAAACCCTTGTCAATGGTGTGGCGCGTCTCCAGAAGCGAAAATGCTGTCACACAAAGAGTTGCGTAACTTGTTTCTTTTTTAATTACAAAAAAATAGTTTCCAGCTATTACCTAGCTTTATGGAATCATGAAAAGAACTGACGGAAGTAATCACTTAAAAATAAAAATACCAAACATGCATTTTGACCTACTACTAAATCAAACTCGACCACTTACGCCCTTATGCCCAGGGCCCTTTATATCTCCTTTAAGAGACCTTTATGGGTCATGCGGGTTGGAAAGAAATTCCAAAATGGCACGTAGGCGAAAATCAAAAGAATATCGCCGTACGCGCTAGTGTTATGTTTTTTATATTATCAACTAATTATAAGCAAGAGAAAAACCAAGCAGACTTGAGAAAATTTCGTGCAATTGGTCACTTGCCGAAACATATTGTGTATTTTTTATTTACTTCAAATAATATCTATTTTTTAATTTAAATTTTTATGAATTATCACCTTAGTAATTTTGATTTTTAATTTTAAAAAGTAACTGTAAAGGGTTACAAGTAACGTAACTATAACTAGTTATCTTTTTTCGCTAGGTAACGTAACTGTAACTATAGTTACTTAAAAAAAAGTAACTTATTTAAAACTACGCTGAATGAAGAATCTTAGCTTCTCACGTGAAGGGAAGAATGTAACCTTTAGATGCCCCCCCCCCACACACTCTTTACACTGAATGCACACCTAGGGTGTTTTATACGACAGTGTTTACTGGATCTAAAGTGCCTGGAGGCGCATGTCAATGTTATGGGCCCTACTTTCATTTTTAGTAGCTATATATACTTTTTTTGAACTAAGAACAAAATTTTCGCATCACAAAAAAAATATCATAATTTAATCTAAAGAAACATTATTATTAGTAGACTCACAATATAGTAAAATTTAGCTGTTTTAAGTCCAGGAATTTTTAATTCTTTAAAAGAATTTACAACAATATTTTTCTTTCAGCACAAGTTTTAGAATCAAGTCAACAATCGCCCCAGCAACCGACATTGCCAGTCCGTTTTGAGAATGGTGATTTAATGTACAGTGGTCCAAAACCTGTTGGAAGATTCCAAGAGTAGGCTTTTTATGAATATCCAACTCGAAAGGGTAATTTAAAAACTGCAATACCATTTGAAACCAAATATTAAAGAATTATGTTAAAAGATCTTCAAGTTTTTTGATCGGGTGTTTAATAATTCAGAAGATCAGTATAGAACAAAAACAATTACATCTTCTTAATTAGAGAATTATGACTAAAGCGCCTAGTTTTCTCCTAATTATGGGTTGTTTATTGGTCCAGATTCGAATTATAATTCTTAACTTCTCAAACGGAGGGGTGAACTTTAACTGCCCCCTCCTCCGGATCAACCCCTAGAGTGTTTTACCAAATAGTTTTTATCGAAGCTCAAATTTTTAGTATATCGACGCCTCCAGTCAATATGAATCTATATGCTGACAGCGCCGTCTACGAGACAACATGTAACTTGTGCCGAGTATGAGTCTATTTGCATTTCAAAAACTTTTCAGGAGAGCTGATGTAAGTTTGAAATGTTTAAAAAAAAGTCACAAGTACACTTTAAAACAATGAAAATGGTTTCAAGTGTTTAAGAACCTTTTAACCTTATAATAACCCCCTACGTTCTGTCAGTATGTTAGATAATAATAAAAACGTAATAATAAGCAGTGTCTTATTGCTCACATAATTTTGATAATAACCAAAGAAAAAATTGAATCATACCCTTACAAAGATTTTATAATAATAAATTATTATTTACATGTAATTTATAATTACTCCATTCTTGTTATAATAAATTACTATGCATTAATAAACTATTAAATAAACAGAATAATCGACCGATTTCGCGCATCGTGAACATAACCACTAAATGCCACATGGGTGCCGAGTGCAGACGAAAGACCATCCACACATATACGGTTACCTACATTGCATTAAAAAACGACATTGCTCATTTAATGACCAGAAAATATTGTCGACAATTGCTGTTCAACTGCGATTCTTAAACCAAATCACATGTATGAAATTATTGATGATATATTTTGAAATAACTTTCTTTTCTGCCGAATTTTCTAATTCTTTCTTAAACTTATTTATTTTTCGTAGCTTGTCGACCTTGTTTCAGAATGCGCATAGGTCTATAATGCACAGAAATTAACTAAAGATTCATTTATATTTTCTTTTATGCTGAATTATTATCTCATAGAGTTGTCTAATACTTAATCAAACAGTGCAGAATAGTCTATTCTATCCGAATGTAATAATAACTCACAATCGCCAAAAATTCAGATAGACTCATACTCGGCACATATCACATATAGTATCATACACGGTGATGCCAGCACATATACTTATATTGAATGGAGGTGTCGAATATATAATTATTCTGAACTAATGAAAAGTTCTTGGGATTCAGAAAGAAAATTCCAAATTTGTTAGCCAACTATTACAATTTAGTAGTTCTAAGATAATGATTATTTCAATCCTTATATTAATCGATGGCTATATTTTTCTTACACTATCAGCTCAACCAGAGGAAATCCTTCTTAAGGATGGCGATTTAGTATTACGCAGTGGAGGTCCTATTGCAATATATGAGAATAATGAGTTTCGCCGGTGGATTCAGCCTCCGCAATGAGATGACCTTTCTCATCCTGTGGGTAATTTAAAAACTAAAATACAATCTAAAACAAATATATTATAGAATCCTGCCTAAAGAGTCTAGTTTTTTTTTCTAAATGAGGGGTACTTTGGCGCTCTATAAAATGTTTATCCTACATTTGAAAAAATTAAAAATTTCCCTTACTTTAAGCCAGGGATTAATATTAAACTTTCCTTAATTATTAAGATATATATTTTTAGGACCAATATCAGATTTTTGGGATGCAGTGAAAAAAGAGAATATATGTTTTGTAACACCACTGTGGATTAGCCTATATAGTAGTTGAAAATGAAACATTTTTGAATTATTGAAACAATAAATCTTTATATTCTTTCTTACAGAGTCAAGCAAACCAAGAAATTTAAGAAGTGACAAAAATTGAACAATTCTGGTCTCCTCTTATCACAAATACTGCCGAAATAAGACTAAAAGTACTTAAAAGTTCAAAATTTGTGCTTTTTCACTGAGATTTTTACACATTTGATCAACCTTATAATTACTTGTGAACATTCTGAACAAAAATAAAGAGAAACCTTTTTAGTATCTACTCCTTCAGTAAGACGTATTTGGAACTTTGTGGTTATTTTAGTCTTATTTCAGCAGTATTTTTTTGGGAGATAAATCCTGTGAGCGCTTGTAAAAATAAAAATAAAAATAGTCCATTGGAACTTTTCTAGTCCTTCATTCCGAACAAATGCAGGATTATTTTCGAACGTTTTTGGGAAAAATTTCGACTTCTACCAAGAATGAATTAGGAATCTGTGATGAATCAAGACTTCTAAAATATTTTCAGAAAATGTTTAACTTTAGTACCAACTGATTTGTCTCGCAGCCAGCACTTGAGTATTTTTGGAATTCTAATGAGACCCCAATACGACTGTTTTTTTATTTATTTGGACAACCCTATTATGCTTCACGAGAAGTAATATTCTTATTTTTCAGATTTTAATTTGTTTATAAACTACAAGATTTGAGAAGGAATAGTTTTGAACAAATTGAGCCCAATTTTAAGAAAACTTAAGCATATTTTCAGTTTTTCAAAGGATACATTTTTACTTTCCAATTTACAATTACAAAAGCAAGACTTTTGAAGATTTTAGGTAATTAATACAGTCGAAGCTATCAATAAGGCCGCTTCCCCTCATCCTTGCTCGAGCTCGCCGAGACGCCTCCCCACTCTCACGCTGACTTCGAAATTCCAGTCAGCCGCTACCAATAGTGCCGCCGTAGAAATCGCAATTTTAATGGTTTTTAGGAGTTTTTTTATATTATCCAAATATAATATCGAGAAATATTATAAAATATGAAAATACCACAATTAATATTCGATATTACATTTGGATAATATGAAAAAAAAACTCCTAAAACCATAAAAATTGCGATTTCTACGATTTCCCTTGGTAGCGGCTGACTGGAATTTCCAAGTCAGCCTGAGAGTAGCGGTCTTATTGATAGCTTCGACTGCATTTTCAAGCTGTTATTTTTCCACAAAAAACTACATTACCAACCAGTATTAGAATCTTGAAAAGATTCCTATTATTTATTAATAAATCCTTCAATCCTCAGAAAAAAATGTAGAGACGACTTGAAATATTTTAATTAAAATTCCAGTTACAACTATCTAGATTTTCAACGCTTTTATTTTTAGATTTTGTCAGCTAAAATCACATTCATATCACATGCGTAATTCAGATAATCTTTTTTGTCAATAATGAGGTAATGTATGCATGCATGAGGTATTATATATATCAAGTACCACACATTCAATATCTTATCAGTTGAAGCTCAAGAATTCTATCTAGCATAATGAGAATTTTTATTTGTCCTCTGTTCCTTATTTTTCTAATAATCCTTCATTGTGCTCGTAAGTAAAATATAATATAACATAATGCGTAATGAATTATGTCTTAAAATATCTTACATCCACATATCGACTATATTTAGAATTTTGCATTTCACATTGGAACAGTTAAAACATAGCTTACCATAATTGTACGTATTGTAGCAAAATCTTTGGTTGAGGACGCGACAAAAATTTCAATTCAAAAGTTTCTAAACTGAACGAAGCAAAAATTTCAGATATAGAGAAAAAAGGAAATATACGTGGCGAAACATTTTTGGAACGCATGTTGGCATAGACGTAAGGCTTTAAAGTAAAATTTATAGCATATGTTAGCAAAAATTTAGATATATATGCGTCCAACATTTCAAGTTAATGGGTAAATGTCAATATTGATAGTAAGTTTTTTGAAACATATGTTCGAAAAAAACTTCGGTTCCAGCTGTAATAAAGAATAAGGCAAAATTTCAAGATACGGAGACGGAAAACGAAATAGATGTGAAATAAATTTTTTTGAACATATGTTAGCACGAAATTCAGTTCATCGGAACACGTATAGAAATATTGACGGAATACTTCGATGAATTAGCATAAGATGTTTTAGGATTTTACCATTTTTTCAACAACAAACATTTTTAATACAAATATCAAAATTATGCGATGAAAAGAAAACATATCATAAATCGCAAATATTACAAGTTATATTCAATATTAAAATTATGGGCTTCGCAAAAAATAGGGATCTCTAAATATATTTTTGCAAAAACTTTAGTTCAAGCTGTAGTAAAAAATTGTGACTTTCCACCTTTCCGCCACCCTCATATTTCCTAAACGAGAGATGTTGAAATATGAATTCGACTTTTGGAGACAAATGACTGACATTAAACACAGAAAAACAGTGGGATCATTTTTTCTGCAGCTCATTTTTTGCTTTCTCAAAATAAGATTTTTTTTCTCAAAATGAAAATACTTTAAGTGTGAAACTATAACATGAACATTACTGTATTCTCCGGTGCCTCATATGTGTTGACACTAAATACAATAACGTATCGATGTACTTCTGATGAACGGCGTTTTTCTGTAGAAGTTTAATTTTAATATAACTCTTCATTGCCGCTGGAACTGGAATTTTTTGCAACATAAGTTTCAAAAATTGCACTATGAATATTTATATTTATACCCATAAACGAGATATGTTGGATACATAATAAAAATTAATAAGGTTTGGACCAACATTTTTGTTACCATATGTGCCAAATATTTTACTTCACATCTATTTACTTCTGTCTCTTTATCTCAACCTTTTGTCCCATTATGTCACTTATCTTTAAAACTGGAACTTTTGACATATACCGAACCGAAAATGTTATCAAAAAGCTTTGTGTCCAAAATTCAGCGTAGGCGTTTTTCCTTCTTAGGCTTGAAATCATTCAAAAATAATGTTAAAAAAAATATTGCATGCATTGTGGCGTATATTTTTAGGGCTAGAACAACCAACTGGAGACCTGCTAGCACTCGGACAAAATTTTCGCGTATCTAGAGTCACGTGTTTATATTACCTGACTTTAGAATTACATTAGGCTATCTTTGTTTCGGACCGATATCACATTTTTTGGGGTTTGTTGACAAACTTCTTTAATAAAAATCCACATACATCCTCTTACAGAATCAGGTAATCGACACTCAACAGGTCGTCATACTCTGGTACGTGGATACCGACATGCAGAGGGCACAACATTTACTGACCGTTATGGAGATCGTTTTATAATGGGACCAAATGGGACTATTCGGCGATTAACTTCAGCGGAGTTGGACAGGATGCATGTATCCCGTGTATCGCAAGGTATGGATTTAAATAATGAATCTTAGCTTCTCACGTGGAGGGGGGAATGTTACCATTAGATGCCCCCTTCCGAAAGCCTTACTCTGAATCCACACCTGGGGTGTTTTATAAAATAGTGTTTACTCGAAATCAAGTTATTAAAGGCACATGTCAATGTTAATGGACCTTGTTCAAATTTTTAGTAGATATAATTTGTTGAACTAAGAACAACATTTTTGCGATTCAGAAAAAAATATAATTTCATTTAGTGGACAATTATTAGTAGACTCACAACATAGTACAATTTAGTTTTTCTAAGTTAAGGCATTTTTAAATCTATAAAACAATTAGTAATGATATTGTTCTTTAAGAACGAGTTGCAGAATCACGTCAAAAACCGTCATCGCCAATCTGTCTTGAGAAGGATGATTTATTGTACCGTGAGACAAGACCTGTTGCAAAATACGAAAATCAGGCGTTTCATGAATATCCATCTCAAAAGGGTAATTTACAAAATATAATACCTACTATTTTGATCAAATTAAATTGCCTACTAATTTTTGCCCACCAAATTCACAGTTATTTCCTGGGTTTTCTCGGTTTTTTCTTGTTTCTACATATAAAATCTACTCTTTAAGCACGAATGAAATGCATTTAAAAAAGGCTTTACTATGTGCAATTTTATGTATTGTGATATCTTCTTATATTTATACAAAATAATATTTTTGTAATTTATGATGTCATGTAAAAATGAATACAATTGCTTCAGGCATTTCGGCACATGATGGTAGCCCCTCCAGTTAATTATTTTTTGTATTCTAATTGATAGCTAATTCTTAGATATCGTTTCTTTGGTATTAGCGATGAACTAATAATTAACTATTCAAGAGTACTTACAAAAAAATATTTTTAATCTTCTATTATGACAGTTTAATTATAATTACATACATGAGTTTATATCATAGTTATTGTACAATTTACTTAATATTTAAATAAATAATTTTTATAATGGATTTTTCTAATAATTCTTTAATAATTAATCAATAATTAATCGCTGATAACAAAGAAATTAAAAAACTATATGTAAATTTTTTGTTCAAAATCTTCAAAAATCTACATTTTGTTTTTAAATGTTTGAAATCTTTACAAGTTAAAAATTATTTTCGAATCTTTTCAAAACATTTAAATATCTGTTGAACTTATCCGATTTTTGTTTTATTTTCTAACCTTGCAAAATTGAATTTTATGAAATTATTTGCAATATTTTTTTAAATTATTTTTTAATCTTTTCAAAACTACTAAACCTTCTAAATATGTACCTTTTGAAATAATCTGAATTTTTCCTGAAATTGAAAATATTGTGCATAAACCTCTAAATCTTCTAAATATCTTTTAAAACCATTCTTATTTTTCCGAAATTAAAAAAAAATCTACATGAATAAAAAATTGCCGTAAAATCTTAAGAATTCTTTTTTTTTTACAATTTGGAAAATCGTTTGAAATGTTTTGACATGTTTTCAAATATTCTCTTAAAATTAGTTTTTTAAAATAAAAAAACCATTTTTAATTTTCTCAGAAATCTCAAGACAATTTTTTTATTCTCATGAATTCCTTACAAATTTACATTTTGTTTTAGATTTAGTCAAATCTTTTCAAGTTTGCAATTATTTTTACATCTTTTTAAAACTTTTAAATAATTAAAACGTACTCGGATTTTTCAAAATTTTGTATTCTTACAAAATTGGAAATTTTTGCTTTAAAATCTTCTACATTCTTTTTGAAAATTTTAGTTAATGATTTGACATGTTTTAAAATCCTCTTCATTTATCTCTTCAAATTCATTTTTTACACTAAAAAAAATCATTTAAAATTCTCCCAGGAATATTAAGATTTTTTTCATTCTCTTGAAACCTTTCAAATTTCTTGAAAAGCTTATTTTCCAAAAATATAAAAAGCTACATTTTGTTTTAAATGCTATGAAATCTTCTCAAAATTTAAATTATTTTCGAATCTTATTAAAATTTCTAAATATCTTATGAAATAATTAAGTTTTCCTACAATTCTGTTAAATCCTGCAAAATTAAAAAACTTGTCTTAAAATCTTTTATATTATTTTTCAACGTATTTTGAAATCTTCAAAGCTTAAAATAAGTTATTTAAAATAAAACCTCAATCATTTTAACTTTTTCCTAGAAATCTAATTGTTGATATCAGTAATTTTTCGTCCCCGGTTTTTTTTCTCTCCATAATTTTATTTTTCTTGTATCTTTAAAAGTGTGAAAAAGTTGACAAATTATAGTGTGATAGCAAAATGTTAGGAACATATTTTCCATTATAAAAAAATTATTTACAATTGAAATTTTTTATTTAACTAGAGTGTTTAGAAACTCCTAGAAATAAATTTTATCATGAAATAAAATGATTTATTAAAAAAATTTCATTTACAAGCCAGACAACACAATTACGTTGAGGTAAGGTACTGGGGAGGTATGGAAAGTTTTGAGCAATTACATCAATGACATTGATTCATGCGACTTGTGACGTGCTTTTTAAATCACTGTTAGGCCCTGTTTTAGTTCCAGAGACCTTCCAGGCAAATAATATATTAGTTTCATATGACGCACTGTGAAGGTAATGATTTTTAAGATGTCCACCACACCAATTTTTTTGATATATCCCAAAAAGTTTTTAAAAAAGTGATTAATTTTGTAAAATGAGTTATAGTTATTTTAATTGCTGATTTCAATGTTGATTTACAATAATATTAATTTACATTTGATATAGTATATTAAAAAAGTCCCTAGTGCACTTTCATTATCATGACTGCAGTAAATACAGGTGACGCTTGCTTAATAAATGTATTTTTTTAAATCATATAATTGGAACATTTAAAAAATAAACTTCAAGCAAAAGTGATAGTCATTAAAATCGGTAGTGCAGTATCAGAATAGAAAATCCCAAAACTGAATGTTCCTTATATAAAAATACGCAATATCACCAAACACAAAACCCATTCTGTGACTCTTTTATAAAAGAGTTATTATATTATTATATTCTTTTAAGTATTAAATCACTATAGCGATTTAACACTTAAAATAATCTGTAAACAATAGTGTATAAGAACATAACAAAAAATTAATTACAAAACAATTGAACTGTGTTTGATGCATTTTTTTATCAAGCAATTTATTATTAAAATGTAAAAATTATGCTATTTTTTGAACTCATACCATATATTACTATATTAATATAAAATTGCACTTTATATTTACCTAATGAATTCGTGTCTTTTGCAATACATTTCTTATTTCTATTTGTCATAATATTAATTTTAAGTACTTAATATTCATCTTAGTAGTTATCTGCCAAAACAAGTTTTGACATGCTTTTTCAGCTTACCATCATATATCACATCATTTGAAGCTAATATATTATTTAGCTAGAACTTATTTCAACAAATGTTCCAGTGATGGCACTGGTAGGTAAATATGATAAGGTCATCTGGAACGCTAGAGACAGCTCTCTGGCAGAGATTGTGTTGCCTGGGAAAATTGATGGTGCAGAAAATTCGTAATCTTTATTAATAGATAAACAAAATGAAAACAGTCACTAAAGGTCATATTCACGCAGTACCGCAACCAATCAGGATTTTGACAACAACATATACCAGATGTCGCGGCTATAAATTAAAAAAAAAATGGTACACATTCAAATTTATTTGTCTTGTTATCACGATTAATAAAAAATATCACATTTTCCAAAATATTAAATGTGATTCCCGACTCAAATTTACATTCCCGGGTTTCGCCGGCTTTTCCCTGGTTTGCGCGGTTAGAATATAGATACCGTGCTTCCTTCCACCCAAACCGTTTTCTGATGCTGACCCTGGAGTGTTTTATCAAATAATTTTCACTGGAAGCTCACATTTTTAGTATACATAAGCAGAGTCACAATTTAGTAGTTCCAAGATGATATTCATTTTAATCTTTGAATAATGAAAAACTATATTCTTCTTGCAGGACCAGTTAAAGCAGAGATAATCCTTCCTCAAGATGATGATTTAGTGTTACGCAGTGGAGCTCCTATTGCAAAATATGAGAACAATGAGTTTCGCCGGTGGATTCAGCCTTCGCAATGAGATACGGGACCTCGTACAGATGGTAATTTAAAAACAAAAATACAATCTAAAACAAAATATTACAGAATTGTGCCTGAAGCGTCCAGTTTTTTCCTAATTAAGGGGTACTTTGATGCTTTAAAATTTTTCTTCATCTCAGGTTCTTTCAATTTAAAATTTCCCGTTTTCTTAAAATATCAAGCTATAATTATTTTAGACCAATATCAGATTTTGAGGTGCAGTGAAAATAAGATAATATATGTTTTGTGACACTAGTGCAGATAAGCCTACTTAGTAATTGTAAATTAAACATTTTTGAATGGTTAAAATAATCAAACTTTATATTTTTCTCACAGAGTAAAGCAAACCACGAGATTCAAGAAGTAACCAAAAATAAAACAATGATGATCTCCTCTTACCACTAGTACTGCCGAAATAAGACTAAAGTACCGAAAAGTTTAAAAATTGTATTTTCAGCGGAATTTTTGATAAATTCGATCAAACTTATCAGTCATTGTGAAAATTCTAGAAAAATTAGGTGGAACCTTTGGAGTATCTAGTAGTTCAGCAAAGCATATTTTGAACTTTTTCGGGTACTTTATTTCTATTTCAGCAGTACTTTTTTGGGAGATAAATTCTGTGAGCGCTTTTACAAATAAAGAATAAATAATTATTTGGAAGTTTTCTAGTCCTTTATTCCCAACAAATACATAACTTGCATTTGAAAAAATAAGGGAATCCCAATAGGACTGTTTTTTACTCGGACAACCATATTATTCTTCACGTTATATGATTAAGCCATTTTCCTTTCGGAGTAGGCGTGAATTGCTCGGTTGGAAAGTAGTAGTGTGTGGATCGGTATATATGCATAGGGTATATAGGTATATGGGTATAAGAAATATATATTTTAGATTGATCTAGAATTCTCGTGTTATTTATTTAAATGACACGTTCGTTCCGCAACACTGCTCCGACGATTTCGCTGGGAGCGGGTGCAATTTTTAAGATTAGCACCTGCTCCCGGCGAAATCCTGCGGTTGTCCTCATGACAATTTTTCAACTATATATATAGTAAATACTAACAAACTATTTGCGAAATGTTAAAGATAATCTGATGAGGGAATCGGTCTGATTCCGAAACGTCAGTTTTTTGTAAACAGTCTGTAAGATGTCGATGAAATAAGGTTTTTCCTTACAAATTCCAATATGATAATTTGTTTTATCCATAAAATTAGTGCATTTGCAGATTGGATCCGTAAAAACTATTTAAATATTTTCTCATGCACTTTTATGCACATTTTTTTTTATTTCTCAATTGAAAAGTGCCTTATCTTTGGTTGCTTCTCGAAATCTCTACTTGCGGTCCATAAGCGATTGCAAATACCCGCATACCTTGTTGGCTGATTACAAATACAGTTTTATGGTCTTCACACATACCGCACCTGTCAATAAATTCTAGAATTTGCTCCGTTTCGTGGAATAAAGTTTATCATCATCAAGTCGTGGGTCTTGGGATATAGAGACACCCGAGAATGCTTTTTCGATGACAGAATTAGGAGTAAAAAAATAAATTGGCGAACGGTTTTTGCCGTAAAGATCACGCGAAACCCCGGATATATGGTGAGTTTTCTTTCATTTGTTCTCAAATACTTGTACGAAAAATATATATTGGGTCAGTGCCATATCTATCAACAACAAAATTCCAAGTCGGATTCAACCAACACCCCTAAAGGAAGAATAAAGTGCATTACATTCATAAGAGTTCCAAACTCAGAACTTTTGTCTTTTCCATTTGTTAATTAACAGCATAAAAATCCTCATCTTAATGAATACATGTGGCTCAAATATCACAAGTAAAATCTTTATTGATCCATTTGAATGTTAAAAATAACTTTAGGTATCTGATATATAATAATAATGATAATCAGTTAATCAAAATCTGTAAAAAGCTTGAATAACTATTGAAGGAATTAATCTAAAAATTAAACAAACTAAAAAGGAACGATCCATTTTAGACCACTCATAATCTGAAAAAATGGTTAGTTGGGTGAACTATTTTATTAATAAGATATGCTACTGATATTTTATTAGTTGACACAATAATTTCATTATGAACAGCAACTCATAAAATGGGTGTTGCAACTAATAAAATAGTAGTGCCTTGTCTTATAATCGAAATAGTTGGCCCATCTAACCATTTTTCTCACTGAAGTACTTAAAAATAGTGATTCGGAGAAAATAACCTTCATACAGAAAAAAATTGTGAATTCCCCTGATATATTTTAAATTTCTAGAAATTCAATTGAAATCCGTGTAAATTCTTTGGAACCTTCTGAAATCTGTTAAAATCCGTATAAATCCCTTAAAATCTATAAATTGGTGGTTATCCCGTAAAGTTGTTTAAAAAACAGTGGAAATAGCATTAAATTTCTTCAAACCTTTGGAAATTGTAAAGATCTATTAAAATGAATGGAAATAAGTAAAAATCCTTTGAATATAAATTAAATCTTACGCATTCGTAATTTTTTTTATATTAAAAACCATTCGAATCCGTAGATATAATTGAAATCCCTGAAAGTCCTTGGAAATTCAATAAAATTCTTCAAATCTTGTGAAATGCTTTGAAATACACGCATTAAAATCCCGTTGGATATTTTTAATCGCTAGGAATGGCTAGAAATTTTCTTCTGTGGAATTTATTCATCTAGAAATCTATTAATATCTTTGAAAATCTTAAAAAATTCTTTACAAATCTTTAAAATGGCCGATATTTGTAGAAATTCCTTCAAATGAAATTAAATTTATTCACAAAGATTCTCCAAAAATTAGTCAAAATCCCTTCAAACTTTTTGTAGATAAAATTAATTTATTCGAAACCACCATCTTATGAGCCTATAACGGCCCTAGAAAAGTGAGCGTTATATAACCTTTCACCGAACAGTATCAGCTACTGAAAGTTTATTAGTTCGCAACGCCGCCACCCTGATGGCTTGTTACTTTCACAAATTGCCACTGAATAAAGTACGACAATAGAATCCGTGAAACCTTCAATCATCTGCAATTACGTCGCAAAGTGTTAATTGTAAACCTTCGTACACTCAAAATCATGGAAAAAACAACCAAAATACCACCCGTCAACATAAATGAAGAAGTGAAAGAAGCAAAACAAGATTTACTACCCGAAAAATCTAAGGATAAATATAAGCTGGCCTTCGAGAAATTTGACAAATGGAGAAAACACAACAGAAGATTGTTCGGACAGTGATCATCATCATTGTAAAAAAAAAGCACTTCATAGGACGTTCTCGCACCATTTCGGTAAGGCTATCCAACGCTCACTTTTCTGGGGGCTCTACAGGCTCATAACATGGTGGTTTTGAATAAAATATTATACATCACTCGTAGGGTTACACACGTTCTTATGCGGGAAATTCAGTGCTCGCAGGACGACTAGAAAAACCATGACCTTTGGTCATATGGTTTTACTACTCGTCCTGCGAACATTAACCTCCCCGCGGTAAAGACGTGCCTAACCCTGCTTGTGATGTAATATACTATTAAATCATTGCTTAAGGTTCTCTATAAATCGTTCGAATGCCAAGAAATCTTTGAAATCCTTAGAGATTTTATTAAATTGTTTTTAATCTTGTAAAATACTATACATTTACTTAAAAAACTGTTTGAATTTTTAACAATTCCCTTACATTCTTTAGAATTTTCTAAAATAACTTAAAATATTCGAAATCCTTAAAACTTTTGTCAGTTACTTCATATCTCTTGAAATAGTTCAAATCCATAGAAAATCCTTTCCTTCAGTTCTGTAGAAATCCCTTGAAATTATTCAAGATCGTAAAAGTTCATTAAAATAAGTAGAAAACATTTGAATTTCCTCGAATATCAAATATTATATACGGACTAAGTAAAGTGCGTAATGAGATAAGGATGTTATAAATTAATTTAATAGGAAGTTTGAAATCTTTTGCGATGATCTGCGAATTCCGGTTATGTGAACAAGCAATGTCGTTGATGTAGGCACTCCTTCAGTTCTTTTCTTTCGCATCATGATGTCGAGTCGATTGGCTTGGATATAATGATCTGTGTGGATAGTAAGATCCCAATATAAGATGTAATCTTCGTTTTCTAAAACAGGCACTGGAATGTATCTATAGAAAGGCAGCGAGTGTATTTATTGTCCTAGGTTCAGGGCAAGTTGTTGTTGTATAATGCCAGCAATATCATTATGCCTGTACATACCTTCTCTCTGAGCCATTGCGCGACAATCATCAATATATTGGTCGATGGATTCGTTGGTATTTCCACGTAATCGGCACCGATTAACCACGCCTTGATGCAATACGTGTTTGCAATAATTTCTGGTGCTGACAGTTCAGGTTATTAATATTGTTTTTTTTTTCAATTAATAACCCAGACTTAAAATGGTTACAGCCCAATGTGTCGAAGGTATTTTTTATTAGAGCTGGATTTTTGTTTCTATTTTTGAATCGTCTGCATGGGGCTGTCCCGGTATATATTATCAGTCACGGACGCATTTTTGTAATGCAATCAAGTCATCTGATAAGAGCAGTGTGCCTAATTTCACATATTGAGGAAAGCCTGGTTTTTACCCCATTATTCACAGACTGTGTTGCAGTCAAGTATATGATGGGGGGTTATGATGGGGTTATTACTATTATGCTGGACCACATTCTGCCCACAGGTACTCATGACCTGGTAATTCGCTACTAAATACGGTCGCGAAACGCGGCAAGTGATTAGTAGATTCGTTGGTGTCAGTCGTTGTTTCGGAACATTATATTGTGCTTGCGCATTCGTCATAATTCACGAGTATATGCACTGGAGAGCCCGTCTATAGGGATCCGAAAATCACACTGAAGAGCCTTATAGGGATCCAACATTCATTCTGGAGAGCCCGTTCATAGGGATCCAATATTCATACTGGAG
Source organism: Andricus grossulariae (assembly GCA_011634705.1). NCBI lineage: Eukaryota > Metazoa > Arthropoda > Insecta > Hymenoptera > Cynipidae > Andricus > Andricus grossulariae. The sequence continues at coordinate 280,752,071 of JAABKJ010007545.1, read as the reverse complement.
AGCCCGTTTATAGGGATCCAAACATTCATCCTGGAGAGCCCTATTGGGATCCAACATTCATACTGGAGAGCCCATTTATAGGGATCCATCTTCCTTTAAACTCTAGTTCCAATGCTAATGACTGAGACCAACGATTCAAAATATTAACTTCTTTTACATTAAACGGAGAGAGTAAAACACAAGTTCAGGCACGAATACGGATATACACATATACAAAAAGTGGTCAAAAATCAAAAGTCGAAAATTAGAAATGTGTTTATCACAGTCATCTGCCGTGTACTCGGGATGGCCACAGAAGGCTATTTTAGCCGCTATCATTGTTCACGCTCAGAAAACTCCGGACGATGCGGCACGTGTTCAGCAATACTGCTGTCTGAATTAGATGTGGCGAATTTGGAGCTCCCAGCCGTTCCAAGATCTATACGCACCTCGCATGAATGTACCCAGTGGGGGAGATCACGACCGGGTGGATGGTGACAATGTTCACCCTTCACACGGTCAAGATCTGGACGATTGTGTCTGACTAGGTGGTCAGTCGGAATAGTCCTGTTCCGGTAAAGGAGATGGTGTTTGTTCTCTAGTACTTTAACTGGGCTATCTCTGTAGTAAGGCTCAAATCTCTCTAATAAACCAGTGTTCAAGGCAATTTGTTGCTGGATGATCCCGCAGTAATATCATTATGTCTGCGCGTGTATTCTTGCAAGGCAAGCATCGTACAGCCATCACTGATGTGATCGATGCTCTCATTGGGATCTTCACAAAGGCGGCGTCTATCAATAACTGCCGCCATACTGAGGATGAGTTTTTGGTAATTCCTAGCCTTGATTACCCTGTCCTGGATGGCAATGACAAATCCTTCCGTCTTCGGAAAGAGTTCTCCCCGCCTTTACCAAAGGTTGGAAGCTTCACTATCAACGCAAGGAAGATCTAATGTTTGGCGGCGTTGCGTGTGCAGCTGTTTATGTCACCACGGAACAGCCAGCTGTTCAGCGTTGAGATATCCGATGTTCCGGAAATCAACAGCTGCCACTTTTAATTGGGTATACAGGTCAACTCTACATATGTAGTCGTAGAGTGAGATGTGAGTCCTGTTTTGGAGACGGAAAAAATTCGTTTTTCCAAGTGAAATTGCTTGAGATACTTTAAACATCTAAGAATCCCTTGAAATTTCATTTCCTAGAATTTAATTCTCTAGAAATCCCTGTATATATTTGGAAATCGTAAAAAAGTCTTCGAAATACTTTTAAAGTTTTTGAATATCTTGAAATACTTTCAAAAACCTTAAAATCTTGAAATTGTGGAAATGCTCACAGTAATAGACTCACAGTAAATAGCCGTTTATAGCCCGGGTTATATCAGGAATAGTCCAGGGATAATCTGCAGAGATTTCCTATAAGGCAGAAATTTTGATTTCCCAGGGATATCTCCAGAATATTCAAATTTCCGCTTTGCAGGATATCATGGGGGGTTATCCCTGGGATAACCCGGTACATGAATGGAATAAACTAGGCTATTCCAAAATATCTACTTGCTGTGAGGTTCTTTTAGAATCCTTTAAAATTCCTTGATATTTGTGAAATCCTGTGAAATGCCTTGAAATGGTTTGAAATCCTGCATCAAATAAATAAATAAATAATTGGATTGTTTGTATCTTGCTTCTATATTTTGTGCATCATTATTTTCAATACCTTAACATTTATTCGTATACTGATTTTCTATACCAATTTTTCTAGAATTGCGAAGAAAATTAAAAAAATTCATGATAGGAAATAAGTTATAGGCCTTTACTGAATTTCCCTAATATTTTTTCGTAATTGGTGACCTACATTTCAAAAGTAACTAAAAAATTACGATTGTCATAATTAAAATAAACTAGTTATTTCTCATAACTGCTGGGATCCCGCCAATAGTCTCATTTTAGTTCCACTGGCGAATGTTTTTTCTGAGTCTTATTTTAATAACCTAAATGAGCCCTGAAATAATACTTTCTCTTTACAGGCGCCATGGGTATTCGAACAAGCTCAACGGTACGTTCCGCGGGCAGTTTCTGGTATGATAACTTACCGTACCACTTCAAGTTTGCCAGGTATGACTGATGTATATACGTCTGAATGGACTCCTACCGCTTTAGATATAACACTTGGTCTGTCTTCATTGCGTTTGAATCCCAATACACGAACCGGAAATATTACTCCTCCTCGTCACCGGCGACAGTCGCAAACATTCAGGTTGCCTACACAACGAGAGCTACGAGAGCTACAAGAGGGGCGAAGAATACGCCGTCGTTTTCTTTAACTTTCGAGGTTCTACTTTAACATTGTGCGTGTTTCATTTCATCCGATATTCTACCATATTCTAGGCTAAGTCAGTGGCACCACCGCAGTGCTATATTATGAAGCACAATTTATATATTTTGAGCTCCTTCTGTAAGTAGAAAGTCACTTTATTCCATCTCGACAACGCTGATAACAGCATTAAATGTTTAATATTACATGTCGGGTTAGATAAAGGATTGATAAGTATTTTTCAATAAGAATTATGTTTAAGGCCATGTTATGTTAACTAAGTAATTCACCCACAGTAATTAAATGTATAACAATTAATAAATAAAATAGTATTAAACACAATCCTCATTCAAAAATATTTAACAATCCTTTATCTGCAATATTATGTGCAATATTACGTGTCGGGTTAGATAAAGGATTGATAAGTATTTTTCAATGAGGATTGTGTTTAGGACCATGTTATTCAATAATTGTAATGAATTTAAATAATGAATATTTGTTATAAATTTAATTACTGTGTGTGAATTACTGAGTTAACATAACATGGTTTTAAACACAATCCTTATTGAAAAATACTTATCAATCCTTTATATAACCCGACACGTGATATTGCACATTTAATTCTGTAATCAGCGTTGTTGAGATGGAATAAAGTGAATTTTTACTCACATAAGGAGCTCAAAATACATAAATTGTACTTTATAATATAACACTGGGGTGGGGCCACTAATTTAGTCTAGAATATTGTAGAATATCGGACCAAATGAAATGGACAAGTAGAACGTTTGTGACTGGATCACAAATTTGGAAAAATTACTAAAATACACTTCATGTATATTATGAATGTCAATAACAACTTACCTAAATCAAATAAATATCAGTATGATAATTCAGTAAAGAATAATATTCATTTCACCTAATTACTGCGTCACTTACGCGTTAAATATATATGGATGGTTAGAACTGTTATTGAAAGTAATAATAAAAACACATAAATTGAAATAATTATTCTTGATCCATAAACATAGAAATATACTGCTATCATTTCTATAGAATATTATCAGTGATCAATAAAAACTTCAGAATTTTACTTCTTTAGATTTTAAATCATGAGGTGATTTTTTGTTAACGATTGAAGGTGCAAAATGTTCAAAAACATTATAATGATGCCACAAATGGACCCCCTAAAAACTACCACCCTTTCTCCTCGGCATGATTCCCCCAAGAACCGCTTTCGCATTACTTCAGGGGGTGCCGTTTTCTTCACCACAGTGGTGCCTACTGGATTTCTAGTATTTGTGCTGGATGTTCTGCGACTGTATGATCTCCTTTATGTCCCAACCAAGATTTACGCATCGTCCTCGGTGGGGCTGCCTCTCTGAATGACGCGTATCTCATTGTCCCGGGAAGATGGAGTGCAGTTCCACCGACCAAGCTTCGGCGGCGTCCGGCGTGGCGTCGCTTACATGTGTGTGGCGATTGGCTCGGCGTATCCAGTGGCTTAGAAGTGAAGGGGACACATAGGTTCGAAAGAGAAGGCGGACACCAATCTCAGCCACCTCGCTTACTCCTGTGTATCCCCTTCATCTCTAAGCCACGGGGCCTCCGAAGCCATGCCACCGAAGTTTGGTCGGTGGAACTGCACTCATAGTCAGTCCGAGACTTTCCTCCTTTTGCGGCGCAGAGGTAGCACTTTTGAGTGTTTTAACACTCCGCAGACCTGTGTCCCTTCTTGCCGAAACCTCCAGCATCCTCTCGTCCGATCAGGACCCTTACAAACTGCTGCCATGTGGCCAATGCCTAGACAGCGGTAACAGGGCGTGACCTGCATCTTCACATGTACGCGACAGGACACTCATCCTCCTTCAGGTGTCCCGCACGTACCAATTTCAACGCTGTTTCTTCAGTCAGTTCCACAAAAGCCTTCAGAGTTCCTCTGAAGGCCCTCTTTGTGAGCCTGACCCTGATCTCGCCTGCAGGCTGTTCGCCGAAATGTCTTCTGACGGCAGCCTCGACTTCCTCCGCGTCTGTGGTTGTATCGAGGTCCAATACCTCGACCTCAGTGCAAGGGACCAGCTCCCTCACACTGTCACCTTCACCCACAGCCTTTTTGATCGCAGCGGAAAGCTTGGATCTGCCATCCGCTGCGGGCCGTACTTCTACAAGGACCTCTCTGCTCCTGGTTTCCCTGACACCCTTGATTGTTATGCCAGGGGAGTCAGGTCTGACCTTTCACTTGAGGTTCTTGAGAACCTCTGCGTAGCTCGTGCCCTCAGCCGGTTTGATTAAAACCGCTTCGGGTCGAGCTCGTCTCTGTTTCCTCCTCTTTCTTACCGTCACCTTGAGAACATGTGTCGGTAGCTCTTCCTCTTCCTTTTTGGGAGTCGTGGTCGCCGCTACACCATGTGTCCTCGACTTATTTTTCTTTCGTGGCCTAGTAGTGGTCACCTCTACGGGGCTCAGAGTGGGCTCCCTCGGGCTCTTCCCATATTGGGTTGAGGGAGTTTCCACGACATCTTGTTTCGTCTGAATTCCCCTACTGGCTCTTCGTTCGCGTCCTTCCTTCTTTCTAACTTCTTTGACTCTATGGCCTATCTTCTCCTTCATATAGCTGGCGTGGAAGTCGAAGTACGTCTCAAACGCCTTCACGTTGCGGTGGAGACGCACAATATGTTCCTTCGCATTACCTACACCGTCGCGGATTTCGAGCCATATTTTTCTCTTTTTCCCGATGATGTCTCGGAGACACATCAGCTCCTCCTTCGTTTCCTGGTACTTAGTGTAGAAGTCGGACTTAGTCCTCTTCGCACCTGACCACTTCCTCAATTTCTCGATGAAACTGGGCTCCTCCGTGACGTGCAATGGACCTCCTAACTCCTCGCAGACGCTCCTTTCCAAGTATGTTCGGTTCTCCACAAAATCCATGGAATCGGCACTGACCACCGGGGCTGGAACCCGATCAGAATCAGTGGGGAGATTGCTACTCCCTTGAGGTATATTATTTTGTACATACTTCCTCATGGCTAGTTTCTTATTCGGGGTTCCTTCCCCTAGCTGGTTTTTGTCCGCCCCGGGTATTTGATTTCCCCGGTACCACCCATATCTGGGAAGCGTCCCCCTATCCGCAACCTGGGGAAGCGCTATGATGATACCATTACTACTAATATGGAGGTTATGTATTTTCATATGAAGGATATTCATAGCATTGACTTCAGCATATAAAATAAATGTCTTAAAACTCTAGTCTAAAAAAAATAAATATAGAATATTTTGTATTGAACCATACGAAATTCAAATATGACAAATTGAACCTCTTATCAAACAAATTCAATCAAAGCTGAATAAATTCCGCTGAAACTACTGAAAGCTGATTTAAACATTTTTGATTTTACAACACACTGTGTAAAGGGGAAAAAAGATGGTTTCTATTTTTTTTTTCAAATAACATTAATTATCAATTACATAATTCAGTTAATTGTTATACTCTCATATCTAAAAAATCTCGCTTTTCTAAAATTACTTATTTTTCTTGAAAATTTGTTTCTTTGGTTGCAAAATTATTTTGTTTGAACTAAAAATTTAACTATGCAATGTTTTGTTGATTGATTTTTTTTTCTTTTGTGAGTTCAATTGAGAATTCAACCCTCTTCCTGAAAATTCGTTTATATATTTCGAAAATTCATCTCTTCTGGTATGATATTTTTTGGTTCAACATGCAACTGTTTTGTTAAAAATTCGTCTTGTTTTTGACAAAAATAAACTTTCTCAACTAAAAATTTTCCTATCCTAGTTTTTGGTTAACAATGTATGTTTTTTGTTGAAAATTCGCCGTTTTGGTAGAAAATTAATCTTTTCGGTTGAAAATTCCGGAATTTCGTGGAAAATTCGTTTTCTTGGTAGCAAATTTACCTTCTTGGTTAAAAATACAACTACTTGGTTAAAATTCATCTGTTTTGGCTAAGGATTCAAAAGTGTAGATGAAAATTCGTGTCTGATTGAAATTGTTTTTTTTTGCTGTTAAAAATACGTTTTTTCATTCTTCTCCTTTACACAGTTTGAAGTTCTGTAGTATGAAATTCTGTAGTTTTAAGTGGTGCGGTATAAAATACTGCAGTTTGAACTTCTGCAGTTTGAACTGCTGTAATTATAAGCGCTGTAGTTTAAAATGATTCAGTTTGAAGTTTGGTAGTATGTAATTCTGCAGGTTCAAGAGCTGCAGTTTGAAATTCTACAGTTGAACGTGCTGCAGCTTGAAGTTCTGTATTTAGAAGTGCTTCAGTTATAAGCGCTGTAGTTTAAAATGATGCAGTTTGAAATTTGGTGGTATGCAGTTCTGCAGTTCCAAGTGCTGCAATTTGAAATTCTGCAGTTTCAAGTGATGTAGTTGGAAATTCTGCAGTTGAAACGTGCTACAGTTTGAAGTTCTGTATTTCCAAGTGCTGCTGATCAAGGTGTTGCAGTTTGAAGTTCTGTAGTATGAAATTATGTCGTTTTAAGTGTTGCAGTATAAAATACTCCAGTTAAAAGTTATGTACTATTAAGTTTTGCAGTTTTAAGTGTTGCAGTTTGAAATTAGGCAGTTCAACGTGCTGCACTCTGAAGTGCTGAACTTTAAAGTGCTGTAGTTATAAGCACTGTAGTTTAAAATGATACAGTTTTGAAGTTTGGTAATATGCAGTTCTGAAGTTCTGTATTATGAAGTTATGCAGTTTCAAGTTCTGTGGTTCTGATTGCTGCAGTTTGAAATTTTCCAGTACAACGTGCTGCAAAAATTGAAGGACGGAAGCTTGAAGTGATGTAGCTACAAATGCTACAGTTTAAAATGCTGCAGTTTGAAGTTCTTTAGTATGAAGTTCTGCAGTTATATGTGCTGAAGTTCAAAAGTCCACATTTCAAAGTGCTGCACTTTCAAGTGCGGCAGTTTAAAATGATGTTGCAGCAAGCGCTACGGTTTAAAATGCAGCGGTTTGAAGTTCTATATTATGAAGTTCTGCAGTTTCAAGTGCTGCAGTTTGAATTCTCAATGAGCTCTGGACCGTCCTCAGTACGTCTTCAAAACGTGTAGCACATTTTGTTGTTTTTAAGGTATCCCCAAATGTATACGAGACAGTTCTACACAAAGTACGTGGTACTTCTGAAAACGTTAGTTTTTGAAATCTAAAAGTATCAGAATATACGTGTTATGAATGTTTCCGGTATTTGAAGATAAAAGTTCTCCTGATATGTTTCATTTCAACTCGCCTAATTGACAGTGAAAACTATAGAAAAATTTTGTTACTAAGATATGCTAAAAAAATATTTTTTGTGAATTTTTGAAATTAATTTAACTTTAAGCGAAGGAAGAGATAAGAATAAAACACTTTCCATTTTATCATATTCTGGTTATAATTTTTATCACATTTTTAAAAACTCTGCTGAAAAATTACAATTAATATAGCAATGATACTATACATCATAGTAAATGTTTTATTACACTTCGTACTGTTTTTAGTAAACTTTTAATTACAATCAACAAGTATACCTATTTCAATTTTGAATACAAATCTCGGCTGTCTAACTATGAACAATTTGAATATTTTAAACATAAGAATCATATATATAGTATCTTTATAAACAAATTTGTTTCTCGCGTATTTTTGACTTACATATAAGTGAACTCAACACAGTTGTAAAAAATCTCTAGCGAAGTAAACTCAGCTATTTTAAATTAGAATGGAATAAGGATTAAAGCTTTTTCTACAGTGAAAGTAAGACAAATCCATGCAATGTAGTATTATAGAATTTAATGTAAATAATAATCTTTTTAGTAATATCATGCACGGATTGCGGAAGCCCTAGGTGACAAGAGTTCACGATTCTTGTCTACGTATAATATGAACTGGTCTGTTCCTTGCTCTCTAATCAATTTTTGTGTTAATACGGATGCCCGATCTTCGCAACCAATTTATGATTGTACAGTGCTCTTTCCGAGTAAGACTGCATCAGTGCTGCCAACTCTCAAAAGTGAAACTTTCACTGAATGAATAAGTAACTTTTCACTGGTTGTCAGTGACCGGATTCAAGCTATTTGAATCAGTGAGATTTCACTGAAAATTGGTGACTTTTCACTGATTTAGATTTAGAGAGCATGATCATTGTTTCATGCATTTACCAATTTTTTAAATGAATGAATAATAAATAATAAATATTATATAAATGAATAAATAATGAAACATCAAAATATTTTGTTTGAAATTATAATCCTTAAAGTTTAATAGTTGTCTACTTGTAACTTTTTCTTCATAAGGTTTAGAAAATATTAGTTTTATTTTTGTTAACTTTGACGCTTATTATCAAATAGGTATACGTCATTCAGATGTTATACCCCTTTATCTACTAAATTCGTATTTGTTTAAATTTTATTTTTCACCATTATATTATGTTCTGAAATAAATGTTTGAAAAACATTTATTGAAAAACAACGTTTTTTGTTGATTTATTAAGGATTAATTGTACATTTCGATGGGAACGCAATAAAAAAGCTGATTTTATTTCTAAATTTTGTCAAGTATACCAGTTTTCGGGGGCAATAACATGGGAAAAACTAAAAGAATAAGTTCAGAAGGACAAAATTGAATTTATATTTTATGGAATTAAATCTAACTGAAAACAAACTTTTCATGACCCACGTAAAAAATTGTATGATATAGTCTTCGCAGTTTACAGGTCAAAGTTAAATAAAAGAATCAGCAATTAAAAATGTTTGAAACGTTGCGGCCAACAATTTGGGCCCTCTTCAGTCATAATTTATTGTCTACAAAATTTAAAATACAGATAAATTTTACAAAAATATTAAGAAATAATAAAAAATAAAACAATTCAAAACGTAACGGTACATACCAAAATATTGTAAAAACTAAACACTTTGTCAATGTAAAAAGTCAGATTTTAGGTGAAAAACAGTTTGATAAGTAAAAGTATACAAAATTTCCGTACGGCAATTTGGTCTCTCTTTATTCATTTGGTTATTTTTGTCTCTAATGAGCAGAAAAGCAAGGTAGTTTGGATTTTTTTTTGAATTGAGAATCTTTTTCATGCTTATTTTGCATTAAATTATTCATGATAAAATAGATTTCTTTTCGATCTTAACACACACACACACACACACACACATTGAAGGTCAAGACAATACTTGTTTATTCACTTAAAAAATTGATTTATCACGCATGTTAATTATTATTTTATGAATTTGTTTAACATTTAAACATTTAACGATAAACGACATACATAATCCAGTATATATAAAAAAAGATATTTTTATAGCATTTCCAACTTTTAGATAACGGTTTTAACAAAAAAGGCTGCTCTTAACAAAGACAAATTTCCGCAATAATTAATAATAATAATTAATTTCACACATTTATTTCAGAACTTAAAGAGTTTCTTTTACCTTTTTTAAACAAAAAGTTACAAGTAACTAATAATTCATTGTTTGAAAAATTGGTAAATGCTTGAAACAAAGATCAATCTTCCTACACTCGGAAAAATGTTTGTTTGAATCAAACATTTGTTTCACCCTATAACCCTATCCTATATTAAAGATAAAATTTGTTTGATTCCAATAAAACTTATTTCAATTAAATAATGGCGTGTTTGAATCAGATAAATTTTGTTTGAATCAAAAAAATATTTGTTTAAATAAATTCAATATTTGATTGACCCTATATAACGGCCAATCAGTAATTTATCATTGCTCTAATTAGTAAAACTCCTTTCTGATTTGATTTAGTAATCCATTTTTCACTGATTCTGCAGATTAGAAGTAGACGATCCTTCTGGTTTCGAAAATTTTTAAATGCTTGGAAGTATACTCTGTAGATAGTAAAGTTACTCCATTTGTTTATCAGAATCCGATCCTGCTGAAGCAATTAGCGTTTTAAGTTACATGCACTGTATACCTCATTATTGTTAGGTTGTTGTGTCTGCAAAATAGCTTTTGCAAAAGAAGTGTGTTATGTTACATATGAATGGCATTTTATTATTATTTCTTTGGTATGTCTGTAAAATACATACATGTATATCATTTAAATTTAAATGTCGTTATTGTGTGAATTGATATTGACTGAATTGATTTTGACGATTTGATCATTTAATTATTGGTAGCTAGGGGGCTTATGCCGCGCGCGCCAACCCCTATACTCGCAGAAAAAGCTCGCAAAAGAACTGTTTTCTTGGATATACCTTAGGGCGGGCCGAAAAAAATAAATGTTGAGCAATCGATTTTTAATAACGAAAAATTGTTAGTTCTTTATGAGCTGAATATACTGTATACTTTTATTTTGAAATCGATTTATAACCTTTACAGTTTACCTCCTCAAGCGTGTTCAAAATGGAAAAAATTGAATTTAAGCGTAAAATATATGAAAAAAAAAATTCTTAGTGACCAATTTTTTTTTGTATATGTAAAACTATATGCCTGAAGAATTGATCGAAGTACCTATTTGATATTAAAAAGATGTGGAAAATTAACAATTAAAAATTGGATAAATTTTTTTTTTGTTTTAATTTTTATTGAATTTCACACAGAAAATTACTTAAAAAAGAAATGATAGGAAGTGAATAATTAATTTATTAATTATTAAAAATTACAATCTTTGAGTAAAATCCGCCTTGTTTCGGAAATAAGGCATCTCAGCTCTTGATTGAAATATGGCATATAGTTCTACATATATATAAAAAATTGGCGACTGCCCTTGAGGAGGTAAAAGATATTAATCGATTTAAAAAAAGTTAACAGGATACGAAATTCACTTTTTTCGGTCCATCCTAATATACATGAGAATTTCCTTGAATTAAAAAAGGTAATTGATTCAACAAAATATTTGATTGACCAAAAGTTTTGTTGTTGTTGAACCAACCAAATACTCCACCTACTAAAAGATTTTGTTAAAGCAACTATAAAATTTAGTTGGGCCAACCAAATATTTTGTCGTCTATATAATAACCACATTCTATGTTTGAACCAACAAAAATTGTGTTAATTCAACCAAATCGTTTTCTGAGTGTACTTTTTGGTTACATTTTTTTTATCATCCATGGTCAAACATAACTTTTTCTTATTTTTCTTCAATCAAATAAAAAATATAATACAATTAAAAGAAATAAGATTTAAATAAACAATTGCCATATTTTTTGTCGAAATTTTAATGTTTCTGGTATGTATTTATTTGGATAAAATGCGATAAAATGTTAGTTATGCTTATGTCATTTTCCTTTCGGGGTAGGCGTAACTCACTCGGTGATGAAGGGAGTAATGTGAGGAAGGAGGTATAGATTTTTTAGATTGATATAGAATTCTCGTGCTACTTATTTAAATAACACGTTCATTCCACAACACTGCTCCGACCCAGGATGCTGATCAATCTCTCTAGCGATCGCCCCAAGGTGTTACTTTTTTTATAAATTTCTTAAAAACTCAAAAAATTAATAATATTTGTAAAATGTTTAATGTGTGATATAATCAATAATAATTTATGCTTAAACCCCAAAGAAATTTCGTATTTTTAACACAACATTTGAAATTTGACTATATTAACTATCGGTACATATTAATTATATTCTGTCATTGCACATACAGAAACTACTGTTTTCAAATAGATGTTAGTGATTAAAAAATATTTGATTATGTGACAGAAAACGATCTATCGGATCTCATTTTTCTAATATTTATTTGAAAACCAAATGCGCAGAATAGTTTAGGGTGTATCTGCCACTTTATTATTGCATACATTTTAATTTTCAATAGTATTTTAACGTGCCTTAGCTTTCCTCTCCAAATTAACTAAGTAAATATAACCATAATGGTCGAAATGGTTATATTGAGGGATATAATTTGAAAGCCTAATAACTTTGATTATATTAAAGTTATTAAACGAAGTACAGATTTTCTTGAAAGAACATGATTCTAGTTCAATTAACTTGAAATGCATACTGTGTTTTATAACCTTATCTTGTACTGACATCGTTTTTAAGCATAAAAAGATCAGAAAATGTGAATCGAGACACGGCGACTCCATTAAAAATCCAATATTCAAACTTTAATTACTTTCGATCTAGAGTATTAATCTATACTTATAAACATTTTCACAGTATACTTTATAGTTTATGGCGTTTAAGCTATAATAGATACCACGATTTTTTTTAATTTACTAAAATCACTTAAATATATTTAATGGACATAAAAGTGAAAGTTTCTGAACATAGGCCCATTTACAACTTTTTCCAGCTATTCCTTCTTAAGGAAAAGCAAGAATGATCAGAATATTTCAAAATTGTAAATGTGGCCGATGTAGTTGTACCCCGTTAGCGATTTAAATTTTACGATTCTTTATGGAAAACATGTGCTTCTTTCATGCTTCCTGATAAATTTTTCATACAAATGAAGAGGAATATTTTCCGGCGATTCAATAGGCTTGCATTCGGGCCCAGAAAAAGAGGAAAATGTATTTTTAGACTTTAGACTCAATGCCTCAAAATCGTGTGATTATTTGTGAGCCATTAATGTCAATTTATGAACAATATTCATTGGACAATTTTTTCCATGTTTTTAATTTCTTAGTTTGCTAATTTTTCGTTTGTAGATACAAAAAAAATATTTATTAGGACTTCTGAATTTCCAGTTTTACCTGGTAAGCATCTAGCTAAAAGGAAAGCGCCTATATATTGGCTGACAGAATCAAGATAATTCCTATTTTGTCTCCTGACTTCCAAATGGTTCGCTTTGCCATTATATACCAAAGTACTAGATAGACACTAGAACTAGATTCTAGAATATGGAATACTAGATCGAAAATCGAGACAGGATTCTGGTACTGGCAGCTAGCTGTGCTGAATTTAAAAAAAAGATGGTAAAGTCGAGCTACACCCTACAGTCTACATCTACACTTCTACAGTCGGTCCTTCTTGACACCCTCGAAAGCTTGTAAAGAAGTTTCTTTTAACATTTAAATTTTAAAGCTTGGGTCTTCAGGGGTCCAGGGCTCAGACCTCCTGGGGTTCGCTCAATTACTCTACATGCGGGCTTCAAAATGTCCTTTATTTCTTTAGAAATTTAAGTTGTCAGGTATCCTTTTTTTTAAAGTAGAAGGTCCTGGCACTTCTGGCAGCATTTGGTAACCATAAAAGTTATATACCACAATTATTAGAAAAAGGCGCCTGTGGTTCTGTACTCTCTTAAGTCCAGTTGTCGCAATGGGTTCAGCGTTGATCCTTTCAGAATCAACAATTGACAAAATGTGAAACGACAGAGTGCAGATGTTATCGAAAATTTATGGGTATTTTTAAATAAGGATAGAAAGTGACGAAAGGAATACTTTTGTCATTTCCGTGTTCAAAATACCTCAAATTATTTATTATTTTTTATACTTCTCTCAACTTCCAAACTGAGAAAAAGAGGTTCAATTGAGATTTAAACTCAGATTTAAATGTCAAAATAAGTTTATCAGTCAAAGACAATGCTTGATCAAGAACATATTAGCACAAATTTTAATATTCTTTTGAATGTATTTTAGCTGATCTCGAAATTGGTGTTGGACATAATACGAGATTCAAAACATTAATTTTTTTTCTCTGAATTATACACCATGTTGCACAATGTTCATAATTAAACTATGTAAAAAGAAATTATTTTGTAGAGAAGTAATCTCTAGGGTCATTTACATTATTACATATATTGTTCTAGATACTTGATTAAAATAAATTCTGTTCATATTATTAACTTTTGAGTAACATTTTAGTTCAAAAGTTGTAGTCCGCGGTGATTTATTATTTTTATTAAAAGATTTTATTTTTCAATTGAACATCTTGAAAGTAAAATAGATTCTTCATTAGATCCTTCTCTTCTGCTTTGTGCTTTATAGTTTAGTCCTATTTTTTTTTTGTAAATGAACTCTCAGAAAGAAGTGTTGTCAAAACTCTTGTTGACAATAATATTAAGTTATGGTCAAATAAAATTTGTAACCTGAAGTACATATGTACGAAATTTGGTCCCATATTTTTTAGATCGTACTCGGAATTTATGCTTTATAGTTTTATAGCTTTATGCCTTTACTTTATTATATTCCATAGTATTGTGCTGGAACCTTGAGACCGAGCTTGAGATCTGCCTGGCACACATGTAGCTCCGCTGTACTCTCTCGTAAGAAAAGGATATAAAAAAAGGAACCCGGAAATCTTCTTTATTGTCTTTTTTTTTGCAATTTACCTTCGCAGAAAAGTAAAGTCATCTCGTGCCTGGCGCGGGTCTAGTATGGGTTATCGCCTGGGGTCATCACCCCACCATTGCGCTAATCGAGTAACCCCTCACTTACTTTTACCAAGCTTATCTGGCGTCGGATTAGAGGCGGACATAACTGAGATCTTGAAATTAGTACCATTGTACTTATACTGCCTTTTTATTCAATACTCATTCATAGATTGCCTATATATTACTCTAATTTGGAAGGCTTAGAATTTTAATTTATTCAGTTTTGAAGTGTTTTATACTAGACATTGAAAACTTCTCAAATTTTACCATTTTTAACGTTTCAAAAGTGAGATTTGTCTGCAATTTGTAATATATCAATTTGCAATAATTCGTCTATGTCACAGAATTTGAAATTGATAACATTTACACGTTAGTAGCTCACATATTATTCATTTTTTTAACGTTTTCAATTAAAAATTCATTAACCTTTATAACTTTGTATTTAGGACATTGTACAATTAGGCTGATTCAATGTACACATTAATTTGATCAATGTAATAATTACGTTTAATCACACAATAATTGAAAAGTTAAGAATAACCATTGTTCTAAATTGCGTTTGTTGCAAAACATTTTAATTTGACGTATTTTCAAGGATGGATTTCTCTTAACTTTCTGAATTGATGCAAATCTTACTAAAAATAATATATCTTTGATCATATTTGGTCAAATATAACAATTTAAATGTTTATAAACAGTTTAGATAAACAAATTAAATTTTTTGGGCTGTTACACATAGAAAAAAATCGGGTTCCAAATCAAAGTAGCTTGCAGAATGAATAATAACACTGCATGCTAAGATTCACTCAGTGAAAATTCCTGGAATATTTTATAATTAATACTTAACTATGATCAATTGTTTCTACAAATCTTTATTGATACATTTTTCTTGATATTTGTGACTAACTTAGACTTTTAACTAAACTATTTGAATGGAAGGAACAAATTCGTTGTACTTGAACTTTCAAAATATTTGCAAATAGGGTTGATTCCAAAAGATATCACTTTTCCAATGAGTGGATCTTATAGTTTATAAATTCTAATTTTAATAACGGCCATGAAATATTTTTTATGCATTGTTGATTATTTTTAATTTAATGTTAAAATATGAATGTTCTATCACGATGTCGATTGGAGGGCTCCTCTGACGTCAAAGGGGTCGGATTTTCCACCAATCACAGCTTATGTGACAGTGATTCTCAAATATCTTTTTCTGTGCCGATGTTTTGGCACACTTATAATTATGAGAACCTCTGAGTCACGTGACACCCACGTGACTCTAACTTGAATAAGTGTTTTCCCGCCCTCTATTTTTAATAATTTTGTTCTGTTGAACGACTCAACAGAAGAAAAATTTAGAACGCACATTGAGTTTAGATTAAAATTATGTATCAAAATTATTTTATCTAAAATGGCGAAACAACCCTATTGTTCATCTAATTTGTTTATGAAAATATAAATTGTTATATTTGAACAAATATCATCAAACCTATATTATTAATAGAAATATTTTCAGCAATTCATGTATTTTGTTAGAAATTCGTATTTTTGGTTGAAAATTAACGAAAAAATATGTGTTCTCAACGAAAATGTAATAGTTGATATTTTAAGCAAGAACAGATTTTTATTTTAAATCAAATACAACTGAATCGAATAAAAAAGAACTAATTTTTTAATAAAACAGTAAAATCCTTAATTAAAGCAAATGAATTTTCAACCAAAGCAGATGAATTTTGAACCAAACTGTTATTTGCGTTTTTAATCAAAAGATAAGCTTCCCATAAAATAGTTGAATTTTCAACCGAATTGTTACATTTTCAACCAAAAAGATGAATTCTTACCAAAAGAAAATAATTTTTAAACTAAATACATGAATTTTCTAATAAAAAAAAACAAATTTTCAAAATAATAAAAATTTTGAACCATACAGTTAAATTTCATACCAATTTGTTGAATTTTTGAGCCAAAGATACGAATTTTCTGCAAAACATTGATTTTTGAACAAAAAATTTCATTTTCGACGGAAAGAGAATAAATTTTAACCAAACTGTTGGATTTTTAAACAAAAAAGATGAAATTTATACAGAAAGAAATGTCGCCCAATGTCCACAATTTTTTTTCCATTTTCATGCATATCTCCCCCAAATTTGTTCAAATCCACTAAAAACGAATGCGTTAAAAAAATGATATTCAAAAATTCCACAAGCCCCATGAAGATTGACACGTATTTCCCATAAAAAATACATTTTTGTAAATTGTATTCAGAATTGTCAATATGATGTATATCGAGTTGATCCTGAAAATTTCTTTTCAAAATTAGCCATAGAATACGAATGAGAAATTAATTTTTAAATTTCAACCCTATGAGAATTTTCAACGCAGAAGTTAATTTCCAACGAAAAAAGATGACTTTTCTACCGTAAAAGACGAATTTTCTACCAACAGAAGAATTTTGAACGAGTTGAATTCAGCAAAACAAAAAGAATTTTGAAAAAATAGTCGAATCCTTAAATGTATGAATTTTCAATAAAAAAAGTTGAATTATAAACCAAATACTTGAATTTTCAACTAAGAACGGAATCGTTACATTTCCAGTTAAAAAGATAATTTTTAACATATTTAAATTAATTTTCAACCAGTTGTATTTAACCAAAAAAGACAAATGTTAAAAAAACGAATTTGAACATGAAAACAGAATTTTTAATAAAGTGGTTCAACTTTCAACCAAAAGAAGGTTAATTTTCAACAAAAAAAGATGAAGTTTCAACAAAATACATCAATTTTTAACCAAATTGTTGAATTTTTTAGTCAAAGAGTCAAAGTATCTATATAGCAGTTGAATTTTCAGCCTGAAAAGATGATTTTTTGACAAAAAAGTTTATTCTTCACCAAATAGTTGAATTTTTAACCAAATAGTTAATTTTTATTCAAATAGTTGAATTTCAAATCAAAAGTTATGAATGTTCAGCACAAAAATTAATTTTCAACAAAATAGTTACATTTTTAAGCAAACAGTAAACGTTCATTAAAAAAAAAGTTTACAACAAAGTAGTTCAAGTTTAACTTGCGTAAATGAATTTTTAATTAAATAGGTCAATTTTCAACAATAAAGTAAAACTTTGATCCAAAGAGATGAATTTTCAAATGAAAGTATAAATCTCCAACAAAAAATTATTTCTTAACACAGTATTTCTATCAAAAATTTTCAAAGAAAATAGTCGAAACCTCAAGCAAAAAAGAGTGTCTGGTAAGAGATAAGTTGAATTTTCAACAAAATATAGTTGCATTTTTCAACCAAAAAGTATAAATTTTTAACAAAATTGTTGAATTTTCAATCAAACAGTTTCATTTTTATCCAAAAAAGATGCAATTTTGACTAAAATAGATCAATTTCATAATTAAAAAGGTAAGTTTCCAAAAAAATAGTTAAATTTGCAATAAAACAGTTGGATTGTCAATCAAACAGTTGCCATTTTATGCAAGAAAGATGCTTTTAGTTTTAACAAATTCTGAAAAAAATAGTTGAATTTCTATCAACAAAAATTTGAGTTTGACTATTTAACAACTAAATATTAGTTTTAAATAAAAAAGTACATTGCACATTTTCTATCAAGAAACTTAAATTTTCAACCTAAGAAGACGAGTTTTCAACAAAACAGTTTCATTTCTTATTCAAGATTTATTATAATAATTTTTTTTATTTAACTTTATTTTACGCTTCTTCAAAGCTGAAAAGCTTAACATTTTAGAGTAATAAACTCCATCGGAAATTATTTCTAAACTGGAACCCAAAGGGACCACAGCTAAATTTTATTGTCGGGAATCCTCATAATAAAGTTTACAATTCTATTTACAATGTCCAGTTTAAATATCTCAGGTAGGCCAGCATTCTATAATAATAATCCCAGACGAGAACAAGCAAGCAAGGGGTAGCGCGCTAAATGCAATGGTGGGGGTATACTACCTAGGTCAGCGGGTGCGAGTCGGGAATCGGCCCAAATTTCAGATCCGAGCCCTTCCAACCGGGATTTTTTTCCTAGGGCTCATAAATTTTCTCTCAGTTTTCCTTTCGAAAAAAATGGTATATTTTGAAAAAGGTCGGGCGATCCTGGGTCACGCTGCACCTGTGGGTTGTGGAGACCCAGGGTTGCACGGTTACGCGTAAGTCGACCTTTTACACGTATTTTACGTATTACATGTAAAAAATGTAAAGAACGTAACAAATTGCGTACTTCAAAGGTGGGGGGCGGTAGCGGGTGAGGGGAAAGAGCATAATATAACCTCACTTATTCCGAAATGCATTAAGTGCAAGTTCAAATGAATTATTTCTTATAAAATGTTTAAAATGGGTAAATCAAAAGATTGCACCCGGGGCAAAAAGCAAATTTTTTGCCATTTTCCCTCTTTAAACTAAAATTTAACTCCTTCCTACTGAAAAAATGTCAGGAATGGTCAGAAAAATACTCAGGACTTCTGACCACTTTTGTTACGTTTCTCGAGAGAAATCGTCAGGAAAAGTCAGAATTCACGAGAAATATTCAGAAATTGTCAAAGCTTGGTTTCGTAGGATTATCCTTTTATTAGGGGTTCAAGAATAGAAGCCATAAAACCTGATCCCTTTTATATTTCCCACCTTATTTATATTATTTATTTATGCATATTCTCTTTTTACATATATTTAATTATTAATATTTATATATTAAATGCCTATGAAGGTGAATCTGAAAATTTTGTCCGTTTTGTCGTATCTCTTCCTCTTTACAAGATACATTATATACATTATATATTAAATTATAATAACATTATATATTATCATCAGGAATGGTCAGGATGTTCAGGAATAGTCAGAACTTCTGACCATTTGTGACAATTCCTGACTTTTTTTTAGTAGGGCTCCCAAAAGGAATTTCTGGGTCTGCCACCTCTAAACATTTTTTAATAAATTAAGCTATAAAGCAAGTCAGTCAGTGCCTTCGGTGTATTAAATAATGAGTTTATGCTTATTTTCTATATAAGCGCAGTCGCCATCTAAAAAGCGTAAATTACATGTAAAAAACTAGAGACGTAAATTACGTAGGTAATTTACATGTAAAAAACTACGTAAATTACCTAAGGTATATTACGTACGCAACCCTGAGTGTGATGAACGCGGTAGGTTACCAACTGTCGGCAATGAAGTTACTGGATGGCCAAGTGACCAACTCTTGAAATCTGATAACCAAGTATTCTAAAGTGGAAATCAATATTCTGGAAATAGTTTTTGTGTCGACTGAAAAAAGTACACCTAACGCTGAGTAAGCGAGTCGAAATTTCATTTTAAATAAAAAAATTAGCAATAGATTGTTTTGAGATATTTTCTTTCCGTCAGGTACTTCATAAATATCTCTTAATAAATTATAAGCGGAAATTGTCACTCAAGCTAAGGCTAGAATTTCTTGATCAGATTTAATCGAATACATTCCACGAAATCCTTCTGAAAATTTTAACAAACCTTTTTCATTTAAAACTAAGGAGCAGATGGAAGGCATGAGGGAGGACTTGAGAATCAGACATGAGAAATGAGAAAAGGAGATCAAAGAGCTGAGGGAGAGAGTAGAAGGGTGAGAGAGGAGTAGGGAAGAAAAAGACGTTAAAATAAAGGAGATGGAAGAGGAGATTAGGGAGTGGAAGAAAAGGACGGAGAAGAGGCTTAAAAAGGTGGAGGGTAGGGCGGAAATGGAAGTAGTTGATGGGGTGAGGGAGCGATATTAAAGGTATTTGGGAGAGGGTAGTGAATATGATACAAGAGAAAGTAGGAGAGCGTAGGAATGAAAAGGAGAAGGAAGTGGCGGTTGTGGAGTTGGAGAGCTGGGAAGAGAAGTTGAAGGTAATGCGAAAGAAGAGTAGGATAAAGGATAAGGGAGTTTTCATCGATCACGATTTGACGAGAAAGGAAAGGGATGTGCAGAGAATGCTAACCGCGCAAAGACAA
Source organism: Andricus grossulariae (assembly GCA_011634705.1). Lineage (NCBI taxonomy): Eukaryota > Metazoa > Arthropoda > Insecta > Hymenoptera > Cynipidae > Andricus > Andricus grossulariae. The sequence continues at coordinate 280,731,532 of JAABKJ010007545.1, read as the reverse complement.
CAAGAAAGGAACAGAGTTAGTCTTAAATGGAAGGAATTGGTGGTTGTAGGTACTATTACAATGAAATTATTATGTGAAGCTACGTAGCAGTACAACTGAGACATAGAAGACGAAACGTTGGAGAACCGAGTTGAAAGAGTTTGTGTCTCTGAGATAAGGGATATTATTAAAAATTTAAAGAATGATAAGGTTGCTGATGTCCATGTTATTTCCGCTGATAGGCTTAAATACTTAGGTGAATATGGAGTGAAATTTTCTCAGTCTTGCAGCCTCAAATTTTGTAGTCGCTTTTTTTTCTCTACATGCGGCATTTTGTTATTGTTGTTGAGGAAGCTAAAAAAAAACTTAATTTTTAATGTTGGAAAACATCAGAAAACGAAAATGTGATAGCAAGTATTGGTTGAGTTCTAGAAGATCATATGAGCGCTGTAGCATTTCGGTTGTTTCAGTATTGGATACAAATGACTTTTCTGTAATATTTTTCATCTTCAAGAAAAATCATACAGCCACTGATGAAAACATTAAAACTCGATTTGATTCGACAAAGACTGTGCATGACATGCAAAAATAGCATTCTTTCTCACCCTCTTTGGAATCGACTCTGATTTTGAAAAAGTATTTGTTATCTTTACAGCATGTGATCCTCCCGAAGAGAAAGATCTTGAAAATATCGCGAAATGAATAGCAAAGTAAACGTGTTCAGATAGCACGTACCCAGTTGTCAGTCTGGCCATCGACGTGCACAGTTGAGAACGCGAAAAGTTGCTACGTACAAAGTTGTCGCCCTCATGAAAATTTTTTCCATTTTAGAAAGATCTGTGAATTCGGTGCACACTACTTTTTGATAAAACCATTGATATTTCATTTTCTTAAATTGATGAAAATTTTGCTTCTACAAATGCAGAAACCATTGTAGCCCAACTTTAGAGCAATTGACGTTGCTCACGCAAAGACAGGGTTCGTATGAAACATAATTCCAAACATCCTGAGAATGTCAAGCAACTGTAAAGGGAATGTAAACGGCCCTGGGTCTTTTTTCCCGTCCTCCTGAACGTCCACTGTACAAGTGTACAAAGATCGGACAAGAATAGCCTCAGTACCGTTTTACCCTCGACTCGGGTTACCACCCATGGTATTAGGCTCGTTGTATTTTCTATGTTGAAAATTTTGAATTATGGCATTTTGCCCTCAATTTTCGAAAATTTTCCAAATTTGTGAAGCTGACTTTTCAAGATATCTTGAATCAGTGCTTGAAGGTACATTAAACGGACTATCGCTTCTCAAGCATTTCAACAACAAAAAATTTAAATGCTGTTTTAAAAATATGTTTTTGCTTGAAATGACATCACCACTTATATTACATTTATTCTTGAAATCATAGAAAAACAATTTTTTGCAGATAAGTTGATGGTAATTTAGAAACAATTTGGCTTAGGTACAATAAAAACTTAAACAATGTACAGCATCTTCTTTAATACGACAGTTATCCTAAAGAATTTCTTCAAAAACAATTTAAGCAAATATCAAAATAAAGAACATTCAATTAGAATTCAGTTCAAACAAATCAAAATAACAATAATCCAGAGATAACAGCAAATGAAAAGGAAATTGTTTCTATAAATTTAAAAACATAACAAGTTTATTGAATGAATACAATATCAAAACAGTCAACCATGTAGGCTCTAAATTTTATAAATATATCACGTTCGGTAAAGACCGTTCAGAAAAACCAGACAAACGTAATGTGGTATATAGACTCAGATGTCAATATGGTAAAAAGTATGTTGGACAAACCAAACGGCCTCTGAGAATACGAAGAGAGAAACACCGTAACAATATAAATCTTAACCCAAAATACCATAGAGTCATCAGCAAACACTTTATCGAACCGCACAATGGTGACACTGCCTTTATTGATAGAAACAACTTTGAAATTTTACATGAAGAACCTAAATTCTATGAAAGATGTTTTTCTATTTGAAATAACATTAACAGTAATATAATTTTCAATTATCATCAATCATTTCTCGGTTTTCTCGGTCCAGTGACCAACCTAAAAGGGAATTTAAAATTACAGCATTACAGTTATCAACATTTTAAACTTTAATTTTTAAACAGTCTGAATAAACTTGGTTAATCATCAAAAGCGAGCACCGCTCACGTCCGAAATACAGTGAAATTCCTTGAGATTTGTTTGCCTACTGGACATTCTTCAATTTCTTCTGGCGTCAATTCTGCAACTGCGTCGCTGTTCATGTTTATTTTTACACGAATCAATGGCATAGTAATAGGTTTAAATAATCCACGCAAAATCGTGTGTCTGTTTGAGGTTTTTTCCAATATTGCATAAACGTCACCGCTGGACGTTGATAATACAATTTGTTCCTTGGTTGGCATAGGTTTAAGAACAGAAGATCTGGTTTTTAATTGAATTGGTTGATCAGGAGAAAAAGTGTAGCTTCGAAGTTCGAATATCCGGTTCGGATTCTTGTGGGAAATCAGCCTAATAAATCCAAGTTCTTCAAATCTATATCCAAGTGGGCGAGGAAAAGTTTGCCTGATAGAAGGAGACCTGGACCTGGCACGAAGAGGAGGCTCGGCAGGTGGTGGAGACCTGGCAGAAGAATAAGGTATAGCAAGAGAAAGAGTCGTATCTGGAGAATGTCTGCCAGGAGAAGAAGAAGAACGAGAAGGTCCATAAGGACAAAGAGCAGGAGTAGGGTGATCATCAGGTAAACTCTTGGACTGTGAACTCAATTCTGTAATAAGAAATACAGGATTACATTTTTCTAAAGTCCACGATCGTAATCCATGTGGGCATTCTGGCCAATCACAGACATCGTACAGAGTATATATACTGGGTGTCCCACAACTTGTTGGACAACGGGTAATGGCGGAGAGACAACAAAAAAATAAGACAAAAATTTAAATAGAATAATATTGTACGGTCATTTGATTAGAAACTACAGAGAAACAAACTTTCGTTTATGTGTGGCAACGCGCGTAGTGCGAGTGCCGCTTTCGTTGGAACGTTGCCAACCTTCCTACCTCGAATCGGCTGCCTCTCATGTTGATGCCACAAAATTCAAACTACAAGCTGTCCCCAATTGCAAATTGAAATATAGAAAATCGGGACTTTTTCAACTGAAAATTTAATTATTCCAAGTTTCGTTGAAAATTGATCTTTTTTGTCTACAAATTCAACAATTTATTTGAATTTTCATCTCTTCCAGGTCAAGTCGGCTGTGCTTAATCAAAAATTGAAACCTTTTCTGGTTGAAATAGCAACTATCACATCTTCTGTAACAATGTCATTACATTTTTAAATTAAAAATGATCACAGAAGTCGCCTTCAATATACATCAGGTTATTTTTCCATCTCTATAATTATATTCAGAATCCTATAAAGCCCCTCCTAGCTCTCTTTGAAGATAAAGAAAATTACCTTCAAAATACCTTAAGTTATATCCTCAAGCCAACAATAATATTCAATGACTTCCAAAAACCACCCCTAGCGTGTTCAGAATGTCACTACTATGACTATTTTTCATTTTGAACTTATAAGTGATATGATTATTTTCAAGTAGAAAACTTTTTGGCGTTTTTAAATGAAGACAACTAGGAAGGGGCTCTCTAATTGTCTTAGGAATGGCTTTTTGTGATTGTTGAATATTATTTTGGACATCATAAGTCCACCATATTTTTAAGAAGATTACTGCTGCAGTTGTTATAAATTCGAAAATGTCTTCGCTGTTGAGAACAAAGCTTCCAGTTTTATGAATATAACTCGTGTGACTATTTAAAATTTTTTAATCCATGGCTTTTTTACTAGAAGACACTTTAGAATCGATTTGTTAAAAGTACTGAGCTCAGATTCTTGAGGTGGGTAAATATTATTATAAGATTCTGAATGTAACCTTGAGTTTTCCTAACGTTATCTGCTTAACTATTTTTAATTTAAAAATGTTATGGCTGTTTTAGATAAAGACATAGACATTTTGAAATTGTTCTGTTAAAAGTTACAGGGCGGATTTTGGCGGGTTTGTTGGAAATCATTATGGAATTGAGAGAAAACCTGGCGTTTGGTGAAGGTAGACAACCCACCTTCACCAAACTTTGAAATTGTTCAGCTCAAAACCCCAGGGGTTGTTTTTGAGTGTTGTTGATTTTGGATTCTGGTCACGCCACCTTTACATTTTCCTGTCCACGTCAGGGTGTTTGCAACACATGTGGTGATTTTGATGTTAGATGAACATGTTTGCAGTAATAGAGTAGAAGAAATTAAGCATATATGTTGCTGATTTTAGGAAATGGTCAGGCTGCCAAAATGAGGGATTTCAAAGGACTTATACGTTATCAACTAAAATCCCTTAATGCTAATTAATGATGTACTATAACTGTTGTGTGAACTCTACTGTATATACGTAGATATGCAAAGCTTGGAAAGCATTTACTTAAATTTGCAGATATATTATTATATTCACCAATAGAATTGAGAATCACGGCCA
>JAABKJ010007545.1:280505748-280726924 GCA_011634705.1 Andricus grossulariae | reverse complement strand
TGCAAAGCTTGGAAAGCATTTACTTAAATTTGCAGATATATTATTATATTCACCAATAGAATTGAGAATCACGGCCAAGGACACGAACACAGTACAGACAATCTTCATCATTTCTTATTAGTGGAGCGACTGATTAATTTACTGATGAAGAATTTTGTTGAAAATCTCACCAACACCTACATATTCTACTGCTTCATTAGCTTATATAATATACACTATAGTCGTTATTATCTCTTAAAATTAAGGCGTCAACATTGGCCTTCTGTAATGTTTAGATTTGATAAGAGTCAGCTTCTGTGAAACAAATTTTGTAACAAATTTAATTTAAACTAATGTCGCTATTTACTAAATCTTTTGCGTTTCAGGGAAAGTTATAATAAAAAAACTAATATGAATTCAACAAAATATATTTAAAGAGTTATGTCTAATTATTATTATTATTAGTGATATTATTATTATTTTTATGTTGTAGATCTGAGGGTCTGATCACACGTTTTTTAAACATAACCTGTTTAAAAAATGCTGAAATTTCAACAAATATGATTCAATTGAGTTTCTCATGAACATATACATCAGATTTTAAGACTTCAAACATTTCAAAGTTCTCATGCTTTTACGGAAAGTTTTAAGTATTCTAACGGATTGAAAAGGAATTTATAGAAATTCCTAATATCTAAAAGGATTCTTTACATTTACAATATTTCGAAGTAATTTTAAAGTATTCTCAGGCAATTACAGAAATTCTAAAAAGATATAATCTGATTTCAAATGATTTTTAAGTACTCCCATCAAATTCTATCTACAGGATTTTCAAGAACTTCATAAGATTTTGTAGGATTTTACAGAATATCAATCACGCCAATTTTTTTGTTCAAGTCAAATACGCCGGTAAAATTGAGGTTAAAAGTAGAATACCAGAATTTGATTATATTAAATTACAATTTTCATTAATTATCATTAATAATATTGACAATAAATGATTAAAATTTTTAATTTTGCAATAAATTGAAAATTATTTAATGGATAGCGATGGCATTAAATCAATAGACATATACGACAGTGTGCCCAAAGCTTTAAAGAAAAGGTTTGGGCAGAAACCTTATCAATCCTCAATTTCATTTGCAAAATTTCGTTTCCTTTTAATTTTATTAAATTTCACTTTTATGTAAATTCACTGTCGAATACGCCCATTGATTTGATGTCATAGTTATCCAATAAATGATTCTCCATTTAACGCAAAATTAAAAATTTCAACCATTCATTGTTAATTTTATTATTAGTAGTAATTTACTATTACTACATTCTTGTTTTGTACCTTTGAGCTTAATTTTACAGGCGTATTCGACTCAAAAAAAAATTAATTCGTATCTTTACAGTTTAATTTAGATCATATAATAATTATAATATATAGTATTTATTTTTGTGTTTTTGTATTTATTCAAAAAAATTCTCTAGGGTTTAATAAGAAGCAATAGAAGAATAAGAATATAGAATATAAGAATGAAGAATAAGGAAGATAGAGGGCCTTCTAAGGAGCAGGATGATACAGGGTCATTACAAATTTGTGCAAGCACTGATCGGCAGAATACTTGATTAATCTTATAATATAATCCATAAAATAAATAAAATAAATAAATAGAGTCAACCTCAGAATATCTATCAAATTAAGTATGAGAATAATGCGTAGTTATTAACATTATATTACTACTTAGTAGCGATTGTCCATGTTAAGGTAGAAATAAAGAGGGAAAAACTGTGTGTAAAAGAATTAAATTGCAAAAGTCAATGAAAACAAAAGGAAATTCAAAGACGAAATGACCAAGAACCAATTATGATATATATTGTGTTGAGGATTTTATGTCTTTTAAGAAGCTTAGAATGTAGTGGAAGGTCTCTGTCTACGAATTGGAATAGTTTGAATGGATATTCAGGAGCTTTGTTCTGAAACAGAGTGTAGAGCACATTACCCATAACGAATTTTCTTCTCTTGGCAAATTAGGCAGACCAGCCTTAAGTCTGTATGGAGTTATGTGTTTGTATTTAGGTAAATCGTAGATAAAACAGACACAGGCATGTAACGCACGCTCAAGCTTTAAGTTTGAATCGTTGGTCAAATAATCATATACTAAACAACCGTAGTCAAAATGAGGCAACATTAAACTCTCAACCAAAAATATCCGAGTGAAGGTAGGTAAAGAGTCCTTATTCCTGTATAGTTGTTGTAGAATTCTGTATGTTTCCCTTGAGATACTCTGTACATGTTCCTTCCAGGAGAAGGTACGGTTATGGAAATATCTCAGATCTTACCACTTTCGAGAAAGGGATAGTACGATTCTAGATACGAAGAGGTGGAAATGATGCCAGTGTTTTGAACGACGGAGATAAAGTGGGTCCAACAATAATTGCCTGAGTTTTGCCCGGGTTGAGAGTAAGTCCATTCTTCCAGGCTCAGAGGATAACAAGATCGATATCCTCTTGGACCAGAAGAAGTAATCCACTTAATGAAGAAATTGGTCCCGACAAGTAAATTTAAAAGTGGTCAGCATATTTGTGGTATCTGCAATCTTAAAGTTCGCTCCCAAGGACAGAAGTGAACAAATTGCAGAGAAGGGGTGCCAGAATGGAGCCCTGAGGAACCCCACTCCAATAATGAATAATAATGACTGAAGATGCTTGATGGAATGATGGAATCATTAGCAGTAACAGTAGAAACTATCGAAAAAAAGCTTATCTAAGCATTTGAGTATCACATATCTTGACGGTGATGATAGAATTAGACAAGAAAATGAGTAATCTATAGAGCAGCACAACTTGGACATGGAAGACAATACGTCAGAGAACCCAGTGGAAAGAGTTTGTGTCTCTGAGATAAGGGATATCATTAGGGATTTGAAGAATGGGAACGACGCTGGTGTAGATGTTATTTTCGATGATCGGCGATGGTCGTTTATTCTTTTCTCTAAATGCGCCATTCTTTATTCTTTCAAAAAAGCTAGAAATGGAACTCAATTCTTAATCTTGGAAAACACCCCAAAACGAAAATGGGATGAAAACGTATTGGTTAGCTTGTAGAAGGTCATAAGAGCACTTTAGTGTCTCAGTGGTGTCAATACTGGATACAAATGATTTTTCTGTGATATTTTTTATCTCCAAGGAAAATCATACAGTCACTGGTGAAGACGTTAAAACTCGATTTGATTCATCAAAGACTGTACCCAGCACAGAAAATACCATTCTTTCGTACCCTCTTTGGAATCGACTCTGATTTTGAAAAAGTATTTGTTATCTTCACAGTATATGATCCTCCCGAAGAGAAAGATCCTGAAAAGATGGCGAAGAGTATAGCAAAGTGAACGTGCTCAGATGACACGTACCCAGTTGTCAGTCTGCCTATCCACGTGCACAGTTGAGCACGTGAAAAGTTGCTACGTACAAAGTTGTCGCCCTCCTGAAAATTTTTTCATTTTAGAAAGATCTGTTAATTCGGTGTGCACTACATTTTGATAAAATCATTGATATTTCATTTTCATAAATTGACGAGAATTTTGTTTCTACAAATTCAGAAACCATTGCAGCCTAACTTTAAAGCAATTGATGTTGCTCACGCAAAGAAACGGTTCTTATGAAACATAATTCAACATATCTTGAGGATGTAAAACGACTCAGTCCCGTGCATGGCCCTAGGTCTTTTTTTTCGTTCACCTGAACGTCCACTGTACAAGTGTACATAAGTTGGACAAGAAGAGCCTCAGTATTGTTCTACCCCCGGCTTGGGTTACCACCCATGTTATCAGGCTCGTTGTATTTTATATGTTGAAAATTTCGAATTATGACTTTTTGCCCTGAATTTTCGAGAAGTTTCCAAATTTGTGAAGGTGACTTTTCCAGGTATTTTTAGTCAGTGCTTAGAGGTACAATAAACGGGCGATGCTTCTTAACAATTTAAAATAAATATTTCAATGTTTATTTAAAAATATGTTTTTACTTGAAATGACATCATTTATATTACATCTTTTCTTTAAATCATAGAAAAAGAATTTTTTGCAGATACGTTAATGGTAATTTAAAAACAATTTGGTTTAGAAAAAATACACGTTTAGGTAGTCTTTTGAATTTTTATCATATCCATGCTGTACAACATAAAGTAAGAATAATAAAAAACATTGTGACGAAATCTTTCATAATAAAAACTTAAACAATGTACAGCATCTCCCTTAATATGACAGTTATCCTGAAGAATTTGTTGAAAAATAAATTAGCCAAATATTAAAAAAATTACATTCAATTGAATTCAGTTATCACGGCAAATGGCCTCTAAGAATAAGCGGGGAGGAGCACCGTAGCAATATAGATCTCTATCCAAAATGCAATAGAGTCATCAGCAAACGCTTTATTGAACCGCGCAATGATGACACTGCCTTTATTTTTCGGTACAACATTGAAATTTTACATCAAGAACCTAAGTACTATGAAAGATGTTTTTCCATTTGAAATAACATCAACAGTAATATAATTTTCGATATAAAAATCATAGAAAACTAGTCTTTTTTTACAGATCTGGTTTGGCATCTGATGATTTGATATTTGAGGCGATTAGATAGATTTCCCCATAAAAAATTCGTAAAATCCCTGTTCAAATAGATATTCAATGGTATTTTCCAGGTTTTCCGGTTTCAAAAAATTTCCGGTGATTTCTGGGTTTCCTCGGTCCAGCAACCACCTTAAAAGGTAATTTAAAATTACAACATTACGGTTCTCAACCTTTTAAACTTTAATTTTCAGAAGTTCTATGAATAAACGTGGGGTAAACGTTAGAACCGAACACGGTTCACGTACGAAATACCCTGAAATTCTTGGGGATTTGTTTGCCTACTGCACATTCTGCAATTTCTTCTGGCGTCAATTCTGCTACCGCGCCGCTGTTCATGTTTATTTTTACTCGAACCAATGGCAAAGTTGTAGGTTTAAATAATCCACGCAAAATCGTGTTTCTGTTCGACGTTTTTTCCAATATTGCATAGACGTCACCGTTGGACGTTGATAGTACAATTTGTTCCTCGGCTGGCATGGGCCTAAGGACAGCAGATCTGGTTTTTAATTGCATTGGTTGATCAGGAGGAAAAGTGTACCTTCGAAGTTCGAATATCCGGTTTGAATTCTTGTGGGAAATCAGCCTAATGAATCCAAGTTCTTCAAATTTGTATCCAAGTGGGCGAGGAAAAGTTTGCCTGATGGAAGGAGACCTGGACCTGGCACGAAGAGGAGGCTCGGCAGGTGGTGAAGTCCAGGCAGAGGAATCAGGTATATCAAGAGAAAAAGTCGTAAGTGCAGAATGTCTGTCAGGAGGAGAAGAAGAACAAGAAGGTCCATAAGGAGAAACAGCAGGAGTAGGGTGATCATCAGGTAAACTCTTGGACTGTGAACTTAATTCTGTAATAAGAAATACAGGATTACATTTTTCTGAAGTCCACAATCGTATGTTGGTACATCATGTGATTTGCCAGAGCAATCCACGGTGGAGACTGATGGGAATTGATGGGCCAATCGAGCCTTTTTTTGAGTGGTTGGCCAATCAATTTTGACCAGTCCCCACGGTGGGGCGTTCTGCCCAATCACAGGAATCGTACAGAGTATATATATACAGAGTGTCCCACAACTTGTTGGACAACATCTAGAAAATCGGGAATTTTTAAACTGAAAATTCAATTATTCCATGCTTGGTTGAAAATTTATATTTTTTATCTAACAATTTTACTACTTATTTGAATATTCATCCCTTTCAGCTCAACTCAACTGTGCTTAATTAATAATCGAAACCTTTTTCTGTTGAAATAGCAACTATTACATCTTCCGTAAGTATGTCGAACAGTCATGGAATATAATAATATTCAGAATCCTCTAAAGCCACTTCTAGTTCTTTTTAAGGATGAAAAAAATCACCTTCAAAATACCTCAAGTTATATCCTCAAGCCAACAATAATATGATTATGTTCAAGTAGAAAACTTTTTGGCGTTTTCAGATGCAGACAACTAGCAAGGAGCTCGTTAATTGTCTTAGGGATTATAAATTGAAAAATATCTTGGCTGTTGAGAACAAAGCTTCAAGTTTTATAAAGGTAACTTGTGTGACTATTTAAAATTGTTCAACTAATGGCTGTTTTACTGAAAGACACTTTAGAATCGATTTGTTAAAAGTGGTAAGCTTAGATTCTTGAGGTTGGTGAACATTACTATTAGATTTCAAACATAACCTTGAGTTTCCCTAACGTTATCTGCGTAAGTATATCTGATTGAAACATTTTATGGCTGTTTCAGATGAAGTCATAGACATTTTGAAATTTTTCTGTTAAAAGTTCTATAGCGGATTTCGCGGTTCTTTTGGAAATCATTATGAATTGAAAGAAACCCTGGCGTTTGGTGAAGGTGGGTTGTCTAACTAGTGACAATTTATAAATTTGGTGGCAGTTTTACACATAGATACTTTAAAATTGTTTAGCTCAAAACTCCAGGGGTTGTTTTTGGATGTTGCCGATTTTCGATTCTGGCCACGCCACCTTTATATTTTCCTGTCCACGTCAGGGTGTTTGCAACATATGTGGTGATTTCGAAGTGAGTTGAACATATTTGTAGTAATAGAGTGAAAGAAATTAATTATACATGTTGCTGATTTTAGGAAATGGTCATGCTGCCGAAATGAGGGATTTTGAAAGACTTATACGTTATCAAGTAAAATCCCTTGATGCTAGTTAATGTTGTAATATAACTGATGTGTGAAGTCTACTGTATAAACGTTAATGTGCAAAGCTTGAAAAGCATTTACGTGAATTCGCAGATATATTATTATATTCACCAATAGAATTGAGGATCACGGCCAAGGACACGAACACAGTACATACAATCTTCATCATTTCCTATTAGTGGAGAGACTGATTAATTTATTTATAAAGAATTTGATTGAAAATCTCTCCAATACCTAAATATTCTACTGCTTCATTAGCTTATATGATAGACACGATAGTCGTTATTATCTCTTGAAATTAAGGCGTCAACATTGGCCTTCTGTGATGTTTAGATTTGATAAGAGTCATCTTCTATGAAACAAATTTTGTAACAAATTCAATTTAAACTAATGTCGCTATTTAATAAATCTTTTGCCTTTTAGGGAAAGTTTATATAAAAAAAACAAATATAAATTCAACGCAATATGTCAACAGAACTATGTCTATTAATATGAGAGAAGTTTTAGGCTCCGGAAACTACGATCATGGTTTCTTGAAGCAACCAATCCCGACGCAACTGAAACGTGTACGTCATCCACTCCTGCTCCTTCCGCCTTAGGAGAACCTAGTCAGTTCTCTAGCCGCGGATGACCTTACGCGGCAGACGGGACAGTTAGAGATGAAAATTTCACCTCTATATACTTTTTTTCCTGCTTCTCATGTTGACATTATCAGCTATCTGTAAAGATGGTCTTGCTGGAACGAGTGGTATGTTCGCTGGAGGTTAATGCTCTTCTTCTTGCCGATAAAGAGCTTCATATCCGTTTTTGCGCAAGAAGGATACCTGATCTCTTAAATACTGAGGCGTTTTATGAGCATATTCCGGGTGCATATTGACCCAACGTTCATGTAAAACAAATAATATCGATTGACAAGTCTTCGTCACTAAACATCACCACTTATGTAATTTGAAGACAATTAAAAAAAAAAGGATTACTTTCTGCCTATAAATGGCGAACTGTTCATTTGTTTATGAATTTTGTTTATAAAATAAACAAAATATACCACTCAACAAATTTTCATGATGAAACATGGTCCTGTTGATAAAATCAAGCTATTTCAACTTAAAAATATACTTTGCAAGCAAAATTTTCAATATCTTGACGTTCGATTCATATAATTTGTTTGCAACAAGTAGATTCGATATCCTGTAAATTATTTATATTGTTTGGATATTTCATAATTCATTTTCGTCGCGGTTTCGATATGGTTAAAAAAAATTTAGGAAAATGGGTCCATATTCTCAATATTGAAGGTAATCTTAAATAAAATGCAAAATTACCGAACCTCCCAACAGAAATTTAACGGGTTAACGGATTTTTTTTTTTTTTTTTATCGTCTCGTCATTATGTAAGGAATCTAATGCAGCATATTAAAATTCAATTTCTTGATATTTGAATAATTATCAATTTCATTCAACCGTTTCGAATTATGTAACGCTCTAACAATAGGAAGGTCGGGTGAGTTACGAGGGACCGCCCAGGGTGAAGTGTCGTCGAAAAATTTCAAGCTCCAGTAGCCAGCTTTGCTCTTCAAATTGGGAGCGCATGTTTTCGGTTCATCGTGGGTACTTTCCCGGTGGCGGATTGCTCCTTTCCAGGTGCATAAATGAAGCACATTTTCGAGTAATTAAAAAATAACAAAAACAAGACCATTTTTCAAAAAACGAAGGCTTTCTTTTTCTGTATTATGCCATAGAGATTATGTGGTAAAAATATTGCATCGAACCATTCATCCTTGTAGGAGGAAACTGCTGTTATTTAATACATGGGCTAAAGTTCAAGCCTGAGGAAGCGCCTTAATGCAATCATATAATATACATTTAGAGGTATCATCATGCTACTCGAAATACAATGTGATCGAGAATGTGAATGCTACAGGTAACTGCAAGAAAATCGAAAAATTATTTTTGTGTTCAAAATCGCGTTGAGGATTTATACATTTTTTTGAAATTCGCCTTTTTCGGTTGAAATTAACAATATATTGGAATTGTTTCTCCTTTCTTGAGTCGAAATAGAGCGTTTCCGTTCCAAAATGTATCTTTTTTGTAAAAAAATGTCATTTTTTAAGTTGAAAATGCAAATATTTTGTTAGAAAATGAATCTGATTTTGTTCAAGATTCAACTATTTTGTGGAAAATTCATCTCTATTTGTTGACTTCAACTGTAATTGATTTCAAATTTAAATATTTCATAGTTAAGTAATATAAAGTATCACATTTTTGCTGAGAATTCATCTGTTCTGGTTGAAAATGTAATTACTTGGTTGAGAAATCATGCGTTCCTTTAAAGTTTCCATTATATTGGTAGGAAGTGGAACTATTTAGTTGAAAAGTATTTCTTTTATTGAAAAATTATATTGTTAGTTTGATCATGCAACTGCTTTAAAGAAAATTAGTCTTCTTCCTTTAAAAATTCAACAATTAAGTAGAAATTTTTTTCCATTCTTGGTTAAAAATTTGGCTTGTTCGTTTCAAAATTTATCTCTTCTGTTAAAAATATCGCATTTATTTTGGTTGAAAATTCAAGCACTTTTGTCGAAAATTAATCTCACTTTCACTAAGGACTAAAAAATTTTCACATTTCTCTTATCTGGTTGAAAATTGTACTACTTACTCGACATTTGAACTACTTTGATAAAACTTCAATGTTTTTGGTTGAAGATTCCTAATTTTCTCAGAGAATTCACCTGTTTTGGTTCTAAATGTTATTACTTGGTTGAAAAATCATGTGTTCTTTTAAAATGTCCACTAGATTGATAGAAAGTTCAGCTACTTGGTTGAAAAGTAATTCCTTCGTTGAAAAATAATATCGTTAGTTTGACGGAGCAACTGGATTGTGGAAAATTCGTATTTTTTCTTTGAAACTACAACAATTTAGGGGGCTTTTTTCTGTATATGTAATGTTTTGTAACGTGACTGTTTATTATTGTTTATAGGAGAATAAGTTATTATTTTACCTGAAAGTAGCTGACGCCAATTTGTTACGCAAGACTTACACTATTGATGTACTAATTTAGTGCACACCTTCTTTTAAATTGCTGAAGATACAACAGGTGAAAGGAAAAATGACAAAAAGAATGGGAAATGCGCATAACTTGGTAAATATAAACATTTAAATAAAATATTCCTCAGTAATGTTGGAGTACACCTGCTGCCTCAAAGCACTTTTACATCCAGATAAGTGCCTTAAAATTCGCAGGTGCTGTTTATATGTCATCTTCTACATGTGTACAAATTTTCAAGCTTTTCCGAGTCACTGCAATGAACCATAAAAATTCGCACCTTTGCCAGGTCGCCACCGCTCACCTCTTCCATTCAGACCTTTAAGGCACGCATTTGTACGTTCATCATCGTAAATCGAACCTGTCAGGTGAAAATTGTCCTTTTTCCTATCATCACACCATTCATGTCATAGGCTCCTGGTCTAACAGCCGTCGCTGCGGTGTGGTTCTCGGAACGCCGGAAGCATTGCGCGCGCAGCGCTTCGCGCCAAGTTTGAGCGTGCCCTTGGCGCGCTGGTACGCTCTCGCGTTCGTTTTAGTATTTTTAATGCGTGCATGTCAACTACATCTTTTCAAATATGATAAATATTGTAGCTTAAATCGAAAACTGTGATCTAAATTCCTGGCGAACTACATTCATAAATTGAAACTGAAGTGGGTTTTCAATTTGTTTTTAAAGAAGGTTCTCAAAGCACCCGCGGCTTTGACGATTACAATTTCATTGTGACACCCGCGCTCACGCTCGATAATTAGGTTATAGAGGCGGTTCTCTTTCAAAAATAAAACGACGTAGACAAAATTGTACAGCATATAATAAATAGGTATGTTTTTCAATTTAATGTTAATAAAAAATACACTTTTTCAATTCACTAAATGGAGATATTAAGCCGTAGGCTTTGATTCCGTTCGTTCAAAGTTCAGTTCTAAGACAACTCTACTATGATTAGTTAATCTGGAACATTTTCAATTTGTGTCCAATGGAAAAATGTCATTAAGATAATTTGTAAATCTTGTTAAAATCTACTAAATATTACAATTAAAACTCACGGATCTCCTAAAAACAAAAATTGCATGTTTTTGAAAATTATCTAACGTTTTAAATTTCGTTCTTATTGAAAAATTTGATGGGAACAGTTTCGAAACGTATTACATATTTAGTAAAAATTTGTATTTATATTTCCTAATCTATCAAAAAAATATTTGTTTCTATTTTTTGAAAATTTTCAATATGTTGAAAAGCATATAACTTTTTCAATTTTCATCGAAAGTAAAAATGCCATTATGTGACTGATTGTAAAAAGGCCGCATGAATCAGACGAAACTTTTTCTAGAATCTAAGTTATACCTAAAAAAATACAAATTTGTATAAAATCCTTTCGAATTTTATACCATAATCCACTGTTTTATTCTACCGGATCCTCGAGCATTCATTCCTTTTGATAATTATGCGATTTGATGAAGAGCAAGGAACACGACGCTTTTCGTTCGAGATCGCTAAGTGACGCCAAACGGAGCATATAGTGTCCTTATTTTCATAAAAGCCCACGATCTCACGTCGAAGAATACTTAATTAATTCTCTACCAGAAAGTTTGTCTTAATGTAATGTTAAAAATCACAACACACGAAATGAATGCTCGAGATATCACCAAAGAAACACAAAGCAGCCGGCAGGATCTCTTTTGACACCAACGACCAGACGCCAATGCCCATGGCCATGAATCATGCCATTGCCTTTTCGTGCATGGTAGAAAGTAAACTTCCCGTTGAAATACCCGAGCTTTGTCCCCGAAGCGGCGAGTGCGCTAGTGTCCAGTATACGGTCACCTTCCACTCTCTTCAATACTGTCTGAGGTTTACATGGTACCGGATTTCTTTACGCCAGCTGATCTGGTGGTTCTTGATTGATTGCGAAAAATTCCTGCGACCATTTAATAGTTAAAATAAATCGATTTAAATAAATATATTAGGCCGGATATTAATGGCTTTATGTCAAAAGGAAAACTAAATTAGACTATCACGCCGCCCCGCCTCCGCCGAGAAGCGAAGAAGGCCGCGTGCTGTCGATCAAAATTACTCAAATCGCCGCCGCCGGGCAAAAGTCTGTCGGCGCAGTCTTCTAGTAATTTATAAGTGATAGATCAATTATTAAATAACTAAATAATAATAATTGATTATTTAATTAACAATTTCTGCGTTCATGTGTGTTTTCATTCCCTAATAACACCGAAACTTGGGTCAATTTGGTCTTCTGGTCTGAAGTGGCGATGCCGCTGCTCAATAGGTGGCGCTGCTGAATGCATGGCGATACGTTGGCGTACGAAGTTTGAGTCAATGTTGGGTGAATATTTTGCCCAAGTCTGTCAATGTTGGTGCCAAGCTTGAGTCAAGTTTAGGTGAAAATTGTGATTGCCACTTCTCCCAAGTTCCGCAGGTATGGCCCACGTGGGTGGCGCGGATGTATACGTGGCGATACGTGGACGTACGAATTAGAGTGACCTAGCGTAAGAAGCAAGAAGCGTTCGGGGGAGGCCACAATCGGTTGGGGGTGAAACTGAGCCGCCACTTCACTTTGATTGTGTTATCATTCTCTAACGCTCTGCCCCCACGCCCCTTCCAACTGAATGCGAGTTACCCCGTGCACCAGTCACGTTGCTCAGGTGAAAAAAACTATATATAGATTATATATAGTGGACAGCACAGTGATATGTTTCATTTACCTCATACATTTGTCTGTATAAAACAAATTAATAAGCAATTATTAAAATATTTGAGCTTCAAAATATTTTTTGCAATTTTTAAAACAGTTTTTTGACAGAGTTATCGATTTTCTTTTACAATTTGGATTCATGGACCGATTTCTATAGAAGTGAGTATTCTACAGTTTTTTGGGTCGCTGATTTCGAATTTTATAACAGAATTTCAAAATTCAAGATGGCTGATCCAATATTGCGGCTCAAAATTTTCAAAACAGTCACCATTTTATAAAAATGGGTATCCTACGGTTTTTAGGACGCTGAATCCAAATATAATAATAGAATTTTCAAACTCAAAATAGCTTATCCAACATAGTGGATTAAAAATTATTTTTTTTTTTTTAACGAATGGTTGTTCTTCCGTATTTTGGGTCGCTGCATGAAAATTTGAAAAGGTGGCCGAATGAGCTTCCTAGAACTCTAAAATTCAAGATAGGATTTCATAATTATTAATACATTTTTGTTAAGAAACACTATAATTTATTTAAATTTGAAAACATAAATAAATAATTTTAAACGATTCCAAAACATAAATTAGATTTTCACGTATGCTCACATATTTCAGTACGTTCTTTAAGTCTAATAAGGCTTACGTATCTAAAGCACGGATTTATTTTTTCGTAAGTCGATTTATTTCTTTGTCAACGTTTTTATCCTTTTTTTTTATTCAGTTGACCAACACTGAAATGGCCGCATCTTACCAAATAAACAAACGTTTTTATCCTTTTTTTTTATTCAGTTGACCAACACTGAAATGGCCGCATCTTACCAAATAAACAGACTCCATCACACAAATGCACTGAAATACACGTAGTCGAAACTGACAGTTCAGAGCCGGGTAACAGCTCATAGAGCGAGGCCCCAAATTATTATTAATCTTTAGCTTCGAACTTCTACATGACAAAATGCATTGCATATTACATTCCTTAACAATTTCAAGTATCTTAGAAGAGAATAATGTCAATAGGATGCTTTGTTTATTAAAAAATCATGAGGTACATTGTTAACCTACTTGAAAAGTGTCCAAATTACCTGGAGCGTGTAATGACACATAATAAAAATACGCTACAGTTTAACACGTTTTATGTTAGTTTAAAGGTAAATCTTTTAAATTTTATCATAGATTCATGCACATATGTGATACTTAGACTTGTTTATTAAAGAATTACATTAATACTAGTTAAAATAGCAAAAAAAATCGTCAAAAACTCATCAATTGTCATTATACATTCCGGGAAAAAAATTAGAAGGAAACTTTTCAACATGAAATTCTTTTGTCTTTACGTGTGACAAAATTAAATTCTATACAAAAGAACAACAGTTTTGAAGACATACTTTTAAAATGTACCAGTGAACTTAGAAATTTGTAAGTGGAGAACAAGAAAAGGGCATTTTTTTGAGTATTTAATGCCTGTTTAATATATTTTTTGGGTAAAAATATCTTTTTGTCCGTGTCATTACAACGATTAGGTTGACCAAATTAGAAAGCAATTCAATGAATAGTCGCAAAGATATTACGCGGGAAAGCAAAAGTGACCTTCATATGGAGAATTACCCAAATAAAGATTCAAGGAAAAAGATAGAAAAATTATGAATTCAATGCCTATGATTGCAGAATTTTTAATTTTAAATCCTGAAACAGGAAATGCTAAAAAAATGCTGCAAATTGCATACCCTTCAAGTGTATATCTTGAAAATAGAACAAATTGCAATTGCATTCTTTACCAATTCTACAATTTACAATTCGTGATCAATTAATTAATGACTTGATCACAAAAAATCACCTGATTACATAATAATTATTTTATTATTTATCAATTAATGAACTATTTCACTTATTAATTACATAATTAATTCATCCATTCCATGTATCATTATCTGATCCTTGCATCTGCTTTTGTCCTTCGATGAAGACGAAACTACTATCTGTCCAAAAAGTTTAGGCACCTCCTTTTTTGTACAGATTGCCATGAGAATCTCAGCAGAAAAAAAATATAAAAACATGAGACAACATGCATGTTGCAGGTGAAGGTTTTGCCATTACTGATAGAGTTTCAAAAATTTCAGATGATTAGCGATTATTGCCTGGTGACTGAAAGGTGAAAAAGCATAATAATTTTATTATCATTCCAGAATACTCAACTTTAAATGTCTGTAAGTCACTTAAAGTAACTTATGAAAATTCTGAAAAAATATATGGGTTTCGGTGATCCTTTCTGTGCACAGCGGTGAAATTTAGAGCTGGAAATAATCATTTGTTAATAACATATTAACAAAAGAGTGGGGATGTGTTATCCTCGAAACTGAGGAACGTACAGAGATGATTCTTGAAGCAAATTACACATTTTTGGTTTCTGAAAATGTTGTAAGTATTGTCAATGAGCAAAAAGTTGCACTTGAATGTTTAAAAAATTATTTTCCCAATGAAAAAATACAAAAGGCGTTATGATAATCGAGGACACCGCACTTTGAACATGGGACTTTGCTGGCGCTACTTCTACACGCGGTGCGCTCGATTTCCGCTCAAGAGATCGTCAGCAGCTCCTCTCACTAAGAAGTAAACTCAAGATTGCGATCATTTGTAATTTTTAACACTTTTTGCACGTATAGTGAAGTAGTCTTATTTACATCCCATCTTCGAACAAATTTAGAAAATTACGAAAATATTACAAATTTTTATTTAGAAAATTACGAAAAAATTCCAAATTTTTATTTAGAAAATATTGTAAAAATGTGCTTAATATTTTCAGTATCTAAAAGTTTCCAAATTTCGAAGAATTTCACAAGATTTCAGGAAGTTTGTAAGGCTTCCACTCTAAGTATTTCAAAGGTTAAAGAAAATAAAAAAAATTTCAAAGGATTGTAAAGAATTGAGGGTTCGGATCAAAGAATGGGTCGCACGCTCGAAACGCGGAAAAGTATTGTCCACGTGTCTCGCGATATCCAAACTTTAAAGTTCAAAAAATTAAATTTTTAAAAATATGGTCATATAGAAAAGGGCAAGATGAAACTTTTTTATATTTGCAGTTCTTTTGTCCGATTAATATTTTTAATAGTAAAAATGACTTTGATGATTTGTGTTTTAAAAAATAATTGAATTTGGGGAAATTTTTTTTCACTTTTTCATTTTTACTATTGAAAATATTCATGAGAAAAAAGAGCTGCAGATATAAAAAAGTTTTGTCTTGCCCTTTTCTATATGACTATATTTTTTAAATTCAATTATTCAAACTTTAAAATTTGGATATCACGAGACACGTGGACAATAATTTTCCGCGTTTTCGAGCGTGCGACCCATTCTTTGATTCGAACCCTCAATTTTTAAAATTTGAAGGGATTTTAGGCGATTTCAAGGATTTTCAAAGAATTTTGCAAGATTTTAAGAATTTTATAAGACCTCCAATTATACCAAAAGTTCCAGAAAATTTTTCAAGTTTCAAGGGATTCTAAAGAATTTCTAAGTTTCTAAGAGATTTTAAGGTATTTCAAGGAATCGCATGAAGTTTAAATGATTTTATTAAATTTCTAAGGATTTCAAAGATTTCCAGAGATTTCAACGATTTCAAGAAATATGAAGGAATTAAAAAAATTTCAAAGGATTTACTAGAAAGTTCTCGAAATATAACCTTTTAAACCCTCTAAAAATCCCTTGTAATGGTTTGAAACTCTGGCGCCAAAATTATGTACAACATTAGTTTGTAATACATTTCTATGAACTTTATTATAGAGAGGGTCGTGTCGCCGCCAAAGTGACGCCACTTTTGTTCAAGAAATACAAAATTAGTCTAAATTGAATGGTTGTTCTAATTTTCAACGTTCTAAGGCAAATTAGGTGTCATTGGAATGGACATCATTCGTAGATTTTGAATATTTTACTTTTAAATTACTCAGTGCTACATTTCATATATTTTATATTTCGCATTTTAGTCTTCATTAGGTATAATGGGCTGCTTCCCTGCTGGCTACGGTCAGTTGCAGCGTGCGGTAGCAACCTGACGACCGTGAGCAGAAATCGGGAAGAAAATAAGTGGGGCCCAAAACTATAAAAGTAAAATCTTGACCGCGAGCGGAACTCGAGTGCACTGCAAAATTTTCATTTTTCTAAACCGACTACAATCGTGTAACAATGAGAAGGTCTTTCGAGGTGTTGCTACATTCGTGCGACTTCCCATGGGTGGAAGATTAGTGCCGGTCGAGCAGACCGGTAGTTGAAAATGTTATAATTTTGATGAAAAATCAACAATTTTGTTAAAAAGTCATCCTTTTTGTTAGAAAATTCAACCGCTTGATTGGAAAGTGAAGTTTGTTTGTGAAAGATGAAATTTCTGTGAAAAATATAAGTGAAATCTTACTTGTTTGAAAATGCAACAATTTTGTTTTAAAAATTTGTATTTTTGGTTTCAAAATTAATCTTTTTTTATTTAAAATTTCATTTATTCTGGGTTAAAATGAAGTGTTTGGTTGAAAAGTAATCTTCTTTGCTTGAGCATGATTCAACTGCTTTGTTGTAAAATCATTGTTTGTGGTTGAATTCAAAGGCTTTTCATTGAAAATAAAAATGTTTTTGAGTAGAAGTATCAACTGTTACATTACTTGTTTAAAACGGTTTTTTTATTGTACAATTCAACCTGTTCGGTAAAAATTACTGCTTTATTAAAAAACTTTTTTTTGGCAAGAAAATGATCTTTTTCAATTGGCAATTTGTATACGTTTGATAGAAAACTAATCTTCTTGGTTTGAAATGTCCTCTTTGTTGGCAGAAAATGCAGCATTGTAGTTGAAAATTAACTTATTTTTTTAAAATGCATATTTTTGGGTTGAAAATGCAAGTATTGTACAGAAAGTACTGTTTTTGGCTTAAAAGTTCAACGTTTGTGATGAACTTTTGTTCCTTTTTTCAGTGAAAAATCAGTATTTGTTAAAAAGTCGTCTGTTTCTGCTGGAAATAAATTTGTTTACCTGGAAATGGAAGCCTAGCATTCTTGGTTGAAAATTAGCCCTTTTCAGTTGCAATTTCAACAATTTGATGGAAAATCCATGTATTATGTTGAAAATTCATCTTTGCTATAGGTAATACGTCTTTTTCGTTTTCAAGTGCACCTCTTCTAGCAGCAATGTAATCTGTTTTTATGAAAATGTCACGAACGACAATTTTTTACTGCGAATTTGTGTTTACATGTATCTAACGTCCCGTTTTTCATAATACTTTTACATAAGAAAAATGCGACCAGTCTGACAGTAAATGTATGTAAAAAAGAAGCTGCGTTTAATTTAATTCAGCATTGCGGCGCCTGTGGTCTGGCATGCACTGTGATATATTGAGCACAGTACTCTCAGTACTTAGGAATCGTACTTGCCAACAAGTTCTTTACCTTCCACCTGGTACGGAAACGACACAGTATGTATGATGGATTAAGGAGAAGCATTTTGTTAATAATTCGTGGTAAAAGTTGAGGTACCACAAACATGCCTATAATTGTTAGCGCAAGCAATGTAAGTACGCACTTTCTGCTTTTTCTTTACAGGACGCAATAATACAGTAAGGATCTACATATGTTTGGAACAAGGCTGGTTTTTTTATAGATTTGTATGGACATTGACTGTTGCACCCTGCATATGTTCAAAAAAAAGGTATGAAATAGTATCGAAAAATAAGAAATACTCACCGTGATCAAAGTTACAGGACAAAATCATTGTGGCATGTGGCAAGAGATATATGAATATATTGCACATAGCGTCGTAGCATACCATAATCTCGATAATCAGTAAAAGTTACATGGAAGACGTTTTACTTTCAATATTACACGACTCAAAGGGTTATCTGTCAACCCAAAAAATACCGAAAGTCACTCATCATTCGGCAAACGTTACTTTTTATCGTTCGTTGAAGGTTGTGTTTTGACGAGTTGGTGAGCGCACACGGACGAGTGGATCAGCCAATGCTGCGGATTCCGTCGCTGGAAAATTGGTCTTTGAGCTTTGAAATATTGAGAAAAAAAACTGATCTTGCTCAACTTTTTCGTTATTGTACAGTTCTGCCCATAAAGTTTTCCAGGTATTTCCCATTAGGAAAAAATATGTTTTTGTACATTTTAATCAGGATTGTCAACATTAGCTGAATCGAGTTGATATTCAACATTTATCTTTGCAAATAGCGATGCAATACGAACAAAGTAGTGCTTTTCTACTACCACCCCGATAAGTATGTTTGATAGGGTCCCAAAAAACCCATAAGTTACAAAGATGGGTTTTGTGAGTCTTCGGCGCCAAGTAGGACATTTTCGCGTTTTCTTGTAATGCGAAACTGATAATTAGATGTATGATGGATTGTTTAAAAAATTTATTATTGCTTTTAGCAATATCCTCTTCAAATAGAGACAGAAAGTCGCGGTTTTTTTAACAAGTTCCCTGTTTTCGTCAGATTTCTAAGTAGAGTGAAGTAATAGCTCATCAATTTTGATCGAAAATAATTGTTTAAACAATTTATTCTCACTATTAATCATATTGTGTTTAAAGAACGACAGAAATCGCGATTGTTTCCTCAAATTTTTAACTTTTTGTGCACTTTTCACTTGGAGTAAGTTGATATTCAGTTTATTTTAGCAAGAACAATAATTGTTTAAACAAATTATCATTGTTTATAGCTATCTTGTTCTGTAGGAATAGTAGATAGTTGCGGTTTTTTCCAAAAAGTTTCAACTCTTTGTCCACTTTCCAATCGGAGCAAAGTAACAATTAGTTAAAGATAATAATTAATAAAACAATTTTCTATCATTGTTAAGAATACTGTCTTTGTTTAACGTTACAAAATTGCGGTTTTTGCGATATTTTAAACTATTCGTCTACTTTTCACTTGAAATTACTTAATAATTAATGATATTGAGCAACAATAACTGTTTTCAAGAATCATTATTATTGTTAATAACAATCTGCAGCTATTGTAATACTCGACACTTGCGTTTCTTTTAGGCCGTGGCTACGTGTACCGAAATTTGGGTCTAAATAGCTGGATTTTTGGGGTACAAATAAGGGGAGCTGGAAAAGGGGCTATTTGTACCGATATTTCGGTACGTAGAGTTTGATTTTTTCGGTACGCGTAGACACTTCCTTTTTTTTAATGTTCAACTTTTTGCCCACTTTTCACTTAGTGAGGTAATAATGAAACCAAATTAACAATTATAGTTATTCAAACAATTCATTATCATTAATAACTATCTTCTCTTAGATAAGTGATAGAAGAATGCGGTTTCTTCGAAGATACTTAACTTTGCCTTCTCTGCTTAAAATGACGGATAGGATCCGATAGAGTCAGATACAAAGCCGGATAAAGGTGCGAATAGCCCACGTCGGATTCACCTCTTCTATCATATCCTGTCCTATCCGAACATATCTTATTACAACTTCTACCATACACCCCCCCCCCATGGACCCTTACCTCTAATTTTGCTTTCATCCCAGCCCCACTTCCTCCCTTCGCTAACTGTCGCTCCCACCACTTCCGTTAACATCTCCCCTCTCATGTTCCTCTGATCTCCTCAATTTATCATCACATCTTCAGCCCATAAACCTCCTCCTATACAACTTTTACCATACACCCCCTTCCATCAACCCTTTCCTCTACTTTTCCTTTCATCTCAACCCTACTTTTTCCCTTCGCTAACTATCGCTCCTACCACTTCCCTAAACATCTCCCCTCTCATGTTCCTTTAATCTCCTTAATTTGTCATCACATCTTCATCTCATACACTCCCTTCTATACAACTTATACCATACACTCTCTTCTATACACCCTCTCCTTTACTTTTGCTTTCATCCCAGCTTTACTTCATCTTCATCTCATACACCCCCTCCTATACAACTTCTACCATACACCCTCTTCTATACACCCTCTCCTTTACTTTTCCTTTTATCCCAGCTCTACTTCCTCCCTTCGCTAACTATCGCTCCCACTACTTTCACTAACATCTCTCCTGTGTTCCTCTGATCTCCTCAATTCTTCAACACATCTTTCTCACATACACCTTCTCCTATACAACTTCCACCGTACAACCTCTTGTATACACCCTCTTCTGTACACCCTCTCCTCTACTTTTGCTTTCATGCCAGCCGTACATCCTCCCTTCGCTAACTATCACTCCCACCACTTTCCCTAACGTCTCCCCTCCCATGTTACTCTAATCTAATTTTTCATAAACTCCCTCCTCCTACATTTCTCTTAGCACATCCCTGTTTTACTGCCCCTCTCCTCATTTTACCGATCTTACCAACCCTTCTTCCCACCCCCACGTTATTTCTCCTTCCTTATATCATCTACTTCTCCACACTCCCTAACCCCGACTAAATCTTTTGTATCGTCCTCATCTCTATCACAACTCTCCAACCTGTCCTCTACCATGCCACATCCACTCTTTCTTTTTCTTTCTTCTTCCCTTACTTCCTCTAGCAAGAAAAAAATACGATGGATGGACACCCAACGGAAAGTATATGGGTTCATATTATTCTTACGGGACATTAGAAAATTTCTAAAGCTTTCAAGTTTCAAAAATTTCAAAGGATCTTAAGATACTTCATGAGAGTATTTGAAAAAAGTTCAAGGCTTGATTTGAGGCCTACAAAAGAGGGTGCCTTAAAGAGGTTAATTGGGTCGTTCAAATCACCCCCTCTCATACCTTCGCACCTAATCTCCATACGTTCCCCTAAGTTCACATCTCCTCCTTCCCTTACCAATTCCCCTCCGTTTCTCAACTTGCTCTCCCTTCTCCAAATTCATACATTTCTTCTTCCTCCTCTGCTTCCCCTATCCTCACTTTCCCAGCTGAAATTCCTCTTCCCGCATTTCCCTTCTGTAATCCTCAGTTTCCCTCCTCTACTCACCCGAACTTCCCTACTATCCCTATTTTCCCTTCAAATAATTCCTCCTACTTTTTCTTTCTTTCACTCATACCCTCTGCTTCCCCTTCCTAATTTCCTATCACGTCCCCTACTTACCCTTCTCTCAATTCCTCTTACTTTCCCTTCATCCCCACTCTTCATTTTCTCTCATTTCTCTACTTCCGGACTCCTTATTTCACCTCACTTCTCCTACTTTTACTTTCGTAATTTCCCCTTCCCCCCTTCTTTTATCATTCCTACTTTCCCACTCCTAATTTAGCCTAATTTCACTTCCCTAATTTCCCTACTTCCCTTTTCCTAATTTCCCCGAATTCCTCTTTAATAATTTTCTCTAATTACCTTCCACTCACTTCTCTTACTCCTCCAACTATTCTTTCTCCTAATAACCTTATCTAATTTTGCCTAATTTCACCTAATTCCACTCCCATCACACTCCCCTGACACTGGGGAAAGGGGAAGGTTCTTAAAGGACAATGGAGGAATAGTAAGATTCTATTAATACACTTGGAATATGGAATATTGATGATTTAGAAATGTTGTAAAATTGAGATGAAAAGAGAGCTGGAAACAGCAATGAGGGGGAAAGGGGCACAAATGGCTTCACTCATTGCTTCTTCTCCTTACCCCAACTTCTTTCTCCTCCACTTACTCTTCTACTTCCTCCTCTACTTCCTCCTCTACTTCCTTCTCTACTTCCTCCTCTACTTCGTCCTCTACTTCCTCCTGTACTTCCTCCTCTCTTCACTTTCCGAACTAACATTCCTCTTCCCCTACTTTCCTCCAGCAGCCATGACTTTCCCTGCCCTACTGGTCAGAACTATCATTTTCCTTATTTCCCTACTTCCCTTTTCCCAATCTGCCCTACTCTCCATTCGATTATTTTTTCTTTAATCACCCTACCCTCACTTCTCCTACCCCTTACACTATTATTTCTCCTACTAAGCATTCTCCAATTTTGCCCCATTACACCTAATTCCAATCCCCTCACTACCCTTCAATTATTCACCCATGATTTTCCCTCCATTTTTCTCCCTCAACTTCAACTACTTCTCCCCTGATACTGGGGAAAGAGGAAGGTACCAAAAAGACACTGGGAAAATGGGAAGATCCTATCAATACACTTGGGATATGGAATATTGATGATTAGGAAATGTTGTAAAATTGAGATGAGAAGGGAGCTGAAAACGGTAATAAGGGGAAAAGGGGCACAAATGGGGGAAATGAGGCACAAATGACTTCACATATTGCTTCTTCTCCCTATCTCAACTTCTTTCTCCTCTACTTCTTCTCCTACTTTCTCCTCTACTTCCTTATCTACTTTCTCACCTACTTTCTCCTCTACCTCCTCCTCTCTTCACTTTCCGAAATAACATTCCTCTTCCCCTTCTTCCCTCCCGCAGCCCTCACTTTCCCTTCCCTACTCACCAGAAGTTTCACTTGCCCCACTTTTCCTCTCCTTGTTTCACTTTACTTCTCCTACTTTCCTACCCCTGAATCCCTATGACACTTCTTGTATCTCTCTCACCTCACTTCTTCTACTTCTCTCTCATCATTTCCCCGAATCCATCTTCCCTTTTCTTCTCCACTTCCCCACTCCTTATTTTCCATTCTCCACTTTCTTCATTGCCCTACTCTTTCTCCCTTAATCTCCCTTAATCTTCCCTGATCTCCCCTACTTTCTCCCTAATTTCACCTAATTTCAATTCCATAATTTTCTCTATTTCCCTTCCTTTCACTTCTCCTACTTTTCCTTCTATAGTTTCATCTACTCCCCATCCCGTTGTCTTTCCTTTCTTTCCGCCCCTCATTTACCCTACTTTCACTTCCATTATTTCCATACTTCCCCTTTCTCAATTTCCCCTACTCTGCCTCTCCTAATTTATCCTAATTACCCTTCTCTCACTTCTCCTACTCCTCCGAGCTTTATTTTTCTTTCTTATCTTCCCCTAATTTCCTCTCATTTAACTTACTTCCACTTCCCTCACTTCCCTTCACTTCTTCATCCATGATTTTCCCTTAGTTCACCTCCTCCAACTTCACCTACTTCTCACCTTCTAATTTCTCCTGCCTACACTTTACCTATTGCTTCCCCTCCCTTCCCCGAATTCTTTCTCCTCCAGTCACTCCTATAACTACTCTACTATCCCTATCATCACTTCCAATCATTTCCCCTACTTCCAATTACTTCCACTCACACTCTCTACTTTCCCTTCCTAATATCCTATCCCTTCGGCTACATTTCCTCTCCTTATTTCCTCTCACTTCTTCCAATTCCTTCCCCTAATTCCTTATTACATCCTTTTCTTCCTAATCCCCCTTAATTCTTATACTTATCCTCTCATTATTTCTCCTACTCCTACTTCCCTTATCTTCTCTACTCCCCGCCCTTTATTTCCCCTTTTTCCACTTTCCTCATTGCCCTACTTTTTCTCCCTTAATATCCCCTACTTCTCTCCCTGATTTCTCCTACTTTCACTTCCATAATTTCATCTAATTCACCTTCCCTTACTTCTCCAACTTCCTCTTCCTCATTTTCCCTAGTTATTCTCCACTAATTTTTCCTTGCATCACCTACTTCCACTCCCCCCACTTCCCCTCACTTATCCACCCTAAATTTCTATCAGTTCCCCTAAAAAAAAACGTTACCTTCACCATCCCCTATTTTCCCCTATTTCCCCCACTTCCCCTACTTTTTTCCCCCTAATTTCTTATAATTTCAAAACATAGAAAAAAGTATTATTTTTCTCGAAAATAGGGTAATAATGGAGGAACAATTCTTTCAAATAAAATTAATGTAAGTTTAATTTTCGACCAAAAACACGAAATTTTTAACAAAGTACAATAACTTTTAATAGAATTGTTGAATTTTTGAATCAAAAAGACGAAATATCTACAAAACGGTTGAATTTTCAACCCGAAAATATTATTTTTGAACAGCAAAATTTATTTTCTACGAAAAAGTTAAATTTTTATAAAAATCGTTCAATTTTTAACAAAAAAGGTCATTTTCATCCCAATAGTTTAATTTTCTAGCAATTAGCTGAATCGTCAAACCAGATTAATTCAGACCCAAACAGTTGCATTTTTAATCCAAAAGGATAAATTTTCAACCAAGAAGATTAATTTTCGACCAAAAAAGTCGATTTTTTAACAAATATCAGTTTTCAATTGAAAATATCAATTTTCAACGAAAAATGGAATATCTACATTGTTAGTTAAAAAAATTAATTCTCAACAAAAAAAAATGTTCAACCTAAAATTGATCAGTAAATTTTTCTGTTGAATTAATTTATTTTTAACATGATAGTTAAATTTTTAAACAAAAAGATTAATTTTCAAGTTGAAGATTCATTTCTTTGATTGAAAATTTATCTATTTTCTTGAAAATTTTTGTTTTTTGTTGAAAAATAATCTTTTTTATCATCAATTGATTTTCAAAAAAATATTTTAATTTTTCACAAAAAAAAAATTCCAACTAGAAAAACACATATTTTTAACCACATAGTTAAATTTTCAAACAAAGAAATGAATTTTTAACTAAAATAATACATTTTCAGCCCACAAAATGAATTTTTAACCAAATAGTAGATTTTTTAACCAGAAGTATGAATTTTTGATCAAAAATGTTAATTTTCTACCAGAAAAGACAAATTCTCAACAAAATCGATCAATTTTCAACTAGAAAGATCAACTTTCTACTAAAAATGGAATAAGGAATTTTTCAGCAAAAAAAATCACAATGCAAAAAATTAATTTTGAACAAAATACATCTATTTTCATCTCGACAGTAAAAATTTGAATTGAGAAAGATGATTTTTAAACAAAAAATGAATAAGTTATATTTCTAGTGAAATCAATTAATTTTCCACCTGATACTAAAATTTAAAAAAAACAACAACAAATAATTTCCAACGGAAAAAACACGAATTTTTAACCACATAGTTACACTTTTAACCAGACAAATAAATTTTTAACAAAAATAATCAATTTTCAACCAAAGAAATGAATTTTCAACAAATTTTAAGGAAAATACATAAATTTTCATCTAAAAAGATAACATTTTTACTAAAAATGGAATAACTAATTTTGCAGCAAAAAAAAAAAAAATTTGCCATACAAGAAAAAAGATGTTTTCAAACAAAATACATTAATTTGGAACACATTAGTAGAATTTTCTATTAAGAAAGATCATATTCAAACAAAAAATGGCTTCGTTAAATTTTCAGTCAACTCAATTAATTTTCAACAAAATTTTTAAATTTTTAACAAAATAAAAAAAGAATTTCCAACAAAAAAAAACACGAATTTTCAACCACATAGTTAAATTCTTAACCAAAGAATTTAATTTTTAACTGAAACAATAAATTTTCAACCAGAAAAATAAATGTTCAACCAATTCGTCGAATTTTCAACTAAAAAGACGAATTTTCGATTAAAAAGATTAATTTTCTACCAAAACGACAAAATTTTCAACAAAATATATCAAGTTTGAACCGAGTAGTTGAATACTCAACTAAAAAACAAAAATTTTCAATAAAAAATGGATTTTTTCATTTTCTGTTAAATTAATTAATTTTTAACACAATAGTTCAATTTTTTAACCAAACAGAAGAATTCTAAAAAAAAGAGAGAAAAAAAAATGAATGTTCTACCAAAATGATTAATTTTTCAGCAACAAAATCAATTTTGAACCGAATAGTTGTATAATAATAATTGTAATCAATTAATTTTCAACTAAGTGTTTAAATTTTTAATAAAAAAAAAAGAATTTACAACCAAAAAAACACAAATTTTGAACCAAATATTTAAATTTCTTACCAGCAAAATTAATTTACAACCAAATTAATGAATTTTTAAGCAAAAAACTCAGTTTCTAACCAAATAGTCGAATTTTTAAGTAAAATAATAAATTTTCAACCAAATAGTTAATTTTTCAACTCAAAAGAATAATTTTCGATCAATGCGATTAATTTTCTACCAAAACGACCAAATTTTCAACCAAAATAATGAATTTTTAACCATAGAAATAAATTTGGTACCAAATAGTCGAATTTTTAATTAAAACAATGAATTTTCAACCAATCAAATGATTTTTCAACTGAAAAGATGAATTTTCGATTAAGACGATTAATTTTCTTCAAAAAAAGAGTACTTTTCAGCAATACTTTCTAGATTTTTTAAACAAAGTAAAAAAAAAATATTAATAAAAAGTCATTTTAATTTTTGAATCGTAGAAACTTATACTTTATAGTTAATTTTTTTACTCCTCTACAAGAAAATACAAGAAAAAATTAGCCATTTGTCTTTAACTGTATTTTTTTAGAAGAAATCTGCCTTCAATCTCTCTTGTAGCTTAGTGGTTAAAGCACCCGACCGGCAATCGGAAGACGTGAGTGAGGTTCGATTCCCGCCGGAGCGAAGGAGAAATATCTTTTTTTTTCAGAATTTAAAAAATGTTAATGTATTTTTGTTGTTAAATTTTGTACAACTAAAAAATTATACACGCTTCAACAAAAAATTAGAGTTGTAAAAATGTTGTAATTTGTTGTAAAATGTTTTTCCATCAGGGAGGGAAATCGATTAATCGAAATTTGAGTGCCACTGGTACGGAAAGGGAGTTGAGGATTGCAAACACGAGTAACGAAGTGAGCGAGGCAAACACACAGATTCACATCACCTGTAAAGGTGTGTTGGTGAGGCGTATCGTGTAGTACGAGTACAACCATAACTATAGTTAAAGAACGATCCGGATGGCAAGAGTGAAAGGCCCACGCCTATGCCTCAGGCTCCTCGGCAAGGGCGACTGGCCCCTCCGCACAAACACACACACACACACACATACTTGTGGATTACGGTCCCGGGCACGCACACAAATACACGGGTCATATCGGACACCGTTCTCCAAACCAGAAGTACGTACTGAAAGTACCGAACGTTACAACGGTTGCATAAATCGAGCGTTCGATCTGTACCATAATGGGCCTCAAAACCCAGATCAAGGCCTCTCGAAATTTTTGCGAAATTGAAAATTTTCACCTTTATTCCGTGCAGAATTCTCGAGAAAAAATGTATTTGAAGATGTGGAAAAATTTTGGTTAGGTCGGGTTCTGGTCGGGGTTTGTCTAGTTTGCCTAGTCAGGAAGCTCCAGTCAGGCCCGGATGAGCTACTACTCATTTAGGTATCTATTAGGTATAATTAATTTATTTACGATTTTAGAAGCAAGTCCAGTCAGAGAGTCGAGCTAAATAGGAGCAAACTATCTGCTAACTAGTATAACTAGCCTGATTCGAATTGAGGAGGCCTAATCTGGATTATAAGCAGCACTATATTCCGTGCAGGATTCTTGAAAAATATAAATCAATTTAAGGATGTGGAAAAATGTAAGGGAAGTCGTTTTGTCGGGTTCAGGTTCGGTTGGGTCTAGTTTGCCTGATGTAAAAGGCCTAACCTGGCCCAGATCATGTTTTCTTATGTCTCTATTAGGTATACTTAATTTATTTACGATTTTGTGAGTAAATAAAATTATACGAATTCAAAACAACTAGTTGCGAACCAGTTGCTAACTAGTCTAACTAGCATGATTAGAATTCATAAAACATAGTTTGGATCATATGAATGACACAAAAAAATTCTACCACACCGGTAACAAAAAATATTTGAAAATGCGGAAAAATTAAGGGTACTCTAATTTGGGGTCTGGTTCAGGTATGGCTTTGTCTAGTTTGCATAATCTGGAAGCTCAAGCGCGGACCAGATCAGGCGCTATTCAGGCCTCTATCAGATATAATTTATTTATGATTCTAGGAATAGGTAAATATTATATTAATAAAATTATGCAGTCAGGCTAACTAGGTGCAGAATAGCTGCTAACTAGCCTAACTGGTCTTACACATCGTTAAAAAAATTGTTTGCACGTGCGAAAAAAACTAAGGGTTCTTATCTTGGGTCTGGCTGAAGTCTGTTTTTGCCTAGTTTGCCTAATCTGGACACTCTAGTCTGGGCCTGACCAGGTGCTACTTAGGCATCTATAAGGTTTACTCAATATATTTATGTTTACAGAAACAAATAAACATGATATAAATAAAATTATACATAGTAAAGCTAATTAGGGGCAGACTAGGTGCTAATTAGGCTTCCTATCTTGATTAGAAGTTAATGATTTGTTTTAAAAAATAGTTTCAGTTTGAAAAAAAAGAATTTTCAACTAAAAAGTGGATTTTTCACAAATAGATTATTTTTTAAACAAACAGTTGTACTTTTAAGCCAAAACAATACAGTTAAATTTCAAACCCGAAAATATGAATTTTCCACAAAAAAGTTCATTTTCAACCAAATAGCTGCATTTTTTAACCAAAATAGTTCAGTCTCAACTAAAAAAGATGAATTAAAAAAAAATAACAATGGAATAATTTTCAGTAAAAATTAATTAATTTAAAAATATTAATTTCCAATAAAAAACCTAATCATGAACAAAATTGTTGTATTTTTAATCAATGAAATGAATTCTCATCGAAAATGATGAATCTTCAACTAAAAAAATGAATTATTAATAAAAGAGTTCAATTCTCAAAATAAAAGTATTTTTAACCAGTTTTGATTTTGCCATTAAAATACTTATAATTTAAATAAACACTGAAATTTTTTCATTACTTAAAAAATATTCTAATCAAAAACGGGTAATATTTATTAAAAAATAAACCTTATTTTCCACTGCAAACATTTTGATTCCACTTTTGGTACCAGGTTCATTAAATTAATAAAATTTATATATATGTACGGTAAATTTATATCACATTGGAGAGGGTGAGGGGGGAGGGGGATTACAGAAAACACTTTACGCAATTTGTGGATCACCCCGAAAAAAACTTTATAATGAACTAAAATTGGCTCTTGTTTCATAACTTGTACCAATTAAGATTTCGTCCCTAATTAGTTATTAAGAATTGAAGTCTTTACGATCCAGATCTTGGGTCTCATTCTCTGATTACGTAATGGACGAAAAGGACCGGTTGACAGTGGTATCTTTTGTTTGGAAGCTTTTGAAACTTTCCTTTCTGATCATGAAATCCGTTTCCCTGATTCTTATCGGGCGAGTGCATTATTAATTATAAATGATAAATGATGAATTATAAATGCGCATCGCAGCAGATAGGTTCATGGATCGATAAGGATAGGACAGGGTATGTAGCGTATGTATGGGTAATGCAAGTTAAGTCGACCCGTTAGCGAGATCGTGCAAAAATGTACTGGCGCTTCCAACTTGGACTAGCTGTAACAGGCCTGGAAAAGGGCGGGCGAGTCCAGGCCGAAGAGTGTACGAAGTGATCGGACACGCTTCTCGGGTAGCCAAGATCATCGGATTAGCTTATGCCGCTTTCTAAACGTCGCCTAAGTCGCCGGCTATTTCCATTTGATCGCCGTCTCTGCTTAACTTACCCTTTCTACTTGAGTTCCCCTCACACGTCGCTGAGTGAGCGCGAGACGCTGTGTCCACGTCGCTGAGTGAGCGCGAGCGGCTGTGTCCGACGCTTGCCAGCGGGGGTAACCAAAAACCAATTTGTAAACAAAATAATACAATTTTCACCCATACAGTCGAAAATTCAACGATGGTTAAATTTTTAACCAAACAGATGAATTGCCAACGAACAAAATAATTTTTAATTATTTCTTATTCATTTTATTGGTTGAAGATTCATTTCACTGATTGAAAATTTGTGTTTTTTTGTTGTTGAAAATTACCTTTTTCATCATCTTAAGCCGCTGAGTGAGCGAGGGACGCTGTGTCCACGTCGCTGAGTGAGCGCGAGGCGCTGTGTCCGAACCTTGTAATTTATTAACAAAATACCTTAATTTTTGACCATATAGATGCAAATTCAACTAACAAAGATCAATTTCCATCTTTTTCATCATCAATTAATTTTCAAACAAAAAAATGAATTTTCAACCAATTAGTTGATTTTTCAACTAAAAAGGCAACTTTTCGATCAAGAAGATTAATTTTGTAGTAAAAAATGCAAATTTTCAACAAAGAAGAACAATTTTTAACTAAAAATATACATTTTAAACCAATACACGAATAGTGAACTTCTAAGTTGAAAAAATTAATTGTCAACCAAAAAAAGTCGAATTTTCAACAAAAGGCATTAATTTTTAATCACATAGTTTATTCAACTACGAAAGATCAATTTTCAACAAAAGATGGATTATTCACTTTTTTTGTTGAATTAATTAATTTTCAAAACGATGAATTTCAAACAAAAAAAAAACAAATTTTCAACAAAATATTTAAATTTTTAGCCAAATAGTAGATTTTTTAACCAAAAAGATGAATTTTTGATCAAGAAGGTTAATCTTCTACCAAAAAAAGACAAATTTTCAACAAAAAATGCATTAGTTACATTTTATGTTAAATTCATTTTTAAAAAGATAGTTTAATTTTCAACCATAAGGAAAAATTTTACAAAATTCTTCAAAGAATGGAATAGTGCAATTTTTAGTTAAATGAATTAATTTTCACTATTTCATTTTTGGTTAAAAGTTTTTGTTTTTTTTTACTTGAAAAATGATGTATTTAGTTGAAAATTTGCCCTTTTTGGTGGAAAATGAATCTTCTTGATCGAAAATTGATTTTTTAAATTTAAAAATCAACTATTTTGATCACAAATAATTTTTTTGGCTGAAGATTAATTATTTTAGTCGAAAGCGAGGCGCTGTGTCCACGTCGCTGAGTGAGCGCGAGTGGCTGTGTCCGACGCTTGCCAGCGGGGGTAACCAAAAACCAATTTGTAAACAAAATACTACCATTTTTACCCATACAGTCGAAAATACAACGATAGTTAAATTTGTAACCAAACAGATGAATTGCCAACCAACAAAATGATTTTTAATTATTTCTAATTCATTTTGTTGGTTGAAGATTCATCTCACTGATTGAAAATTTGTGTTTTTTTTGTTGTTGAAAATTACCTTTTTCATCATCTGAAATCGCTGAGTGAGCGAGGGACGCTGTGTCCGACCCTTGCCAGCGGAGGGCGGGAAAAAACAATTTATCAACAAAATACATCAATTTTCAACCATACAGTCGAAAATTCAACTAAGAAAGATCAATTTTCAACAAAAAATTGATCAGTTAAATTTTCTGTCAAATCAATTAATTTTTATCATGATGGTTAAATTTTTAACAAAAAAGATGAATTTTCAAACAACAAAATTAATTTTCAATCATTTCGAATTCATTTTGTAAGTTGAAGATTTATTTCATTGATTGAAAATTTGTCTTTTTTCGGTTGAAAATTACCTTTCCCATCATCTGACATCGCTGAGTGAGCTAAGGATGCTGTGTCCGTCGTCGCTGAGTGAGCGCGCGGCGCTGTGTCCGACCCTTGCCAGCGGAGGCAAAAAAAAACATTTATCCACAAAATACATCAATTTTCAGCCATATAGTCAACAATTAAACTAAGAAAGATCAATTTTCAATAAGAAATTGATCAGTTAGTTACATTTTTAATCAAAAAGATGAATTTTCAAACAAAAAAATTAATTTTCAGTCATTTCGAATTAATTTTGTTGGTTGAAGATTCATTTCACTGATTGAAAATTTGTGTTTTTTTGGTTGAAAATTCATCTTTTTCATCATCCGACGTCGCTGAGTGAGCGCGAGGCGCTGTGTCCGAACCTTGTAATTTATTAACAAAATACCTTAATTTTTGACCATATAATAATATAATAAATTTTCAACAAAATAGTTAAATCTTCAACAAAATAATAGAATTTTGAACCAAAGAGATGTATTCGGAACCAAAAATATAATAGTATAGACTTTCCAATTTAAGAGAATTAACTTTCAACGAAAAAGAACAAATTTTCAACAAAATAATTAAATCTTCAACCAATAAAATAAATTTATAACAAAGCAATTCAACCAAGCAGTTGAATTTTTTACCAAAAATGACAAATTTACAACAAAATACATAATTTTTAACTAGATTTTTAAATTTTCAACTAAAACAATAAAAAGTATAAATTTTCAACCCATGATGGAATAGTTAAATTTTCAATACAAAAATTAATTTTTAACCAAAAAAGATGAAATAATATAATAAATTTTCAACAAAATAGTTAAATCTTCAACAAAATAATAGAATTTTGAACCAAAGAGATGTATTCTGAACCAAAAATATAATAGTATAGACTTTCCAAATTAAGAGAATTAACTTGCAACGAAAAAGAACAAATTTTCAACAAAATAAAAAAAGGCAAGTTTCTTGAAAACAGGAAAAGAGTGTGAAGTTTGTCGACTTCATTCCAAATTCAGCGCTCTCAACTTTGATGTGTTTTTTATGTTTCTAATTAACTAAAACTAAATGAAGGAAATAAAGAATTAACTAAACTCAAAGATATTCGATTACTTATTCACTTACTTTATTTGTATAGACAGTTAAACAATACATATACATTGTATGTACGTATTATGTACGTTTCTCGCTTAAATCTAACACATCGACAACGCGCGAGCAAGAAAACGACTCGCAAAATTGCACGAGTCGTCAATCCCACCGCTGCTACGTTATTTGATAATAAAAATTAAGTATTACTACCCTGTATGATGCGTAATGTAAAATTTCATATTATTAGGTCTACAAATTAATTCGGTGCCTTTACTTTAACATCTTGTAACTCTTGGTCAAACTTGCAAATTTTTTTCCGTCCTAAGGTACAATCTAATAGATGGCGGTCCTGCGGACTCAACATCAAAAATCATTAGTGGTTCGCAAGACCGCCATTTATTATATTGTGTTTTTAAGCTCATGTAGTTTTAAAGGGCGTCCCTTAAACTTCAAAAGGCAATCTAATAAATGGCGGCCCTGCGGACTTAACCTAAAAAATCATTAGTGGTCCGCAAGACCGCCATTTATTATATTGTGTTTTTTAAGCTCATGTAGTTTTAAAGGGCGACCCTTAAACTTCAAAAGGCAATCTAATAGATGGCGGCCCTGCGGACTTGACCTCAAAAATCCTTAGTGGTCCGCAAGACCGCCATTTATTATATTGTGTTTTTTAAGCTCATGTAGTTTTAAACGGCGACCCTAAAACTTCAAAAGGCAATCTAAAAAATGTCAGCCCTGCGGACCCAACCTAAAAAATCGTGAGTGGTCCGCAGGACCGCCACTTAGAAAAAATTTAAGTTTGATCAAGTATTACAAGACATAAAAAAAGGCACCGAATAATTTTGTAGACCTAATATGTCTACACGTATATGATTGTATTTCATCAATATCCGAATGACACCAACGTTTCAAAAGAAGCGGTATTCACTGGGGTCAGGATTTCACTCGTTTTTCACTTCCGCGGAAGAGAAAAATTCCTGTGAATGAAAGAAGCTCGAATTCAGTTATTGCACGATTGAAAATAGTAAAGTAACAAATATAATACTTTCTCAAAAAGTTTTCAACTTTCACCTCCATTAAGCATTATTAAAATCCGATAAATTTGTGGAAAAAACGAGTGCTCCTCTACTCAATAATCACGATAATTTTTTTTTTTTTTAAAAGTCGATCAGTCAGAGTTTGAAGTGAGACCACGTTTCCGATGTGATTCTTTTTCCCCCCTACTTAGCTAATACAGAACACTTCAGACTAAGTAGTATTTTTGGTTAGTACGTCTTACAAATGTTAGTCGATAATAGTATATAATTGTATAATAATAGTAATAAAAAATCAATAATTCATAATAGTAATAATAATAATAATATAATAATAATAATAATCATGAAAAATGCTGGCAGTCGAATAAAGTCGATGGTTTGCTCAATGCAAGACAGTCTTCGAAATAAGAACAAATTAGATGTCTCAAATTGAACAAACCAATCGCCAAAATGTGCCTTTCGACGTCTCGCATCGCACATTTGTGCTATGTACTTTCATTTACTTTATAATTATGTAATAAATTCCAAATTTGTGTTCTATGAACAAAAAAATGGTCCCTAACATAGGCGCTGATTAAAATTTCATTCTCCAAATTTTGCCTCTCATTCGCGGTATAAAATAGTTGCCTTTTCATGACAGATCCACGCACAAATTGCGATGATACTTTAAATAAAATACTGAAACGTTCGTTAAATACGAAATTGCAGCCTTCGCATTTAGAATCTTCTCAACCCTGTCCGTTAGTTTTTCCTAAATCTACGATTTCCGCGTTACAATAAGTGTCGCGCGTGGATATCAACAATTGAGAACTCATGTAAAAAAAGAAGGTACAAAAATGTATTCACCTGTTCGATCGGATTTGATTTTCTAGAAATGCACAACGTACAAAAGTACTTGCCATTGACTACAATTCGATCCAATAACGGCTCTGAGACTACCTTATACTTACTGTTCCTTATCATTTTTTTGCGCTTTTTTTCCTCTATTCTCTTAATCATAGTCTAAAGACTACGGGACCGGTATAGTGGGCGAATATAGATCGCTAGGGGGCAGCACGACACCGTTTTTGTCACGCATCGTGTGCTTCGGTTTACCATAACTGTTCTTTCTTTACTCTAAAATTTATTGGTTCATCCGACAGTCTAGGGAAGCTACGACTGTTTCGAATGGATGAACTCTCGTACGGTTTTGTTGAAACTAGTTTGAATCAGAAGGATACAGGGTGAGAGCAAATAAAAGAGCGTCCCCTAGACAAAACGTCGGATTGAAACGTATTCAAAAGTATTGAATCCTCCTACTCCATCCTCATCATCATCATCCTCCTCCTATATTGCAAAAGGATGTGAAGCAATACTTTTTAATCTGACGTTTTTGCCAGGGTCAGAAGAAGACGAACGATGATCAAATGTTGGAACTGAAATCTCGTGATGAATCCAACGACGGGATAAATTTAGAGATCGGTATCGTACCAGGCGGCCACCTGGTTGTTGTCTTGGGGCGGTGCAGGAAGTTCTTCGAGATGATCGAAGCTTAGATCACCATCTTGGGCCACATCCATGGTGTCCATTTGACCATAGGGTGAGCTCCCGCCTATTTCCAATCCCTGCATTGAATCTATTGGTATCTGGTCATAACCTGCTGAGGAGATTAAAGCAATTCTTAGTTGGAACATTCTCATAACAATCTATCTTCATATTCCTAGATCATGGCTCGGAACTGTTCAAGCTTCAAAAAATGGTAACCATACGTCTCACAATAAAGTAACCGTGAAGTAACAAATATTTGGCGAAAATGTAACCAAAAATAAAGATTTTATACAAAAAAATACGTAGTTTCTATTAAAATCATGAATCTTCAACAAAGAAATGAATGTTTAAGAAAGTAGTTCAACTTTTAAGAAAATGGTGGAATTTTTATGACTACAAAAGATGAATTCATAACGAAAAATGTAATAGTTGATATAATAACCAAAAAAGATTTTAATTTAATTTAAAAAAACAGTAGCATTCATTCAAAAAAGACGATTTTTCAACAAAATAGGTTCTTTTTCAAACAAATTGTTGAGTTTTTAAGCCAAAAAGACCAATTTTTACAAGCAGTTGAATGTTCAACCAGTAAATATGGATTTTTAACAAAAAAGTTATTTTTCAACCAAATAATTGAGTTTTCTACCAAAACAGGGGAATTTTCAAACCAAAAAGACGAATTTTCAACAAAATAAGTACATTTGTAAAGAAAAAGATTAATTTTCAAATAAAATTATGTAATTTTAAATAAACGGGTGATTTTCAATCAAGAAGATTAATTTTCTATCGTAAAAAATGAATTTTCAACAAAAAATGATGAAACTTCAACGAAAAAATAAAGTTTTAACCAAAATTGTTCAACTTTTAACCGAATTTTCAACCAGAGAAGATAAATTCTCATAGAAAAATATAATACATAGTTCGATATTTGAACAAAAAGATTTAAATTTTAAATAAAGGACTAGCAATTTTAGATAAATTGCAATTTTTATCAGGATTCATAATAATTCAATTGCCAAAAAGATAACTTTTTACAAAGCAGTTGAATTTTCAACCAGTTAATATGGATTTTTAATAAAAAAGTTATCTTTCAACCAAATAATTGAGTTTTCTACCAAAACAGGGGAATTCTCAAACCAAAAAGACGAATTTTCAACAGAATAAGTACATTTTCAAAGAAAAAGATGAATTTTCAACTAAAAATGATGAATATTCAACAAAAAAATGAAGTTTTGACCAAAATTGTTCAACTTTTACCCGAATTTTCAACCAGAGAAGATAAATTCTCATCGAAAAATATAATACATAGTTCGATATTTGAACAAAAAGATTTAAATTTTAAATAAAGCACTAGCAATTTTAGCTAAATTGCAATTTTTATCAGGATTCATAATAATTCAATTGCCAAAAAGATAAATTCTTACAAAGTAGTTGAATTTTCAACCAGTAAATATGGATTTTTAATAAAAAAGTTATCTTTCAACCAAATAATTAAGTTTTCTACCAAAACAGGGGAATTTTCAAACCAAAAAGACGAATTTTCAACAAAATAAGTAAATTTTTAAAGAAAAACATGAATTTTCAAATAAAATGATGTATTTTTAAATAAACGGTTGATTTTCAGTCAATAAGATTAATTTCAGATTATAAAAGATGAAGTTTTAACTAAAAATGATGAATTTTCAACAAAAAAATAAAGTTTTAACCAAAATTGTTCAACTTTTAACCGAATTTTCAACCAGAGAAGATAAATTCTCATCGAAAAATATAATACATAGTTCGATATTCAAACAAAAAAAGATTTAAATTTTAAATAAAGAACTAGCCACTTTTATAAGGTTTCATAATGATTTAATGGATAGTCCTACTTATATATTTTACATACGAACTAATTATTATTTTATTGTTATTCTCTAATTTCCCCGGCTCTAGAAGTGCCAAACTTACTGAAAAAATTTGAATTTTTACATTTTTTATAAGTTCCCTAAAAATTTTATTAATTAAAAGTGTCGTCTTAAATTTTCAGTTGAAAAAATTTAATTTCGACTGAAAAAACAAATTTTTAACAAAAATGATGAATCTTCAACTAGATCAGTTAAATTTTCATCTAAAAAAATTAATTATTAACAAAATATATGAATTTTCAAACAAATAGTTGAATTTAAATAAAAATATGAATTTTCAACAAACAAACAAAATTCTACTAGTTGAATTCAACTGAAAAAGACGAATTTTTAACAAAATAGTTGAATTTTTGGTCAGTATGATAAAGTTTAGATAAAAAGATTAATTTTCTACCCAAATAGACGAATTTTCAAAAAAATACATGGATTTTCTACCAAATAGTTGAACTTTAAATTTATAAAGAATAAATTTTCAACTGAAAATGGAATAGCTAGTTTCAGATAGAAAATAAAAAAATAAAAAAAAATAAAAACGAATTTCCAACAGAATAGTTAAATTTTCAAATAGTTTAATTTTTAACCAAATAGTTAAATTTTCAAATAGTTTAATTTTTAACCAAATAGTTAAATTTTCAAACAGTTTAATTTTCAACCAAATAGTTCAATTTTCTACAAAGTGGTTGCATTTTTAACCAAAAAGGATGAATTTTCAACCAAAAAGATTATTTTTCTACCAAAATTATGAATTTTCAACCAGAAAAGATCAACTCTTAATTTAAAATACGAATTTTTAACCACAAATGAAATATTTACATTTTCAAAGAAGAAAAATAATTTTCAACTAAAAAACTTCATTTCCAGCAAAATTTGATTGACATTCTCCATTGAAAAAAATATTTTGTAACAAAAAAAAAAGGAATTTTTAAACAAGAAGAATGATTTTCTACCAACAAGACGACTTTTTAACAAAATACATGAATTTTCTTACGAAATATTTGAATTTTCATTAAAAAAAAGATCAATTTTCTACCACATAGTTGAATTTTCAAATAAAAATGAAATTGTTAAATTTTCAGTAAATAAAAATTAAATTTCGACTGAAAAATCAAATTTTTAACAAAATAGTTCAATGTTTATCCAAAGAGATGAATTTTCAACTAAAATGATAAACCTTCAACTAGATCAGTTAAATTTTCATCTAAAAAAATAATTTTTAACAAACAAAAAATAAATTTTCATTCAAGAAGATTAATTATTGACAAAATATATGAATTTTCAACCAAATAGTTGAATTTTAAACAAAAAACATTAATTTTCTACACAAATAGATCAATTTTTAACAAGAAAGTTCATTTTCAATCAAGAAAGATGAATTTTCAACGAAATAGTTTAATTTTCAACTAAAAAAAATTCTACCAGATGAATTCAACTGAAAAAGACGAATTTTTAACAAAACAGTTGAATCCTCGGACAATATGATGAATTGTAGATAAAAAGATGAATTTTTTACCCAAATAGACGAATTTTCAAAAAAATACATGAATTTTCTACCAAATAGTTGAATTTCAAAATTATAAAGAATAAATTTTCAACTCAAAATGGAATAGCTACAGTATCAGATAAAAAAAAATGGTAAAAAAAAACGAATTTTCAACAGAATAGTTGAATTTTCAAATAGTTTAATTTTTAACCAAATAGTTCGATTTTCTACCAAAAAGTATTTGGTTTTTCAAACAAAAAAATTAATTCTTAACGAAACATGTAATAGTTAATATTTCAACAAAAAAGATTTTTTTAGCAAAATAGTTGAATCCTCAGACAAAACAGATTAATTTTCAACCAAGTAGAATTTTCCACCAGAAAAGATGAATTTTCAATTTAAAATACGAATTTGTAACTAAAAATGAAATAGTTACACTTTCAAAGTAGAAAAATAATTTTCAACCAAAAAACTTCATTTCTAACAAAATAGTTCAATTTTCAACTAGAGATAAATTTTTAACTAAAATTAATCTTCAACCCAAAAATCCATTTTTAACAAAGTACTTAAAAATTTAACCGAAGACTTTAATTTTAAACCTACAAAATGATTTTTTAACTCAAAAGATTAAATTTCTACAAAAAAGTTTAATTATCGACAAAATACAAGAATTTTCAACTGAAAAATTTGAATTTTCAAGCAAATAGATAAGTTTTAAACTAGAAAAGATAAATTTTTAACCAAAAATGAAATAGTTAAATTTCCAGTTAAAAAAATTTAAGTTTCAACCCGTAGTTGAATTTGTAACCATAAAGGATAAATTTTCAGCCAAGAAGATTAATTTTCTATAAAAACCCTAAATATTGTCAGTCATACATTGATAAATTTCAAATAGCAATATTTTTTAAATATTTAACTAAAAATGATTTATTATAGGTAAGTTGTTAGTTTTTGATCTACTGATCTGTCTGGATAAAAATTATTTATATTTGAAAAATTTACATGTACTATTGATAATTCAGAATTTTTCATATTTAAAACGTCGAGCAATTATCTAATATTAAAAAATCAAAATTATCCAATTAAAAAAATTTGTTAATGTACAGAGTAAAACTAAAATCCTTAACTATGAACATTTTTAGATTGAACCCTGAGGGATAAAAGATTTTTAAATAAAAAAATTGTTTGAATGTTAAAATTTTAATCACTAAGATCAGTTGTAAATCTTGTAATTGATTTTTGAATGTTTATCCAATCAAACAATAATTGTTATATTAAATAATAATTAATAATTGTTATAAGATTGAAATTAAAAAAATATAATTAATTTCAATATATAATTCTCTAATATATTTCTGTATTATTTATTTCTAGTGTATTTAAAAAGAAAAAGGGGAAGTTTTTCGAGGGTAATATTTAAACAATATTTATATTACTTGAATAGATATAATAATTTTAATAATTTTAGCAGAAATTGAATAAAGTCATGCAGATGAAAAAGAGCAGTGTGGAAGGTAAATATTTGAGGTAAGACAAATAGAA
Organism: Andricus grossulariae; assembly: GCA_011634705.1. Lineage (NCBI taxonomy): Eukaryota > Metazoa > Arthropoda > Insecta > Hymenoptera > Cynipidae > Andricus > Andricus grossulariae. Next base: position 280,686,618 of record JAABKJ010007545.1, on the reverse strand, counting down.
AAAAACATGCAAAGCCAACATGCAGAACAAAGTGAATTAATATACAAGTGTTCAACATCGAAAAAGCAATGTGCAATGTCGTAAGTATTAAGTTTCACCTATGTTACTGCTAGATTTTGGTGATGTTTGTACTTAAAATTAAGTCCAGGGGTTAAGCTGCTGTTAAAATAACAAAGAGTTTATGTTATAAGTTTGAGAAATCTATTAGACAGAAATAAATCTAAAGGATTAGAATCAAGACAGAGAATCAAGATTACAGGATCAAGATCGCAAGAATAGAGTATTCATGCTTTTACCTTAAACCTTTTCAAAACTACTTACAGAGTGTCTACCCAGATGGATAATTTTTCATTCCCGGACATTTTCCGGTAAAATTTTCATTTTTCCAGCCTGGTAATTATCTTTTTTTTTTTTAATTTTCATGTCCCTACTCAAATAATTTTAATTCTTTTGGAGAGTTCAATGTTTTACGTCAGAATTATAGTTCTTTTCGAAAATTCTGTTTCAAATCAGGATCATAAATACTTTTCGAAAAATCCTCCTTCCAAAATTGTAATTCTTTAGGAAAATTCTCTGTTATAATTTTTCTCGAAAATTCGGTGTTCCAAATTAGAATAATATTTCTTTAAAAAAATTCCCTGAAACAATTCAAAATTATGATTCTTTTCAAATTGAGAATTAAAGATATCCCTTCCAAAATCCCATTTCCAAATTATAATTACAGTTTGATATTTTTATTTTAAGCCTAAATCTTTTTCCCTTTGCTTTAAAAATACATTTACATTTTTAGATAAATACTAACGAGATTGAATGTAATAAAATATCAAACATTCATTTTCGTATACAATCAAATAAAAAATCTAGGTCAAAACAAAATATTTCCTACCATAAGAGATGATTTTTCAATAAAAAAAAAGATTTTTCAAACAACAAAATTTTTTAACAAAAAAGTTGCATTACAAAACAAATAGTTGAACTTTAAAACAAAATAGACGAATTATCAACAAAATAGTTGAACTTTTAACCAAATAGTTAAATTTTCAAGCCAATAAGGAATAAGACCAAGTTTTTCGAAGACTAAAAAATATATTTTTCGAACTAAACATGGAATCGTCAAATTTTTAGTTGAAAAAATTAATTTTCAACAATAAATATTTAAATACTCATTTAAAGAGTTTAATTTTTAAGCAAATAGTTGAATTTTCAACAAAAAAGTTAATTTGTCACCGATTAGTTTAAGTTTCTATCAAATTGTTAAACTTTTAAGCCAAAAAATGATGAATCTTCAAAAAAAAAAAGTAACTAAAAATAGTTTTTGTTTTTAAACCAAGTAGATGATTTTTCAACCTAAAAGAATTCGCAATGAAACAGGTAATCGTTGATAAGATTTTAACCAAAAAAAGATTTTATTTGAAATGAAAAACAGTTGCATTTTTAACCAAAAAGGATACATTTTCTACTAGAAAAGATCAATTTTTAATTAAAAACGAATTATCAACAAAATAGTTAATTTTTCAACCAAAGAGATGTATTTTCAACTAAAATGAAGAATCTTGCAAAAGAAATAAATTTTAAAGGAAAGAATTGAACTTTTTTAACAAAACAGTTAAATCTTCAAGCCAAAAAGACGAATTTTTTCGAAGACAGTCGAATTTTCAATTAAAAAATATATCTTTTGAACCAAAAATGGAATCTTCACATTTTTAGTACAAAAAATTAATTTTCAACCGAAAAGAATAATTTTCTAACCAAAAAGACGAATTTTCAAGAAAATAGTAAACGTATTTTTAAGATAGTTAAATTTTCAACTAAAATTATGAATCTTAAAAAATCAATTTTTAATCATAAAGTTCAACAATCAACCTAAAGGATGATTTTGTATCCAAGAAGATTAATTTTCTAAAAATAGAATTGTTACATTTTTAACCAAAGAGGTGAATCTTCAACAAAAAAATGAATTAAAAAAAATTATGTTTAAGTTCTAATTAAGAAGCTGAATTCTTGACAAAAAAAAAATGATTTTAAACAAAATAGTTGCAATTTCAACAAGAGAGTTCGACACTGAACCCAGAAGATGATTTTTTGATAAGGAAGATTAATTTTACAAAAATTAAAGTTTTATTTTCAACCGAAGAGATGAATCTTAGAAAAAAAAAATTCATTTCTAACTAAGTAGTTCATCTTTCAATGGAGTATTTGTTGTTTTTTTAATGAAAAATATGATTTTTCAACAAAAACAAAAAAGTTGTATTTTCAACAAAAGAGTTCAACATTCAACCAGGAAGATAATTTTTTAACCAAGAAAATGAATTTTATAAGAATAAAATAGTTCAATAATAAATCAAACAGATGAATCTTCAACAACAAAACATTATTTTTTAACAAAGTAATTAAAATTTCCAATAACTGATTTTTTTCACCAAAAGATATGACTTAACAAAATAGTTGCATTTTCAACAAAAGAGATCAATATTCAACCCAAGAGGAATTTTAAACCTAGAAAATTAATTTTCTAAAAATGAAATAGTTAAATTTTCAACCAAAGAGATTAATCTTCATCAAAAATTAAGTGTTGACTAAAACATATTTAACAAAATAGTTAAATTTTCAACAAACGAGATCAACATTTAACTTTAAAGATGATTTTTTTAACCAAGAAGATTAATTTTATAAACAATGAATAGTATAATTTTTAACAATAAAAAATGTATTTCTAACAAGGTAGTTCAACTTTCAACGAAGTATCTGGATTTTTGATAAAAAATATGATTTTTTGACAAAAAAAAAATAGTTACATTTTCAACAAAAAAAGTTAAATATTCAACCCAAAGGATGATTTTTTATCCTAGAAGACTAATTTTCTAAAAATCGTATAGTTAAATTCTTAACCCAAGTGATTAATCTGTAACAACAAAAATTAATTTTTGACCAAAAGATAATAATATATAATTATATTATATTAATTTTATAAATAAAGCATATTAATTTAAAAAAAAGAGTTTAACATTCAACCTAAAAGACGAATTTTAAACCTAGAAAATTAATTTTTCAAAAATGAAATAGTTAAATTTTTAAACAAAGAGATGATCTTCAACAAAAATTAAGTTTTGACTAAAAGATATAACTTTTAACAAAATAGTTAAATTTTGTAAAAAGGAGATCAACATTCAACCTAAAAGATGATTCTTTAAGGAAGAACATTAATTTTCTAAAGATTAAATAGTTGAATTTGCAACCAAAGAGATTAATCTTCAACAACAAAAATTAAGTTTTGACTAAAAGATATGACTTTTAACAAAATAGTTAAATTTCAAAATAAAAAAAAATAAAACCCAAAAGACGAATTTTAAACTAAGAAGATTAATTTTCTAAAAATGAGATAGATAAATTTTCAACCAAAGAGATTAATCTTCAACAACAAAAATTAGGTTTTGTCTAAAAGATATGGCTTTTAACAAAATAGTTAAATTAAAAAAAAAATAGTTCAACATTCAAACCAAAAGACGAATTTTAAACTTAGAAAATTAATTTTATAAAAATGAAATAGTTTAATTTTGAACCAAAGAGATTAATCTTCAACAAAAATTAAGTTTTGACTAAAAGATATGACTTTTAAAAAAATAGTTAAATTAAAAAAAAAAGAGTTTTACATTCAACCCAGAAGACGAATCTTAAACCTAGACAACTGATTTTCTAAAAATGAAATAGTTACATTTTAAAATAAAGAGATTAATCTTCAACAAAAATGAAAAGATATGACTTTTAACAAAATAGTTAAATTAAAAAAAAAAAAAGAGTTTGAGATTCAACACAAAAGACGAATTTTAAACCTAGAAAATTAATTTTCTAAAAATGAAATTGTTTCATTTTGAACCAAAGAGATTAATCTTCACCAATAAAAATTAAGTTTTGACTAAAAGATATGACTTTTAACAAAATAGTTAAATTTTCAAAAAAGGAGATCAACATTCAACCTAAAAGATGATTCTTTAATGAAGAAGATTAATTTTCTAAAGATTAAATAGTTAAATTTTTAAACAAAGAGATGATCTTCAACAAAAATTAAGTTTTGACTAAAAGATATAACTTTTAACAAAGACGAATTTTCAACAAAATAGTTGAACCTTCAACCAAAACAGATTGATTTTGAACCAAGCAGTTGCATTTTGAACCGAAACGGATGACTTTTTAATCAAGAAATTTGATTTTATACCAAAAAGATGAATTTTCAACAAAGTGCATGAATATTATTAATCAAAAAAGATTAATTTTTAATTTACAATATCAGTTTGAAACCAGAAGTGGAATTTTCACATTTTAAGTCATGAAAATTAATTCTTAATAAAAAAATGTCTGCTAAATAGTTAAATATTTAACAAAAATGATGAATTTTTATCTAAATTATGAATCTTCATAAAAAAATTAATTTACGAGAAAAGATTTCAATATCCAACCAAAGCGTTGAATTCTCAATAAAAAAGTAGATACATTTTTAGCCAAAAATTGAATAGTTAAATTTGCAGTTGAAAAATTAATTCTGAACCAAAAATGAAACGAATTTTCGAAAAAAGAAATAAAGTTGAACCAAATAGTAGAATTTTTAACCAAACGAGATTAATTCTGAACAAAAATATAAGGGTGAACTTTTCAACAACAAAAAATTAATTTTTGAAGGAAAAAAAAATGGTGTCAGACGGCCCCTAATCTGTTGACTTAATCTGCTTTCTAATTTAATCTTTTAATTACATCAATATGCGCGAACAAAACAAAAATGTCTAAAGTATTTGATTAAAAGTATTCTCATAATAGTGTAAAATAGTTTAAACACCTTATTCATTGTTCGATTGAGATTTATATAAAATTACATCTATATTTCATATGCACGCTCCCTGTGACCCTATATACGAGGTCTGTCCAGAAAGTATCCGACCTTATGTTCTCACTTTGTACCTAATTGTGCTATTGTTAAAAATAGGTACTTTCTGTTTAGGGAGAACCTCTGTGAGACCCCCTACTAAGTAACACGGACCTGCGAATCTTTGATTACTAGTGTACGCAGTTGCGTAATCATCTAACAAGCACGTACGCGTCGTATTTCAGGATGACGGAACGATGCGAAGGAAGAATGTACTATAAGTTTTGCCAAAAACTTGACCATTTATGTTCGGAAACCATATCATTATGATTCGGGATGTGTATGGTGATGAGTCTCTAATCGATACTCAAATAAAAGAGTGGATTAGGCGATTTGATAGTGATCGTTCTTCACACGATAGTGGCCCTTGCTCTAGCAGGCTAAGATTTGTTGATGAACTCAAAAATTAGAGACTGGGGCCTTCACCACGACAAGGCACCTGCCCACTAACCGCAGCTCATTCAGCAATTTCAGGTGAAACACAGCCTTACACAACTTCGATAGCCCCATACAGTCCTGACCTTGGTCCCTGTGATTTCTGGCTACTTCCCATATTGAAGTATCTTCAAAAAGGAAAACGATTTCAAGACGTAGAGGATATAAAACAGAATTCGACAAAGCAGCTCATAGATATTCCAAAATGTGACTTTAAGCAGTGCTTCCGAAAGTGGGAGGATCGCTGGAAGAAGGTTTTGGCTTCCAAAGGGGAGTACTCTGAAGGTAATATCATCCTCATTGACCAGAATTAACTCTTATTCCTGGTACACAGGGTCAGATACTTTCCGGACATAACTCGTATACAGAACATCATATGCATTTAAATTGATTTCTGCAATTTTTTGGCATGAGAATCTTAAACTATTCATAGAATAGCCAATCGACGTGCTTATTTATTTGAAGATGAAGTGAATGTCAACTCTAAGTAGGTAAAGAGAGATCTTGAGTAAATCTTGAGATGATAATAATTCAGAGGCATTTGTCTTGCAGTGAAAGAACGTCGAGTCGAACAGTAAACAGAAGTCGGTTGATAAACGCGAGCGGGTCGTCGCGGGTTGCTAATAAAATAGTTGTGCAGAGGAATGAATGGGCGAGCGCGAAGTTAACTACCTCGCCTCGCTCGCTTTCGACTCTCCCAGGGGAAACTATCAGCGAACAATTCAGAATAGTACCAAGTACCAACTGAGTGGAAGTGGTGCCGGGCTCGAGAGCAAAATGGGATGTGGAAGTCCGCGATGTTGGCTTGGGAAAGCCGACGACGAGGGTCGCGGAGTCCCTATTATCGGGAAATTAAAGCCAGTAACTCATCTTGAACCGACTTCTATTAGACTTTCCCTGCGGCCGGAGAGATCGATATTACTTTCGATATGAACGAGCCACTAAATTAATATCCACAATGCACTGGCAATTATGAACGGCCCTCGCGACTCCGCTCCACGGGCTGAGCGAGCAAATGGCTAGGACATCTGCCTTATTCAGAAAGGGGCGTCCAAAAACTACGGTTCGTAACAGGGGAGAAAAGGGTCAGTGGAAGTGACGTTACAAACTTAGATAACGTTCAGCATAATTCAATGATCACTTAATTAGTTTTGAAAATTGCTTTCATATTTCAGACTTAATACTCTTTCCCCTATTCCCCTCTTGTACCCTTTTTTAAAGAATTCCTCTTTTTGCCCGGGTTTCAAGAAAATTTTTCTTTTACTCGATTTTTCGCTTAAATGCGAACTGAGTTGATAGAAATCAATAACAAAATTAAATTATTTTTGGTTATAAGTTTATTTTTTGTTCTTGAAAAGTATACTCTTATATTTTTGGATCGAAATTCATCTCGTTTGGATAAAAATTCTACTTTTTAGTTCAGCTTTATGTTTTTTGGTTAAAAAATTAACTGCTTGTTTTGAAGTTAAACTACTTTATAAAAAGTACATTTTTTTACTGACGATTCATCATTTTAGTAAAGAATTCAACTATTTGGTTATGAATGAACTTTTTTGTTAAAAATTCGTATCCTTGGGCTGAAAATTGAAAAATATGATTTGAAATTGATGTTTTTTATTTAAAAAACAAACTGTTTGGTTGAACAATGATGGCATTTCTCAAGAGGTCGTCTATTTTGGTAGAAAATCAAACTACCTGGTTGAAAATTGAGCTTTTTGTTGCAAAATTATTTCTTTTTATTGAATATTTATTATTTTAGAGAAAATGCATCTGTTTGGTTTAATTGTTTTGATGAATATGTGAATTTAAAAAAAAATAATTTTCGTTACTAAAAATTAATTTATTCTATTTTTGGATAAAAATGCATCTATTTTGTTTCAATTCGTCGTTTTTAGTAGAAAATTAATCTTCTTGATTCTAAATTCAACTACTTGGTTGAAAGTTGAACTACTTTGTTAAAATTTAATTTTATAAGTTAAAAATCCACTCCTTGGTTGAAACTTATACTATTTTGTTGAAAATTCACTTTGTTTCCCTTGAAACTCAATTGTTTCAACTATCAATTTGAGTATTACATTTTTTGTTGACTATTTGGTTCGAAATTATCTTTTATGTTGAAATTCATATTTTATGCTTGAAAATTCAACTCTTTGGTAGAAAAATGTGTTTTTTTCCCCATAAAAAATCAACTGTTTTCTTCAAAATTTGACTTTTTTCTTAAAAATTCGTCTTATTGTGTTGAAATTTCAATATTTTTTTTTAGAAAATTCAACTATTTGGTTCAAAATTCATATTTTTGGGATGAAATTGAAAATTAAACTGTTTTGTATAAAAATCAACGATTTTGTGAAAGGCATACTTTTTGGTTAAACATTCAACTGTTTTGTAGAAAACTCGTATGCTCAGATTAAAAATTGAACTATTTGGTTGTCAGTTGAACTATTTGGTTACCAATGAACTCTTTGTTGGATATTCAACTGTTTTGTGGAAAAATCCACAATTTGGCTGCAATAATAGTTTTTGTTTGAAAATTCAACTTTTTTGTTGAAAATTCATATTTTCCGGTTAAAAAAATAACTATTTTGTAGAAAACTCTTTTTTTGGCTTGGAAATTCAACAATTTGGTAGAAAATGCACCTATTTGGCCGACAATTTAACTATTTGATTAGAAATCAAATTTATGGTTAAAACTTCCCATGTATTCTAAAGAAATTTGCCTTTTTGGCTTAAAAATTAAACAATTTAGGTAAACAGATTTTTTCCCTTCGCTGAAAAATTCTTCCTAGTTAATAATTCAAATCATTTGTTGAAAATTGTTTTTTTTTTGTTTGAAAATTGATCTCTTTTGTCAGAAATTTGATCCTTTTAAATTAAATATGCAACGGTTTGGTTAGAAATTAAACATTTTGGATGCTGATTCAACTATTTTCTTCGAAATTCGTATTTTTTGATTGAACTCAATTTTTTAGCTTAAAATTGAAATCCTGAATTTAACTTTTTTGGTTCGAAACTACAATCATTTGTAGTTCGAACTTCAACTATTACATTTTTCGGTGAGAATTCATATTTGTGATGAAATTCTACTACTTTTGATATAAAAAGTTGAAACTTTTTCTTAGTTGAAATATCAGCTATCATATTTTTCGTTGAGATTTAATCTGTTTTGATTCAGAATTCAAGATCTTAGTTAAAAGTTGTACTTTTTCTTTAAAAATATACGTTTTTTCTTGAAAATTTATCATTTTAGTTGAAAAATTAATTCTACTGAAACATTCGACTGTTTAGCTTGAAAACTTAACTCTTTTGTTGCAAATTTGTATTTTTGAGTAAAAAATTAATTTTTTATGTTGAAAATTTATATATTTTGATGAAGTTTCAACTATTTTGATAAAAATTTATCTTTTTTCATTGCAATAAACTGGTTGAAATGTTCTTTTTTTTTATTAATTCTTTTAACCAAAAATTTAGCTATTCCATATTTGATTGAAAACTTATCTTTTTTTGTTGAAAATTCAACTATATGGTCAAAAATGCATGTGTTTTGTTCAAAAGTCATCTTTTTGGATTGAGGATACGACTATAAAATTTGTATTTTTTAGTTGAATTTTGATTGACCGAAAATTCATTTTTGTTTTTTGAAAATTAATTTTTTAAACTGAAAATTTAACCATTCCATTTTTGGTAGAAACTTTATCTGTTTTGTTGGAAAATTCAACTATTTTGTTGAAAATAGAATATATTTCGACTTCAAATCTTAGAAATTTAAAGCGTTTCATATTAAATTCAATATAGCATCCATATTTATTTATTTAAAAGCATTCATTTAGACCATCAAAAGACCTCTATAATGTTAGGAAGATCCTTTATTATCAAAGTTTCGCGAGAAAAATGCTCTCCTTATCAGGAAATAAAAATCCAAATTAAAAAATTAGTCACCAGTAAAATTAATGAAGCCAGTATGTCATAGTTGAAAGAAAACGCACATTTTAGAATACTCAACTTTGAATGGCTGTTACTTAAATTTGACTTTGTTAAAAGGTAGTGCAGTCCATCAATTGAAAATGGATTCCAAATTAAAAATTGTTTAACAAATTAGGTGTAAGAACAAGTTCATTTTGAAGAAGGAGACAGGACAAGTGTTCCGCGAGAAGCAACCATATTATCGATGATGACGTGGATGATCTCGATCTTAACCATCAATATCGGCCGGCACGCTTTTCCTGTCTCCTCTTTCGAAATTAATCTTTTTTAAATTCACTTCTTTGAACAATTTTCAACGTTTTCTTCATTTTTTGTTGATCAACTGCACTAGCATTCAACATGGTCAACTTTAGAATACTAACAACTACAATGTTTCCATGGATGCACGGAGAAAAATGGTAGGGCAGTCTGGTCATCTAGATATGCATTCTAGATGGTTGAAGCAACTGCCTCTAGAAGATTGAAAAAGAGGTTGAAATCGATCATCTCATAGAGTCGACTTGATCATCTCCACGGTCGATTCGACCATCACAGAGAGCCAAACTGATCATCACAGAGGGCTGAATTGATCATCATAGAGGGTCAATTGGATCATATCAGATAGTCGACTTGATTCTCTTCGACAAGCGACCTAGTCATCTTAAACGGGCACTGAATTGTAAGATTTGAAACACTGGAGTAAATTCAGAAACCGATATCACGCATGTTTTAAGTTAGAGACAACACGGTGATAACAAATTGATAGCTGAGCATCGAGTGACGCCTTAGTCCTTGATCCCTTGGAACCTATTGAAAATTCAAAAGGAAAAACTTAATCCAGTGTCCAACATATTCTCTCTTATGCACTTCACTCTCCACGCATGTTCGGAATATCAGAAAGCAGTTTAAACCTTATAAAAATATGTTTTAATTTAATAAACAGCAAATCGAACGCGCATAATTGACGCGCAAATATTGGCCCTCCGCGATGAGTCATCTGCTCCTCCGCAGATGGTTGAAATAAGTCAAAATAAGATGATCGTATTAACCATCTCGAAAGGATACCTTGCTTATCACTGATAGTGAGTCCGATCTTGTTATAATAGTCAGACTGGCTATAAGAGGACAGTCTCTCTATGTCTGAACAATTATGGAAGGCCCTTTTAACCATCTACGATTTTACTAAGGACATGTTTTGGACGTTGGATTTTTGTCTCGTGATGAGGAGAGCATTTGTCTCTCAAAAAGTTGACAATAAAGGATCTTCTTAACATCATCGAGGTTTTCTCTAGTATGAAGTATGTCATTTTCATACTTTCATGATTAGTCAATGGCAATACTGCTTCTGTGGAAGAGAATCAAAAATAGGCAAAAAATGTGAACCTGGTTTATGAACAGCTCCAAGGTAGTCCGACATGCATCCGGTTGTCAAACCACATCTACACTTACATCACCTTACATCTGCAGGATCATTTATATGTGTAGGTTAGATGATTCGGGTGTGCCAGAAGCACGAATGTTACTCGTCCTGCTCGTTACACCCCAAGGAGAACAATAGGCACCCCTTGCGTGGGTGCCATTAAATGCCACCCTCATATAGAGAGAAATATTACGAGATTGTTTTGTACACCACTGCGCAACCGAGACGCTCAACGCTGAATGGAACTGCGACGTGTTACAACGCTTCAGAGGCGGAAAACTCGCATATTACATAACGCTGTTAATGTGAGGACATAAATGTGTCGTGATACCGAGGGAGTTCGCGAGCTCGCCAACGATAGCAGAAACTTCCCTATGTGTGTATGAACCACGGGGGCAAAATAAATGCGAAGTCACACCCCAACAAATTCCTTCGCGAGAAAATCAAATTGGGTTTTAGGCGGAATCCGGTGAGAGCTCTAATTCCAATTTATGTAGTCTTAAATCAATTTCTTTCCTCACAAAGAGAAATTGTGAGAATAAGAATAATGCCTAGGGTGGTTCAAATTTATAACTGTTGAAATTTTATTTTTTATTTTTGGTCATCTATCCTCTCGAATTTGCCCCTTTCCCGGAAAAAGAAATTCCAGATTTTCACATTCTCATTCTAATGAGACACGTTTTGAGACTTCCGAAGTGGAAAAAAGGTCTAGTAATAGTACTGGTTCGTAAGCACGATAAGTTTCGAAAAAAATGATCAGATTGGATTGTACTTTGGCACACATTTTTAAGGCCTAGAAGGAGAGAACGAGTTTGTTGATGAGTCATTTTTGACCTACAGTTCTGGTTTCATCCATTGGAAAAGCTTTTTCGAAAAGCGAAAATTCCATTTTACAGACAAACTACACGTTACACGAAAAAAATGTTGAGAAGCAAAATTACTCATCCTAAAAAGATTTACGAATGAACTTCAAACAATTTTTTAGCAAGACGAATATTTTTTGTTTTAATCGTCATAATGCTTTTAAAAAAATCCCATTTTCCAGAAAAAATTTGCGAAATATGAAAAAAATGTTCAAACAAAAATTGTTCATTTCAACAGGATCTACAAACCTACATTCAAAGTGTCTTAACAAGACGTATAGCTTACGATTAATTCAGGAAAACGCGTTTAAAAAAATTAAACATTCCATTTTCCAGCCAAACTATATGACATTAATGCGTAATCTTTTAAGAGGGAGGACGGAAGGGTGTAGGGAAAATATTTTTTTATGCTGTCTTACATGATGTACAATTTTTGTTAGAAATATATCTTTTTAGGTTGAAAATTCAACTTCTTTGATGAAAATTAAACTACTTTATTAAACAAAAAATTTTTAGTTGATGATGCATAATTTTAGTTGAAAATTCAACTGTTTCTTCCAAAATAAACTTTTTGGTTGAAAGTTTATATGTTTGGGTTGAAAATTCAACTGTCTTGTAGAAAATTCATTATTTTGTAGTGAAAATTCAACAATTTGGTAGAAAATTCTACTATATGGTCAAAAATGCAACTTTTTTTGTTGAAAATTTATATTTTCGAGTTGAAAATTCGACCGTTTTGTTGAAAATTTGTCCTTTTGTCTAGAAAATTCGAAAAGTTGGTAGGAAATTCACCTATATGACAACAAATTAAACTTTTCTGTAGAAAATTCGCTTTTCTGGATTGAAAATTACTGACTTTCAATGAAAATTTATCTACTCCATTTTTTGTTAAAAAGTGATCTTTCCAAGACTAACATTTAAACTGTTTGGTTACAAATTCGTGTTTTTTGATAAAAAGTTAATATTGCTGGTAAAAAATTTAACTATTTGGTTAAAAACTTATGCATTTTCGGAAAACTCGTATTTTTTATATAGAAAATCTAATCTCTCTGCTAAATTATATTGTGTTTTATTTAGAAAGAAAATATTATTTTCTTGAAATATCAACTATTATATGTTTTCATTGAAAATTCATCTTCTTAGGTTTACAATTCAACTTCTTTGTTATAAGTTGAACTACTTTCTTAAAAATTATTTTTTTTTATCACAGATTTATAAATTTAGTAGAAAATTCATATCTTTGGTTGAAAATTGAACTGCTTTGTTGAAGATTCCCTTTTTGTGGGTGAAAATTAATTTTTTTAACGAAACCTTAACTATTTCGTTGAAATTAAACTTTTTTGTTGAAATTTCATATTTTCGGGTTGAAAAGTCAACGTTTTTGTATAAAGAAACCCATATTTCTGTGTTTGAAATTCCACAGTGAGGTAGAATAATCGACAACGTGGTATAAATTTCAATTATTTTGTGAAAGATTCATTTTTTTATTATTTTTGTTTTTTATTTTTCAAGTGAAAATATAACTAATCCATTCTTGGTTGAAAATTAATTTTCTTGGTTTAGAAGTTCAACTATTTGGCTCCAAATTTCTGTAGTTTGTTAAAAATTCGTCTTTCTTGGCAGAAAATTTGATTTAAATTTCTCTTTGGGTTGAAAACGAATTTTTATTACTCAAAATATTACTATTTATTGAAAATAAACATTTTTAATCAGATCTTTATATTTTTATGTTAAAAATTCATTGGTTTTGTATAGAAAATTCGTCTTTTTATCTTGAAAATTCAATATTTTGGTAGAAAATTCAATTATTTTCTAGATAATGTGTTTTCTTTTTATATTGAAAATTAATTTTTTTAATTTAAATTAAACTGCTCCATTTTTGGTTGAAAGTTTAAACGATCAACTTTCAACCAAAAATTCTCGAAAATTTATGTAATTTGTTGAATGTTTTGTTTTGGTAGAAAATTAATTCGTTTGTTGAAAATTCAACTATTTGGTTAGAAATGTATTGATTTTTGTTAAAAATTCGACTTTTTTGGAAAAGAATAATCTTCTTGGTTGAAAATTTATCTTTTTGGTTGAAAATGTAATTATTTGATTGGAAATAAAACTGCTTTGTAGAAACCTTGTCCTTTTAGCTTTCAAATTTCTCTTTTTGGTTCAAAATTTATGTATGTTATTGAGAATTCGTCTTTTATAGTAGAAAATAATCTTTTTGGTTGAAAACTCATATTTTTTGCTTGAAAATTCTATATTTTTTATGAATTTTTGTTTTCATTAACTCAGAAATCTTTCTTTGTAGAGGATTACAATATTTTGTCAAACAAATTTTTTTTTAATTCAACTGTTTTTGATTTAAAATGAAAATCTTCCCTTGGTTAAAAAATCAACCATTATATATTTTGTTGTAAGTTTATCCTTTTTGATTGAAAATTCGCATCAACTTGCTTAAAAATTGAACTACTTTGTTAATCAATAAGAAACAGTAAGAATTGGCGACAAAAATTTAGTCGGCAAAAATTAATTTAAAAAATTTTTAATTTGGGGCCTTAAATTTTTCAAAGGAATTAAGAGGTCTAGAGTACTTCATGTACCTGATATAAAAAATTTAAAATTTAAAATTTTAAATTTGGTTTTCCTTTGTTGTCCTGGATCCGCACATAGTAAACGTGTTAAAATTATAATACAGATTCTGCAGAAACTAATTAAGTTTTTTTAATTATATACAAAAAAATTAAATTAAAAAATGTAGCTTTCCTTTGTTGTCCTGGATCCGCACATGGTAAACGTGTTAAAATTATAATACAGATTCTGCAGAAACTAATTAAGTTTTTTTCATTATATACAAAAAAATTAAATTAAAAAATGTAGCCTATTACAGAATAAAACTCTCTACCTTTTTCATCAAGGTAGGCATTATGATATAGTGCATCAGACTTACAAGTTTTCCTTCTACTACGATAAAAGAACAAGCTCCTTAAATCCTTTGCCCTTCTCTTAAAATTAAAGGGAAAAAAATCCCAGCACTTAATACCTTCTCACTATATGGAAAGCTTTTAGGCTTCCACGTTCTTCTTCAAACCTAGAACACGACATGACATCATTCTGAAGTTGATACTTAATCGATATGTACAAATTTACTACCATGAATTTTTAAAAGCTGATTACGGAAGCTTAATACAAAAACGCGTTTTCAAATATTCTACAAATAAAAAATTACGCTCGGCTTCACGAAGCGAAAATATATTTCTCTTTCAAGTATCGCATTTTATCCTGCAAAATTTTCTATAAAAAGAAAGTACCAAAAGACTTAAGAAAAAATTTTAATGCTATAAGATCGTAAGGGTAAGGCATGCTCTTGAAGCAGGGAAAATAGGGTCATTTTTCACGAAAATAGAATAATAGTGAGATAATTTTTCTTTTAATAAACATGAAGTAGGTACCATAGTCGTGAGAATTAAAGTGGAAATGTATTAAATTTTCAACAAAAAAGTTTATTTTCAATAAAAAAATATGAGTTTTTCATCAAATAAGACAAACTTCCAACCAAAAAAGACGAATTTTTAACGAAAGTTTTGAATTTTTAAACTAGAATTAAAAACCAATAATATGAATTTGCAACAAAAAATTTGATTTCCAACCAAACATTTTTATTGAAGTACAAACAAATAGTTGACCTTTCAATCAAAAGACACGAATTTTCAACAAAAAAGTTGAATTTTCAACCTGAAAAGATGAATTTCAGAAATAAAAAGACGAATATATAACTTTTCAACCAAAAAGATGAATTTTAAACCAGGAAGATTAATTTTCTATCAAAAGATGAATTTTCAACAAAATACATACATTTTTCACCCAAAATGGAATCTTCAACCGATGAAGATAAATCTTCAACAAAACTAAATAAATTTTTTACAAAGTACATAGTCCAACTTTGAACCAAGTAGTTGAATTTTCAACCAAAAAGATGGAGTTTTACGAAAATAGTTAAATTTTCAAGAAAATAATTTAACTTTCCGATAAAGGAGATGCAGTTTTAACTGAAAATATTATATCAGACTTTTCAATTAAAAAGAATTAATTCTTAAACAAAATGATGACTTATCTACCAAAATATAGATTTTCAATCCAACAAAAAAATTAATCTTCGATCCAAAAAGATGAATTTCCAACAAAGCTGTTGAATGCTCAAACGAAAAAATGACTTCATAATAGAATGGTTGAATTTTCAACAAAGAAATTCAATACATAACAAAATATTTGAATTAATAAACACATACTTGAACTTGCGACATGGAAAAATAAATTTTCAAGCAATTAGTTCAATTTTCAACAAATAATATTGATTATCAACCAAACAGTTGCAGTTTCAAAAAAAAATTTTAACTTTCAAGCAAAAGGTACGAATTTTTAACAAATTAGTTGCATTTTTAACCAAATAGTTGGATGTTCAACATACAAAGATCAATTTTATATCAAATGGTCATATTCTTAAACAAAAAAGATCAAATTTAAACCAAAAACAGTTGTATTTTCAATTAAATAGTTAAATTTTCAAGTCAAACAGACGAATTTTTTAGAAGACAGTTGAATTTCCAATTCAGAAGGACAAATGTTCTATTTAAATCACAAAATCAGAAAACAGTTCCACAAAACAGATAGTTAATTTTCGTATGCTCGCCATTGCGCGCTTTGCGGGCTAATACTCTCTTAGTAAGCTTCATCGTTATGACCTGCTTTTGTTTTCATTATGTCAATTTCTGTTTCGATATTGTGCAAGGCGTTAAACAAGGATGCGTTATGTCCTCATGGCTATTTATTATATTTATGGATAAGTATCTAAGAATGGCCCTCTTTGAAGAAGAAAAATGACATACTTCAGACGACAAAAGATTTCAATAATGTGGAGAAGATCTTTAATTTCAATAAAAACGATCGAATTTTCGAGATAGGTATTAACAAGAAGTTAGATTGCAGTAATTAAAGATGCCTTGATCTAATAAGATTATCTTCTCGAGACAATTCTGTAAAGAATATTAATAATTGTGAATGTAAAGAAAGACAAAATTTCAAACGCAATATAAATGATAAAAAAAGAAGGTTAGAAAAATAAAAAAATAAAATCTTAGCCTGTTGTTGTCGGAAATTGTAATCTATACATGTTGAATGATAGAGAAAATTTCAATATTCTGTTAAACTCTATTATATTAAACGTAAGTTTTATTAATTTCTGCTCTTCGGTCCGAGACTTTTGTTTCAGGCGAAAATTTTCGTTCTCTAACTTTTTATTGTACCTTATGTCATTTTTCCATAAATTGAAAATTTTAAATATTTTTCAGGATTAAAAATAAAACTAAGCATCTCATGAAAAATTATCACCAACGAATATGTAGATCTTCTTTAGATGAATAACTTTGTGTTTCAACAGTTCATTGTATCTTGTGTCGTTTTTCCAAAATTTTAATTTTTTTTTTAGTGTCATTTTTCACGATTAACTCTTAACGATAACACAGGGTTGTCTCACATCTCACGGGCTTTCCGATTTTGTTCCGATTGTCTATATTTTTTTTCAGGCATATTTTTTTCGAATAGTTAAATTATAACTGAGGCTTTGGAGATATTTTGTATCTATTTTGTATTGTTTCAACATCACTCATGTTTTTTTTCAGCCAAAAATATCTGATGCTGTATTTGGAGGTGTGGCCTTTAAGGGGTAAAACAAAAACTATGAGTCTTATAAAAAATATTAAAAAAAATAAAACATGATTAGACATGTTTTACGGAAAAATTTGTGTGTGTTTATTTTTTTCGTGGATTAAACCAGAACCATTGGCCAAAACAGACTGGGGAACGAATTTGACTTTTCTTTTTGGTCCCTAAATATATGAGTCAAAAAACAATTCAATCCGATAATTCTTTCAAATTTTCACATGTATACAGACGACGAAGACATACAGACAGATACCATAAAAAAAACCGGTTTTTTCAGATTCAGGGTTACTCGAAACGTACGTGTAGATTTAGTGGAATTCGCGATAGTAAGTTTTCCCACAAAACTAATAACTTCTCATTAATATGAGCATAAAAACATTGAGAAAAAGATAAACTCTTGCAATTATGACCCACAAACCGATGTTCTCTAAAAGCAAAAATATAAATAATCTGCGCACCGCGCGCGCGGCTAGTAAGTTTATATAGTGAGTGTATGGGTCAGTGTATGGCTGCCCTTCCCAGGTAACACTGTGATCTATCAAGCATGTCATATTCAGAGAATGGTGCTGATGCAAAATATCATTAGTGACATTTACCTCACGCCACAGGAAATAAGTTCTTTTGAGAAAAAGAGCATATTTATTTTTGATATTACTATCAGTAATACGTTCTCTGATTATCAGGTCGTATTTATATAACCTGTTACGGTTGCTTTGTGTATTTTTATTGACAATATTTAAGGTTTTCACTTTTAAATTATTTATTTTTTATTGCTGTAATTGAAATTGTCCAGTTTCGAATTTTTATTGAAAAAAATACATGAGGAAAAATACATCTTATGCTCTTATTTATGTACAAAGTTGCAATATTAAATCTTTTTTCTCATATGTAGACCATGTTCTTTCAAAATTGTTCGACAACTAACTTCAGACAAAAGTTATGTTCAAAACGTGCAATTTTTGATTTCATGCTAAACTCTGTTATATTAAATGTATGTTAAATTAATTTCTGCACTTTGGCCCGGGACTTCCTTGTACATGAAAAATGTTTCCGCTTAGCATTTGACTGTATCCTGTAATTTTTTCATAAATTTAAATTTGTTATTTTTAATGGCCTTTTCTCGTATTGAAAGCAAAATATATTTCTGATCGAAAAATGGTTGCAAGGAAATGTATATCTAATTTAGGCGACCAATTTTTTAATGAAACATTTCATTGTATCTTGTGTCGTTTTTCCATGAATTAGGATTTATAATTTTTAGTGTTATTTTTCATGATTTAAACGAAAACTACGCGTCTTTGATAAAAATGGTCAATATAGTTATTTGTGATATAAGCGTGCAAAGAACGTGATTGTGTGCTAGTGTGAATTTTGCAGCATAAGTCGGAGGCTCGAAGCATGAGTCGGTGGTTAGCGCACGAGCGAAGCGAGTGTGAAAACGTAGAGTAGTGTTCAGAGTCGCAGGCGAATGATGCGATCACACGAGCTACCTATTACCTATGTGCACGTGTATCACACGCTATTTTTTGCAATGCCCGTCCGAAAAAGTTATGTTAGGAGGAGTAAACGCAAAATAGTAATTTTATATTGCATAAAGTGTTGTGGAGAACCCCCCCCCCACCCACCGTCTGCTGCCACAAAACGAAAAAATTAGTCAAAGTAGGCCCCGAGCGCCTGCAAAGAATGGTTTCGTAGCCTATTAAGACGTTAATTTAAATCTTAACAGAATCTTAAGGCAAAACATTTGTAAATTTTGTGAACAAATTTTTTTTAAATGTTCGAAAAAAAATTTGAAACCAAATTTCTGAAACCAAATTTCTGAAAAAAATTTGTTGTGAAAAAAAATGTTTGGACAAAAATTTTGTAAAAAAAAATGTTTGAACAAAAATTTTGTGAAAAAAAATGTTTGAGCAAAGATTTGGTGAAAAAAAAGGTTTGAAAAAAATTTGTTGAAAAAAATGTTTGGAAAAAATTCGTTGAAGAAAAGTATGTAAAAAAAATAGTATGAAAAAAAATGGTTGGCGCTTATGCTCTTTTGCTGTGCCAAATGTTGGCACTTATGCCCTTTTGTACGATGGACGTGCGGACGGACCCTTAAAACAACGCTTCAATCATTAAAAGAGTTGTTCAAGTTAAATCTGAATTTATTTCAAGAAGATACCAACACCAGAGTTTAAAGTTACCTATTCCAGTGAAAGTACCTCATCTCGAAAGTGCGCATGCGCAGCTTTTTCACCAGTGCCTAAAGCCATCTTCAAACTGCGCATGCGCAAAAATGGTTTCGCACACAGTCTGCTCAAATAAGGCCCTTTAGGCACAATTTAGAAGCATGAAAACGTCAATTTTTGAGGTGGGTGTTGCAAAAAGAAATTTATAGATATTTCATGGGTGAATAATTTGTTGCATGAAACGTATTCTACCTTGTGTCGTTTTTCCAAAAATTAAAATCCTTTATTTTTAACATTATTTTTTACGTTTAAAATGAAAACTGCGCGTCTTATCAAAAAATGGCGAATACAAAGTTTCTAAACTTTTTTGGTTAAACAGACGGAGAAAAATGGATGTTTAAATATAACATCTAGCTGTTCAGGGTTAACATATTTTATGTTTAACTACAGGACAGCAATCCAGATGTTCAAAGTAAGTATCTGTAGATATTAATAAGTGAGATGTTACTCTGTAGCATCCAAAATGTTCAATTGAAATATTCAAAATATTACATGAAGATTATATCAAATAACGGCTGTAAATAATTGAGGAGTTTACTTATTTTTGATCATTTAAGGAATTCCTTGATAAATTATTTGCAACTTTAAAATTAAACTTGAATGTTCATACATAAACGAAAAACAGATAAAGGGTATGCAATATCGATCAGATGATACATTCAGTCAAGTTGAGGTCATGTTTAAATTTTTTAAATTTTAAATCTTCAAAATAAAAAATAAAAACAGGATAAGTAAGCTGAGAACAAATTCTCTGTAATCATCATTTCAAATTCTATCTATTTTCGGTTATTTAAACTCAAATTTTATTTTAAATTTACCAACATTTTATCAAATGTGTTAGAGTCTATATGACCTTAAACTTAAGAAGGTTGGACAGATAAAAGACGTTATCCGATTTTAATTAAGGATAGCTGATAATGATCCTTTGGAAATGTTCCCAAATTTTAATATTCCATAATTGTAATATCGAAAATATAGCCGTGAAATATATAGTTGTGATATTCCAATGTGCGATGCGCATGCGCTCAGGCGAATTTAACATCTGAGTGTGTTTCAGTTTAACATGAAAATATTTTGACGGCTAACATCTCAAAAAGATAGTAGATGTTCGGCATGAATATCTGCATGTTAGGCGGTACAATCTTACCCTTTTAACATCTGCATTTAAACATCCATTTTTCTCCGTGCAATTTTTGCATGTTCCTTATTTTCTTATCTTGCATAGTTTAATCGCAAATATTAAATTATTATAAGTAAATATACAATAAATAATAAATATATTATTTATAATAAATTAATGGATTTATAAAAATAATTATAATATGTCACAATAATTTATAATTAATAAAAAATAATTTATTTTTCATACATTTTTGTTCACAAAATTCTTAGTATTTTTTTAATCAGTAGGTAAAACCAGAATCGTTGGTACCTTCTCATTATGATGAGAATATAATAAAAATAAAAACAGATTCCACACTCATCACAAATATGAAACGAGTTCATCACTGCAGTATCACCACCCGATCTTTAGACATCCTTCCTCGATTTTCCAATCGAAAATTGCGATGGGTGTTTCCGGAAGTTCGTGGAAAAAATTTTCCCGTCGACATGGCCCACGCGAGCGGCAGTGCATTTCGTGGTGTTCGGGGTGTCGGGGGTGGTTCACCAGAGTGTACCGCGAGTGGGATGAGAGAGTCGAGAGGGTCACGTGGGTTGCCAATAGTAAAGGGTTGGTCACCGTTGGTGAGGCGCGAAGCGGGCGGCAGAAAGGGCGCAGCGGTGGGGTTACGGGGTGGCTGACGGTGAGGGTATTTGTTGGCGCGAGTGGCTAGCCAGTCGGATTACCACTGGGGGTGAGTGTGGGGGTAAATAGGGGATGAGGTCGCGCTACCCAATAGTGGGGGTGCAGAGATAGCCCGTTCGTTGGGCGGGGTTGGAGGGGGGGGGGGGGTATACAGTGCCACTCGACGAAAAATGTAGCCAGAGAGCGACCGCCGCTGGAAAATTTACACGCATCACGAGGGTGAAGCTGAATGGCGAGGGTTAAAAGAGCATTGCTAATGGCCCTGCTCGGTTATTTTGTGGATTTTTATAATACGACCACCCCCTCCCCCCGGTCCACCATTCCGTCAACCGCGCACATCAAGCTCTTTGCTCTTCTCTCGCTCTCTCATTTTTCGCGTCCGATAGAGGCGCGTTTGTACTACAGCCTTCGTGTGCTCTCTCGTTTGTACTTCTATTTACTCGCTGGCTGTTTCACGAGCTTATCAGCTTCATAAATTGCCCAGACTTTGTTTCACAAGTTCGCTGCTCTTCCAAGTGCAATGCGGCCCTGCGTGAATTTAAAAATATATGCTTCTAGTCTTTACTTTTTTATTTTAATACAAATTTTTACTTCACGTTTCCTTGTATAAAAGGAACGTAATTCGATGAAATTAACTTTTTCTAAAACTTTTGCAATTGTAAAGCTTAGCTACGGTGGAAAAACTCGCACGAGTAATGTTATCTGCTCTCTACATCTGAATTAGTTGAAAAACGTACTAACCCACAGTTGATAACTACTAAAGGAAATAATAAATTACAATAACTAACATCGTTTTTCCAAAAACTTAATTTTTTTACATTTTCATCATTTATGATTGAGAAAGTATTAGAATTGTCAGAAATTTCACACCTGAGTTTTTCAACGTATCGTCACGTTTTGAGGCCCCCTGGAGCCAAAAATCAAGTTTTGGCGATGACGTCTCTCTGTCTGCCCGCCCGTCCATAAATTGGATAACTAATGGAAAAATGAACGGATCAAATGAAGCGTTGGCACACTTTGTGTAGGTCCTAAAAGAAAGAACGAGTTCATCAACCAGCTATTTTGGATAAAAATTCATAAAGTAAGATCATTTTCAAAATTTTAGAGACCTTTCTTTTATGATTTAAAAGTTGAATGTACGGCTAGTCGTAGTACTCAGAAAGTCGAAAAATTTATCCTCATATTTTTCTTCGATAAAAAGAAAATTATCAAAGTTATAGCATTTACAAAATTTTTAAAAATCAACCGTCATTCAAAATTTTAAGCCATTTTGATTTATTGATTAATTGAATAGGACTTGTAGTTTTTGTTTTATTCGTGAAAAATAACATTGAAAATAAAAAAATTATATTAAATTTTTGGAAAAACGACACAAGCTAAGAAAAAAGTTAGTAAATACAAATTTTGCACCTAAAACACATCTATAGATTTTTCATAAATCACTTTTCAATACGACACGTCGTTTTTCTTTTAATCACAAAAAATGACATTGAAAATAAAAACGAAAAATTTGTGGGAAAGTAACAAAAGGTACGAAAAATAATTGACAGACAAAAGTTGTTCTCCCAAAAAAGAGATACTAATTTGTTATAATTTATTACATTCTCATCATTTATGATTGAGAAAGTATTAGAATTGTCCGAAATTTGACACCAAAGCATTTGAATTTCGAACCAAACGACGCAAAATACGAAAAAAAAGTCTTGAAGAGCAATTATTGCTTTTGAAAAGACCTAAAAAATTTCTTGTAACCATTTTTCAGTAGGACTTGTCATTTTGGTTTCATTTGGCGAAAGTGCTATGCAGAAAATCGGTAATTCAAATTTTGAACCAAACGGCGTATGCTAGGGAAAAAATTTTCTACCAGGAATTGCAGCTTTTAAAAAGTTCTACAAAAGTTATTTAAACCATTCTTTGATAGGACTTGTTATTTTCGTCTTATTCATCGAAAATACTATGAAAAAATGTCGAAAATTAAAATTTTGAGCCAATAAATGACGGAAAATATGGGGAAAAGTTTTTGGAGGAATTTCAGCGTTTAAAACTTTCTACAACATTCATTTGTACAATTTTTTGACAGAAAAATTTGTACATCTTTTTTGGGTGCACAATTTTTGTCTATTCATCTCTTTTTGTATCTTGCATAGTTTGATCGCAAAATAGAATTGTTAATTTTTCATTGTGTTTTGTCCGACCAAAATTAGAATTTTCGTTTTTTCAAGAAAAGTCAAAAAGTTGTTATGATAATCTTGTAGGGCTTTAGAAGAGAAACGTTTTTCTTTTCTTGACTTTTTTTCATATCATGCGTTGTTTGGCAAGAAAGATGAATTTTGAACCAAGAAAGAAGGAATTTTCAATGAACAAGTTAATGAATGTTTTATCAAAATGATCAATTTTCTAACAAAAAAGTAAATTTTTCAACAAAATATCTCAATATGCTATTTTCCCGTAGAAAAATATTCTTATTTTTGTAATTATTATTTAAAATCTCTTATATTTGATAATTAATTTAAATTCCCCAAAGTTTATGATATTACCGAATTTAAAAATTCCCCACGATAGAAAATTCCAGAAACAAAATTGCAAACAGAGGAAAATTTTTGAATAATAAGATTCCACGCGAAGCGAAAATTCTACCCTTTGCTACATACGATATTTTTCATAATACAGCCGAACTCTAATTTTGCTAATTTTTGGAAATTATCGGGAATTTTGGAAATTTTTAGTAATTGTGGAAATTTCTGATTATTTCAGATTTTTTGTAAATTATTGGTAATTTTAGAAATTTTGGTGAATTTGGAATTTTTTTGAAGTTTCTGGTAATTTGTGGAAATTTGTCGGTTATATATGGTAAGCTTTGGTTACCTTATTATAAACGATATCGAATTCATTTCTGTTTGGTGAAAAATTCTACTATTTGTTTAAAAATGAAACTACTTGTTTAAAGATTAATTTTTCTATTCGAAGATTCATGATTCCAGTTCAAAATTCATCTCTTTTGTCGAAAACATAACCATTTTGTTGAAAATTCATTTCTTCAATTTAAAAAATTTAACATGGTTGTGGAAAACTGGTTGAAAATTAATATTTTTGGCTAAGGATTCATCTATTTTGTTAAAAATTCGTATTTTACGATGTATTTTAAAAGATTTCAAGAGCATCACAATTTTGTTTGAAGATTCCTAGGAAAATTTTAAATGATTTTTTTGTATACAATATTGATTTGAAGTGAATATTTCAAAAGATTTCAAAACATTCGTCGAATTTTCAAAAATGAATCAGGAAGATTTTAGGGTAAATTTTTTAGTTGTGGAAGATTTTAAAAAAAAATTTGAATAAATTTTAATCATTTGAAAATTGCATATAGAAATTTGGAAAACATTTTTGAAATAATTAAAAATTTTAAAAGATTATAAAAAGTTTAATAAAAAATACAGATTATTGTTGATTTTGAAAAAAATTCAGAAGCCTTTCAAGAATTTTGAAGGAATTCAAGAGGCAACCGAGGCCATTTTTTCTGGTTGAAAGATTTTTCAAGAATTTTAAGAAGAATTCGAATTGTTTTAAAAAATGCTTGGAATTTTTGAAAAAATGTCCAAAATAATTTAAAATTCAGAAAAAATGCCAAAATTGCCAAAAAATAATCGGGAAGATTTTAAACCTCAAACGGCATACTCTTGCGAATTCGCACTGGAAAAATTTTCATTTTGCTGGCATTCACGCAGGCTAGCTGCAGCGCCTTATCCCCACTATATTAATATTAAATATATATGTTAAATGTGCGCAATATATGCTAGATGTTTATTATATGATCAATATGTTAAATATTTATTACTGACATTGCAAAAAAAAATCAATTCGCACTAGTATGCCATTTACGTATGCTGGGTTGGAGTGTGCCGTTTGACGGTTAAGACAATTTTAGGAATGTGTCAGATATTTTATAATACGGCAATTTTCTGTGGCGAATTTCATTCTTCGGGAATTTTCAAATTAGGAATTTTTATATTTCGGCAATTTCATAATTTCCGAAATTTTTTGTTTTGAATATTTTCTTTTCCAGGAATTTTACAGCCCGGAATTTTATTTTTGAGATTTTTCAGTCTTCAGGAAAATTTTCGAATTATACATTTCCCGAATATGAAAAATTAAAAAACTGTTATATTATGGAACAAAAAATAATAAGTATTAAATGTTATATTTATGTAACGAAAATATTTTTTATTTGATGTACTATTATATATTTGGTTATGTATTTATTCCATTAACAGTAATATTCAAACGAAAGCACTTTGTTCCATATTCTCTTGATGCAAGGTAATTCAGTTTCGACGATAACTTATTCTCGTGTATAAACACCACGTTTTTAAAAACATAATTTTAGAAAACGAAGGTAACATTATTTCTTATTGCCTACTTTTATCTTTTTGTTATTTCTTATCACTTCAAATTGTTCGATAACTGTAATTATTATAAAAATGAATACAATAGTAATATTATAATAATATTCATGATCATTTTTTGCATAATTTCGAATTTTTCGAAAATGTGCAAAAAACCTTCTTGGACGAAAATTCATTTCCTTAATTGAAATTTCTTCTAATTTCATGCAGTTTTTAAAAATTAATCCTTCTGCTTTAAATATTATCTTTTTTGTTGAAAAATCAACTATTTAGTCAAAAATTAATTTTTTCCAGTTTCAGAAAATTTCATACAAAAGATTGAAGTTTCAAGCGAAAAGACGAATTTTCTAAAAAAAAAGTTAAATTTTTAACAAATACGTTTATTGCGTGCATTTTGACAGCATTTTTTAAAATATAAATATTATAACTTAAATCGAAAATTGTGATTCAAACTCCTGATGAACGACAGTCATAAATCGGACCTGAAATTATTGTTCAATTTTACTTTGAAAACGGTTCTCGAAGCACCTGCGGCTTTGACGATGCCATTCTCATTGCTACACTCACGCTACGTGTTCAACAATTAGGTTATACGAATGGTCAGGTTTTAAAAATAAAACTATCAAGGCTTTTAATCAGAAAGTGTACTGTTTTGAAGGTATAAAATTTAAAATTGTTCAATTTTTAATATTTTACTTTAAAATTATTCATCTTGGAACGTTTACGAATGAAAATTTCAAAGTGTCCAAATGAAAAAATGCATTAGATAATTTGTAATTCTTTTGTGGGATCTATTACAAATCATAATTATAACTTATCTCTATCATAATAAACTATCATATAAACTATCATTATACTCCTTTTGAGAACAAACTTTAATGATTTTAAAGATAATTAACTTGAAATTCTGTACATTTCAATTGCAAGAAACTATGCTACAAAATTTTGAGATGCAGTTTAAGCTTTTCAAATTTGCATATTTTGATTTTGATATAAAAAGCTAATCTCATATATACATATGCATATATACATCTTTTGAATTAAAACCTAATTCGTTTTAAATTTCCCCAAATATCTTATTTTCGGTGCGGAAAAAAACTCACAATATCTTCATCGGTATCGGTAACCAAAAAATTACCGATGCTGACAATAAGATCCAATCAAAGAATCTGGAAGAATTCAAAACAATTTTTTTAACACGACCATTTTTTTAGGAAAACTTTGAATTATTCTAAAAGATAAGTTATGTTCTAGAAATTTGGGAAAGATTAGAAAATAATTTAAATCTTAAGGAGATTTCAAAAAAATTTAACAAACTGTAGATTTTTTATGATTTCGAACAAAAAATTTAGAAGCCTTCCAAGAATTATGAAAGATTTTCTAAGATTCCCGGGATGATTTTAAATGATTTATTGTTTTGAGAAATTAATTTTTGAAGAAAATTTAAAAAGATTCTAAAACATTTCAAAAAATTTCTAAAAATATTGAAAACAATCTGGAAGATTTTAAGGCTCCTCTTTGTTTTCAAACATTTGCACAAATTGTAGGAAAAATTCGAATGATTTAAAAAATATGTACAAGTTTTTGAAAAATTAGAAATTCTGAATGTTCATGAAAAATTGTAAAGATTTAGATGTTTGACGATTTTGACTACAAAATTTAGAAGCTTTTTAAGGATTTTTAGGATTTCAAGAGAATTACTTTTTTTTAGGATTCTTAGGAAAATTTTTAATGATTTTTTATTTGTTAACATTACTTTAAAGAGAATATTTAAAAATATGTCAAATTCTTTGAACAGACTTTTTAAATTGTTAAAAAAGAATCTGAAAGATTTGAAGCCAAGTTTAGGAATACTTTAAGTCAGTTAAAAAGATATTTAAGAACATTAGAAGTTTTAAAGAGATTAAAAATATTTTAAAACCTTGAAAGATTTCCGACGATTTATAAAATATTTGTTAAATTCTATAAAATTTCCAAAAGTTCTAAATATTTTTTTAACTGAAACTTAGTTTTCTGAAAGTTTTGTAATATCTTGTAAAATAAAAAAAATGTATTAGAAATTTTCTAGATATGTTTTAGACATATCTGAAATTTTCCAAGATATTTTTGAATTTTCTCAACGTTTGAAACATTTTTATACAACTTAAGATGAATAATATCCCTGGAATTTACTGTGAATTTACATGTATAAAATGGAAGCTCTTAAGACTTCTCAATTTAATAATTTTCAATCAAATGCCGTTCAATTGTAAAATTTTAATTTTTTATAAATTGAAAAGTTCAAAGATTTCTGGTTAAAAAATATAAATCCATACTCAGAAATAAGATTCCTTGGTTCAATGAAGATTTCTTTAAATCAAAGATTGAATATTTTTAAGTTACACACAAGTACACTTATCAAGAATGAAACGAAACATGCGTTTCGGATTTATTCGTTATGGAAACCCGATAAAAAATACTAGTTAAACCACATTCAGTAAGTAGGAAACTTCCTAATAAACATAACAGTCATTTACTTAAGCGCTCGCTCAATTATTGAGAGTTTTTCCACGATGAAGATTCAGTCTCCAGGACGGAATGATCGGAATTCGAAACTGCCATAAAAAAAAATGACACCGGCTCCCAGTAGGACCGCGGTAAAGCACATTCATGGCCACGTCTCACAACCGTGAGATATGTGGTCACAGGACACGACGAAATCACAGTGATAGGCCGGCGAAACCCTCGTGTGATTTGAGGACACGAAGCCACCCAAGGATGACAGATTTCTGCATCCATCTCGCAAGTGCCGTGGCATATTTTTGGCACGCGGGTATGGCTTTAAGATTACGAACCAGTGATAGTTTCGCACCTCCGAGAGCACCTATCGACCCTGATAACGAGTGGCGACTTGTTCTTCAAGACGCCATTGATAGTTGATGTCTCCGTACATCATGAGAAAGGCATTTTTGAAATGTTGCCATGTAGGCCAGGCATGAGAATTATAACGGAACCATTGTAGGGTTAATTTTTCCAAAATAAATGAAATCCCTATCAATAACTCCTCATCAGTTAGGCCTGAAACCGAACGACTCGCTTCAACCCTGGTCAAAAAGTTTTCAGCACTTGTTTCATTGTCCCCACTGAAAGTGATTCCCCATCTTTTGACAATTGTGTCAACCGTTTTATTTTGAGACACAGTGTGGGAATATTGAATTGGAGGGGTTCGTTCCCCTCCCGCCTGATTGGGTTGAGCAAAGATTGACGAATACTGTGGTATGGTGGGGTAAGGCATCTCAATAGTGGCCTGCTGAAAAATGGGGCTGAACCTCGGGGGGCCATTTGCAAATGGCGTAGACGCTGCAAATTTTGCCCTAGGCCAGGTGATGCCACTGCCGACACGAAGACTGAACTATTGACAGGAGGAGAATTATTGTAAGGAGTACCCGTCTGAAAGTGTTCACGAGCTGACTGAGTTTGTATTTGGTCGCGTTGGAACGTTGACGTGAGCCGATTATTTTCCCATCCCCTATCCGGAGTGGCGAGTGTGGGGCTTACCCCCTCAACATTCGCGCGATGATTTATGGACAGCCCTGAAGGGGCTCCATTTTGAATACCTAATAGTTGCAACGCGATGTCAAATCCTACCGACACCATTCTTCGTGATAGTGCTTGCGCGGTAATTGTATCATAGGAACAAGGGGGGTATCCCGGAACGTGGCCACCACAAACTCCACTATTATTCGTAGGGAGGTACTGGGTCGAGGTCATTACCAGCCTCGTGTAACAAAATACGAAAGGGGTGCGAGTGAACGAAGTGTGGACACTAGTTGCCGCAGAGTGTGAAGGCAGAAAATGTGTCTCAAGGGGTCTAATACTTAATTTCCCCCCAATACTATGCGCGGGAGATTTGAATAATCTCCGGGCAGTTCTCATACTATCTTCGTACAAGTCTGCCTTACTACCATTGCGCGATGGGGCTGTTCCCGTGTGAAGTAACACTCGTCCTACTATTTCGTTGATAACCCCCTGTAATTCGACTGAGCGGTACGCGTCACCGATGTCCATTTCCGGTTCGTATTCCGAGGTTTGGGGCACTTCCGGTACCGAAACTGTTCTTCACAGGGACCGTAGAGCCCGGGCCCGTAGAACTTCTAAGGATCCCGACAGATCAAGCCCCCTTTCGCCCAAGTATCATCTGAGGTCCTCCTCAGACATTGACAACACGTAAGGTGGGATCTCAAGTTCCCGCTCATCTGCCATTTTCTAAATTCAGGTGTAATCCCAACACAAACATTTTCAAATTTCAAAGTACAATAAAAAAAATCAAAGTATATTCACATTCAGCAAGGTAAACACAATAAATTAGCAATGCGACTTAAGTTTTGTCTGTTGATCCTTGCTACATCAAAAAGGATAAATAAACAATTTATAACTGACTAATAATTATTATTGTTTCATTAGGGGACTCATTTGCCAGGTGACATAGAGGTTATGTTCAATTGTTCAATTTGTAAAGGATAGTTGGCATTTTACCGTACTTGTTGACCAATTAAATTTCGATGACCACCTGTATCGATAATAGCATGAACAAACGTCCCGAAAATTTGCACTGGAAATGACATAATTATTAGTTAATTAACTTTCGTTCTCAAAATTGAGTTATTTATTTCAAGTTATTTAATTTACATTTTTTTTCAAATGGTTGAATGAACTTCCTTTGTTTTTATAAACCAGAGGAAGGTTTTATTATTTTTTTTTTTTTTGATCCAACCAAACGAAAAAAATTATTTTATTTTACTCTCCATTTTAGTTTTATTTTCTTTTCACTATTATTTTAGTTCGATTTCACAATTTTTGTTTAATCTCAAAATGATTTGAATTCAAATTTTATTTTTACTTGTTGAAAGTTAGTTGATCGATGTTTATCAACACCTCACTCGTTATTCAATTCATATTGACGTGTGGTGACTTATTCTCTGTTATCACCAGTCACCTTCATCTTCACAACAATTTTATAATTGGAACTTATTTGTTCCAATTTATCTTCTTATGAATTTAACTTGCTTTATTTTGCAAGTTTTAACTTAAATTCATTCAATCTCCAAAACTTTTCCTAACCTTACCTATGCGTTACTCATGACCCGCGTTGGGCGCCATTTATAACCTGCATTTTTCCGATTATTTTTATTTCATTACTTTGACTCTTAATTTTGACTTTATTCTGGACTCTGAATGAGTCTATGAATTGCATGAAGGGCGCCACATAGTTTTCCTACATTAGAACTATCAAAAGGTACATGACATGGATTATATTTCGGATTTGACTTTCACTTTGATTTAATTCATCACTATACTAGCTCGCCGGATAGCTCCAGTAGAGTGGGCCGGTAAGGACTAACGCAGAGGGTTACAATAAGTTCAAATCACACATTTATATTATTCATTTTGAATATAATTGGATCAATAATTAATTAAAAGATTGTTACAACGAGTGGGCCTTCGCCCCACTCGAACGAGATTTAGAGTATGAAAACGCCGACATTCATTATTGGCGGAACCGTACCGTCATTTTGACCAGACAGAACGTTCTTTATACGGAGTGGTTTGAGCGACCACTTGACAGGAGGGATTACTAATTACAGTGTTCTCTTTTTCTTCCCTGTGAATTTAAACCGAACTCAGTATTACACCGCACGCACGGGGGTCCATGATGACCCAGAAGTTACAAAAGAATTCAAATTATTATAAGGGCGACCCAAGTCGAAAAGAATGACCTTGTCCGAGGTCAGCAACCAACAATTTCAACGGCGTGTGCCTACCGGTTCGGCACACGAAGTTGAAACGAAAGAACCTAATAATTTAAATGAACGAAGAGTAAGGGAACCCACCTGGCAGAATCCTTCCTCCGCGCGCCCGTCCTCTCATCATGGGTGGTAAATTTAAATATTATTTATTCCAATTTTTGGCTTCCAGATTAATCGATTACTAAGTAATTTTGTTCGGTGTGCTCACATCGAGTCTAGAATCATGAATGACATTCCGTAGAGTGGCTTCTCCGTTCTCCCTCTCATAAGAGTTGGAGCACCACTCGCGTCTAGAGCGTAGCACTGCTGAGTGAGAGGACGGTCGAACGAGAAGGACAACTGCCAAGTTCGGTTTCCCGCAGCGTGGTGGCGCAAAGTCAGCATGCACTAGCTTTCACACAAGCCCTGGTCCCTGGTGACAGCAGACATCCAATGCAGTCAACCTCACAGGATCTGACAGTTGTTGTCATTGTTGTGTGGGGGGTGGTTGATCCACCCTTCCACCCAAGTTGAATATGAAATAACAAACAAAAATACCAAGTTCAACTCGTCAAAAAAAAAAAAAAGATTTGTTGAAATTGATTAATTGCCAGATCTCGGGTTCCATACACCATCATAGACAGGTGGATCCAAGTAGAGAAAGCTATACAAAAAAGATAAATTTTTGATAGTAATTGAGAATATAAAAAAAACGTTTGTTCTGAGGGATCATTTGCACTTAGTGGCTCCGATCTAATGGCTGCCGGTATGGTAGTTCACCTTCAGGTGTAATTTACCTAATTGAATCAATAATGCTTAACTGAATTACTCATACTAGGGATGACACTAATATACCGAGGTTCTTCCGATGAACCCCGAAATTGCTTATTCTACTGCTCTTATGTTTTTACTTATTTCAGTTATCTAAGGATAATAACTAACAGCTAGCTTAATTTTTAATCATGCAAATGAATAATGCAGAAGATCAATAATTATTGAGCATTCATTTGTGGGGCTTTGTCCCAACACCGGGCTTACAACGCCGCTTCTACCAGTTTTCACAGCCGAGCCCCTACTACTTTGAATAGGAGCGAGTACGGAGCCTAACGCGATTTCCCACGCCCGAATCTAAGTCCGAGTGATGATCAATATTTCCCCATCCCTAGTCAATATGTATTTCCGAGTCCTCATGGGCCTCCTCTCCATCCTCTTGGCGCTCCTCTTCAGCTTCCGAATCGCTGATTTCAAGTAACATTCTGTCCAGTTCCGCCAGCTCCTCCGGCCCACTCGGTTCGTCTTTCGGGTCCTCAACATACCTCTGAAGGTGGGAGGCATGATACCGTCCCGCTAATCTTCCTTCTGGCAACCCCGGTTTATAAATATTGGGTGAAATTACATCCACCACAATAAAGGGGCCACTGAACTTTGGAGCCAGTTTAGCCGCTACATGCCCACTTTTGTTAGAGTACATTTGAGTGGGTTTGTTAACCTTATCGCCTACCTTAAATCGCAAATCGCGATGATGGCGATCATAGTATTTGCCTTCTCGGACAAAAGCGTGATCTTGGAACTTGCTCATAAGTTCTCTCAAATGCTCTAATCGAGCCTCCGAGTTGTCCAGGTTTGAAGGTCAGGTGGCGGCAACTCGGCCTCCCCCTCCCTCAAACTGCGAATAGTTCTTTGCGGGCGGGGCTGCCGAACCAAGTTTAGAAACGCTGGAGTCACTCGGTTGGTACTATGAAGTGCCGTGTCGTAGGCCAATTGGAACTCATTGAGATGGAGGTCCCAATTTCTATGATCATGGTCAATGAATGATCTGATCATAGTTTTGACAACTCTATAGGTTCTCTCCACAGAATTAGCCTGAGGATGATAAAGTGATGTGAACGAATGGTGGATTACGAACTCCACAGCAAGAGCGTTCACCGCGTTATTATTAAATTCGGTGCCACTGTTTGAGTGGAGCATCTTAGGCGTTCCCCACCTAATCACAATTAGTTCAAGGAAAGCTTCATTAATGCTTTCCGCATTGGTCTCGATCCATTTCGAAAATAAGTCCTGGAATACCAGTAGGTATTCATATCCCTGTTAACTCCGGGGAAAAGGACCCTTAGCATCGGTTGCCACGACTGTCCATGGCTCCCTGACTATTCGCTGGGTCATAAGCCCACGCGATTGGGCTTGCTCAGGTTTATTGAGCTGGCATGTCTCGCAATTGCTAACGAAAGACGTGATGTCTTTTAACATGCCAGGCCAATAATAACGAATTGCGGCACGATGGCAGGTCTTCTCCCTAAATAAATGGCCGGCTTCAGGCGTGCAATTCACTTCATGCGCCAGCTCTGACTGGAGGTTCTTAGGAACCATCAGTTTGCAAGCATCAAAATCGTCAATAATGTCCACCAACAGCGGATTGTTCCGGTATTTAAGAAGCTCTCCGTTGACCACTTTCCAACCATGGAAAGTGCATCCGGCGTTTGGTGCATCGATCCCTTCCGATGAAAAATCTCGAAACTATACTCTAGGAGATCCAGCGCCCAGCGCGCCAATCTGCCTGTCGGGTTTTTGAGGTTGTATAGCCATCGGAGGCTACTGTCGTCAGTCACCACTAAAAAGTGGTACCCTTCGAGATAGAACCGAAACTTTCTGATGGCCCATACTACGGCCAGACATTCTTTCTCGGTAGTCGAGTAGTTTCGTTCTGCTACGGACATCACTCAACTAGCGTATGCGATCACACGCTTGTGCTTTTCTTGAATTTGGGTGATTACCACCCCCAAACCAAAATCACTCATGTCCGTTTGGACGCAGAATTGTAGATTAGAGTCGGGGTACGCCAATACATGCGATGACACTAAGGCTATTTTTAGAGTCTTGAATGCCTCTTCCTGCTTATAGCCCCAGGAGAAATTGTAATTTTTCCTGGTTAGACGAGTGAGTGGCTCACAGATTCTAGCGTAGTCTTTGATGAATCGCCTATACCATGATGTAGCCCCTATGAATCGTCTGACTTGTTTACCATTTCTGGGTCAAGGATATTCAAGTATGGGGCGGACCTTACCATCATCCACTAGCAACCCATATTTTTATTCAACTTGAATCCCAGAAACTTTACTTCCGTTTGACAGTCTTTACACTTGTCTCGGCTGAGCGTCAGCCCGGCTTCATTAAAGCGGCTAATGGTCACTCTCCAACCAGTACAAGTGCTCGTGAAAGGTTTCAGCGATGACGATCACGTCGTAGAGATATGCAAATATGTGTGGTCTCATTTCCGGGGTGATGACCTTGTCCATCAACCGTTGAAAGGTTGCTGGGGCCCCAGTGAGATCAAACAGCACACGTTTGAATTGGTACAACTC
Organism: Andricus grossulariae; assembly: GCA_011634705.1. Taxonomy (NCBI): domain Eukaryota; kingdom Metazoa; phylum Arthropoda; class Insecta; order Hymenoptera; family Cynipidae; genus Andricus; species Andricus grossulariae. The sequence goes on along the minus strand of JAABKJ010007545.1, from coordinate 280,651,751 downwards.
TTTTCCTGGAATAGTAAAAGCCGTGATTGACTTACTATCTTTACTTAGAGGGATCTGGTGGTAAGCCTTATTCAGATCTAAGGTTGAGATGTAACAATCGCAATTTAAGCGGTACAAGATTTCCGCCATAAAAGGAATCGGATACGCATCTTTCTTCTACACCTCATTAACCCGTCGAAAATCAATACACAGACGGTAATTACCGTCCGGCTTACGGGCCATTACCACCGGGCTGCACCACTCACTATTTGAAGTTTCAATCAAATCCTGCTCAATTAATATTTTCGCTTCTGATATTAACGCGTCACACACTTGAGGTGACATGCGATGATTCCTCTGGCGAATAAGAGGATTCCTGTGCGTGTGGATCACGTGCTCGACCAATTTCGCGGCAGGTAACTTATCGGGTTTCGGTTTTATTATACCCTTCACAAACTGTTCACTCAAAGATGGGTATGATTTAGAACGAGAGAGCGATTTTGAAATACGAGTGGGAACATGAGTTCCCGGATTAAATTGAGCGACTGAGGGTGGGGAGGTCTCCCTCCCGCTTCATGATTCTAAGCCAAGCAATTGAACGTCAAATCAGGATGAGTTTCAGAAGAAAACTTCTGAGTCAATTCAGGTTTAGTTTCAGAAAATGAATTCTGAGTTAGTTTAGGTGTAGTTTCAGAGGATGAGTTCTTAGTAGATTCAAGTTTAATAGTCGAATTTGAAGGGTTTGAGTCAGGTATATTAATAATAGCAGAAATTAGGGTCTGCCTTGAAATAAAAGGAGTTGTTTCGGCCCTGAGACGGCCTCCTCCAATGTTTTCCCTGAAAAGGGGAAGAATTGCAAGTCTGCCTAACTTGTCTGTGCTTGCCACAATTATGGTTCTGCAACCAGGATCAGCTCCATCACAATTGAAACAGGGTGGTTCGGCTTTTGATTGGACCCTTTTTCTTAGAGATGGACTCCGTCTTGCGAAATCTGACTTAGCTGAAGTCTGCGCCAACTCCTTCTCACTATGAGTTTCGCCCTTATTGGTGTTGGCACTGTGTGTATTATAATTGAATCTGGCTGGGTCACCATTTCCAAAATTAGGCTTATCATGTGAGCAGGGCTTGGTGCCCAGCTTATCCTCCAGCTTCAGCAACGCACTTACCAATGATTCCAGGGAGGAATTGGTAACGCTCGATGCGTTGCCACTAGTAGTCTTACCAGCTCCGCGAGAAGCAAACATGTCAGAAGATCGGCAGTCCGTTCACCCCGACCATGATAACGAGTGGCGACTTGTTCTTCAAGACGCCATTGATAGTTGATGTCTCCGTACATCCTGAGAAAAGCCGTTTTGCAATGTTGCCTTGTAGGCCAGGCATGAGGATTATAACGGAACCATCGTACGGGTACTTTTTCCAAAATGAATGGAATTCCTATCAATAATTCCTCATCAGTGAGGCCTGGAACCGAACGCCCCTCTTCAACCCTGGTCAAAAAGTTTTCGGCTCTTATTTCATTCTCCCCATTGAAAGTGATTCCCCATCTCTTGACAATAGTGTCCACCGTTTTATTGTGGGACCTAGCGTGGGAATATTGAATTTGGGAGGTTCGTCCCACTCGCGCCTGATTAGGTTGAGCAAAGATGGCCGAATACTGTTGTATGGTGGGGCAAGGCATCTCAATCCTGGCCTGCTGAAAATTGGGGCTGAACCTCGGAGGGGCCATTCGCGAATGGCGTAGACGCTGCAAAATTTGCCCCTAGATCAGGCGATGCCACTGCCGACATGAAGACTGAACTACTGGCCGAAGGAAAATTATGGTACATAGTACTCGTCTGAACGTGTTCACGAGATGACTCAATATGTATTTGGTCGCGTTGGGACGATGACGTCAGCGGATTATTCCCCCATCTTCTATCCAGAGTGGTGCGTGTGGGGCTTACCCCCTCAACATGCGCGTGATGATTTATGGACAACCCTGAAGAGCCTCCATTTTGAATATCTAATGGTTGCGACACGATGTCAACTCCTACTGACACCATTCTTCGTGATGGTGCTTGCACGGTATTTGTATCGTAGGAACAAGGGGGGTATCCTGGAACATGGCCACCACTTACTTCAATATTATTCGTTGGGAGGTGCGAAGTCGAGGTCATTACAGGCCTCGTATAAAAAAATACGGAGGAGGTACTAGTGACCAAAGTATGGACACTAGTTACCCCAGAGTGTGAAGGCATACAATGTGTTTAAAGGGGCCTATTATCTAATTGCCCCTCAATACTATGAGCGGGAGATTCGAATAATCTCCGGGCAGCACTCATACTATCTTCGTATAAGTCTGCCTCAATACCATTACGCGATGAGGCGGTTCCCGTGTAGAGTAACACTCGGCCTACTATTTCGTTGATAACCCCCTGTAATTCGACTGAGCAGTGCGCGTCGCCGCTGTCCATTTTCGGTTCGTATTCCGAGGTTTCAGGCACAAAATTTTTCATATTTCAAAGAACAATAAGAAAAAATCAAAGTATATTCACATAAATTAAGGTAAACACAATAAATTATCCTTAAAGTTATCATGCGCATCAAACGGACTAAATTGAATTAAAATTTCCAATTATCCTGGGAGAATACTTGAATTCAGGTTATTATAATCATTGAAGCCTGAGGTGAATCTTAGTTTATTATTAGATCGCCACTATTGCTTTTATTTGATTATTGGATTGCTCAGTCCAAGTTACAGCGAGGTTATGTTCGGTTTATTGCAAGGCAACTTCAGCCTTGTCTGTTTATCCTTGCTACATCAAAAAGATGAATAAACAATTTGTAACTGACCAATAATCATTATTGTTTCATTAGTGGACTTATTTGTCAGGTGACATAGAGGTTATGTTCGGTTCATCGCAATGCGACTTCAGTTTTGTCTGTTTCTCCTTGCTACATCAAAAAGCATGAACAAACAATTTTTAACGGATCAATAACCATCATTATTTCATTAGAGGATTTTTATTCAAGTTTGTATTAAGGTTATGTCAATTTTGCCCCAGTATAACCCCAGCCTGCTTTGTCCGTTTATCCTCGATACTTCAAAAAGGATAAATGAACAAGTTCTAGCAGGTTTGCCTTTTAATTGAAGGTGATTGTGACGTTAAATGCGTCGAGAAACTTCGTTCCCAGCACACAGCTGTCACTCAAATCTTCCAGAACCAAGTATTCCAATTCTGCTGTTCGATTGGCCACCGTGACCAACAATCTACAATCCCCCAACACTGGAGTCAGATTTAATGACAGATCAGAAATATAGGCTATGTCCAATTGTTCAATTTGTAAAGGATAGTTGGCACCTTCCTTTGCTTTTATAAACCAGAGAAAAGTTAATTTATTTTGATTCAACCAAACTGAAAACATTTTATTTTAACCTCCATTTTAGTTTTATTTCCTTTTCATTATTATTTAGTTCGATTTCACAATCTTCATTTAATCTCAATATGATTTAAATTTACCTTTCATTTTTATTTGGTGAAAGTTAATTGGTCAATGTTTATTAACACCTCACTCGTTATTTAATTCATATTGACGTGTGGTGCCTCATTATCTGTTATCACCAGTCACCTCGAACTTCAAAACAGTTTTAATATTTGGAACTTCGTTTGTTCCGATTTATTTTCTTATGGCTTTAACTTACTTTATTTTTCAAGTTTTCATTTAAATTTATTTTGGAGTGAATTCTTTAAAAGTTCGAATTCATTCAATCTCCAAAACTGTTCCTAATCATGCCTCTGCGTTACTTATGCTTCACGTTGGGCGCCAATTTATAACCTGCATTTTGCCGATTATTTTATTTTTAATCATTTGACTCTGAGTTTTACTTTATCCTGGACTCAGAATGAGTCCATGAATTGCCTGAAGGGCGCCAGATAGTTTTCCTACCTTAAAACTATCAAAATGCAAATGTAATTTATTTTATTTCAAACTTTATTTGTTCAATTTTTATTTCCATTCATTACTCTAGATTGCCCGATAACTCCAGCAGAGTGGGCCGGTAAGGAATAACGCAGAGGATCAGAAATAAGTGCAATTCACACATTGTTCTCTTCCATTAAAATATAATTAAAGCACTTTTAGTATTCGGATCAATAATTAACAAGAGATAATTGTGATGAGTGAGCCTTCGCCCCACTTAAACGATATTTATAGTATGGAAACGTAACGCCATTTTGACACCGACAAACTTTGGTTGTATGGAGTGGTCCGAGTGACCACTTATCAATTTCGTCATTCAGGACATAAAGAATGGACTTCTACCGCTCCAGCGTGGATCCATAATGACCCAGCAAAAAAATGAAGATTTGAAGTTATTATGAGGGTGAACTCGCGTCGGAAAACAATAACCTTTCCCGAGGTCAGCACGCAGATTATCCATGGCCGCTGGCTTCTGTTTTTCCGAGCGCTCTTGCACGTGTGGGAATCCCGTCCACCACGCATGCGCCAGGAAAATCTCCTGTTCGTAGTCCCTGGTGACAGCAGACATCCAATGCAGCCAACCTCACAGGGTCTGACAGTTGATGTTATTGTTGTGTGGGGGGTTGTTGATCCACCCTTGCACCCAAGTTGAATATGAAATAACAACCAAAAATACCAACGAACTAGAATAATTACGGCGAATCATTTAATTCGAAACTTGTGGTCTGACAATTTGTGGTTCCGTTCAGATGACCTACCCTCCATAGTTTTTGACAGGTGATACAGTATTTCTATTTTTAAAACTGGTTGACATTATTAAAATTCAAGGTGAGCTTACGACAATTACTAATGATAATAGAAAATGAATTATGACGTTGTGATGAGATATAAGTCGTCAAACTCTCATATTCTAGGCTAATATCTCATCCAGAGTTTAAGTTGTTATTTACGTTAGCAATCTTTAACATTTATTACCAAAAATCAAATCATAACAAAGTCTAGAATTCATTTAAATACTAGCCGTCAAACTCTTATGTTCTCGCCTAGTAAAGCGCTGTTCGCAGACAGCCCGCAGATTTGATATGTGATTCCAAACTCATATCCCCAGGAAAATGATTTTGAAGCTGAATTTAATTGTCTTCAGATGTATTTGTGCGGGGTACAAATTACCTTGTCACAATACATATATACATATATCGGTTTCTATTCCTTTGGAATAGAACGGAAGCGCCTATGACAAAGCCACCAAACGCGTCCTCGGGTTGCGGATAGAGGGTCCCTGTACAAGGCTTTCTGCTGAATATGGTTACTATAATTGATAAGCATTCGCGGACAATTGTCCAGGGCTGGTCCCGAAGGAATAACGCCTAAGCGGAGGCGTAGCAACCTTGCCGAAAGCTGGATGGCACCTGGGTGAGGTGTCTTAAACGGTGACTCTGGGATACCACGCGACCTCTCAGAGTATGCAGCCTTATCCTTGCACGCCGAGCTCTACAAGGATGGACCAACCCTTTCCCTAGCTGCTCGTGGGAACAACAATGGCACCACCAAGACATCAAAAGTTGTAGATGCGGTTGAAAACGATCGGACGCGCAGAGCTCCCGACAATGGGTCAGCAAAAAATGCCGATCATCCTAGATTTCGGGGTGCTGAAAATAATTTAGATGGAAACACGACGACAAACCGGCGAAAAGCCCACATTGAGTGGACGAATCAAGTCAAGGATGACTTGCTACACTGCTACGATGCCAGCATCATCCCTGTTCACCGAGGCTTTATAGCACGTACGCATACACTGTGGTGCCAAAAACACCCAGAGCTTCAGCACGTTTCGCTCCAATCCTTGCGCTTCCCGAACCACTGCTTGATCAAGCTGCAGCCGAATATGAGGAAGCGACATCAATACCAACCGCGCAAAGCAGACACCTTCTGAGGGATGCTCACGATTTCAGGACCAGAAGGAACATTAACATGCAAGTTCCTTCTAAGCCCCAAGATCTGGCCGAAATGGTCACCTCCCTCCGTGGAGAAATCTCGCAAGAGTCCGACCTCTGGACCATCCATCTCACGGTTGTGAGACGTGGTTACAGCTGAAATTTTACCGCGATTTCACTGGGAGCGGGTGCAATTTTTAAGATCAGCACCTGCTCCCGGCGAAATCCTGCGGTTGTCCTTATGACAAATTTTTAACTATTTATGCAGTTAAAAGTTGGCCATAAAGACAACCGCGGGATTTCACCGGGAGCGAGTGCCATTCTACAAATTTTCATCCGGTCCCCATGAAATCGCGGTAACATTTCAGCTTTAACCACGCCTCACGACCGTGAGATATGTGGTTACAGTCTGCTAAGGACACAATACAATGACTCGGCAAAAGTCTCGTACACCTTGAGGACACGGGCGACCCAAGGACGACCGCATTCTGCATTTTTCCCGCAAGTGGCACTTCGTTGTCACGGAGGCAAGCTTCTTAGGCTAATAACCGGTGAAAGCGTGGCACCTACAATAGCACTGACGATCAGGACGACAAGCTCAACGGAATATTCCGGATATAGCCGTCGCAACTCCCTTATAAGATCTTTATACCTCGTTTCCTTTTCATTCTCCTTGGCTGTGATGTTTTTGTCTGCTGGTCCCGAAAATTCGATAGCAAACATGGATCCTTTAACGAAGTTAGGAAGAACTATGTCAGGCCTCGAGTGCGCAACAGAAACAATTATTGAGAATATGAAGTTACAGTATATGCGGCACTTCTCTTTTTCGGTAATTGACTCTATCTCCTTAGGAGCGTTTACCACATTGTGCCTTTGGATGTACGTCGTTCCTGCATGAGTTGAAAAACTAGATTGTATGTATCCTAGATACTCGGGGTGTGCATGACACGCTCCGCAGCTATCATCGAGAATGTCGTGTCTCAAAATGTGGCGATGGTATGCTAAAGTGGAAATGACACCGCCTGGACACATCAAAACGAGACCCTTCGTGCCCCACTTCAACCAAGTTGATATAAGAAAAGCAAACGTTAGCTCATACGTCATCGACTGGTCCTTCACATTTCTGTGGAAGATGGCGTGCATCCTCTTATCCAGGAGCTGTTCGTGACAGTTTTTCTTTTATGCTTTCTTGATCTGGGCCTTTAGGAGTGAGTTTTCAAAATGGATAAGAGGTTATGAATTTCGCTCATCCCTGATAATAATGTCAAGGCCAAGTGTTTCAGCAGCCTTCTCCGCTGCTTTGTACAGAAACGCTCCTTTCCCTACTTCTTCGTGTTTCTTGACCATTATAAGAAAAGGGTCTCTTCCATTTCCGACTATATGTCCGGTACCCAGAATAATCATGTTGTGAAGACATTCAAGATTACGTGTTCCGCGACCACTTTGACTGTGTCAATTGACTTCGTCCATTGAATCACTACAAATGAATAGAATACTACCGGGACGGTAAGCATGTTTGTTGCAGATACTTTGTTTCTTGCCGATAGTTCGGAAGATCAAATCCGTCAGTTAAGACGTTTATATTTGCACCGGAGAGTATCCTTTGTAGATGTCACGTCCTGAATGGGGCTCTGCGGCACGTATAGGTTTTGTGTAGGCCTCTCCAAGGCTAAGGTTTTGTAAAGCGCGTTTGTTGACGAGCTCAGGGTATTTAGGGATGCCATTAAGGTTTCCTCACTTCAAATTAACCTTCGGACATCATTCTAACCCAAGCTCCATTCCAATCTCCTGAGTGTATTTCTTGACAATCCCAAGAGCTAGATCTAGTTACCCTGCATTTCGAGCATGGATCTCAAGATCATCAATGTAAAATGCATGAGTGACCCTATGCTTTCGATATCCAGGTTTGCTCATGGTATCGCCCTGAAAGACACCTCTCTCAAAAGTGGCACTGTTAGGTGTCACACGATGTTTTCCAGATGAGATAGTAAATATCTCTATGCACGTCAGGTGATAAGTCTATGGGAGGTTGAATCGAAAGCTTTCCGGTAGTCAATACAGGCCATCCATAGGTAGTGCTGGTAGGATGCTGCGTCTTTGCAGATACATCTATGGATGAGCAGGTTCTCCCGACATCCTTCTACGCCTTTTTTTAAGCCGCGTTGTTCGTACATCTCTCACCTCAAAGGTCCGAGTGTCCGAACTAAGTTGCCTATCTTCAGCAGGAGCACTGTGCGTCCTTCCACCAACCACTCAGGAACGGGTTCATCTGACTTTAGATATGAGTTGAAAATGCGGGCCAGATGCTGGTGGGGTTGAAGGAAAGTTCTCCACCAGAACGTCTTGATACCAGCTGGTCCCGGAGCGGAATAGTTCTTCATGCCCCTTAAGAGGGCTGGGGACGCCCGTGGGAATTATGAGTTGAATGTGCGAGAGAGACAGAAATATGATAAGCACGCCCAAAAGGGTGGAGCTTCTTAGTGGAAAAAATTTTTCGAAAATACTCTACATAAATGTTCGTCTATTCGAAGCATTTCATTGGGATAGTTTCGAAATAAACTTTACATTTAGTGAAAATTTGGAATTATATTTCTTAATATACTAGAAAGAAAGCGCTTCGTATTGAAGTCCTGCTTTTTAATTGTAAAATAATAGTTACAAACCGAGAAATTAGTCATCCTAAGTGGGGTAACTTTGACCAAGCATATTTTCAATGTTATCAATATTTAATAAAATTTGAGAAATATTTATTCTACCTTATTTATTTACGAATCCAGGCATACTATATACGTTGTAATTGGTAGCAATGGTTATGCAGAAAGTTCAGCCGCAAGAAGTCGAAAGACAGTTTGAAATGCTGAACATACTCTACATGACTGTTCGTCTAATCGAAACATTTCATTGGGATAGTTTCGGAATATCATTGATATCCAGTGTAAATTTGGAATTAAATTTCTTAATATACTATAGAAAAGCGCTTTGTATTGAAATTTTACTTTTTAATTGTAAAATAATAGTTACAAACCGAGAAATTAGTCTCGAAAAGTAGGGTAACTTTGACCAAGCATATTTTAATGTCATCAATATTCAATAAAATTTGAAAAATATTTGTTCTACCTTATTTATTTACGACTCCAGGCATACCACATACGTTATAATTGTTAATAATGGTTATACATAAAATAGCCGCAAGAAGTCGAAATAAAGTTTGAAATGTTGAAAATGCTCTACATGAATGTTCGTCTAATCAAAACATTTCATTGGGATGGTTTCGAAATATACTTTACATTCAGTGAAAATTTGGAATTATATTTCTTGATGTATTAGAGAAAAAGCGCTTCGTATTGAAGTCCTGCTTTTTAGTTGTAAAATAATAGTTACAAAACCGAGAAATTAGTCTTCCAAAGTAGAGTAACATTGACCAAGCATATTTTCAATGTCATCAATATTTAATAAAATTCGAGAAATATTTGTTCTACCTTATTTATTTACGAATCCAGGCGTACAACATACGTCGTAATTGTTAACAATGGTTATGCATAAAGTGCAGCCGCAAGAAGTCGAAATTTTGTCGCATCTCGTCATTTAATCTCAGAAATAGGTGTGGTCTACAATTCTTCGTGAAAAAGGAAATAAGCAAATAACAACCTTGCAATTTGGCACGAACAACGAAGGTAAGTTGTAACAATTTACACTGCAATCTATTCCAATGAACTTCATATCAGTAGCAAATACTTCTTTGACCCATTTTTATAAGACCTATTTGCAACACACATATTGCGATGTAAATCAGTTGAAGTTCTTACTGGTTTCATTCAGAGACTCTATTGACCGCTGATGTAGAGGTCCGGAGAACAGTCTGCAATAAACAGTAGAAGAGAAACATTTATATGTCAAATGTTATACCAAATTCATCGAATTTCATGTGTTTCGCACTTGTCTGTTCTTATCGAATTGATTTAGTTTGAAGCACTGAAATAATTTCAATGCAGACAGTCATGTACAGGCATTACGCCGAAATAATGAGTGAAAAAAGTTCCAAAAGTTACTTTTGCGTGGGCGGATAATTTCCATTGTATTTTAGAGCAAAATGTCCAACAATCCGCTATCTTCTATATGTTTCGAGTTATGATAAACCTTTAAGAATCCCCACTTTTTTGGTAACTTGATACCTAATTACTTCACGGAAAAGTTTTCCACAGGTGAGTGAAAGTAGATTCAATTTGCTGTTCTTACAAAACAAAAAAAGATGCTCTACCTATAATAGGTCATAAGTTGTGACCCCTCAAAGTTGACCATTTTGGCCTGCTTTTACGGGCAAGAAAGTGGAGTTTAGTTTTTTCAAAATAAATCGTGTCAGGTTCAGTTTGCGTTGATGATGACAGAGGATGAAATAGAGTCTAAAAATCTCAGTGTACATCTAAAAAAAGGAAAGTCTTTCAGTCTTATTATTTTGGGAGTCGCGAGGTTTCAAAAATTCCATTTTTTTCGAATGTTTGACTAAAATCTTAGAAGTTGTGTTTTTGGAAAATATCTTGTTTCCTGTCGATCTCACGACAAAGTTTTAACAGAATAAGTGAAAGTGGAATCAATTTAGCGTAAGCTAGAAAAAAAGTGTTTTGACCTTAATAGGTCACGAGATATGACCTTGGAAAGTGTACTCTTCCTGCATAGAGGCTCCTGAGCGTACCGTAAAATAGAACTACGGTCATATTTCAAAATTTGTATCCCAAATAAGTGTATATAATTCATTTATCATTTATAATACGTCTTTTGCCATTAATAAAAGAAAAAATTGGGTAATATGGGTAATATGTTTTTTTATCCATAAACAAATATTTGTACTATTAATTGTCCATAACAAAATGTTATCATGAGCACTGTTGAGTACTTTTGAAATACTTTTGTGGCAAAAGTAATTATAACTGATTAAAAATGTTATATATATATATATATATTTATTTATCCAGTAAATTTGACCAATCTTGGAAATATATCATGCCCGTTTTCTTGTGTAAACACTTAATCTCTTGAGCTTGGTACGAATGCGAGCTTATTTAGAAAAAAATTTCAACTCATGCATGAAGTCCGTGATTCATTCTATTAACAAATTTAATGATAAATCATTCTTTAATCCATTAATTGATCGACTATTTATTTTTTAGTTTGATATGTGATTTATTTCAAGTAATCAATTACTTCCTAATTTCTAATCCGAAAGAAGGGTCACAGAATATTATGTACAATTTACAGAAATCACTGCGAATTACAATCTTGGAGGTAAGTGTGGAATTAAATGCAGAAAAAGTGTTAATTAGAAGATATTGTTACAAACAATGATTAAAAAACAATTTGTTCATTGATAAAAAAATTACTATCACATTTTTAAACAATTATAATTTTTTTCCCCATAAAAGTACTCAAAAAAGTACTTGGGTGCAAAGGTACACAGTGTTTTTAGAAAATTAGTGATTCTTTGCTGGAAATCCAAAAAAGTGGTGATTTTTCAATGTGTCATAACTCGAAACCTATGGAAGATAGCGGCTGATTTTGCCAACAAAATGTTCTCATCATATTGTCCTCTTTTTTTTCCTGTTGGAAATTTCCCACTAAAATGCAGTGCGCGTTATCCTTCCACGCAAAAGTAACTTTTGGAACTGTTAAAAAAAGGTAATTTCCAATTAATTGTAAAGGTATACCTAATTCTATTCGAATCGTTATTATTGATCCTGAGCCAATTATTCCAGATCAAATTCCAAATATGAAATATAATATTCCAATATATTTATCATTAGATGACCATAATTACCTAAACATTTTTTGATTAATTATAATAATTATAATAATAATATTTTATTTTCATTGTAAATGAACATTTTTGAAATGACACAAAAATTATTTAAAGTTAAATTAAATAGTATTACGTCTGATTTAACTGATAAATTTTTAATTTATTCAAGAATATATTTAATATTCTTCTACTAATAATAAATTTTAATTTTTTGGTGTCATTAATAATTATAAGTATTTTTTTTGATTATATGCAAACTCTTTCAAATTTTTTCTGACTAAGAATGGAAATTAATATAATATCTTTCATTCCAATAACTTTGATTTCAAATAAAAATTATAATGATGCATCAATACAATCTTTTTTGTCCGACCCCCCTGGAAAACGCGCCATTGCATGCACATGAAGCAGGCGTAATGTGGCCGCTTCCAGCCCAGTGACGTTCCCACATGCGCACTTTGCCGCCGGGCCAACATGAAACTTCACGCCTGCTACATGAAACTTTACGCCCGATACACAAAACTTTACGCCCGCTACAGATACACTGCACCGCGCAAGTGAGAATATGGAGGACTTGATCTTTATTTTCGAAAAAATTGTATTGTTAGAACCGTCAGTCTCCGTTCTGCAAAGTACGCTATTTCTGCCCTTCATCTATAATCTAAAATTGTCTAGTACACCAAATATCCTCTATCTGCTTCACGTGCTTGTTTTCAAGGAGGGGGACAAAAAGTATGGTGTGTATCAAGGGCGCAAAGCTATTTTGCCTCGTGTGACTGCCGCCTTCGCTTCGCTCGGGCAGCAAATTCACGCTCGTCAAAATAGCCTTCTTTACGCTCTCGATACACAATATACTATTATATTCAAAGTCTCAGGTCTTCTTTGATATTATTCTTCATATTAAATTTAATAAATTTATTAGCATATTATGTCTTTCAATATTTTTTTCTTTATTATTGAAATTAGGATTTTTGTCCTTGTAATAAACATATAAAATAATTCCTCAGGAATTGTTTATTATTATTAACAATTTAAAAAAAATTGACCTTTTTCTGTTAATTAATTATTTATTCAAATTAATAAATGATTTCAATAACTATGTAAATAGTAATATTTACAATATCATGAATCAGATCTTTGTATCATTGGATCTTTCATAAGAATTATATTGCTTCATTCTTTACATTCTATTAAATTAATTACAGCAATATCTTCTATTATTCACTTAAATTTTAAATTGTTTAAATGACGTTTTTGAATTAAAATGAAATTCATGTTATCGAACAATCAGAATGATATTTCAAATTAATAAAATTAACGTAATATTCATTAATTTATATGTGAATAAACTTATAATAATAATTTTAATATGTGTTTGCATTTCTTTTTTATATTTTAATAGAATTTTTTGATTCATAAAAGTGGAAACATTTGTCAAAAACCGCGTGCTGTTTAGCAACTCGGTTTTTTCTTCCTTTACTCATGGTTCTAGGAAGACAGTATCACACTTTCTCATCATGATATTTTTACGTTCTTTCTAGGAAACAGAAAGAGAATGAAGAGAGCGGCATCTTCGAAGGCAGGAGCAAATCACCAAAACCAAAAAATGTAGAAAACGAGGCAGGATGGCATGCAATCTCGATTGTCGAAAGCATCTCACCATGTATTTACAGTCTGCGATTTCTGAATGTTGAGGATCACAGTGGTTCAGTAAATGATTATTTGAAAATCCGATATTTTCTTATCTATTTTCAATGAAAGAGGGACAAGAGGTGATCAGGTTAAAAGAGGGAGGCCCTTTGATCTTTCAAATGTACTATTTTCAAACATTTAATTATAAAGGAATATTTAATTGCAGCTCAGACTGCAGAGTTTTACGCGCTAGTGTACCTGATCCAGGTATATGGAATATAAATGATGTCACTAAAATGTGCGATAAGGGCACACATGAGTGCACTGACTGTACACGCATCCATATACAAAGTTCGTTGGAAATGCAGGAAATAGGGGCAGGTACAAGTGCGTAACGTGAACCAATGTTCGATTGCTCTGTTATGCAACAAGAACAAGAAGACTTACCCTCTGATAACTGGGAATGTTTGTGCTCGAAAAAGACTCGACCTAGGCATACAGTTTCCCAACGACTGTGTGCACCAAGGGACAAAGTTCCCGAATTGCATATTGAAGCAGAAAGTGCTTGCACTAAAGAAAACCCCCGTAATTCTGAATTGGAGGACAGGCAGTGTGCTCATATGACACACGTGTTCAAAAAAATTAAAGAAGAACGGAATCCCGGAGGGTTGGGATGCACTTTCATGGATATTTATTTGGTAGGTGAGAGAAGACGTAGTCATGAGAGCCAATGGGAATTTCGATGCAATGTGTGCAACAAAGAAAGTATCGTTTCATCGTAATCTTATTCCGTGAGATGTGGCTCTCGTATGCACATCAATGATGCAGTCACTGCTGGACCAATCTCCTTTGGTATTGGCTACACTCAGATGTCCCTGTTTATAGCTAGTTTGGATGCTCCTTGCATGTGCAATAAAACCTACCAGAAATGCCATAGGAGAGTTTTTTGTGGTATTCATAATATGGTGAAAACATCCATGAGGGACGCTCACGATGCAGAAATAGAACTTCCATTGAAGGAGGACAGGGTTGATGAGCAAGATAGACCATGGATAACAGTTGTTGCCGATCGACAGTGGTGCAAACTATGCTATCGTACAAAATATGATTCACTGTCCGGAGTGGTAAGTTAACTGAGCTCTAGTACAATTACTAAGTTCTCTTTGAACAATAGTAATTTTAATTAAATGTTTTATTTAGGCCGCGATTGTTGGCTACAGAACTGGGAAAGTCTTGTTCATTGGAATTAGAAACCAATATTGTTCGATATGTTCTTCAGCTATGTACGAAGACCAGGAAGCACCCGAACACGAACGCTTCCTCAATTCAAATGAAAGTGCCACTTGCATGGAAGCTGATATAGTGGCGGAAGGGTTCAAGCAAAGTTTTCCCATATATAATGTCATATATAAAGAACTTATTGGTACAGAATTGATTAAAATGTTTATACTTTCAACTTTTCAAGTTTCGAATTTCGCAAAGAATGCTATAATAGCCCTAAATTAAAATTTGTATTTACTGGTGATGGAGATAGTAGCGTCCACAAAAGGCTGATGGACTTGAAACCGTATGGTGCTTCTTGCGAGATCGAAAAGATAGAGTGCAAGAATGATCTGTTGCGAAACTACGGCAACAAACTGAAGGAGATCAGCAGCATAACGCAAGTTGGATATTCCTTGCCCTTAAGGAAAATGTTAGCTGGAAGTATCCTGCGCTCCCGAGGAGCTGTAACGAAGGCCATACTGCATCATAAAAATGAATAGGGTACAGCGGCTGCTAAAGTATCAAATTTACGAAAGTATATTCACAACAGCGTGCATCATATATTTTGGCTGCACAGTAGTTGTGATTCCTACTTTTAATCGGGAGCAAAGTAGGGAGAAGTCATACCAGAGCTGCAAAAATCCTCTATGTACGACGAAATTATGGCAGTCAATCGACGTCTCGTTACCAAAGCGACAAGTCTTCTTAATGATGTCGATAACAATGTTTGTGAACAGTTTAACAGCATTGTTAATAAATTTGTAGGTGGTAAACGAGTCAATTTTTATTTGAGAAGGGCAGATGCAACCCGATGTGAAGGTGCCGTGGTGTCTGCCAACACCGGGGAATTTTTTACATCTTTGCATAAGGCAATGCTCAAGAATCATACTCAAGGCCACATTACACGGATTTTTGAAGAACGGAAAAAACACGCTACAGAGAAATATAGAGAAAGGAGGGAAAATGAAGACAGGAGTAAGAAGACTGAGAAGAACGTAACCAGTGTAGGCCCAGACAAGGATTATGAATTGGTAGAACTGGATAACATGGATCCTGCAGAATATGAGAGAAGGGAGCAGAAATTTCTGGAAAGGAAGAAACTGCTGACAGCGTCAAAATTTGGCAGCATTCGTGAGCTTTGACGTTCCACTTCATGCGTGAACTTGGTTTACGGAATATTATATTCCAGTGTACAAACAAAGGCAATGAAACACGGTATCGAGATGGAGGAAGTTGCAATAAAGCCATTAGGTGAAAAGCATGGAATCGTTGTCAGGAACTCTGGGCAGGTCCAGATATTATACGCAATAGGTTCCATTTTTTCAGTAATCTATTCACAATATTCAAGTCCTTAAAAAATTACTATCTACTGTCCACAGATCGCTTCATTGGCGGCTATTCCATCGTGGAAATAAAGTGCCCGTCATCTGCAGATGATTACGATTCGCCGGAAGAAGCGATATTCGACGATAAAGTATGTATGGAATGTCACGTTTTTTTCAATTACCATTACACAAGATTTTCTGAATTTGACAGTGAACTTTTTTTTAGTTGAAATACTTTGATCTCGTTGATATTGAGCCTATTCTGAAGCCAAATAGTGACTATTTCTACCAAGTGCAAGGACAATTGCACATTACGGGAAATAAGCAGTGCTATTTTGGAATGTGCTCAAAAAAATTTCTGACCATAGAAATAATCGAAACCGAGACTTGAATAATGGAAGTACACAATGAATGGAACTGAAATAATGTCCTCGAATGTAGGTTAAACTGATATATAAAATGTTAATTGTGGCAGAAAGTAACGTTTTATTCATCAGTAATGAATGCAATGAATGAACAATTTATATATCAGTAAGTTGATCTTGGACGTTTTTTCGTTTTCAAAAATGCAGACAGGGCAAAAAAGCCTACGGGAATGAGAATTTATATAATAACTATCCCAATGACATATTCCGATTAGACGAAAATTCAAGTAGAGTATTTTCAAAATTTCAAACTTTCTTTCATCTTTTTGCGGCTGTATTTTATGTGTAACCCTTGTTAAAAATCATAACGTATGTGGTATGCCCGGATTCGTAAATAAATATGGTAGAACGAATATTTCTCAAATTTTAATAAATATTGATGAGAATAAAAATATGCTTGATCAAAGTGACCCTACTTTTGAAGACAAATTTCTCGGTTTGTAACTATCATTTCACAATTGAAAAGTAAGCTTTTAATACAAAACGCTTTTTTTTATAGTATATTGAGAAATTTAATTCCAAATTTTCACTGGATATCTAGTATATTTCGAAACTATTTGGAAACTATTTCGAAACTACTATTTAATCAGAATTTCATGAAACATGAAAATTCGTTGAACATCAGAGCTGTATTTTTGGCAATTTTTTTGGGGACTTTAACATTTTGAACATTTCTTTGTTGACTAAACAGAAAAATAGAAATGAATCTGAGAAGGTTTTCCTAAAAGTGTTACTAGTCCAGTCAATGAAGGATTTAAAAAAAAATTCGGATAGGTAAAATTTTTTTCACAGATAAGTTGCGGATGGCTTTATAAAGATACTGTAAAAAGTCCCCGCCATATGTGTACGGCAACGGCCGCCATGATGGAAAGTGTTAAACAATAACATGTTTTTTTTTTCAAATAACTCAAGAACGGTTGATTTTAGGTCAAAATGGTCGCGTTGAAAAATGTTCATAATTTTATAGTGCACAAAAAAGATTTTAGCAGTTGTAAACGTATTATCAACCGTGACGCTATAAAATTGTATTAACTGTACAATTGTGCGACTTCTGAGCGAATGAAGTAAAAGCTGAAAATATCCTGGAAAGAACTTCGGAAATAGATCAGGTGATTTGCACTGGAGCAAATGCATGTTTCTGTTTGAAATAAAACCGACCAACTCATTTGCATTAAAAATTATCAGTATAAAATTCTGACCTGAAAATTGGGAAATATATTGTATGAATATGAAGGAACAATTACAAGAAGTTTCATCTCAAAATCATTCCCTTATGCATGTCAAATTGTACACTGAAGTTGAGCTCATTTTATACTGATATTTTTTAATGCAAATGAGTTGATCGGGTTTTCTTTAAACAGGAACATGCATTTGCTCCAGTGCAAATCGCCTGATCTATCTCCGAAGTTCTTTCCAGTTTCCAGTTTTCTCAAAAGTATTGAGAATTTTCCGGTCCACCGCATTGACTCTGTCTTGATTGACACCCCCAACTCTAGGTTAGTCGGCAGTGTTGTCCGACTCATAGTCGGGAGCCCTGCGTGTTCGATTGTTTTGAACCGCACTTACTACAACTATGTTTGGTGTTATCATTGTTGTTCCTACGAGCACCTAGGCTGAGAGTTTGCCCGGTATCTCAGAGTCAGAATTTGAGACACCTCACCCAGGGGTCATTCAGCTTTTGGCACGGTTGTTACGTCTCAGCTTGGGGGATAATTTCTTTGACACCATTCCTCGACACTTGTCGCGACTACTTAATAATTGTTGTAACCATATTCAGCAGACACCCCTGGTACAAGGACCCTCTATCCGCAACTCTAGGACGCGGCAAGTGACTTTGTCATAGGTCCATCGGTTTTGAATCCAAAGGAATATATATATATATATATATATAATTAAAAACTAAAGGTTAACAACCACCGCAGGGTCCCACTGGGAGTAACTGTCATCTTGTTTTTGGCACCACAGAGTATGCATACGCGCCATAAAGCCTCGATGAACAGGGATAATGCTGGCATCGTAGCAGTCCAGCAAGTCATCCTTGAGTCGGTTCGTCCACTCAATGTGGGCGTTTTGCCGGTTCGTCGTCGTGTTTTCATCTGAATTATTTTCAGCACCCCGAACTCTAGAATGATCGGCATTGTTTGCCGACCCATTGTCGGGTGCTCCGCCCGTTCGATCGTTTTGAACCGCATCTACAACTTTTTGGTGCCTTAGTGGTATCATTGTTGTTCTCACAAGCAGCTAGGGAAAGGATTCGCCCATCCTTGTAGAGTCCCACGTAAAAGGATAAGGTTGCATACTCTGAGAGGTCGCTGGTATCCCAAAGCCACCGTTTGAGACACCTCACCCAGGTGCCATTCAGCTTTCGGTACGGTTGCTACGCCTCCGCTCAGGGGCTATTCCTTCAGGACCCTCCCTCGATAATTGTCTGCGACTGCTTATTAATTATTGTAACCATATTTAGCAGAAACCCTTGGTACACGGACCCTTTATCCGCAACCCGAGAACGCGTTCAGTGGCTTTATCATAGGCCCTTCACCCACCTCGCGTAAGATTATTAACTGAGGGCCTACCCACTTATTTTTTAACAATCCCAGGCCTGATTCTACCTTTGATAGAACTTTTTGGAAGTATCATTTTTCTTCACCCTTTCTTTCATTTGTGCAGTGCAGAATCTGAATGATTTCGAATTGATCTTGCAATGAACAAAAGAATTCCAATTACAAATTACAAAATTATTCAAGGTAAGTGCCGGGCGCTCACTAAAAAGTGTTTCGTAGCTTATTAAGACGTTAAATAAGTCGTTCAAACCTTCTGCTTCTAGGAATATTGAAGAAATTAGGTGATATTAACTTCTTCTTTTGTTTAACGTCTGGGAATATATTAGATGAAAGTGGTGACAAAAGTCAAAGACAACTACTTTCAGACAAAAATAGTGTAATTTATTGTATCAAGAGCAAAAAAACGAAATTAAAACGTATAATGTTTCGAAACATTTACCAGTGTCCTCATCAGATTAAAAATTATCTGAAATATGAATACAAATAAATAGTAATTATAATAAAATGATGTAACAAAACAAAAGAAGCTCTAAAGAATTAAAAATTAGCTTAACATTGAAATCAGGTTAAAAAATTTCAAATAAAGTTAAACAACAAAAATGAGTAGGGATTGTTGTGGTTGCTCATACATATGCCAAAATTAAAGACAAAAAATTTTGAATAAAAAGGATTGTTTAGTCATAATTTTTAATATAGTTGTAAAGAATTAGCCTGTGATAAAAAATAGAAATGAATGAAAGTATTATATTTTTTGAAGTTTATGTTTGATTTTTTAGAGCTTTTTTTGTTTTGTTATATCATTTTATTATTATTACTATTTATTTGTATTGACATTTTAGATAAT
This sequence comes from Andricus grossulariae, assembly GCA_011634705.1. NCBI lineage: Eukaryota > Metazoa > Arthropoda > Insecta > Hymenoptera > Cynipidae > Andricus > Andricus grossulariae. The sequence goes on along the minus strand of JAABKJ010007545.1, from coordinate 280,632,037 downwards.
TTTCAATCTGATGAGGAAACTGGTAAACGTTTCGAAACGTTATACGTTTTGGTTTCGTTTTTTGGTCTTGACACAATAAATTACACTATTATTGTGTGGAAGCAGTCGTTTTTGGCTCTTGTCACCACTTTTACCTCCCCCTTCTATACTTTCTCTCCTCTTCTCCCCCTAAATACCACTACTCACTCTCTCCTCACTTCACCCTTCGCCCCCCTTCCGAACTTCTTCATCCTTTACTTCCACCTCTCCTCGCTTCTCCAGCTAACACTTCCCTTCCCCTACTTTCTTTCCCTGATCATAACTTCCCTTCACCTACTCATCCTTATTTATAATTATTTCCCCTACTTTCCCTTACTCTCACTTACTTACCCTACTGCCCCTCCGATAATTTCTGCTCGTTTTTTCTCATTTCCTCTACTACCTTCCCATAATTCCCCTAAATTTGCCCTCACTGTTTCTCCTTTCTCTCCCATAATTTCCCTTTCTCGCCTCTACTTCGCCTATTTACCGTCCTCTACTTTCCCTTCCATTAATTTCCCCTCACTTACCATACCTAAGTTCTCCTCCAGTTTTTCTACTTCCCCCTTGCTTCCCCACCCTTCATTTCCTTTACTTTACTTTCCCTTATTACCCCCTACTTTCCCTACTTTCCCACTGCTCATTTCCCCTCACTTCCCCTATTATAATTTTTCCTACTTCATCCAGCCTCATTTCCCCTTACTTCCCATCGATAGCTTAAAATGAAAAATACATACTAATTTTCAGTTGAATGGTATTCTAACACAAGGGGAAAACATCGCCGACAACGGAGGTGTAAAAATATCGTACCTAGCTTATCAAGATTGGGTGAAACGACACGGTATCGAACCTAAATTGCCTGGATTGGACTATTCCTTGTCACAGATTGTTTGGATCTATGCATATGTGAAACATTGTGCCAAATATACACCAGAGTTCATTAAAATGATCACTGAGTCAGATCCTCATAGTCCATCAGGATTCAGAATCATAGGTACATTTTCTAACAGGCCAGAATTTGCTAGAGACTTCAACTGTCCACTGGGTTCCAAAATGAATCCAGTTAAGAAGTGTTCCGTATGGTAAAACTACAAAAACTGTAAATTTTCGAAAGCGTATGGCCAATCTTGAGTCCGATGTACTATGAACAGGTATAACTGCGAATTTCGTTGTGTACTACCAAAAAGAAATATTGTCGGTGAATACTAGTACAGATATTTAATAAAGATGAGCACAGCAGCTGAAATGTAGACTTAGTAAAGTCATTTCTTAGATCATTTCGTGAATGTAATTTAATCTTACAGTAAATCACAAGCTGCTGATTTTGATTCCAGAATTGAATCAAAATTATATGCAACACTTAAATACAGAATACTGATTTTTCATTCAATTATCAAGTTCGTATCAGAATGATCCGATATTCAAGATCAACTGCCTGTCATGAACTTGCATGAGCAGCAACTGTCGAGCGTTAGTTTTTATTTCATGACCAACTCAAGACCGTCTAAATGCACTTGAAATTTGAAAACTCAGCTTTCAAAGAAATTTCTGCATTTTTTTCAACGTAAAATCATTAAGTTTTAACGAATATTTGAACTACGTAAATCTAAAGAAACACTTTTTGAAGGTAAAAACATTATTTCCAGAGCCTTAGAGATTTATAGCAAAATATTGGGAAATTGAAATTTTTCTACCAACCTGAAATTCAAAATTTTCTAAAACATTCCTTGTTGGTCCTAAGAAGATGCAAATCTTTCAGAAGTGGGATTGTAAATTAGGTAAATCTATGTAAACTCTTCTAGAAAAAAAAAATTAATTTTAGGAGTTGAATACTTGTTTTATATAGTTTGTAAATTCATTTTTCAACAGAAAATTTGATAATTTCAGTTGAAAATTTATCTATTTTGTTAAAAATCTAACTATTTTTGGTTAAAAGTTAATTATTTTAGGTTAAAAAGTATACAATTATATTTTTGTTGGAGAATTAATATTTTTACTTAAAGTTTTTGATATATGTTAGACAAACAAATTATTTTATTTGAAATTCAACTATTTTGTAGTGAATTTTCCTCTTTAGCTTGCAAATTCAACTCTTTTGATGAAAATTTTTTCTTTGATCTAAAATTCATCTCTTCTGGTAGAATTTTCTTCTTTTTTAAATACAACGGCTTGGTTGAAAATTAGTCTGTTTTGGTTAAGCATTTAATTAGTTCGTGGGAAATTTTTTTTGAGTCTGGTGCGTATTTCTGGTACGACAGGGCATTGACATTGCATGTAGATGAACAGTTAGTTGCAAGTGTGCGTGTGACCCCGAAAAGCAATATCTCCTAATATCTTCGAGCATTAAAAAAATGCGATTACGAAGGTGTTTGTCTGTTTAAATCGGATGGGCTCAAGTTTTATCGTACCGTAAAATAACTTTGCAAAAAAATCAACTTTTATTGGAACATGTTCGAGATAAAACATTGGCTCACCGAAATTCGGTACATGGGAAAAATGGAAATGTAGGCTAGGTTCTCTGAAATATGGTGAGCGTAGCATAAATGATAATCTCAGTGAGCCCAGATAATTCGTACATTATTGCAAATAACACAGGACCACAAAAGCTAAACCCTTGCAACACGGACCAGACTAGGCTGGTCTTATATTTTCGGGGTCGCTGAATTCGAATCCGTTCTCTATTTGGACTTATCAGGTCAGGGTCAAGGTAAATTCACGGTCAAACCAAACGGACAACGGATTTGAATTCAGCGACCCCGAAAACCTATAGGTACCTTGAATTAATTGCTTATCGATGAATTTTGTAAGTTTGACCTTGAACTGGTCTTGAAAATGGATTTGATTTCAGCGACCCCGAAAACCTGTAGGTACCCTGACTTGTTTGATTAGCAATTAATTTTTTTGTAGATTCGACCTTGAATTGACCTTGACCCTGACCTGATGGGACCAAACGGATAACGGGTTTGAATTCAGCGACCCCGAAAACCTATAGGTACCCTGACTTAATTGGCTAGCGAAGAATTTGATAAATTTGACCTTGAACCGAGTTTGACAACGGATTCGAATTCAGCGACCCCGAAAACCTATAGCTACCCTGACTTAATTGGTTAGCGATGAATTTTGTAAGTTTGACCTTGAACTGACGTTGACCCTGACCTGATGTGGCCAAACGGACAACGGATTCAAGTTTAGCGACCCTGAAAATATAAGACCCACCTAGTCTGGTCCGTTTTGCAGGGGTTTAGATTTTGTGGTCCAGTGTTATTTTTAATTTTCTAATCTTGCAAAATTAAATTTTTTTCATTCAAGTCTTTGACACACTCTTACGAAATTTTAGGAAATCACATAAGTTTAGAAAATTTTATTTTTACTTAAAAATTAATTTTTTTAATAAAAAATCATTTGTAATTTTCACAGAAATGTTAGGAATATTTTTTTATTCCTTTGAAAACTTTTAAAGTTCTTAAAAGGCGTCTGAATTTTTTCTACTATATCTTTGAAAAACAATATTTTCTTTAAAAAATTTTGATGTCTTTTAATGTTTCAAATTATTTTTTAATCTTTCCAATACTTCTAAATATTATTCAAAACTCACACAATTTTTGTTTAATTTGTCCAGGAAACAGGAAAATTGATCCAGTAACAGGAAAAATCTTAAAAATTTATTCGAATCATTATACTACGAGAGAAATCCGGGCACCCATATGAAGTTGACAGGATGATTCGAGAAAAAACTGATTTAAATACCCTATAAATTCCAGATTTTTCCGTTTTTCTCGTTTAAGCGGTATTCATCTTGAAGAAGAGCTTGAAAATAAATATAATTTTTCATATTAAACTATTACAGGATCCAGATGTAAAGAGAAGCTTAAATTTGTGAAAAAAGGTAGCAAAAATCAACCATTTTCGGAAGGTTTTGGTTTTCAAAATAAATATAAAAAATAATTATATGGTATGCGTATGTATTCATCAAATAAAATGTTAAATTATAGATCTCGAGTTTTTTCAGTTTCATCATGTACTTAAATGTAACTTTTAATTACTCTTGAATTTCAAAAATGAAATTTTAATACAAAAATAATATAATTTATAACATTTTTAGGACAATTAGGTCCAAAAAACGTGATAAATGGAATATAATAAAAAATGTGAATCTAACTGGAATAGTCCATTAAAATAGTACGGTTAATAGATAAAAATAATCTGTGTCATTCATATTGAATTTACTGGAATTTTCTCGCTTTAATAAAGGTGATAAAGTGAAGGTATAATAAAGTACAATTCTATTAATACTATCAGAAAAAAGCTAGCCGCTGAAAATGATTGAAAAATTACTAATTGGAATAGTTAAAATATTCAGTAATTTAATAGTACAAAACTACAAATTACATCGTGAAAATTTATGAATTTATTCACGGCTGGATAATGTATTAATTAGAAAAAGGTTCTATAAATAAGAAATGTGAGAAATAGAAAAGTTTGTTAAGAGAACACACGTGTGAAACATTGTTAGCATTACTACAACGATAAGCACGAAATATTGTGAAACGTGTACATGGACCATATCATCTCAACCAACATACCAAATTTACAAGTTATATTACTGCAAAATGAAAAGACATCAATTATTTAAATTTTTTTAAATTTATTTATGGTTTTAGTATTTTCAGTACTCGCGGAATATGATTATTGACCCTTAGTTGACGGAGAAAATGCTATCCTATTGAAATTGCGCTTTCAAAATATTGTAACGCTTGAAATATATAAATTTAAATTCGTATATTTTGTACAAAAGTGTTCAATCTGCTTTAAAAAACTGTGTTTTTGAGATAATGCATTTGTATAATTATTAAGAAATTATCTCGAGTGGCTTTATCATATTTTGTTCACTTACTCCTCAAATAATCCCCTTTTTGAATGAATTTCTTTTCGACTACAAAACAGGTATGTATTTTTATTTTTCATTCTGTAGTTTATTTTTCACAACTATGCAATTATCACTATTTCCAAAAGTAGATATATCGTATGTCGTGACGTTTCATTCGATCTTATCTAATGAAGGTAAGTTATTCCACAACTTATCATTTTTTCATATTATGTACACAAGGTAACAAAAATAAAGATTAGTCGATAAATTCAAGTTAGGCTAAGTCTCATAAATGTAACTTTAAAATGTAAATATCACGAAAAAAATGGCATTTAATTAAGAAGATATCGGTACGAATACGGACGATAGAAAATTTTCCTTCTTCAGGAAATTTTTCTTGTCTCCAGAAAATGTACTCAACTGAAAAAAATCAAGTTTCTTCATTCAAGTAGATTTCCTTCAAACAAGAAACATGTTCTTGAATCAAGAATATATATTATCGCCCGTATCTGAACCGCTGATTGCTAATGATTCAATGGTTATCTTTTTTCTGTGTATTACAATTTTTTATTAATTTTAATAGTTCTTTTATTAACAAAATTGCTGAAGATGCGATTTTCTGATTAAGTTGAGATTAAGAAATCAAATTCATTCTGGGAATTTTTTCTTTAAATTATGAAACTTTCAGGGAATACTACTTACATTACTGAGAACAATTTCTACTCTTGGAAAATGAAATTTTAAGAATTCTTGTCCTACAATTAAAACATAATTTTTTCAAAAAATTGAAAAATCGATAAATTCTTGTATAAGAGAAGTCTATGGTATTTTATTCTTTATATTGAATTCAGAAAAAATTAATCTAATAACTGACATATAAGAAATTTTTTTACATTATTTAGCTTTTAACGCATGATTCACTGGACATTTGGAAAAAAAATATTTTCAAACATTTTGAATGGTTTCAAGCAAATACAAACATTTCCTTAGCATTTCTGAAAAAATTTCAAATGATTTTTTATTTTTAAAATTTTATTTTAAGGGAAAATTAAAAAATATTTCAAAATATTACAAACAATTTCCTAGAACTTCAAAAAAGCATTTGAAGATTTTAATGAAACAATTTTCATTTTTCCAGGTTTGCAAAATTTAAAAAAAAATTGGCGTAAGTTTAAGAAATATTTAGAAATTCTGAAAAGATTCAAAAATAATTCTGAATTTAATTTGAATTTAATTTATTGACGGCTAACGCCTTGTTGCATTGTTATAATACAGATTATACTTACACTCTTAAAAATTTCTTTTGGTAACTTCCAATAAATGTTTCGGAAGTTTATTTCAGAAACGTAAGGTAACGCTGCAATACATGTATTGGAATTTTACAATACAAGTCCAGTGCCAGTAACGCAGGACACTTGTTCCACGTAAGAAAAGAAGAAATTTTTCGACGGAGCCAAAACTTTTGCTAATATATAGTATATAGCGCGCGTATTCATGGAATTCAAGGAATTCATGGGATTCAAGGAATTCACGGAATTCATGCAATTCTCGAAATTCTTGGAATTCAATGAATTCATGGAATTTATAGAATTCAAGGAATTCATGAAATTTATTGAATTTATGGAATGCAAGGAATTCATGGAATTCAGGGAATACATGGAATGCAAGGAATTCATGGAATGCAAGAAATTCATGAAATTCAAGGAATTCATGGAATTCAAGGAATTCGTGGAATTTAAGGAATTCATGGAATCCAAGGAATTCATGGAATTCAAGGAATTCGTGGAATTCACGGAATTCATGGAATGTAAGGAATGCATGGAATTCAAGAAATTCATTGTATTCAAGGAATTCATGAAATTCATGGAATTCAAGGAATTCGTGGATTTCGAGGAATTCATGAAATTCAAAGAATTCACGGAATTAAGGGATTCACAGAATTCAAGGATTTCATGGAATTCACGGAATTGATCGAATTTACGGAATCTATAGAGTTCATAGAAATCACGGAGTACATGAAATTCACAGAATTCACGAAATTGAAGGAATTCATGAAATTCTTTGAATGCCATGACTCCTTCGAACTCCTAGATATCCATGAATCCCTCGAATTCCATGAATTCCTTGAATGCCTGAAATACCATGAAATCCCATGAATTCACTGCATTCCGCGTATCCCATGGATTCCATCAATTCCGTAAATTTCGCGAATTCTACAAATTTCGTGAATTCATTAAATTCCCTGAATTCCATGAATTTCCTGAATTCCGTGAATTCCATAAATTTAGTGTATTCTGCGAATTGCGCGAAATCCGTGAATACAGTAAATTCGGAGAATTCACTGAAATTCAGGAATTTATTGAATTTCATGAAATCATTAAATTTCATTAATGCAATGAATTTCATGAATTCATTGAATTTCATCAATTCATTGAATTTCATCAATTCATTGAATTTCTTGAATTTCATGAATTCCATGAATTCTGTGAATTCCGTGAATTCTATGAATGCCATGAATTCTATGAATTCCGTGAATTCCATTAATTCCTTGAATATCATCAATTCCGTGAATTCCATAAATATCGTGAATTCCTTCAATTCCATTAATTCCGCGCATTCAATAAATTCCGTGAATTCCTTGTGCACAATTATCGACTCATGAACGCTACAATTTATGTACTGGTATGCTCGATGGCTGAAGTCACTGGCGCGAATTCACTTGAATTCACATGAAGTCACTGAAATCACATGAAGTCAGTGTACACTCAATCGGTCGAGTTGCGAACCCCTCGGCTCGACAGTGATTTCACACTTTACTACACTTACAATACATGTATTGCAATTTCGTCATTCCAATACCGTGTTTGCAATTTTACCTTTCTGTTGTATTGTAGAACTATTAGAGAATGCCAAATATTTCTAACAGTGTACAATCTACTATTCTCAGCTCAGAATAGGCGTGGATCCAGATGAATCATCTGGGCGCACTACAAAGTCGTGAAGGGTCGTTGAACTCACGTACACTTTGAGTCGATTCCGAAAGGCAATTCTATGTTTTGTTTGTTTATAATAAAGAAGAGAACTTTGGTTTTTATCCCATCAATTCTGATGTAGGCCCTTTGTCAATACAACTCGATCGTTGTACCTTCGAAGGGTATAAGTGATGTCGCGATATAATATTTTCTGTGAAAGACGATTTTTGACTGAAGGGAAAATATAACCTCGCGAGAGTTTTCACAACGGGTCCTGCTTCTTTCTTGATCGTTTACTGATTCAAGTTCCACCCGGTTTGCCATTTGTACTTACGTCCAAAGGTCAGAGATTCAGCCCTTAGTTTTTAAAATCGATCGTAGAATACTATTTCACTATATCACAACACTTGCACTAAAAACTCGCTGGATGGCAGGGATGAAGGCCTGACCAAAGGGTGGCAACACTTGGAGTCTTAGAACGCGTAGAGATAAAACAGGGAAATCTCTCTGTCTCGAGATTAGCAAAGGTAGTCAAGACTTCGGATCTACGATATACCTCAAGCTTTGCTCTCGATGATTAACTGATCTTGCTTCGAGATGATTTCCCTTTTTATATCCGGAGGTGTTCCATTTTTCTTCTTGTAGTCTCATTAATCTCATAAGAATATAATATTTATCTTGATCATTTCTGGCCAGCAGTTTCTTCATTTCTTAAGAAAGTGCTGAATATTTTGAGAGATGATTCTCCTTAGATTGCAGAATGTTCATACAAGATAATTCTTATTCTATTTCAAGTCAGCAATTTCCTAATTCTTTTGGTTTGGAATTAAGAAATTATTGACCTTCTTTGTAAAGATTGTATCTCATCTTAAAAGATTCGGCCAATACAGGTGTTGCCTCGTGAAATTGCTGATCAACTATTTTGACCATATCTTCATGTCAGAGCATTTGAGAAGCGACATTGCGTTACGCAATGTGCCTCATTGCTCTCTTTTCATGATTTTTATAACTAATATTATGGAAACATTTGTTAAGCAATTTCACCTTCATGCGTTTTGATATCGCATCTTTAGGAATTCAGCCTGACGTTCAAACTGAATCTGAATGTGGTAAGATTCCATCTTACTAGTATTTTTAAATATGTGTGTCACCTAATCATTATTGTGACCTGTTTACTAAATTTTGAAAAGAATTGTTGAGCGAATTTATGGATACTTCCTCCTCGTCACCTGATTCCATAGTTTTCAATATTGCATGCAAGGCCTTAATACTAACAAATCCAAGCTAAACCCGGAACTTTCGTGCCATTACGTTGACAAAACTTTTGTCATCTGGTGACATGGACTAGATGAACTATACAAGTTCTTTGATTTCATCAATCATTTACACCCTAATATGCAGTTCACCATGGAAATTGAACAAAACGGAGAATTGCCTTTCTTGGACGTACTAGTTTACGAAGGATCTGATAACACATTAGGACACGAAGTTTACAGAAAATATACCCATAAAAACAGATACTTACATGCCTCCCCCCACCACCACCCATGTCAAAAGCAATCGGTCATCAATTCCCTTGTATAAAAAGCTGTCTCCACAACAGATAAAGATAACTTCCAAAAGGAATTACAAAATGTTAACCAAATCCTAATACAAACCGATTACACAAACAAACAAATTGAGAAAGCAATAAGAAAATACGCTAAAATAAGAAAATAAACAAGTCAACACAACCCACTAAAGAAAGAGAGAGAAAAAAAAAACACCATTCTACCCTACATTCAAGGTATAACAGAACAAATAAAAAGAATTCTCAACAAACACAACATCGAATCCATATTTAAACCACCTGTGAAAATAGGACATCTTCTAAACAGGACATAGCATTTTATTTGACAAAACAACAGTCATCGCAAAATCGTACAATATTTTTTCAAGGAAACATAGAAAAGCAATAAAAATCGTAAAACACCCTAATAACATCAATAGGGGCAATGGACATAATAACAATCCGATTTGGCTTTCCGTCCTCCCGGGTTTTTAAAAAAAGACTTGATTCACCAATCAAGTTCGAGCAGTCCCACCATGGGCGCTCTGGATTTCTCATGTTTTGTTCTCAACGTGAGGTTTCATTCGACCTTATGTAATTAAGATATATTATTCTACGACTCATAATTTTTTAGATTGTGTACACATAGTTTGTATGTAAAGAGCAGGTGACAAAAATAAAGATTAGTCGATACCTTCAAGTTGAGGGAATTCGTCAATTCAGGAAAACATGTTAAAATTGCGAATACTTATTTTCCTTCATCTCTTTTGCATTTTTCACAAGTGTGAAATTCTTGATGCTGCACATACGGAACGAAAGATCAGCCAATTGTGTCTAACTCCTGCATGTAAAGGTGCTGGTACGTATAATCTTTTGTCAATATATATATTTTTATAATTAAACCTACTTAGATCGTTTCCTGAAAGACATAAATTTTTACACAAGCATCAACAAATTTTGATGAAATGGGTGATTTTGCGTAAAAACAAAAAATTCACAGTAAGCGTGAATATTATGCCTCAGATTGTACCTATTATTTCAAGCTTTATGGCAACGAGTCATAAATAAGGATTTTAATTGATCTTCTAGAACTGGGATTTACAGCCAATATTTTATTTCCCAGCTTCCATAATCTTGATGAGTATGGATAGTACAGTAGCGCCGTGTGATGACTTTTACAAATTCGCCTGTGGTAATTTCATAAAATCAACAAGAATTCCAAAAGCTACAATGTTTATCAGTGGAATGACTTATCTCGATGATATAGTTCAGCACCAACTAAGAAGTTGTATTGAAGAACCAATTCGTACCATTAAACCAAGGTTCATCACACTAACGAAAAACTTTTACAATGCTTGCATGAACACGGGTGAGCGAATTTTAAAATCTGAACTTGGAGTCTCTGATTTTTGGGCTTCTGAAAAATAGCAACACCGATTTTTGGGCTCCAACCGTTAGCGTTGAAAAGCAAACCCTTGACAACAAGAAGATATGACTTTGTCAAAAAATAATGTTTATAAGAATTGTACAGTGTAAATAGAGTCTCACATTTTTGGGCTCCTGAAAAATACCAACACCGATTTTTTGTGTCCAACCCTTACAGTTGAAAAGCAACAGCTTGACTCCACGAAGATATGACTTTGTCGAAAAATAATGTTTTTAGAATTTTACAGTGTAAATGAAGTCTCTGATTTTTGGGCTCCTCAAAAATACCAACACTGATTTTCGGGCTCCAACCCCTACAGTTGAAAAGCAATCCCTTGACACCACGAAGATAAGACTTTGTCAAAAAATAATGTTTTTTAGAATTTTACAGTGTAAATAGAGTCTATGGTTTTTGGGCTCCTGAAAAATACCAACACCGGTTTTCGGTCTCCAACCCTTACAGCTGAAAAGCAACAGCTTGAAACCAGAAAGATATGACTTTGTCAAAAAATAATGCTTTTTTAGAATTTTACAGTATAAATGGAGTCGCTGATATTTGGGCTCCTCAAAATATCAACACCGATTTTTGGGCTTAAACCCTTACAGTTGAAAAGCAACCCCTTGAAACCACGAAGATATGACTTTGTCGAAAAATAATGTTTTTCAGAATTTTACAGTATAAATGAAGTCTCTGATTTTTGTGCTCCTCAAAAATACCAACACTGATTTTCGCGCTCCAACCCTTACAGTTGAAAAGCAACCCCTTGTCACCACGAAGATACGCCTTTGTCAAAAAATAATGTTTTTTATAATTGTACAGTGTAAATAGGTTCTCGGATTTTTGGGCTCCTGAAAAATACGAACACTGATTTTTGGGCTCCAAACTTTAAAGTGAAAAGCAACCCCTTGGCAACACGAAGATATGACTTTGTCAAAAAATAATGTTTTTTAGAATTTTTCAGTGTAAATAGAGTCTCTGATTTTTGGGCTCCTGAAAAATACCGAAACCCATTTTTGGGCACCAACCTTTACAGTTGAAAAGCAACCCCTTGACACCACGATGATATGACTTTGACAAAAAATAATGTTTTTTTAGAATATTACAGTGTAAATCGAGACACTGATTTTCGGGCGCCTGAAAAATACCAACACTGACTTTTGGGCTTCAACCCTTACAGTTAAAAAGCAACCCCTTGAAAACACGAAGATACGACTTTGTCAAAAAATAATGTTTTTTCGAATTTTACAGTATCAATATCAACACCAATTTTCGGGCTCCAACCCTTACAGTTGAAAAGCAAGCCCTTGAAACCACGAAGATATAACTTTGTCAAAAAATAATGTTTTTTAGAATTGTACAGTGTGAATAGAGTCTCTGAGTTTTGGGCTCCTGAAAATACCAACACCGATTTTTAATCTCCAACACTTACAGGTGAAAAGCAACCCTTTGACACCACGAAGATAGAACTTTGTCAAAAAATAATGTTTTTTTAGATTTGTAAAGTGTAAATAGAGTCTCGGATTTTTGGGCTCCTGAAAAATACCAAAACCCATTCTTGGGCATCAACCTTTACAGTTGAAAAGCAACGCCTTGACACCACGAAGATAAGACTTTGTCAAAAAATAATGTTTTTTAGAATTTTACAGAGTAAATAGAGTCTATGATTTTTGGGCTCCTGAAAAATACAAACACCGATTTTCGGTCTCCAACCCTTACAGTTGAAAAGCAACAGCTTGAAACCAGAAAGATATGACTTTGTCAAAAAATAATGTTTTTTTAGAATTTTACAGTATAAATGGAGTCTCTGATATTTGGGCTCCTCAAAATATCAACACCGATTTTTGGGCTTAAACCCTTACAGCTGAAAAGCAACCCCTTGAAACCACAAAGATATGACTTTGTCGAAAAATAATGTTTTTTAGAATTTTACAGTATAAATGAAGTCTCTGATTTTTGTGCTCCTCAAAAATAACAACACTGATTTTCGCGCTCCAACCCTTACAGTTGAAAAGCAACCCCTTGTCACCACGATGATACGCCTTTGTCAAAAAATAATGTTTTTTATAATTGTACAGTGTAAATAGGTTCTCGGATTTTTGGGCTCCTGATAAATACGAACACTGATTTTTGGGCTCCAAACTTTAAAGTGAAAAGCAACCCCTTGAAACCACGAAGATATGACTTTGTCGAAAAATAATGCTTTTAAGAATTGTACAGTGTAAATAGAGTCTCTGATTTTTGGGCTCCTGAAAAATACCAACACCGATTTTTGCGCTTCAACCCGTACATTTGAAAAGCAACACCTGGACACCACGAAGATACGACTTTGTCAAAAAATAATGTTTTTTAGAATTGTAAAGTGTAAATAGAGTCTCTGATTGTTGGGCTTCTGAAAAATACCAAAATCGATTTTTGGGTACCCACCCTCACAGTTGAAAAGCAACCCCTTGAAACCACGAAGATATGACTTTGTCATAAAATAATGCTTTTTTTTAGAATTTTACAGTGTAAATGGAGTGTCTGATTTTTGGGCTCCTGAAAAATACCAACACCGATTTTCGGTCTCCAACCCTTACAGTTGAAAAGCAAGCCCTTGAAACCACGAATATATGACTTTGTCAAAAAATAATGTTCTTTTAGAATTTTACAGTGTAAATGGATTCTCTGATTTTTGGGCTCCTGAAACATATCAACACCGATTTTTGGGCTGCAACCCTTAGAGTTGAAAAGCAACCCCTTGAAACCACGAAGATATGACTTTGTCGAAAAATAATGTTTTTTAGAATTTTACCGTGTAAATGGAGTCTCTGATTTTTGGGCTTCTGAAAAATAGCAACACCGATTTTTGGGCTCCAACCGTTAGCGTTGAAAAGCAACCCCTTGACAACACGAAGATATGACTTTGTCAAAAAATAATGTATCTTAGAATTGTACAGTGTAAATAGAGTCACTGATTTTTGGGCTCCTGAAAAATACCAACACCGATTTTCGCGCTTCAAACCTTACAGTTGAAAAGCAACTACTGGACACCACGAAGATACGACTATTTAAAAAAAAAATGTTTTTCAGAATTGTAAAGTGTAAATAGAGTCTCTGATTTTTAGGCTCCTGAGAAATACCAACACCGATTCTTGGATTCCAACTCTTACAGTAGAAAAGCAACCCCTTGAAGCCACGAAGATATCACTTTGTCAAAAAATAATGTTTTTTTAGAATTTTACAGTATGAATGGAGTCTCTGATATTTGGGCTCCTGAAAAATATCAACACCGATTTTTGGGCTCCAACCCTTACAGTTGAAAAGCAACTGCTTGAAACCATAAAGATATGACTTTGTCAAAAAATAATGTTTTTAAGAATTGTACAGTGTAAATGGAGTCTCTGATTTTTGGGCTCCTGAAAAATACCAAAACCGATTTTTGGTCTCCAACCCTTACAGTTGCAAAGCAACAGCTTGACTCCACGAAGATACGACTTTTTCAAAAAATAATGTTTTTTAGAATTGTAGAGTGTAAATAGAGTATCTGATTGTTGGGCTTCTGAAAAATTCCAAAATCGATTTTTGGGCACCCCCCCTCACACTTGAAAAGCAACCTCTTGACACCACGAAGATACGACTTTGTCAAAAAATAATGTTTTGTAGTGTTGTAAAGTGTAAATAGAGTCTCTGATTTTTGGGCTCCTGAAAAATACCAACACCGATTTTCGGTCTCCAACCCTCACAGTTGAAAAGCAACAGCTTGAAACCAGAAAGATATGACTCTGTCAAAAAATAATGTTTTTAAGAATTGTACAGTGTAAATCGAGTCTCTGATTTTTGGGCTCCTGAAAAATACCAAAACCGATTTTTGGTCTCCAACCCTTACAGTTGCAAAGCAAAAACTTGACTCCACGAAGATACGACTTTTTCAAAAAATAATGTTGTTTGAATTGTACAGTGTAAATAGAGTCTCTGATTGTTGGGCTTCTGAAAAATACCAAAATCGATTTTTGGGCTCCCACCCTCACAGTTGAAAAGCAACCCCTTGAAACCACGAAGATATGACTTTGTCAAAAAATAATGTTTTGTAGAATTCTAAAGTGTAAATAGAGTCTCTGATTTTTGGGCTCCTGAAACATAGCAACACCGATTTTTGGGCATCAACCCTCACAGTTGAAAAGCAACAGCTTGAAACAAGAAAGATATGACTTTGTCAAAAAATAATGTTTTTCAGAATTGTACAATGTAAATAGATTCTATGATTTTTGGGCTCCTGAAAAATACCAACACCGATTTTAGGTCTCCATGCCTTACAGTTGAAAAGCAACCCCTTGAAACTACGAAGATATGACTTTGTCAAAAATTAATGTTTTTAGAGTTTTACAGTGTATATAGGGTCTCTGATTTTTGGGCTCCTGGAAAATACCAACACCTATTTTTGGGCTCCAACCCTTACAGTTGAAAAGCAACCCCTTGTCACCACGAAGATACAACTTTGTCAAAAAATAATGTTTTTTATAATTGTACAGTGTAAATGGAGTCTCTGATTTTTGGGCTCCTGAAAAATACCAACACTGATTTTTGGGCTCCAACCATTAAAGTTGAAAAGCAACCCCTTGGCAACACGAAGATATGACTTTCTCAAAAAATAATGTTTCTTAGAATTGTACAGTATAAATAGAGTCACTGATTTTTGGGCTCCTGAAAAATACCGACACCGATTTTCGCGCTTCTACCCTTACAGTTGGAAAGCAACTACTAGACACCACGAAGATACGACTATTTGAAAAAATAATGTTTTTTAGAATTGTAAAGTGGAAATAGAGTCTCTGATTTTTAGGCTCCTGAAAATACCAACACCGATTCTGGGGCTCCAACCCTCACAGTTGAAAAGCAACCCCTTGAAACCAGAAAGATATGACTTTGTCAAAAAATAATGTTTTTTTAGAATTTTACAGTGTAAATAGAGTCTCTGATATTTGGGCTCCTGAAAAATAGCAACACCGATTTTTGGGCTTCAACCCTCACAGTTGAAAAGCAACCCCTTGAAACCAGAATGATATGACTTTGTCAAAAAATAATGTTTTTTTAGAATTTTACAGTGTAAATAGAGTCACTGATTTTTGGGCTCCTGATAAATAGCAACACCGATATTCGCGCTTCAACCCTTACTGTTGAAAAACAACCCCTTGACAACACGAAGATATGACTTTGTCAAAAACTAATGTTTTTTAGAATTGTACAGTGTAAATAGATTCTGTGATTTTTGGGCTACTGAAAAATACCAACATTGACTTTTGGTCTCCAACCCTTACAGTTGAAAAGCCACCTCTTGAAAGCACGAAGATATGGCTTTGTCAAAAAATAACGTTTTTTAAAATTTTACAGTGTATATAGGGTCTCTGATTTTTGGGCTCCTGAAAAATATCAACACGGATTTTTGGTCTCCAACGCTTACAGTTGACAAGCAACCCCTTGAAACCACGAAGATATGACTTTGTCAAAAAATAATGTTTTTTAGAATTGTACATTGTAAATAGAGTCTCTGATTGTTGGGCTCCTGAAAAATACCAACACCGATTCTTCGGCCCCAACCCTTACATTTGAAAAGCAACCCTTTGAAACCACGAAGGTATGACTGTCGAAAAATAATGTTTTTTTCGAATTCTACAGTGTAAATGCAGTCTCTGATTTTTGGGCTCCTGAAAAATACCAACACCGATTTTTGATTGCGACCCCTACAGTTGACAAGCAACCCCTTGAAACCACGAAGATATGACTTTGTCAAAAAATAAAGTTTTTTAGGAATGTACAGTGTAATTGAAGTCTCTGATTTTTGGCCTCCTGACAAATACCAACACCGATTTTTGGTTGCCACCCCTACAGTTGACAAGCAACGCCTTGAAACCACGAAGATACGACTTTGTCAAAAAATAATGTTTTTTAGAATTTTACAGGGTGAAACGAGTCTCTGATTGTTGGGCTCCTGAAAAATATCAACACCGATTCTTGGGCTCCAACTCTCACATTGTAAAATCAACCCCTTGACAACACGAAGATACGACTTTGTCGAAAAATAATGTTTTTTCGAATTTTACAGTGTAAATAGAGTCTCTGATTTTTGGGCTTCTGAAAAATACCAACAACGATTTTTGGGCTCCAACCCTCACATTTGAAAAGCAACCCCTTGACACCACGAAGATACGACTTTGTCAAAAAATAATGTTTTTTAGAATTGTACAGTGTAAATAGAGTCTCTGATTTTTGGGCTCCTGTAAAATATCAAACTTGATTTTTGGGCACTAACCCTTACAGTTGAAAAGCAACCCCTTGAAACCACGAAAATATGACTTTGTCAACAAATTATGTTTTTTCAGAATTTTACAGTGTTAAAAAAGTTCTGATTTTTGGCTCCTGAAAAATACCAACACTGATTTTTGGCTCCAACCCTTACAGTTGAAAAGCATCCCCTTGACACCACGAAGATACGATTTCGTCAAAAAATAATGTTTTTTAGAATTGTACAGTGTAAATAGAGTCGCTGATTTTTGGCCTTCTGAAAAACACCAAACCCGATTTTTGGGCAATAACCCTTACAGTTGAAAAGCAACCCCTTAAAACCACGAAGATATGAATTTGTCAAAAAATAATGTTTTTTTAGAATTTTACAATGATAAAAAAGTTCTGATTTTTGGTCTCCTTAAAAATTCCAACACTGATTTTTGGTCTCCAACCCTTACAGTTTAAAAGCAACCCCTTGACACCACGACTTTGTCAAAAAATAATGTTTCTTGGAATTTTACAGTGGAAATAGAGTCTCTGATTTTTGGGCTGCTGAAAAATACCAAACCCGATTTTTGGGCACTGACCCTTACTGTTGGAAAGCAACCCCTCGAAACCACGAATATATGACTTTGTCAAAATATAATGTTTTTTTAGAATTTTACAGTGTTAAAAAAGTTCTTATTTTTGGGCTCCTGGAAAATACCAACACCGATTTATGGGTTCCAACCCTTACAGTTGAAAAGCAACCCCTTGACAACACGAAGATATGACTTTGTCAAAAAATAATGTTTTTTAGAATTGTACAGTGTAAATAGATTCTCTGACTTTTGGGCTCCTGAAAAATACCAACACCGATTTTTGTTCTCCAACCGACACCACGAAGATATGACTTTGTCAAAAAATAATGTTTTTTAGAATTGTACAGTGTGAATAGAGTCTCTGATTTTTTGGCTCCTGAAAAATACCAACATTGATTTTTGGGCTCCAACCCTTACAGTTGAAAAGCAACCCCTTGACACCACGAAGATACGACTTTGTCAAAAAATAATGTTTTTTAGAATTTTACAGTGTAAATAGAGTTTCTGATTTTTGACCCCCTGGAAAATACCAAGGCCGATTTTTGGGCTCCAACCCTTACAGTTGAAAAGGAACCCCTTGACACCAAGTAAATATGACTTTGTCAAAAAAAATTTTTTTTTCGAATTTTACAGTGTAGATAGGGCGACTGATTTTTGGGCTCCTGATAAATACCAACATCGATTGTTGGGCTGCAACCCTTACAGTTGAAAAGCAACCGCTTGACACCAAGTAGATTTGAGTTTATCAAAAAATAATGTTTTTTAGAATTTTACAGTGTAAATAGAGTCTCAGATTTTTGGGCTCCTGAAAAATACCAACACCTATTTTTGGGCTCCAACCCTTACAGTTGAAAAGCATCCCCTTGACACCACGTAGATATGACTTTTCCAAGAAATAATGTTTTTCAGAATTTCATAGTGTAAATAGGGTTTCTGATTTTTGGGCTCCTAAAAAATACCAACACCGATTTTTGGGCTACAGCCCTTGCAATTGAAAAGCAACCCCTTGACACCAAGTAGATATGACTTTGTCAAAAAATATTGGTTTTCAGAATTTCACAGGGTAAAGAGAGTCTCTGATTTTTGGGATCCTAAAAAATACCAACTCTGATTTTTGGGCTCCAACCCTTACAGTTGAAAAGCAACCCCTTGACACGAAGTAGATATGACTTTGTCAAAAAATAATGTTTTTCAGAATTTTACAGTGTAAATAGGGTCTCTGAATTTTGGGCGCCTGAAAAATACCAACACCGATTTTTGGGCTCCAACCCGTGAAGTTGAAAAGCATCCCCTTGACACCAAGTAGATATGACTTTTTCAAAAAATAATGTTTTTTAGAATTTGACAGTGTGAATAGAACCTCTAACTTTTGGGCTCCTCAAAAATACAAACACTGATAACTTTCTGAAGTTTGGGGCTTCTTTTGATTTTTGAGATGCAGGGGTAGTTTTTGCAACAACACAATTTCGGCTTTCGATAGCCCAAGATAAGCCCTACACTACTTTCTATTTTGTATTTTCCTGGTTTGAGTTTTTACTAAGGGGTTGGTTTTTTTTGTACACAGGGGTAGTTTTGGAAAAATTTGTTTTGTGCATTCGAAAGCCCAAAGTATGCTTAAAATTCTGAAGCACTTTGTTTTTTTGCAGATTTTATTTTTGCAAGGAGGTGGTTTTTCTGTTCTCCAAATGTGACTTTTCAAAAAAAGTGGTGGAGCCCGAAAATCGGCAATACAGCCCAAAAAAAGCCAAAAAAAAGCCAAAATTCTGATACAAAGAAATTTGGGCATTTCGATTGTGGAGGTGCTAGCTTGATGGACCTCAATTTTTGGCCCGAAGCACAAACGCGTAATGTAAAATTGTTTTAAAAAAATGAATCTTGCAAATCTAATGATTTTTGTTTTCGAAAAACGCCGTTTGCGGTGTAAAACTCTTATTATTTTGGGTTATCAAAATTATAATTTTTCGATACAACCTAATTTATTTACTCGTATTACTCGTAGATATTCACTCATGTCATCTTTTGCCTATGACACCAAATTTAACTTCAATTTTTTTTTTACAGCCAAGATATCCCAGCAGTCCTTGCTGAACTTACGACGTCTGCTATAGAAAATCAAGAGGCAGATGTTGCCGGTGCAGAAGTAAATAAACAAATTCTTGATCAAGAAATAACAAAGCAAAAGAAGAAACTTTCAACAACAGGAAAAAAATGACTGCTATAACCCCCGAAAATATTCCTGGCTACGCCGCTGATAGGAGAAGATATTTTCAAACAATAATCATTTGTTTAAACTATTATGTTTCTTGCATTTCATCAATTATTACCATACTATAAGTTAAAAGTAGACAAAAAGTTTAAAATTTTTGAAAAAACAGCAACTTTCTAACATTATTCGAAGAGAATATTATTAAAAACAATAAAAAATTGTTTAAACAATTATGTTTGTTAACTTTAATATTATGTCATATTATTATTCGGATATCCTTTTTTTCCCTACTTCCCTGGAGTCAGCCCCCCCCCCCGAAAAATTCCTGGCTACGCCGCTGATTGGCATTCTAAAAATGTATAAATAATTTAGAATCTAATTTATTATTTGCAGATTTTTAAAGTTTTCCTAAGTTTTAATTTTTTTACATACCTAAATGTCAAAAAGATCTTCCCATTTTTTTGCTGATCTTAATCCATTATTTCCTAAGATATAATTCCTGGCCAATTCACCCTTTCGGAAAAAATGGTTGAAATCAGAAGAATTTTTTCGGGTACTAGAAAACTTTCTAGTGATCAAAATGCACGAAAAAAATCGCCAGGGCCCCGGAATCGAAATTGGAAATACAGCGAAAATAAACATTTTTGATTCTGTTATTCCTTATAACTTACCGTTTAAATATTTTTCCAAGCATGTGTGGTGTTTTTTATCACGGAAACAAACTGGTATAAAGTGTATTTCTAGGCTAAAAAAGTTTTCACATGCTCAGCAAAATGGGTGAACCACAACTTATAAAGATAATCTCATTAAATACCAATATCAAAATTTAACAAATTTGCTGCATTTGAATTTGATTACTGGATCTTGGAAATTTTTTACCAAGTGAATTTTGGTCACTTGAAATTAGTGGTGAATTGAATAGGAATTATCTGTCTCAAAATAATTTATAAAAATCCGCAAACATTGGGAAGACTTTTTTTACTTCACTTTTCTAATTGTTTAAAATTAAACGTTAAAAATGTGAACATATACTGCTTTCAATGCTTATTGTAAGTCAGTGATTAACCTTCTTACTTTTAATGGCTCTTTTTGAAAGTCGATGACTGCTTTCAGTTTTCTTTTCGAAATATATCTTTAATTCAAAGCATTTTAAATGCAATACTTCCAGCTGCGTTGAGGCGGAAGTATACAAATGTTTTTGGTTTAAATTAAAATTTCTTGAAAAATTCTACTTATCATTCACAACGGTAATTTATAACCCTTAAAATTTAATAATTGTACGTAAAAACATGAAAAAGTTGACTAATTTCAAATTTATAGCGTTTGTATAATTAATTAAACCACTTAAACCTCTGAGAATTTTTAAAAAGTGTTTTTAAACTTTTTTAAACACTCTTTTGTATATAACAAACGACTTTCTTGCATCTAATAACTGTTTTAGAGTAGAAAGAAGTAAAAAGAAGCTAAATTATGAAATCGGATTTATTCATTTTGGTTTCAATTTTGGGAGAAAAGAAAGAGCTGTTTATACGATGAAAAAATATATATACACCAGGAATTGCAAAAATAAAGGTGTTTCTTACGTTACGATGTTCTTCGAAGAGTTAATCGGAATTTCAAAAATATTTAAAGTCTTAACAGTTGAGACAATTTAAATTTTTAGTATTCAGTATGTTGCATAATTTGTAATTTAAAGTTATGTATGTAAATATGCACTAATTTTGAATTAAAAGTATTTTATAATTTTAGATTGAAGCATATTAAATTATTTAGCTGCAAATTGAAAGTTCCTTTTGGTGAGAAAACACCGGATTTTTGAGCAAATAAAGAAAGTATATATATTTTAGTGGTCGTTCTAGATCAATTTTGTTCAAAGTGCTTCTCTTTGGGTAAATTTAGAATCTTTCTACTCTTTTTAATACTAGGCGGTGATTCACTATAACTCGAATATTTATACGGCGGCTGATAGCCATAGTATGGTATTATTGTTCGTTTAATACAAGTTTGCAGTCGGTCGGAGATGAAACAATTAATCATGCAATTTATTGAAACTATAAAAAAACTTGCGTCATTGTATTTGAAAGTGAAATAGATTAATTATAATCTGTCATATGAGCGAGTTGACAAAATATCAGAAGTGTTTGTCAAATAAAGTTGAATTAGGATAAATAGTGTAATGTTGTTAGCCGGCTAACAAGGGCTTGTGATTTAATTATGACATGTATCTTTATTTTAGAAATTTAAGGTTATTCAGAGCTAATTTAATGCAATTTAAATTTATTCATATTTAAAAAAGCTTATATTATATTCCATAATTCTGAATATCTGCCAATTTCTACTATAAAGATAATGTAATAATTAGCCGCGACAAACAACATTACACTAATTATCCTAATGCAATTGGATTTTACGAACACTTCTGCTACTTTGTCACCTCGCTAATATAACACATTAAAATTAATTAATTTTACTCATGAAGGCAGTGATGTAAAATTCCTTATCATTTAAACAAATTGCATTATTAAATTTTTCGTCTCTGGCTGACTGCAAATGCACTAGGCACTTGTTATAAACGAAAGAAAATACCATACTATTAGCCGTTGTATGTAGATAACATTAATTACAATTGCTTTGAGATAGGTATTATAAATATTGAAAGAAATATATGGCAACTTTAAATGACTAGACAGACATGTCCCATAATATTATCTACCTTTTAACTCGTAGAAGGCACACTGATGCGAACTCGCAGCAATGTGCGCCTTAAAAAAATATTCAATTGTTAACTTTATGAGGGAGCGTTCAAGTATTACGTAACGATCTAAGGGGGTAAGGGAGGGGGAGGTCAGGCCAAATGTTACAAAATGGCGGAAAAGTACAGGGAAAAGTCGGAAAAAGCATTACAAATTTCTAAAGTTAGATTTGAAAAACGACACTTTTGAGATTGATCCCATGAAAATCTTTTATATCCTGCTTTTTATGTGTTAACATAGTATTTTTAATTAACTTTCGTAAACAAATTGCTTGAGCAATAAAAACAATGTATGATGTTTATTATTGAGTTTCCAAATTAAACTAGGAATGAGACTATTCATACTTCTGGACTGGGAGTGCAAAATTATTTAAGGATAATTTTGAGAAATGCGATTGTTTGAGAAATGAATCAAAATTATGATTGGTTAAAAGTGCAACTGCTTCGTTGAAAGTTTTTTTTTACTGAAAAATCTTTGTTTGTTGAAAATTCGTTTTTTGTTGTAAAAAATTAACTTTTTTTACTGAAAAATTAACTATTCCATTTTTGCTTGAAAATAGATTTTTTTTAAATTGAAAATCCACTTTTTGTTTGGAATTTCATGTATTTTGCTCAAAAGTCGTCTTTTTGGTCTTTTTTTGATTAAAGGTTTATCTCTTTGGTTACAAATTTAACTATTTTGTTAAAAATTCAACTGTTATACAGAAATTTCCTCTTTTAGCTTGAAAATCTTTATATGTTGAAAATTCGTCCGTTTTGTTGGGAAATTCATCATTTTAGTTGAAAATTTTACTATTTTGTTGAAAATTCTTTTTTTGTTCTTGTAAAAAATTAACTTTTTTTACTGAAAAATTGACTATTCCATTTTTGCTTGAAAATAGATTTTTTTTTTAAATTTAAAATCCACTTTTTGTTTGAAATTTCACGTATTTTGTTCAAAATTCATCTTTTGGTCTTTTTTTGATGAAAGGTTTATCTCTTTGTTCGAAAATTTAACTATTTTGTTGAAAATTCAACTGTTTTACAGAAATTTCCTCTTTTATATTAAAAATCTTTATTTGTTGAAAATTCGACCGTTTTGTTGAAAATTCGTTTTTTTTGTTGTTGTTGTAAATAATCAACTTTTTTTACTAAACATTCAGCTATTCCATTTTTGCTTGAAAATTGATTTTTTTAAATTGTAAATCCACTTCATGTTTGAAATTTCATGTATTTTGCTGAAAATTCGTCTATTTTGTCTTTTTTTATTGAAGGTTTATCTCTTTTGTTGAAAATTCCTTTTTTTGTTGAAAATTTAACTTTTACATTTTTGGTTGAATTTGGTTTAATCCTTTTTGTTTGACAATTGGACTACTTTTTTGAAAATTCAACTGCCTTAAAAAAATTCAATTATTAACCTTGGTTGAAAATGTAACGGGTTTTGGTTAAATTTGGATCTTTTTGGTTGAAAATTCATCTTTGATTTTATAAAGTAGACTTTTTTTATTAAAATAAATAAATTCCAACTTTTTTCAATTTTAATCTGAAACTTTATTGTTTTATTCCGTTGATAAAAGATTAAAATGCTGGTCTTTGAATATTAATGATCAGGGAATTTTCAAAATAAGGATTTTCGGTCACCCTCTTTACGTAATGGAATTTTAATATTAAATACTATTTTTAATTTTTTTTTTAAATAAATCCTTCAATTGGAAGATTATTATTATTAATATAGAGATTACTTCTCATCCTTAAATTACTATTTATTTTCCCTTTCCAATTTTTTCCTCAGCTCTAAGAATTCTAAAGTGAATCGACCGCCGAGGATGCACTCCTATGGGACTATCGCGAAAATCTGTAATTAAGTTCCGTTTCCCTCGGGACCGTTATTGGTTAAATGAATTCAAAATCCGCCTGCTCTCTAGCCAGAGGCCGAGTATCATCCTCCTATTAAATCTCGATCAAGAATCATATTATTATACTCCTAGACTATACATACTCAAATTGAAAAAAAAATAATTTTGAAAAAAATGAAGATTTTATTTATTTATTTATTATTATTATATTATTATATTATTATTATTTTTATTTATTTTTATCTACTGGTACGTTGTTCCTAAGAAATCACAGAAGAAAAAATAATTCCTTTTCTCGCAATCTATAGTTTGATTTATTCCTTATTTAAATTGATAACCTTAAATAAAAGTTTACATTTCAATTTTCAGAAAATCTGAATGAATAAATATCACAAAATAGAGGAAATAGGGTGATTTTTCACGAAAAGAGAAGAATAATAAGGGAATAAATTTTTTAAACAGTATTATTGTAGCTACCATATTCCTAAGATTTAAATTGGAAATAAATTGCATTTTCAACAATGTCTTTTTCAACCAAAAAGATTAATTTTCTATCGAAAAAGATTAATTTTGAATTTTCAATCCCAAAAGAATTTATTTTCAATGAAAGAGTCGAGTTTTCAAGTTATAAAGTGCAATTTTTTAGAAAAAATTTGACTTTTAAACTCGATAAAATGAATTTTCAACAAGAAAAGTTCATTTTCAACCAAAAAGATGAATTTTCCATCAAAAGAGATAATTTTGAATTTTCAATCCCAGAAAAATTAATTTTCAGTGAAAGAGTCGAGTTGTCAAGTTAAAAAGTGTAATTTTTTAGAAAAAATTGAACATTTAAACTCGATAAAATGAATTTTCAACAAGAAAAGTTCATTTTCAACCAAGAAAGATGAATTTTCCGCCAAACATATTAATTTTCAACTAAAAATATGCATTTACAACCAGATAGTCGAGTTTTCAAGCTAAAATGTCGAATTTTTTATAAAAAATTTGACTTGTAAACCCAAAAAAAATTATTTTCAACAGAAAATTTTATTTCCACTACGAAAAATGAATTTTCAACCAAAAAATATAATTCTCCAACGAAGAAAGTTCAAGTTTAAATCTAAAAAGTTCCATTTTTGAGAAAAGATTTAACATTTAAATAAAAAAAAATGAATTTTCGACCAAAAAATAGAATTTTTCAACGAAAGAGTTAAGGTTTCAAAATAAAAAGTCCATTTTTCGAGAAAATACTTAACATTTAAATTTAAAAAAAATGAACTTTCAACCAAAAAATATAATTTTTCAACGAAAGAGTTCAAGTTTCAAGCTAAAATGTCCAATTTTGGAGAAAAGATTTAAAATTTAAATTAAAAAAAATTAATTTTAAACCAAAAAATATAATTTTTCAACGAAAGAGTTAAAGTTTCAAGCTAAAAAGTCCAATTTTTGAGAAAATATTGAACATTTAAATTTAAAACAATGAACTTTCAACCAAAAAATATAATTTTTCAATGAAAGAGTTCAAGCTTCAAGCTAAAATGTCCAATTTTTGAGAAAAGATTTAAAATTTAAATTTAAAAAAATTAATTTTCAACCAAAAAAATATAATTTTTCAACGAAAGAGTTAAAGGTTCAAGCTAAAAAGTCAAATTTTTTAGAAGAGATTTAACATTTAACTAAAAAAAAAATGAATTTTCAACAACAAAATGAATTTTCAACAAAAAATATATTTTTTTTAACCAACAGTTTGCATTTATAACCAAATAGTTAAACTTTCAATCAATAAAGACGAATTTAAAAAAAAAAGTTGAAATTTTGAGCAAATAGTTGAAATTTTAACCTACAAAGATGAATTTTCAACCACATGGTTGAATTCTCAAGTTAAAGAGACGAATTTTTAACAAAAAGTTTACATTTACAAACAAACAGTTAAATTATCAACCGAAAAGTATAATTTTTCAAAAAAAGGAGTTAGGTTTTTAAGCTAAAAAGTCCAATTTTTGAGAAAAGATTTAACATTTGAATAAAAAAAATGAATTTTCAACCAAAAAAATATAATTTTTTAACGGAAGATTTAAGGTTTCAAGTTAAAAAGTCCCATTTTTAAGAAAATATTTAACATTTGAGTAAAAAAAAAAATGAAATTTCAACCAAATAATATAATTTATCAACGAAAGAGTTAAAGTTTCAAGCTAAGAAGTCCAATTTTTTAGAAAAGATTTAACATTTAAATAAAAAAAAATGAATTTTCAACAACAAAATGAATTTTCAACCAAAACTATTAATTTTCAACCAAAAATTTGCATTTACAAACAAATAGTTAAACTTTCAAGCAACAGAGACGAATTTTTAACAAAAAAGTTGAAATTTTAAGCAAATAGTTGAATTTTCAACCTACAAAGGTGAATTTTCGAACCAAATAGACAAATTTTTAACTAAAAAAAATGTTCAGTCAAAAATAAACAAAACTGAACCATATTGCTTAATTTTAAACCCAAAATTAATGAATTTTTAAGTCAAAAATGCGAGTTTTCTACGAAGCCGTTGAATATTTAAAAAAAAATGCATTTTTAACCAGATAGTTGAATTTTCAACAAAAAAGATAAATTTTCATCAAAGAAGATTAATTTTTTACCAAAAGATGAGTTTTCAACCAAACAGTTGGATTTTCAACTAAAATAGAATAATTCACAACCAAAAATGGAAAAATTCAAGTTTCAGTTTCAAAAAATTCATTTTAAGCAGATAGTTAAATTTCTTTCCAAGAAACATGAATCATTAACGAACAATGCAGTAGTTGATACTTTAACCAAAAAAATTTAAACTTTGAAAACAAAAACAGTTGAAGTCAACCAAAAAAGGCAGCTGCTTTTCTAAAATTCTTGAAAATGGATTTTCTCAAAAATCCTACATCTTACAATTTTATTTTATTTTAGAGGTAGATAGAGTTTTGTTCTGGATAAATCACTGCTTCACATTTAAAAAAATTATCTTTGAACAAAAAAATCAAGTTAACGATTTCCACGAAAATCACTAGCCAAAGGGGGAAAATGTGAAGACGATAATGTTTTTTTGGTTAATAATTTTCCAAAAAAAGTATTTTGCACTCTACAATAAGGATACAAAAATAAAAAAAATTATCTATCGAAAGAGTGCAAACTACTTTGTTCTGTAAAATTTGTAATAAAAAAAACATTATCCTTTTCACGCTTTCTCCTTTTGGCTAGTGATTTTCGAATAAAATCACAAATCTCGATTTGAAAAAAAAAAAATTTTAATATGAAGTAGTCGTTTACCAGGAACGAAGATCAGGCAATATGTATTACATCTTGCCATCTATCTCTATAAAAACACATACACTTTGTAAAAAATGTAATTTTTGAGAAATATCATGTTATCTTAAAATGCTTGTAAAAAATGAAAAAAAAATTATCGACCCAGATTTTTCATGAAATTCTGCACGATTTGAAATGAACTTCGTCAATTATAACATATCCCTTCCATTTAATTTAAGAGTGCATAATTAGAAATGTAAATTTCAAAGCACTCATGTAATTCAATTTATTACTTACATAATTTTCCCTGCTAGAAATTTGCACTGATGTACTCACCTGCAATAAAAAGAGAACATTAAATTATTTTAAATAGGTTAAAAAGTTGTGAGCGAGTAATTTTTCTAATACAAAATTATAAGAGAAAGCTCATCATAATTTCAAATTGCAAATATTTGTGTAGCATGTAAATCAATGTACTAATTTAATGAAGTACAGGGTCGTCGTAGAATGTAGATAATCATTTAGAATTTGAATAGGTCGAGGAGAGAAATGAGACTGACGGTATTAGTACGAACATTTATTACCGTTGCTATGGGACAGCAACCGGATAGGATGCTTTTCGTGAACAGTAATGGGAAGTTCTACCGGAAGTAGGTACCATTAAATCCACATTCGAATAAATCATTGTCGAGCAAAAATAATCTCCGATCGTAAAAGTCTTCAAATTGGAAGAGATTCCGCCACGCAAAATGTTTTTGAGGTGCTAAAAGATAAAACAATATCTAAGTTTTCATTTTAAGAGCTTAAATTTTACAAAAATAAATTTTCTTGACCGGTTTTTTGACACTGAAACAATGGCTGGTTTGGCCAACTATTTAGTTTGCAAGATATGTTCCTGCTATTTTATTAGTTGGGGCAACCATGTTATTAGTTGCTGGTACTAATTGAATAGTCACTGCAACTAATGAAATTGTTGTGTCAATATGGGAGTATCGACTAATAAAATAGCAGTACCTTATCTTATAAACTAAACAGCTCTGGCCCAACTTTTAAACTTATATGGGAAAGACCATTATACCAACAAAATCCAACATCTTCTAATTAAATTCTTACCTGGTCAACATCAAATAGCATCAGCTAATCATACAACATGATTTTAAGAAGATAAAAAAACTGAACAAACCAACTATACAGATGGATTCTTTCAAAGAATTGGTGTTATGGACCAGTATACCAACAACATCCAGCCGCTTCTAATTAATTTCTTACCTGGTCAACATCAATTAACATAAGTTAATCATACAGCATGGTTGAAAGAAGATATACAACAATGGAACAAACCAACTATACAGATGGGTTCTTTTAAATTCTTACCTGGTGAACATCAAATAAAATCAGCTAATCATACAACATGGTTGGAAGAAGATACAATAATGGAACAAACCAACTATACAGATGGATACTTTCAAAGGATTGGAAACGGAGAAAGTGTCAACAGTCTAAGACTTTGGAGTAAAATGGACCAGTATACCAACGAAATCCAACAACTTCTGAATAAATTCTTACCTGGGCAATATCAATTAATCATACAACACGGTTGAAGGAAATACAAAAATGGAACAAACCAACTATACAGATGGGTTCTTTTAAATTCTTACCTAGTCAACAACAAATAACATCAGCTAATCACACAACATGGTTGGAAGAAGATACAAGAATGGAACAAACCAACTATACAGATAGGTTCATTTAAAGAATTAGTAGGTTCATTTAAAGAATTGGTGTTATGGACCAGTATACCTACCAAATCCAACCGCTTCTAATTAATTGCTTACCTGGTCAACATCAATTAACATAGCTAATCATACAACATGGTTGAAAGAAGATACAACAATGAAACAAAATCAATTATGCAGATGGATTCTTTCAAAGGATTGGAAATGGAGAAAGTGTCAACAGTCTAAGAGAATGGAGTGAAATGGACCAGTATAGTGTAACAACGAAGTCCAACATCTTGTGATTAAATTCTTCCATTGTCAATATCAATTAATCATACAACACGGTTGGAAGATATACAACAATGGAAAAACAAACTATACAGATGGGTTCTTTTAAATTCTTGAGTGGTGAACATCAAATAAAGTCAGCTAATCATACAACATGGTTTGAAGAAGATAAAAAAACGGAACAAACCAACTATACAGATGGGTTCTTTCAAAGGATTGGTGTTATGGACCAGTATACCAAATAAATCCAACATCTTCTAATTAATTTCTTAGCTGGTTAACATCAATTAGCATCAGCTAAGCTGAAACATAATGTTGTAAAGAACTTTAAAAAGAATTTAGCAAAGGTAATCCACTTGAAATCTTGTTAATTTGAAGTAATTTAGATAATCCAAGTAATCCACAGTAATCCACGTAATTCGGAGCAATTTCACATATGTAATCCTAAAAATTGTTTCCGACTATTTTGCTGATTTTTTTGTATTGGAAATTAATTTACTTGACTGAAAATTTAACTATTCCATTTCTTGTTAAAAATTGATCTTTGTTAGTTAAAAATCCATGTATGTTGTTGAAAATTCGTCTTTTTCGGTAGAAAATTAATCTTCTTGGTTGGAAATTAATGCTTTTGTTTGAAAATTCCACTATTTGCTAAAAATTCATATTTTTGGTTCAAAATTCAACCATTTGCTGAAATATTATTCTTCTTTGTAGAAAATTTAACTAAGTTGTTGAAAATTATTTTGTTTTTATTTTTTGAAAACTAATGTTTTAAACTGAAAATTTATCTATTCACTTCTCAGTTGGAAATTTATTTTTTTTTTATTGTAATTTAATCTTCTTCAGTTGAAAATGCGAATTATCTTTTAATAAAGTAATACATTCTGTTAAAAATTCGCCTTTATTGCTAGAAAAGTAATATTTTCGGTTGAATTTTTTTTTCAAAGAAATCTATCTTTTTTTTGAAAATTTAACAACTTGGTTTAAAATTCATGTATTTTGTTGAAAGTTCGTTTTAAAAATTCAACGATTTTGTGAAAAAGTAATTTTTTGGTTAAAATTTAACTAGCTTGGTAAAAAATACAACTATTTGGTTAGGAATTAAGTTTTTTTGTTAATAATTAATTTGTTTTGTTGAAAATTCGTATTTTTATGAGAAATTAATCTTCTTTGTTAAAAATTCATCTTCTTTTTTGAAAATTCATCTCTTTGGTTAAAAATTTAACTACTTTTTAAATTTTTTTGATTGAAAATGTAACTATTCCATTGTTTGTTAAAAATTGATCTTTTTTAGTTGATAGGTCAAGTATTTTGTTGACAATTTATCTTTTTTGGTTGATAAATCAACTATTTGACTCAAAATTCTTGTATTTTGTTGAAAATTCATTTTTTTGTGGAAAATTAATTTTTTTGGTTTAAATAAACTACTTGGTTGAAAGTTGAACTACTTTGAAAAATGAACTATTTTGTTGAAAATGTGGGTTAAAAATGCACGTTTTTTTGTTGAAAATTTAACTATTTGGTTGAAATTTAATTCACCTTGTTGAAAATTAAACAATTTTGTTTAAAAGTATCCTTTGTGGTTGAAAATTTAACTTTTTTGTTGAAAATTCTTTTTTTCGGTGGAGGATTCAAATATTTTGTTAAAAAAAAACTACATTTTTTGTTGAGACCAAATTGTTTTGTGCTTAAAAACTAATTTCATTGTAGAAAATTCAACAATTTTATCGAAAAATCATATCTTTGGTGTAAGATTCTTCATTTTAGTTGAAAATTTATCTCTTCGATTGAAAATTTAATTATTTTGTTGAAAAATCATTGTTTTTTGTTTGAAAAATTATTTTTTAACCAAAAATTTTACTATTCCAATTGAAGATTCATCCCTTTAGTTGAACAATTGATGTCTTTTGTTGAAAATTTAACTCTATTTTTTTTTTTAATTTGCTCTTTTTTGGCTGAAATATCATCCTTTTTAGTTGAAAATTGAACTATTTGGTTCAAAATTTGTCTTTTTTCATTGTAAATTCAACTTCTTCGTTAAAAATTCATGTATTTCGTTGCAAAATCGTTTTTTCTAGTAAAAAATTAATATTTTTGGTTGAAAATTGAACTATTTGATTAAAAGTTAATATATTTTTTTGAAAATTGAAGAATTTTGTTAAAAATTAATCCTTTTGGTTGAATCCACCATAATTTTATGAAATCCAGAGATCCAGAGAGACTAATTTCAGATCGAAACATGTCGGCAATTTTTAATTTTAAACATTAAAAACCCGGTATAGGACTCAAAAAAAATCTTAATATTTTAAAGCTGCACGATTTTTTCGGTATAATTAAGAAATGACTTGCACTTGCAAACAATTCTGCAGCTTTTTTTGTAAAATCCTTTATCAGGCATATAAAAGAATTAGAATGGGACCATATGTTCTTTAGATGCACTTCAGATTGAAGAGATGAAGAGGACATATATCAAGATAAATATTATAATATGAATAAAAGAGCATGCAAAACGAGATGAAAAGAAAAATCTTTCTGCACTCAACACTGCGTGAGTACCGAAATAACAAGCGAAAAATTGATAGGCTTCTCAAATATTAAATAAAATTATAAATTTAAATAAATTAGAATAATAAACAATAACGTATTCCTTTAAAAATTTGAATGCTACAAGGGACGCATATTTAAAAAGCAAGTCCATTTTAATTTTCTCTATTTGCAATAGGGTGGTCCAAAAATCGCCAAGTTTGAAAAATGCAATGTACTTTTGTCAATTTGTTTTCCTTTTCGAAAAAAAGAGAATCCCTTTTAAAAAATGTTTAGGACAATATTAGCCTAATTTTTAGGAATAATTTAATAATATTGTTCAATTTGTTAGAAACAAAATTTCAAACTTTTTTTACATAATTGACTTTTTCTTTTATAAATGAATTAAGTTTATGTAGTATATATTCCTTAACAATTTTTTTTATAAACTTATTTTTCTATTTATTTCCTATTAAATCTCCACAAATTATGTTACCAAATGTAGTGCAAATTTCTTATTCAATATTACATAAAATGTGTTTAAAAAATTCGTAATTCTCCGAGCTTTGCATAAATCGCTGATATTAATTTTTTTCGTACTCTACATAATATGCCCAATTTTTCAAAATCTTGTGAAATTTCAATATTTTCAAATTTTCTAGAACAATATATTATTTTTATAAACCTCAAAAAACTAAAAAAATGTTTAGGTTGAGCAAGCAGACTCAAAATTTACCTTACAAAAATTATAATATTTGCACAATTGAAATAACTAGAACCTGAATTAAATCAATATTTAAGAAATCGTAATCCTCAGTGTTTTACAAAAAATTTTAATAATATTTTTTTTCGTAATAGATTAAAAATTATTTTAGGTTTTTGAGGTTTATGAAAATAAGATTATATCCTCGAAAATTTGAAAATATTGAAATTCCACAAGATTTTGGAGAAAGTTTTCAGTACTATTTGTAATAAAATAAGAATTTAAACAAACCAAAATTATTCACTAAAGTTTTTTAGAAATTCGTAAAAATCCCGTAAAATCGTAAAAATCCATTAAAATGAGTAGGAATCATTAAAAATTTCTCGGATGTATTTTTATTTTCTAATATTAAAAATGAAAAGTATTTAAATATCCATAAACAAACAATTTTTTAATAATACGAGTTCTACAATTAAATGAAACAAAATCTCTTGAAATTCTTTGGAATCTTTCAAACTAACTTAAAATCTTTTAAAATTGTCGAATTTTTTCATATTCCTTGAAACTGTTGAAATCCGTGAAAATCCCTTGAAATAAAATTTAATTTACTCCCTAAAGTTCTCAAGAAATTCGATAAAATCCTTTGAAATCGTAAAAATCCATTAAAATAAATAGAAATAATTTGAAATTTTTTGAATATAAATTAAATTTAAATTAGATATGAAATTTATATAAAAAAAACTCGTTAAAAAAAAACATGTACGCGTTCACATGCCGAGATTTTTATTTTCTAATATTAAAGTATTTAAAAATCCACAACAAATTTTCTAAAAATAAGAGTTCTACAATTATTTGAAACAAAATCTCTTGAAATTCTGCGGAAGCTTTTAACATAACTTAAAATTAAAACAAACAAAATTTTAATTTAAAATTTAAAAACATAAAGTATTTAAACATGCATAATAACAAATTGTTCAAATAAAAAAGTTCTTAAGAATTTTGTAAACTAGTTGGATTATGACCAGGTGAAACAATTAATTAAAAGATGTTTGCTTTCTTTTATTTTTTTGTTTATTAACTTTTATGTTAGAAATTCATATTTTCGGGTAAAAAATTAAAATTTTTGTTCGAAAATTCATATTAATATTAATTTTAATATCAAATTGTTGAATTTTCAAGATGAAAACACGAATTTTCTACAAAATAGTTAAATTTTCAACTCAAAAATATGAATTTTCAACAAGAAACTTAATTTTGAAATAAACAGTTGAATTTTCAAAACAAAAAGACGCATTTAAAAAAAAAAACAGTTGAATTTTCAACCCGAAAATATGAATTTCTAACAAAAAAGTTAATTTTCAACCCAAAAATATGAATTTCTAACAAAAAGTTAATTTTCAACCCGAACATATGAATTTCTAACAAAAAAGTTAAATTTCAACCCGAAAATATGAATTTCTAACAAAAAAGTTAATTTTCAAACCGAAAATATGAATTTCTAACAAAAAAGTTAATTTTCAACCAAATAAGTGAATTTTCTACCAAATTAATGAAGTAAGCCAAAAAGACGTATTTTCTACAAAACAGTTGAATTTTCTCAAAAATATGAATTTCCAACAAGAAACTTAATTTTGAAATAAATAGTTGAATTTTCAAAACAAAAATACGAATTTAAAAAAAACAGTGGAATTTTCAACCCAAAAATATGAATTTCTAACAAAAAAGTTCATTTTCAACCCGAAAATATGAATTTCTGACAAAAAAGTTAATTTTCAAACCGAAAATATGAATTTCTAACAAAAAGTTAATTTTCAACCAAATAAGTGAATTTTCTACCAAATTAATGAAGTAAGCCAAAAAGACGAATTTTCTACAAAACAGTTGAATTTTCAACTCAAAAATATGAATTTCCAACAAGAAACTTAATTTTGAACTAAATAGTTGAATTTTAAAAACAAAAAGACGCATTTAAAAAAAAAACAGTTGAATTTTCAACCGGAAAATATGAATTTCTAACAAAAAAGTTAATTTTCAACCCAAAAATATGAATTTCTCAGAAAAAGTTAATTTTCAACCCGAACATATGAATTTCTAACAAAAAAGTTAATTTTCAACCCGAAAATATGAATTTCTAACAAAAAAGTTAATTTTCAACCAAATAGGTGAATTTTCTACCAAATTGATGAAGTAACCCAAAAAGACGAATTTTCTACAAAACAGTTGAATTTTCAACCAAAATGTTTACTTTCATCCAAATATTTAAATTTTCGACTAAAAACGATCAATTTAAAGCTAAAAATGGAATAGTTTAATTTGCAGTATATCGACAAAGTTAACGTCTTTCAATTTATTATAAATAAGACCAAGTTTTCATTCGTGGCAAACATTAACGAATTCTTGGACGTCGCTCGTCCCACCTCTGCTCACCAAACACATGAAGTGATACCACTCCTTACTATTCCTTCGTGGGTTGTACACTTCCGTCAGTGATGTGGTTTTGGAGAATCCGGTGGAAGGAAGCGCGAATAAAGCGCGACAACATCATTGATGTTCCTGCCACTTTTTCCAGAAATGAGAATTATTTTAATTCTTTGTTGTTGAGATAGAATTCCCATGGTAAAAGTAATGAAGTAAAGTAATGAGGAAATACAACGACACCCAAACCAACTGAAACGAACGTGACCAACAGCAATAACAAAAACGGAAGCAACTAATTGCGACCACATGAAATGAACGCATCCAACACACCCGAATCAAATGAATACGTGCGCATATTCGCGCTGCGCAACTAGATTCATTTGTTTCTTGATATTAATTCTCTTTAGACAATCCGCCATCTCACTTGGCGATATATGTTTGCTTTTAGTTAGCAATAGTCGTTTATGCGTTACTCCACTCTACGATTTTCCGTTGTTCTTGTTCGCAGCTGAGATTCACTTGCTACCTCATTATGCAATCTTTAATTGTTTCCTGTTTCGATTCGCATACGTGTGCTGATCCACGCTGCTAGATTCATTTGTTTCTTGATCTTAATTCTCTTTAGACAATCTGCCATCTCACTTGACGATATACGTTTACTTTTAGTTAGCAATAGACGTTTATGCGTCACTCCGCTCTACGCTATTCATATGTTCTTGTTCGCAGTCTAAGTTCACTTGCTACCTCATTGTGCATTCTTCCATTTTTTCCTGTTTCGATTCTCATACGTGCGCTCCACCACGCTGCTAGATTGATTTGTTTCTTGATCTTAACTCTCCTTAGACAATGTGCCATCTCACTTGGCAACATACATTTGCTTTTAGTTAGCAATAGTCGTTTATGCGTTACTTCGCTTTACGATTTTCATTTGTTCTTGTACGCAGTCTAAGTTCACTTGCTACCACTTTGTGCAATCTTCTATTGTTTCTTGTTTCGATTCGCATACGTGCGCTCATCTGCGCAGCTAGACTCATTTGTTTCTTGATATTAATTATTTTTAGACAATGTGCCATCTCACTTGGCGCTATATGTTTGCTTTTAGTTAGCAATAGACGTTCATGCGTTATTACGCTCTACGATATTCGTACGTTCTTATTCGCAGTTTAAGTTCACTTGCTACCTCATTGTGCATTCTTCAATTGTTTCCTGTTTCGATTCTCATACGTGTCCTCATCCACGCTGCAAGCTTCATTTGTTTCTTGATATTAATTATTTTTAGACAATGTGCCATCAAACTTGGCGCTATACGTTTGCGTTTTTAGTTAACAATAGACGTTTATGCGTTATTACGCTCTACGATATTCGTACGTTCTTGTTCGCAGTTTACGTTCACGTGCTACCTCATTGTGCAATTTTCAATTGTTTCCTGTTTCGATTCGCATACGTGCGCTCATCCGCACAGCTAGATTCATTTGTTTGTTGATATTAATTCTCTGTAGAGAATGTGCCATCTCACTGGGCGCTATACGTTTGCTTTCAGTCAGCAATTGACGTTTATGTGTTACTCTGCTCTACGATATTCATACGTTCTTGTTCGCAGTTTAAGTTTACTTGCTACCTCATTGTGCAATCTTCAATTGTTTCCTGTTTCGATTCGCATACGTGCGCTCATCCGCGCAGCTAGATTCATTTGTTTGTTGATATTAATTCTCTTTAGAGAATGTGCCATCTCACTGGGCGCTATAGGTTTGCTTTTAGTCAGCAATAGTCGTTTATGCGTTACTCCGCCCTACGATTTTTATTTGCTCTTGTTCGCGGTTTAAGTTCACGTGCTACCTCATTGTGCAATCTTCAATTGTTTCCTGTTTCGATTCGCATACGTGCGCTCACCCGCGCAGCTAGATTCATTTGTTTCTTGATATTAATTCTCTTTAGAGAATGTGCCATCTCACTTGGCGCTATACGTTAGCTTTTAGTTAGCAATAAACGTTTATGCGTTACTCTGCTGTACGATGTTCATACGTTTTTCTTCGCAGTTTAAGTTCACTTGCTACCTCATTGTGCATTCTTCAATTGTTTCCTGCTTCGATTCTCAAACGTGCGCTCATCCACGCTGCTAAACTCATTTGTTTCTTGATCTTAATTCTCTTTGGAGAATGTGCCATCTCACTTGGCGCTATACGTTAGCTTTTAGTTAGCAATAGACGTTTATGCGTTACTCCGCTCTACGCTTTTCATTTGTTCTTGTTCGCAGTTTAAGTTCACTTGCTACCTCATTGTGCATTCTTCAATTGTTTCCTGTTTCGATTCTCATACGTGCGCTCATCCACGCTGCTAGATTCATTTGTTTCTTGATCCTAATTCTCTTTAGACAATCTGCCATCTCACTTGGCCATATACGTTTGCTTTTAGTTAGCAATAGTCGTTTATGCGTTACTTCGCTCTACGATTTTCATTTGTTATTGTTCACAGTTTAAGAGCATGTGATACTTGGAAAATTATAGATTTTAGCAGTGCCGACATTATCGGAATGGCAGAGACCAAAAAAGCGAATCCTAACCTTCAAATAGTGCATGTAGAGAAAATTTTTTTTGCTATTATTCCTCAAAAAAATAGTTCCAGGACGTCTGTTGCTCTATTTTATAGCCCTACTGGGAGCCAGTGTCATTTTTAGATGGCAGTTGCTCCCAGTGGGACCCTGCGGTGGTTGTTAACCTGCATTATCCCTCTGCACGAAGGTTATATGGCGCGTATATACGCTTTGTGGGGCCAGACAACCCCAGAGCTTCAGCACCTTCCTTTAAACACTGCATGAACAAGCTGCACACGAAGATAAGGAAGGGACATTTAGACCAACCACGGTCAAGGAGGAACATTGACATCCAGGTTTTTCTTAAGCTCTAAGATCTGGCTGAAAAGGATGCCTCCACTCGTGAGGATATCTCAGAGAAGTCTGACCTCTGGTCCATAAATTGCTTAGTTTATGGTGCTGCGAGAGCTGTGGCTGATTCAAATCGAAAGCTCAAACCGACGATGGATCAAAAGAACAAAAGACACTTGTATCAATTGAACAAGAATATTGGATGGGCAAGACTGAATGCGTCCCGTATTCAGTGTGTTCTTTTGTACATAATATCTGGTAAACCATTTACGAAAACGATTCGAAAGTGCATCCAAGAACTGAGGATTTATAATCGCACACTAAACAAGTCAAAGCTGCTGACAATTAAGCAGCATATTGTTGACAAAATACAGATGTTATCTAACGCAAGGCGGAGAATACAAAAGAGGAAGAGATGAGTTAGGGTGGATCAACAGTTTCTCGGTGACCCATCGCTTCAAGGGGTTTTGCAAAAACCTCATAACATCTGAGGCGAAATATCCATCAGTTAATGCCGAAGGGGTGAAAAAAGCACTTAGGGGCACGAAGAACTTCTCTACTGCAGGACCAGATGGTATCAAGAATTTTTGGTGGAAGAAGTTTACTCGTACACACCAACTTCTGGCCAGCATATTCACCTCATATTTATAGTAGGAAACGCCCATTTCGCAGTGGGTAGTGTTAGAACGTACTATACTCCTACCGGAAAAAGTCAATCGTTCAACTCAAAGAATTACAGGCCAATAACTGGTTTGAACACGCTATATAAGATCTCTACAGCTGTCCTAAACAAACAAAATTGTTCGAAGAATTAAGTCTGTGTGAAGAGTGATATACGAACAGCGCAGCTCTAAAAAAGGTGTAATAGGCTGACAAGAGAACCTGCGAGAGAACCTGAACTTGTGGATATAAATGCTATTAGACATCTTGGCACTGGAGACACCTATACATAACAGAGCATGGCTCAAAGTCGCATTCAGGATGTAAAATCAGTGAAGGAGTCTTTCCGAAGCAGATACAAGCTTCTTCTTTTAAAGATTTGGTCTGCAAATCTGTCGGCCTTGAACAAGGTATCTGCGACTAACATGCTTACATTCCCGGTTCTACTCTACTCGTTTGGAGTGGTTCAATAGACGGAGAAGGAGCTTTCGGCCCTTAATATACTTAATATCCTCTCCTGAAAATGGTCAGGAAATACAAAATGATTGGCAAAGGCGGCCGAGACCCTTGACCTGAATTTTAACATCAGAAGTAAGAAAATTGCATCACTCCATCTAGATACCTCACTTCGAAAAGCCGAAGTAAAAAAAGCAGAGGTTGAGAAATTTCGCTAACAACTGCTTGGCAAGAAAATGTACGGAAACTTTTACAGAAATGTAGAAAAACAGTCCTTGTTGAAGGAGCACACTTTTGCTTTTCTCAGATCATCAGGGCCTAATTCAGGTATGGAGTTTTTTATTTTCGGATGCCAGGACGGTGTCATTTCCACCGTGACATGCCGTGACCGCATTTTATGTCAAGAAGTTCCAAGCGATAGTTGCAGAGCGTGTCCTACACACGCTGAGTACCTAGAACACATACTATTCGGGTGTCCCACTCACGTAGGAACGGCGTATCTCCAAAGTCATAATGCTGCCCTGAGAGCGCTTTACTATTATCATTATCGCTCTTACAGTGTTGGCCGCAACCCTGCCCTGCCAAACGCTAAGAGGATGATAGAGTCAGGTGATCAAAACGAGAAGTGCCAAATTTTTCGGACACCAGTATTCGTTGCACACGAGGCCTGACATCGTTCTCCACGACTTCGAGAAAAGAACTATATTCGTGATCGAATCTTCGGCTCTTGCCGACTACAACATCACAGCCGAAAAGGAGGAAAGGGAGGGAGGTATCAACACTTTGGAAGAAAGATGCAATGACTGTGTCCAAAATATGTAGATAAAGTAGTTTTTTTTGGGATCGGTGCTATCGCAAGTGCGAAACTATCACTGTTTTGTAACCTCAAAGCCATACTATACGCAGTAAGTTCGAAAGTATAGCCACTTTCGTACTTGTACAAGTGACAGTGACGTTTCGAGGCCTTTTAGGCTTCTTCTCTAGCTTCAGGGAAATTAAAATAGATAAATAATAGGGGATATCTCTATGTTATTCTGAAATTAATTGAAATGTAGAACTGAATTTGAAGTTAGTTAATAAGGAATAATTAACATTAGTTTATCTTTGATATCTTAACCTATAACAAAAACTTATCCCTTTGTAATTTTTCTTAAATCCAGCAAAAGCTGGAATATCTTCTTTCAACATTTGATCTTTATCATATTGAACAAAAATTTAATTTTTCTCATTCTGAATATATTCACTGATTTTAAAAGACGACTTTCTAGTTTAAGGATAGAACGCATACTGCGGCAAGTGTCTTATTGCCCCCTAAACTTAAAAAAAATAGACCACAGATTAATAGGAAAGAAACAGTAAAAGCCAAGTGTTAAATAAATACATAAAAGACTGTATTTGAAATATTTTCACAAATTTATAAAATAAATTTTTTACAGTGTAATAACAAATAATAAATTATAATTCCTAAATAATCTAAATGTAACATAATTGTGGTTTTGTATAGACAGTATACGTCTTCGATGAATCTTATTAAAGTATTCAATGAGTCAAAAGCGAATTGCTGCTCTTTCAAACAAAGATCAGACTTGCGGTTCACCACAGGTATTTCTGTCTTCGCATAAGAATGCATCACTCGCTTGTGATGATACGTGAAATAAAGGGCAGTCCCAGACCGTTGCAACAGAAGAATCATATTCAGGTAATAAAATAGAGAAACTGCAGAATACCGAACAAGCTTCTAACGGTCGAAGTTTAAACATGAAAAATTCTAATTCAACGCAAGAATTAGAAGTGATTGGGGAGAGAATGAACTAAGATATAATTTCAGCACCATATGCTTGCACAGATTTGATCATACGAATTGAGAAAATCTTCGGGAAAGGCTTGCTGGCTTTTGAGACGGAAAGATAATCGGTGCAAAACACTCAAACAAAAACCTCGCAGGGCCCACCGCGCTGCTAAACAGCGAGCCGTCAATCCAATTCGACTTATCCGACCAGCTCGACTTTCGGTTGGTTGAAAACATTGACACGAATTTGGAAAATCTGACACTAGATTCGTGTTCAACGATCCCCAAAACCTATGTACAGCCACTTTCATCAATATTCGTTGGAATCTGAGTGACGTGTCCACACACCTATATACACCTATATTAAATTTTCTGGAGGAGATATTTTGATTTTGAGCTGAGCAATTGTTTAGGCATACTACATAAAGACAGAATTGAGAAAAAATTGTCTGCTACATGTACTCCTTAACTCATTTCAACTATCAATTCAGGAATGTCCGAGTTTACACCACATGTCCGGAAATACCCCCTTTGATGGTAACTTAAATAAACCAATGATAAAGAATAATATTTGTACTTTATTTTGCAATATATGAATAAGGCATCGCGGTCAGACGTACATAAAATAATAACACTTACATTTAATATAATAGAGTTCAACAGAATATAGAGCTTCAACAACAGTAGAGTGGCTGTTTTATTCAAGAAAAAAAATTCCTGTTTTTTCCTGGTTCGAAAGAAATTTCCACCGTAATTGGAATTGAGTAATTCGAGCTCTTAAATAAAATGTTTTTATTCGAAGCGACAAAATCTCAACTGCAAATCAATGCATTTAAAGTGGAACTCTTTCGAACTCAAAACTTTTATATATAAAGCAGAAACAATTTTTGGTTAAGAAATTTTTTATTTAAACGACAAATAACTT
Organism: Andricus grossulariae; assembly: GCA_011634705.1. NCBI lineage: Eukaryota > Metazoa > Arthropoda > Insecta > Hymenoptera > Cynipidae > Andricus > Andricus grossulariae. The sequence continues at coordinate 280,589,952 of JAABKJ010007545.1, read as the reverse complement.
ACATGTATAAAATATGATCTTTAACACATTTCATTACAAAAATCTGAGGTTGAATACCCTTAAAATGCAAAAGTTTAAACATTAAGCCTTAATAAATTGGACCGTTGAATCATAAGGATTCAAAATCATATAAACAAGTTTTACTATTAAACAGATTCATATTCGTAATGTAAAATCCATAATATATCCATTTTTGATACTTGAACTACAGTTTGAATTAAAAGATCATAATATAATTTACATTTTCAGCTGATACACCTAAAACCTTTTTTATTGAAAACTAAAAATGTCAAAAACGGCATTTTTACATACTGAAAATTTGTGAAATTCCAGTTAAAAAGGAAATTCACTGCCAATTCTCGGTTTTTCCCTATCTCAGAACATTTGCGGTCATTTCCTTGTTTCCCTACCCAGCTGCTACCCTGGGAAGATAACTAAAAGCGACAAAATTGAAGTTTCCAATGGTCCACCACGAGATTCGTGAACGTCGACGTTCAAACATACATGCGTATCTAACATCATACGTTCGATCTTATCAACGGTCGCTGGGTGAGAATGAAAAATGCATCCGCTACGCATATACGTTCGAACATCCACGTTTACGAATTTTATTGTGGACCTACCCTGACAGACAAGAACAGAGCGCGCGATAGGAATGTTCCCGCGCTGCCGACAAATTTTTAGAATCGAATAACGGTATAAATAATTTTGTTTCAAACACGAAATACTCTAAAATTTTGCATGATTGGACGATTGTTGCTTGATGGACATTCCGCGATTTCTTCTGGGGTCATTTCTTCAACTGCACCGCTGTCCATGTTCATTTTCGCCCGTTTTCCAGCACTATTGATAGCAGACTCAAAAGTAGGTTTATATATTGCACGAAAAATTGTTTGTCTCTTTAATTTTTCCACGATTGCAAAGACGTCCCCATTGGACGTTGATAATACAATTTTTTCTTCGGTTGGAATGGGCCTAAACTGACTATTTCTTGTTCTCAATCGAATTGGTTTATCAGGAGGAAAAGCATATTTTCGAAGTTCGAATGTTCGGTTCTGATTCTTGTTGGGAACAAGTCGAATAAATCTAAGATCTTTAATTTTAAACCCAAGTATGATAGAAAAAGGGTGATTAGCAGGAGACCTGGATCTCTCACGAAGAGAAGGCTTGGCAGGAGGAGGAGACCTGGAAGAAGAAGGTCTGGCAAGAAGAAGAGTCCTTTCTGGAAAATATCTGTCAGTTGAATAAGAAAATATGCTGCGAGAAACATCAGGAATAAGCTCGCTATTGGGCGAATACTCCAACGGCGAACTTGATTCTGTAACAAGAAATAGATTGTATTTTTTTTTCAAGTCCACAACCGTATTTTGGTATATCATGAGTTGTGAGTGTCCTTTTAACTTTTAATGTAGTTTCTAACATGGTTTCAAACTGTTTGTAACATTTTCATCTAATTCTGCATGTCACAAAATAACTTGAGGTCATGTGATCTTTTATATAATATTATTATTAGAATTATAAAATGAGAGAAGTTTCAGGCTCTGGAAGCTACGATGATGGTTTCTCAAAGCAACCAATCCCAACGCAACTGTAACGTGTACATCATCCACGTCTGCTACTTCTGTCCCAGAAGTTAAGCAAGAGCGGGAAATTTACGCGAGAAAAGATCGTTCAACACTCTTCCTTTGAGTCAGGTCTCTAGCCGCGGATGACCTTACGCGGCAGACGCGACAGTTGGAGATGAAAATTTCACCTCTAGATACTTGTATAGAGCTACCAATCTTCGCAAAATGTTATGAGGAACAGCGTTGTCAGTCCAGATGAAGTAATCCCAGAAAAACAGCCTTTTGCATCCGGTTCGCGATCGAATGACCCTGACGCTGGCAAGCCGGAATCTTGTTGAGGAGAATGAGAAATTCCAGTATATCTTGAACTGATCATTGTCCACAACAGACTTGAGTTCCTCCTGGGCGTATGGCAAGACGGGCAATAGATCAACACCATAGAAGTGCCTAAGATGGTAATATAACACTTTTAGAGCCGCATTGTGTCTCTCCATGTACCCCTAGCAAGCATACTTTAAGCATCCACTGAGAACATGTCCAAGTGTTTCTGACTCCTGCTTCCACGCTTGGCAGTTAGAATCGCCTACAGGTACATTCATTATGCGCTTGCGGTGATTGAAGGTGTCTATAAGGCTGTCTTGACATTCAAAAAGAAATCCTTCGGTCTCCAATCTCAGTCCATCAGATTTAAGAAACATGTTAGACAGACCGATCGACAGCTCCTCTCTACGTTTAATGCTATGGAATTTACCCTGAAGGCGCTTGTTAGCACGTTCTTTTAGTAGAAGCGAATGTTCTGTTCCCTGTACACGACTTTTGAGCATCAAAGGTGTCAGTGATGCTAGTCCATGTGTAGTGTTACTGGAATCAATTGGGAGACCACGCTACTCTGCGGCCCTATCCGTAGCACGGTATCGAAACGCAGCAGCATTGACAACTTCATGTTGATGTGCAAGTCACATAAGATAATTTGTGCTATTTAGAACTGAGTAGGCTATAGACACAACCGTTCTTCGATGAAGACACTCCAAGCTCAGCAAACCTCTACCCCCTTCATCTCGAGGGAGTTATATTTGAGGAACGGAAGATCTAGGATGATGACTTCAATGGATTGTCATCATCTTGCGTGTGATTCTGTCAAGTTGCTTCAACTCATCGACGTTCCATTTTACTGCACCAAACGTGTAGAGCAGTATCGGAACGGTCAGCATATTGGCCGCTTGGCTCTTATTCTTCCCAGATAATTCGGGAGACAAAATTTCTCTGAGAATTTAGCGATACCTTTTTTGAAGGGCCATTTATGCCACACGCACAGCTTGGGTTTCCGCTTGCGGTCCAAAACTCATGCCAATCGCTTTAAAGTACCTATTTACCGCCGCCAAAAGGATGTCAAGTCCTCTTTGGAAGAGGCAAAGAGTTTAAGGTCGTCCATATATAAAAAATGGTTGACCTTATTTCCTCTTCTATTCAGCGGGCGACATAGGTTTCCAGAGCCTCGGAGCACAATAGATAGAGGCAAGATAAAGATGCAGAAAAGTATCGGACTGAGAGAGTCTCCTTGGAAGAACCCCTCTTATAGGTGGCATAGCTGGTTACCTGTATACATGTCTTGTTTCAGATGTTACGACAAATCTTGTCCGCCACAAGAGAATAAGCTCTTTCATGCATCTCACTATACTTGCATCCACCTCGAGGCATTCAAAGACCTTGATAACCAGCTCATGGTTCGTGTTACCGAATGTCTTATGGTAGTTAATCCAAGCAATTGGCAGATTGGGTCGATACCAGATCGAGTCCTGGGTAATACACCTGTCTATTACAGATTTTTCCTGCAGCCTGCCAGCCCTCTCTTGCATCCACGTTGTGCAACTATGACACTCCATACGGGCTCGATAGATGTTATATCCTCTCTTTGAGGATGTTAGTGCTCTTTGAGGATGCCAGTGAATAGCTTGTAGCTGGTGTTTAAACAAGCTATAAGCCTGTATTTCTTTGTACTTGAAAAATCTTCGGTCTTAGGAGTCAGTACCGTGCGTCCTTCCATTAACCACTGCGGGATGGATTGTTCTCCGTTTAGGAAAGTAGTAAATATACGAGCAAAATGTTGGTGCGTAGAAGTGAACTTCTTCCACCAAACCTTGTTAATTTTATCTGGCCCTGACCCTGGCGCTGACAAGTTCTCAGTTCTAGCGATAGTTTTTTCACTTCCTCAACAGTAACTGGTGGACACTACTCCTCTGGACGTTGTGACCTTTACCTTTGGCAGAAGTTAGGAAAGAGTGATATATCTGAAGCGTCTTCATTTAGCTGTTATGTACCTCCATATGATTGCTCCCAGAAGACTTGTATCTCTTCTCGACTAGGCGGATTTTCAACGGCACTTGATGTTTTATTGAACAGATGGGAAGGATGAGTAGAAAAGGTGGAATTTTCCTGAATCTACTTTACCCGACGTTTAAGGCGCTCTTTGGCTATTGAAAGACTTCTTATTTTTTGCGTCCAGTGCTGCTTGATGGTCAATAGTTTACACTTGTTCAGTGTGTGCTATGATTTTCTTAAGTTTCGAGCAAGTGCCCTAAATTTTGGAGTGAATTTTTTATTTGTGTTATGTAGCTAATCAAGCACTGAATATTTGATGCATGCCGCCTAGCTGTTTTTATTTTGAACTGAAGCTGTGAAATACACTCGGGAGTCTTACTCAGGCGGACTGAAGTATTGTTACTTTTATTGCCGCTAAGCAGGGAGACCGCCTTCGCGTAAAATAAACAGTTTAGAGTCCAGAGATTAATATCTTCGGGGAACTAATCGGGGAGAGCAGTATTAGTTTCAGCTAATTTGTCCATTATTATTAGCATATTCCGGATGCATATTGACCCAACGTTAATGAAACCTCAACATGCAACTTCTTCGCGCCGATGAGGCTCCTTTCCAACAGGTAAAGATGTACTTCCTGAGTTGGTCCGACCATTTAAAATAATTTTCTCGCGTTTATCCGGGGCCATTGCCTGGTGGTCGTCTCGGTTCGCTCCTATTGCCACTCCCAACGAAACCATAGCTCCTACCCGATAGAGGCTTATTGTGGATGGCACTATGCGATACTGATGACGTACCGCCTAATTCGTTATATTGGGGAGTTAGCCCAATGCAACGTGGCTAAATGCAAGAGCCAGAGCGGTAAAAGACGAACTAAAAACTACACCATGCTCCTAATTTGTTACCTACAACATCATCTCCGGCTCTTGCAGTCAGCCACGTTGCATTGGGCTGACTCCCCAATACAACGAATTATGCGGTTACGTCACCAGTATCGCGCAGTGCCACACACAATAGTCCTCCCTCGGATGGAGGCCATGATTCAGTTGGGAGTGGCAATAGGACCAAACGGAGGCGACGACCAGGCAATTGCATCGGGCAAACGCGAGGACATCGATTTAAGTGGTCGGCCTAACTCAGGAGGGACATCCTTTCCAGTTGACAAAGAAGCTCACCGGCGCTAAGAGGACTCATGCAGAGCTTACATGACAGTTGGGTTAATCTCTGGAATCTGAACTGTGTAGTTTATGAGAAGGCGGTCTCCCTGCTTAGCGACAATAGAAGTAACGATATTTCAGTACGCCTGAGTAAGACTCGCGAGCATATTGCACAGCTTTAAACCGCGTGTAAAGTGGATTCAGGAACATTCCACCGTTTCTACTCATCCTTCCCGTCTGTTCAATGAAACGTCACGTGCCGTTAAAAATCCGCCTAGTCGAGAAGAGATTCAAGTCTTCTGGGAGAAAGTATATGGAGATGCTTAGCAGCTAAATGAAGACGCTTCACATATATCACTCTTTCGTAACTTTTGCTAAAGGCAAAGGTTGCAGGCTCCAGAGGAAGAGTGTCCACTAATTACTGCTGAAGAAGTGAAGAAAGTTATCGCTAGACTGCATTACTTCAAATGCAAACTTTCTTCTTCAAAACCTCATTGGCAATAAAATTTCAGCAAGGTCAGATGAAAAAATAATTTATTTTCGCCTAAAAACGTCCAAAAAGATTCTTTATATTTCTTTTTTTTATTCTCTTTTCTTTAATCTTTATATTATTTCTTTATGTTAAATTTGATAATAAAATAAGGAATATTACAGCATAGAAACATGTTTTTTTTAAGTATCATTGTAAATATGATTTCAAGAAAAAAAATTGTCCAAGTGAGTGCGGGGCGCCTACAAGGAAGCGTCTTAACAGATTCTTAAAACAAAATATTTTTCAACATTGTGAAAAAAATGTTCCAAACAAAAATTTTGATTAAAAGAAAATTGAGAAAAAAATATTATTTTGCACAAAAATGTTGAAAAAAAGAATTTGTTGATTTTTTTTTAAATAGTGCTAGAAAAATGGTTGGAAAAAAGTTGGTCGAAAAAAAATTAAAAAAAAAAAAATGTGTTGAAAAAAAATGTTTTGAAAATAAAAATTTGAAATAAAATTGGTTGAAAAAAGATATTGTTCGAAAAAAAATGTTTGAAACATAATAATAATAATAATAATAATTTGTGGAAAAAAATGGTTGGGGAAAAATTTGGACGCTTGAAAACGCCTACAATGTGCATTTGTTTATATAATTTGTTCACAAAATGAACAGATATTAATGCATGGCAAAATTTTTTTAGAAAACGTCATTGGCAATATAATTGCAACAAGGTTAGAAGAAAAATTGATTTTGTTTCGCTTAAAAACGCCTAAAAGGTGCATTTTTTATATATTTTGTTTATCAAAGAAACAAATATCAACGTATGATACATTTTCTTCATAAAGCATAATTGAAAATATCAATACAACAAGAGTACAAAAAAAACGTTTGTTCCCGCCTATTAATGTCTGTGATATACATTTGTTTATAGAATTGATTAATAACATTCAGTCTTGAATTTTAATGGCCACGTATCATCCAAATTCCAAACAATAAAATCAAGCAATTTTAGAGCAGGAATATACTTTAAAAACAAATATTCCTTGATGTCGAATATTTGTTAGTAAAATTTGCTTATAAAAATTAGCTTCACAAGCTAACAATTTTTTCCTTCTTTCTTAAATCGCTATGCATTGAATCCAACTGGCTTGAAGTATAAGAAAAATTTGGTCTAGGATATAAAATATGAAATGCAAAAAAGCGAGACTTTCGCTGTTTGCATTGACATAATAATTAAATAAACAAAAAAATAAAATATTTATTCACCCTCTGTGGACCGCTACGTCACAGACACACATCTGGCAAAGGAGTATCGAAAACCCGACACGATCCCGAGTCGATATATCACATTCCGATCCAAAGTCGAGCCGAGAGAAAACCGATCACGGGTATCGAAAATCCGATCCCGACCCGAGAAAAAACCGACGACATCCCGACACGATCACGAGAACGTATCATATCGAACGGCACCACTAGTAGAGATCCATCCCAGGTATTATGAAGGCGGTCTTCTCCCTGCTCTCCTGAGTCAAGGGAATTTGATGATACGCCTTGTTTAAATTCAGCGTCGAAATATATCGAGCTGAGCTCAGCTCATCCAATATTTCAGTCATAAAGGGTAACGGATATGCATCTTTCTTACAGACTTCATTGATTTCTAAAGTCAATGCATTTCCGATATCCTCCATCTGATTTTCGAGCCATCACGAGTGGATTACACCATTCGCTTAATGAGGGCTTTATGATGTTCTTGTCAATCAGTTTTTGTGCTTCAGCCTGTCACGCCTCATAAACCTTTGGTGACATGCAGTTATTCCTTTGTTTAATCGTAGAACTTTCTTGGGTGTCGATCACGTGCTTGACGAACTTAAGCGCAGGTAATTTACCCGGAGGAGAAGGAAGCACTCGTTTTAAAAATAAGTTGAGTTCTTCCCGTTCCTCTTCTGACAAGGTGGCAATTCCTTTTCCACTCTCAGGCTCACCTTCGTCCACTACCCTGAAAGAAAATTTTGTGCGTGGCTCGTCAGCCATCCAAATTTCTCTATCTTTCTCGTGGATTATAAGCCCAAATTCCTTCATGAAGTCCATGCCTAAAACACACAAGTCAGTCAGGCCTGGTGTCATACGAACTGTCATCTCGCGGGTCAGACCTCCTAAGCTGATGGCTATTGAAGCTTCGCCCATGACGGTCTCTAAGGTACCATTCGCCATCATGACCACTTCTCTCTTGTTCAGGTTTAATTTATTACTACCCGCTTCAATAATCTTCAGTCCGTTCACCCCCATGAAGGTATTCGTCGACCCCGTGTCCACCAATGAATGACAGAGTTTTCTGCCTATCACGACATCAATATAGCGTCGTGCGGCTTTACCACTGCTTGGCTTAGGGTTAAACTGTGCACCCTAATCTTGAATACCTCCTTCCAGATCGTTCATGATTGGTTCTCTACTAATCTCAGATTCTCCTGAGTCCTGACGAGATTGATTAGAGTCTTCCTCGAATCTTAAAGTTACGTTAGGTTGATAAGAGTTGTCCTCACCTCCTGAAATTTCTATTCAGACTCGGCTCAGCTCATTTATAGCTGGATCTATGTAATAATGCCCCTGTGATTTATTGAGTGAGCTGCGCTGACAATGCTTAGTCGTTGAATCGGCCCTGTTACTCACAGCCGATGTTGACTTTATTTAGTTGATTCGTGTCGTAGAATTTAGCAAATATATGTCCGGTTGGTTTGTCCCAGCTTGGGTCTGCTTAGGGAGAAAGGGAGCAGCATCGACCCGAAATTTTCTCTCCCCTATTGGTTTTCCTGGCAATAAGCCGAGTCGCAACTGCTCTTGATTTGGTATACATTGCCACAGTTGTGACTGAACTTATGCCACTTAGTTGGACACCTCTTCCAATGATGATCGTCACCTTTGCAGCTAAAACAGGGTTGCTCCTGCTTAGGTTGGATCTTGGACTCCCCATTGCTATCGGGAGTCCCGACCCTAGGTGATCCTATTGATTTAGAGGAATCTGTAGGCTCATCCGCCTTTGTATTTCTGTTCGCGGGTGGCTTCTTACTTTGATTTGGCCTTTCCGACTTGAATTCATCTTTAGTATTGGTCGAATTCTAACTATCTCGGACCGTTACTAGTTCAAGAAGAACTTTTGCTACTTTTTCTATCGCTGAATCGCAGCTGGTTTCTTTCACGGCACTTCCGCCCGAACTTTTCTAAACTGCAGTGTAGGCAAACTCCAGGAAATAACAGTTTTCCTTCAGAGTAGGCTGCCTCTTGTCTTCCATGGTGCTTAGGGCCCTTTCTGCGTCGGCTGCCAAGAAAGCCAATCCATTGTAGTCAAAGAATTCGTAGCGCCTAACAAACCGCTTTATGTCAGAACGTATATAGTGTACGCCCTATCTATCTGCTCTTGTAATGTCACGGGCCTGGAGAACCTTCGGTATAAGCCTTGGATACGGATGAGGTAATTGGATATCAATTCATCCTTTCCTTAGTATCTTCAGCCACCTGTTCGTCCGGTTTCCATTGGTAATTAATATTACCAAACTGGGCACGAAAGGCAGCTTTAAATTCTTCCCAAGTAGGCGACGCCCATCAATTCATGCTGAACCATTCGGCCGGCAGGTCATCCAACATAAATGGCATCGCCGTCAGCATTTCCTCGTCAGTGAGGTAACATACCTCCTTTCCATTCTGGACTTTAGCCAGAAAGCTCTCGACGCTGATGTGTTTATCCCCAGGATATTTAATGCCCCAATTCTTCACTATAGAGCCCAAAGTTTTATTTCGCCTTAGAAGAAGTGTACGGTTCTCTGAGGTTTCCCAACTAACTACTTCACGACCTGCCCCATCCGATTCCTTTTGGCCCGAGCCATACGACCTGTGAGTAGTACGTTGAGAAAACTGCTGAAATGATTGATTTGGATAGCAACCCCCCCCCCCCGTTTGCTGCTCTTGCGCAATAAATAGGGGGGCTATTTGAAATTGGAGGGTTTTTCACACCTCCTTGGTCGATGGGTGTGTTCGCAAAACCCGGAAATAATGGCCTATGGGCCCAACTATAGCCTAAAAACGGTTCCGGTCTAGTTCGCGGTACGCCCGACTCATTCGATGGCCGGTCCACCTGCCTTAACTTCCTTCTTATGTGTGAGCTACTATATTCAACCTGATCACAACATTTGGGGCTATCTCCACTGACTCTACCGCTCGTCCGGGCCCTAGCGTGTTTGGTACCGCCCCCAACGTACGTGAGGTGGTTACAGCGCCCTCACCGCGCCAATAATCAGCCCTGTCCGTCCTAGCAGGGGTGTGTCCCATTGAAACGTCGGGTTTAACAATATTTCCCAAATTAGGGATAGCATACCGTTGGTTAGCCGTCCTGACACGTGACTCGCACGTGGACTCATGTTCCTGAGACGACATCTGGTATCTAGAAGTGGATCTAAGGTTGTCCGTTGTGGACCCGACCGTGGTAAAGATCAAGGTGCCACTACCACTAACCGTCGTAGTGACAGTGCTTGAAGTAAGATTCGCGATTCCTACTGTGGGGACATAATTATCCATATCGAATGAAGAAGGTGATGGGTGGGGTTGGTTTGTTGTATAAGGTTCCACAGAACCATACTAGGGAGTCTCTAAAAACGGGCGGATACGTAACAGGGTTACCTACGCCTGTCCAAAAATCGGGCCTCATTATTAGGCTGAGAGTGGTTTCCTTAAACTTCTCGAAAATTTTCTCGGGGTCCTCAGCCGATTTCGCAGTGTCTCGCAACTGTGCTATTATTTCAGCCGGAGTTAATTTTGAGAACCTATTGTACTCTTTGTTGTCTTCGCTGGACCAGCGGATACCAGGCATACCCGCCTCTTTTTGTAGGAGTCTAATGGCCCGATCTACTGACATCTGGGCGGAGCTCATTGAGCTGTGCTCCCTATTATCTAACCATTCTCTTAATCCGTCCTCATCCATATCCGTAATGTATTGAGGAACTTGAAATTCCGACTTGTCCGACATTTTACTCGTCGTAATTTCATATTTATGGTAAGAAAATGCATACTACTATTTCCTTAGAAAATCATGAAACACAATCAAAATGTTTCAATGTTTGAACATTTCTTCGATTGTAATACAGGACCGAAACCATTACATCATTATACGACTCAAACTCAAAAATCGATAATTGAGTGTAAGTCCGATGATAACAATCGTAAAATTTAAAAATATCCTGCTGTCCGAAAACTGGTCCTGATTATTATTAACTTAAGGCCGTACCTAATTTGTCATGCCTGACTTAGTAATGTAGTAAAAATCCCACCGATGACTCATCAAAATGGCTGTGATTTCTTTACGGTTTCTCTCGTATTCTGACTCAACTCAATTATCTTGCTCAAGAACAACATTGAACCGTCCTACAAAATTTATTCCCAAAATGCACCGATTTGCCATGCTCGAGATAATTTTCAATTCGATTTCCTTGTTCAAATTATTAAAATGTACAGGGAGTGTACAACGACCTTCAATAATTCTTGCGACCCCAAAACCAGACTACAAAAATTCAATTCCCGGACAAGTTACTGGTTTACATGTCAATTCAGGTAAACCGAATGCTTGGGCTCCAATATAATTGTCTGTCACTCCGAAATCTATTATTGCGTTTACTGGGCAATTTACTATTTTAGTTTTCGCGTGCATTTTGGTTAATTGTACTGATTTATTATTAAACTCAAAATTACCTGTCGGTGTACGAGTCAAACTCAGGAACAATTTTCAATTGTGCCCATTCAAGGCAATTCTCCTTGTCCAGGTGATATTTATGATACAATCATTCGAATTCCAATAAGACCAGACCTTTTGCATTAATTGACACCCACTGATTAATTGATTTAACCAATTAGTTGTCCATCAGATCAACTAATTTGTATTGGTTTAATCGATTGTCAATTAATCAATGTTCATTCGTCTAATAATTTTCATTTCAACAATTATTGTTTATTTAATTAATTTTTAATTAATTAGTTTTGAAAATTAAATAATATTTTCAAAGCAATTGATTTTTATTCAATATGACATACCGGTTTATTGGCCATTTGGTTTCAATTGCATTAATATGTTTTTATGCCTGAAGGGCGCCAGATCGTTTAAACATTAAGATTCTAAACAACCAAAAGACACAGAGAGGGTTAGGGTTAGGAATATACTGAGAAAGGAAGATAATTGAGATTATTAGTATTAAATAAATACGTCCAAAAATACGGGTCACGACAAATTAATATGTTCAAGGGCCATTAATACCTCACACGCCAAAAAAATAATCCCGTAAAAATAAAAATCATCTTGAACGGACAAGGTGTAAGTCCTCTTATTCTACGTCCTACTGACAGACTAAATCTGACTGGGGCAATTATAGACCTGAATTCCCTTATCTTAATAATTGGATTACACCTGAACTAATGGTTTGAATGTTCAGACAACGACCCTCCTGCATGGCGGTCCATTACTAACACGATAGGTCTGTTAAGGTCCGCATCGTCTTGGATGGTCGACATTAAATAATGCTCACTACTACACAAACAGAATATTATCATTTACACAGGTAAATCCATTATTGGATTTGCCCACTAACAACCTTCCAATATGGTGGTCCATCTCTGACACGAAAGGTCGCTTAAGGTTACCGCCATCTTGGATGATCGAATGCCTAATGCTTCCTACCGCACAGACTGGAAACTTTTAATTTTATGCCATGAATCAGTTATTTGACCTGCTCAATGACGACCCTCCGAAATAACTAGGATTTACTAATTGATGGATCAAACCCATATTCCGACCAATACATTTCAATCAATTTTTACAAAACTGAATAACTTCTGTAAATCAAGTCTCGAGTACTATACAATAAAATCAAATAATGCCTGTGAATCAACCCCAAAGTACTATACTCTAATCATGTGGTTTTTGTCTCAACGACCTTACAACATGGTGGGGCATGTATGACATGAAAGGTCAGTTAAGGTCGCGACCATCTTGGATGATCACAATTATAATATACCCACTATCGAACAGACGTGGTAACAGAGCTTTATTCCACACTAACCACCTCATACTCCATAAATAAAAAAGCTAATTCAAATTCCTCTTTTATGCATTGTCCCCACCACACGGAATCTCAAACACGCACAATGTATACCACTCGAAGGCGAAAATGAAAGATAAACCTTGTGATTTTCGTTCAAATGAAGAACAAGTAAGATGAGAGGCGTCACGCCCGAACAGTTTAGTGTTTTCGTTAATTAATAGGCCTCGCGCCCAAACAGGCTATTCACGATCCCTCTGCCCAGGATCAGTCGAGGGCTTCAACAATTCAAAAACCTTCCACGTTTTCCAAATTAGCCAAAGATTTTGGCGAAACGCGACACAAACGCGTCAAAGCTGTACTATAGTCGAACACAGAGTGGTCGATGACGACGCGGACTACAATTTTGGCGTGTAACACCAAGGTTCGTGTACACGAAACGGTACCTTGCAGCCGTAGATGCCCGTGAAGGCGCGTTCATAAAGCGTCCTCTAGTAATTCTTCATTATCCATGGTCCTTTCTATCACATACTTTGTAGTCGATGACGAGCCATTTCACTGAGGTGCGCTACAGGTACGATGCGAGCACTCACAATTCACACCCATTATACATGGTACATGCTTAAAATGTCAGCTGCTAGCATTTTAACACGTCGTATGCTAGTCAGCCGGTGGCAACGCTCCCACGTGACCGTGTTGTTTTGATTGTGTCTCCTCCTTCCTTACGTGTAATGTGACTTAGAACTATTCCATATTCCCGTATGTGTGATACTGATTCACGACCGCCAAGACGTGACTGTATGAACGTGTGGGTGGAGTAGAATGCCAGCCGGCGAAGCTGGCCCTGAGAGTGCCTAATAAACAAATGAAAAAGAAAGTTCGAGGGAGCTACTAGTGCAGTTTAAAATAATGATACCCCCCAGCCTGACAACGGTTTGAAGCAGGGTAGTTACAATCCCTAGGCCTCGAAGGGTTTGTTCATGGCAACAGGCCATTCCTCTCGAGACTCCTGTCATATGACAGTTCCTAAATGGACTCTGTGCTCGACCAGGTATAGTCTGTTAAAGAATTTGAAATTGAATTTGCGTTGATTGGGCGTGAACAACCATTTAATTTGGGTATAGTATAGAATACCACGTCACAGCAAATATATATAAATATATATATAAGCTGAAGGGCCTATGAGAAAGCCACCAAACGCATCCTCGGGTTGCGGATAGATGGTCCCTATACCAAGGGCTTCTACTGAATATGGTTACACTCAGTAGTAAGCAGTCACGGAAAATTGTTTATGAGTGGTCCCGAAGGATTTAACCCCCAAGCGAAGGCGTGAAAATGGTGCCAAAAGCTGAATGATACCAGGGTGAGGTGTCTCTAACGGTGGCTCTGGGATACTGGGCGACCTCTCAGAGTATGCAGCCTTATCCTTGCATGCGGAGCTCTACAAGGATGGACAAATCCTTTTACCTAGCTGCGCGCGGGAACAGCCATGATAACACCAAACATAGTTGTAGTAAGTACAGTTCAAAACAATCGATGACGCATAGCTCCCGACAATGGGTCGTACAACAATGCCGGCTATCCCAGAGTTGGGGGAGCCAATCAAGACAGAGTCAATTTGATGGACCGACAGAATCTCCTTATCTTTAAGTGGACGGATCGACTCAGGGACGACCTGCTGGAATGCTATGATACCAGTATGGCCCCTGAACGTAAAGGTTACATGGCGGGACTGCATACTCTGTGGTGCGAGAAACACCCAGAGCTCTCGCATTTTTCGGATGAGCGGCTGCGAAATCGTGCCGAGGAACTCCGAAAAAAGGGTCATATAAGCGGAGTGCCCACTCAACTGCAGGCAGAACAAATCGGCAACAGAAGAAGAGAGGCGATACTGAGACCAACGGCGAGCAGGCAGCCAACAGAGGAAGAGCGATGCTTCAAGACCCGGAGAAACATCAACATTCAGGTTTCTCTAGCCCGAAGATCTAGCTGAACTGGATGACGAGCTTCGTGGAGATTTTTCCGAAGAACCTGACCTCTGGACTATCAATTGTAGTGTGTATAATGCAGCGAAGGCTTTGGCAGATGCAAACCGTAAAACAAAACCAACGGTTGATCATGAGCCCAAAAGACGAATGCATCAACTCAGAACAAAGATAGGCTGGCCAAGGCAGTGCGCTTTCTGCATTTCGTTTGCGATTGACTAAATAACATCTTGTAGGACTTTCACTGCCTAGGTTCGACAGTTCGCGCGTGAACTGCGGATCTGTTATCATACACTCAACAAGTCAAAGCTATTGATATTCAGGCAGCATATTGTTGACAGAATACGAGTACTGTCTAACGCCAGGCGAAGTCTAGAGCGGAGAGAGAGGTGGGTCAGAGAAAATCAACAGTTTTTAACTGACCAATCCCGACTCTTTCAAGACCTTCCAGTTGCTATCATCCGCTTGCCCACACCAGAGTAGGTCGAGGCATTTTTGAGAGAAGTCTGTGAAGTCCAGCATCCACTGAAAGAACACTCAAAGAATATAAATAGCTTCAATGAGCTGTGCAGTGCCCACATAACACCTGAGGAGGAGTGCTCTCCCATCACTACCGAGAAGGTGAAAAACGTATTAAGAGGCATGAAGAACTATTCCGCTGCGGGAACAGATGGTAGCAAGACCTTCTGGTGGAAGGAGTGTCCTTCAACCCACCGACATCTGGCCCGCATTTTCACCTCATATCTAAAGTCGGAAGAGCCTATTCCAGAGTGGCTGGTGGAAGGTCGCACAGTGCTCCTGCCGAAGACGGGCAACTTAGCTGACCCTAAGAATTACAGGCCAATAACTAGTCTGAACACACTGTATAAGATCTTCATAGCTATCCTAACTGATAGGATTGTTCGGACAATTGGACCTGTGTGGCGAGAAATGTACGAACAACGCGACTCAAAGAAAAGCGCAGCAGGATGTCGGGAGAACCTGCTCATCGACAGATGTGTCTGTAAAGACAAAGCATTCCATCAGCGTTACCTATCGATAGCCTGGAAAACCAGATTTCCTATCTCATCTGGGAAACATCGTGTGATCACTAATAGTGTTACCTTTCAGAGAAGCCTGTTTCAGGGCGACACCATGAGCCCTCTCCTCTTTTGCCGCACTTTGTTGACACTATCTCTCGCACTTCGCCATTCCGAAGGGTACTTCTGCGGCAAACCTGGAAGTCGAAGGCATAAGGTCACTCATGTATTTTACATGGATGATCTTAAGATCTATGCTAAGAATCAAGAGGAACTACATCTAGCTCTAGACATTGTCGAAGAGTATACTCAAGAGATTGGAATGGAGTTCGGGTTGGAAAAATACGCCAACGTTTATTTGAACAAAGGAAAACCTAATGGCATCCCGGAAGATCCTGAGTTCGTCGACAGGAGCGCTTTACAACACGTCTTGTCCGGCGGATTTGGTCTTCCGAACTGTCAGCGATGAACAAAGTATCTACGAGGAACATGCTTGCCATCTCGGTAGTACTCTTTTCATTTGGAGTAGTTCCATGGAGGTTGGATTAGCTCAGATCCCTCGATATCGGGTCCCGAAAGTTTATGCACATGAACAAAAGCATCCACCTTATATCTTCTGTTCTACGACTTTATATCTCACGTTGTCAAAGTGGTCGTGAAATACTCAATCTTGAATGTCTGCACAACAGGATTATAATGGGTAGAACACATATAGTCGCAAATGGACAAGACGCTCTTCTTAAAATGGTGAGGAATCATGAAGAAGTGGGCAAAGGGGCGTTTCTGTAAAAAGCAGCGGAGGAGGCTGCTGAAACACACGGCCTT
Organism: Andricus grossulariae; assembly: GCA_011634705.1. Taxonomy (NCBI): domain Eukaryota; kingdom Metazoa; phylum Arthropoda; class Insecta; order Hymenoptera; family Cynipidae; genus Andricus; species Andricus grossulariae. The sequence continues at coordinate 280,573,539 of JAABKJ010007545.1, read as the reverse complement.
GACTTCAATATCAGGGTTGAGCAAAATGCATCAAATCTTATCCATCTCGAGTACTCACACCTGAAGGCTCGGATTAAGAACGCACAGGAGAAAAAATTCCGCGAACAGCTCCACGACAAGATGATGCACGGCATCTTCTACATAAATGTGGAGGATCCGCCGATGTCGTATGAACTAAGGTTTGCTTTCCCTGAATCAACCGGATTGAAGTCGGGCACGGAGGGTTTCATTTTGGCATATCAAGACGGTGTAATTTCCACTCTAGTATACCGTCACCACATTTTGAGCCAAGACATTCCCGATGATAGCTGCAGAGTGTGTCATGCACACCCCGAGCATCCAGGAGACATACTATTCAGTTGTGCAAGTCATTCGGAAACGACCTACATCTAAAGGCAGAATGCGGCACTAAGTGTGCTTCATTATCATCTCCGTCTTTCTTGCGACATCAGCCTAAATACCGCTCCGCTAAACGCTCCTAGGGAAATACACTCAATTGTCGAAAATGAGAAGTGCCTCATATACTGGAATTCATATTCGCGACAATTGTTTCTGTTGCGCACTCGAGGTCTGACATAGTTCTACTTGACTTCGAGAAACGAACCATGTTCGTTATCGAATTTTCAGCACCAGCTGACAAAAACGTCATAGCCAAGAAGAAACGAAATGAAGAGAGGTATAAAGACCTTATAAGGATGTTGCGACGGTTATATCTGGAATATTCTGTGAAGCTAATCATCTGGATCACCAGCGCTCTTGGAGGTGCCAAGGTTTTACTGGTTAATAGCCCGACGAGCATCCCTGCGTGTCAATAAAATGCGGAGACACTTGCAGGCAAAATGCAGAAGTACAAGAAAGCTAATTTACAATGGAAAATATATCTTTGGTAATAATGTACACAATATTGATTTTTTATATCTGCCGAAAATGTTTATACACTAAAATTAACGCTTGACATAGACTTATCTACTGATTACAGACATATATATATATATAAACTTTAATTTTGTATTTAAAAGTCACAGTGATAGAAATATTTAATTTAAATACTTAGGACCCGATAAACTACGCTTTACCTTTAATGTGTGATGGACATAAAGGTACTTATTCGGTCAGCCAATATATATATATATATATATATATATATATATATATTGTGACGGGGTAATTTGAACCCCGCACAAATACATCTAAAAAAAATGAAATTCAGCTTCAAAATCATTTTACTGGGGATATGAGTTGGGAATTACGGATCTAATCTGCGGGCTGTCTGCGAACAGCGCCTTACTAGCCGAGAATATAAGAGTTCTACGGCTAGTATTCAAAAGAATTCTTTGACCTTGAAATGACCTTGAACCTGACGTGATGGAGGTAAATAGACCTCGGATTCGTATTCAGCGCCTCAAAATACATAAGGATAAAGTGGTCTTCTCAAAAAGTCCTCACCTTTTTTTTCGTAAACTTATTCATATATTTTTATCAAATATAAGAATGCACATTATATAATATAATAAACAGTATAATAGTATAATAAAGTACAAATAGCTAAGTGAAGTAAACGGTGTTTTTTTGTTCAATAATTTTTTTATTTCATTTCTGGAACAATATTTGAGGGGTTGCTGTATACAGCATTAGAGAAGCAAAAAAATAGACATTTTTTAGGAGAGCGAAATAACATTCTGTAAAATCGAAATCACTATTTAAAGTTAAAAACAAAAGTTCACTCCCGAGCTCAAGTTTTTCTGAATTAGGGCCAAAAAAGTATAATTGAAAAAAATTTCCAGTACCGAGACATAACAAGTGGAAGTTTACAATCTCAAAGTGACAGAAACCTCAAAATGAAGCAGGCTCGGTTGATGATCACGATGAAAAGTGCAATTTTCAGTTTGAACAGAAAATAAAAATTTGTTCCCGAGATATTGAGTTGCTGAATTAAAAAAATATGAGTTTTGCTAAGAAAAAGTGAACTAATTCCGAGTAAATCATTCAAGAATTTGGTGGTTCTAATTCCATGGGTTTTGAAAATCGTTTTTGGATAGCGAATAAAAATCTATTTTTCAGTTCTTAAAAATAATAAAAAATTGCTCCCGAAATATGGGGTGGCTAAATAAGAATAAAAAAGTTTTCATAGAAAAACGTTATTCAGTTTCGGGATAATAAAGATTTAATATGGTAGTATCGCACTGGAACTGTTGTAAAAGTTATAAAAATGGCTTTTGGTAGAAAGTGAAGATTTAGAATTTTATGTTGGAATTTTATAACGGTATTTTGATGCAAATAGCGTGGCAACTAGATTTATTTAGGAGTTTTTTCTTTGAAAAAAAGTATATTATTATTTTACAGTATTTAGAAACTTTGAGAAAGAGGAATATGGTCACAGAAAAGTTTAAAAAAAGATAAGAGGTTAGGCATGTAAAGAAGAGAAGATAGCACACATGTGTACAGAGAGTCAGGTATCTGGTCACGAATTACCAATCTTTTTATTACTCCAATACAAATAAGATTTTGAACAAATCCTTTAACAACATGTACTTGGTTTTTTAATAATTTTTAATGCAAAAAAAGCTCATTTTCGCCAAAAATGTCGGTTATCTAGTTTTGTACTGCAACTCTTTATGTAAAAAACGTATAAAATATATCTTAAAAAAAAACATATTGTCATATTTGAATTTTGTGTTTTGTTTTTCATAAACCTCTAATGTTCTTTATTAAATCTCTATAACTTTTGACTTAATTGAGATATTCATTGTTTCATTTTTATTTTAAGAGCGCTTATTATCTTCTTTTGTAATCCACAAAAAATAGAAAAAGGGTGTATTCGAGAATGGCGCGAACTCGCGAACTTATGGCGGTAATGCAGCGCTACTGCGCTTGCCCTTATATTAGTGGTAACTTTCTGGTACTGAGTCGCAGAAGGCTCATAGACGCAACGTTATTGGCTAATAACAGCGTCTCCAAGCGCGTCATATATTTGACATTGCACGACGCATCTTATTAAACACTCATCCACAGATATAGGAATGATGTGATCTAGTAATCACAACTAAACAGTTTAGAAAGGGTACCCGTACTCGAGCAATAGTCACCAGTACCATAATAATCTATAATGTAATTATAGCACTCTTCATAACAGTTATTTCTCAATTTTTCTCCGTGTAATGCAAGTTCCGACATATTTTCAGATGGGACCACATAAGATTCCGTCGGGAAAATAATTTCATTTTCTGTTTCCGATATCCGCTTTAAAGCCGCATAAAGCCAGATAGGCAACCATCTTCGGACTTGAACGAAAACAGACTTCTAATGTAAGTTGCGACAAAGTTCCAGATAGGGCCGCATAAGAATCCGTCGGCCAAATAATTCCATTTTCTGTTTCCGATATCCGCTTAAAAGCCGGATATATCCAGATAGATAACCGTTTTCAGACAAACGAAAACAGTCTTCTAATTTAAGTTCCGACATAGTTCCTGATAGGGCCGCAAAAGATTCCGTCGGGCAAATAGTTCAACTTTCTGTTTCCGATGTTCGCTTTAGAGGCCGATAGAGCCAGATAGGCAATCATCTTCGGACTTGAACGAAAACAATTTTCTAATGCAAGTTGCGACAAAGTTCCAGGTAGAGTCGCTGTGTTTCCGTTCAACATGTTATGAACCGAAAGAGATCCATATAGAGACGGAATAAAATCCGACGTGGGCATTCACACCTTTATCCGGCTTTGTATCTGACTCTATCGGATCCTATCCGTCATTTTAAGCAGGGTGAAAATGTAAAAATGAAAAGAAAAAAAATTTCTCGAAAATTTGGTGAAGTAAATTAAAATGAAAAACGCGTTTCCCAAAAAATGCGATTTTTTTCTTTTTTATTATTTTTTTTTTTTCGTTAGAAGAAGATATTAGTGTGATTTACAAGCCCTGAAATTATTGGAGTGGGTTTGCCACTGGATTTTGAGAAAAAATTCAAACGCCAGGTGTTCTATGGCGCGGCGCGGGTCAATAGGGAAAATTAAAGTGTCTGTGAACAAATTAATTGTCAAACCACAAATTTTTTCATTATGTTTAAATCTTTTTTTAAATAAAAATTAATAAAATTATGTATAGATCGTTTAAATCCGTTTTTTAAAGAAGGTTTTTAATACTTTTCTATTTCATAAACATAAATTCAGAAACACAACTAATTTGTCTCACTTTCACAAAAAATTAAATAAACTAACCTCATAAGTGCACTTCATCACATTCAAAAGTAAACAAATGTTTTTCACATGAAGACGTTCGAGTCACGATTGGCCGATCTGTTACGATATTGTAGTACGCGTAAATGCCGCAAAATTTCAAAGTTTAGCAGAACCTTTCACAAGTTATCATATTTTCTTATACTAATTGCTGTAATTTGAAAAGAATAGAATATAAATCTTGGTAATAATATTGTAAGTCTGAGATAAACTGTTTAAAATTAAAAGGTAAATGAGTAAAGATATACTTAAGATCTAATGTGTACGACCTAATGAAAAAGACCCAGTTTGACGATTTTATTCTAGAAGTTTTGAGCGTCTTTGTGAGATAGGGTCGAGATGGCCGATTTTGGGGTTTTATGGGGGGTGATGTGGTAAAATGGGCTCTGCCTAAGTTCCGAGGTTTTCCTGGAGGTTACCCCATCCGATTTTACAATGCAGTGTACAAAATACAGGGGTGATACTTCTACTTTTGTTCTGTTCTTAGATTCCAATACATATATTTTTTATCTTGTGATAACAAGAAATGTGCCATTTTTAATTGTCTTTAGCTGCTGGGCCTACATTTTATGTGGAATTCAATTTTAGGGTGATATTTTCGTTCCACAAAAAAATGTGCAACCTCCTTGGAACAAAAAATAGAGAATGCGTCTTTTTCGACTCGCCCTATTCATGAGCCTACTATTTTTGAAGTACAAAAATTGTCTGCGTTTGAAAATGGGCTGAGAGGATTACTTTAAATCTGCTCCGAAGAAATTCGTTAAATGGCAAAATACGACAATTTAACAATAGTCAAATAAGTCGCGTTCAATGCGATATAATCAGCTAGAAAAATAATTTAAAAAAATTTGAATTTAAATTTCGAAAATAGTTGCCTATACGATCCCGGTGGCGCCAGTTGGCACTGCAGGTCTTACGAGTTTGATGTTTTTTGGGCATAACCTCTAACTAAACTGTAAAATGCTCTAAAAGTAAAAGTTCAAATGTTCGCTTAGGGAGCATTATACTCTCCGGCAAAGATTTCAGCAACTTTGCGATATCCAAAAAAATAGTGCCGAGCCTGGTTACTCGGCACGATCTGTATTCTGCCAATCAGCTTTTAAACGCCTAGGGGCATTTCTCTCTTCACGTAAATGACTGGACAGTTGGCCAATTTACAAAACGGTCGCGTTTTACGATATCAGAGTCTCCATGTAGGATGCCGCAAGGACATCGTAAGGACGCCGTATGAACTGACGATGTCTTTACGATATCGTAAAGACACCTTAACTCCATGCACATAAGATGTCATAAATTTGTCGTAAGGATGTCGCAAGGATGTCGTAAAGATGTCGTAAAGACATCGTCAAATTTGATGCCCACTGGGAACTGTTTCAAATGTGCTCTTAAGCATTACTTTATATCAAATAAAATGTTGTATATGAAAGAAATCGTTTTATTTCAGACTAATATTTTCACTTGGAAGTTATAGGAGAGAATGTTTTTAATATTTCATTTACAAAATTTCGAATTTCATCAGATTTCAGGATCATTGAATCATTCAGAAATGTTAACTGATTTAATCAGTAATGGTAAATTCACAGAATGAATCAGTAACTTTTCACTGAGTCTTAGGGACTATATTCTCACTACTACAATCCGTGAAATTTGACTGAGAATCGGGGAAATATCACTGATTCAGTTTCAGAGAGTACTTCGTGTATTGTATATTATCGGGAGTTTTCAAATTCGGTGATATCATAAAGTGAAGGAAATTTTATAATTTAGGTATTCTCCAGTTTGATATTGATTTTTGTGAATTGATATTTGTGAATTCTTTAGAAAACATGCATAATTGACTACTATATGTTAAGAATATTATAAATGAAATTTACACACTTAGTCAGGGGATTTAGGTGATTTCGTTATAATTTTGTATCAAATTTAACAATACTGCAATCTTTGTTTTTATGCTAATTTAAAAAAATACTTCTTAAAAACTTCTCCAATGGCGATAGTTTGAGTAGCTAAATAGAAAAAAAAATTCACTTGGAATTTAAAATATCCGCTATATTATATTCATCATTTTTCATTTTGAAAATTATACAAATTGTCAACCCATTGCAGGAATTAAAAAAAATATATATATAAAATCAACGATAAGTCGTAAAATCATTCACTTAAAATGCTCAAATAAAAGCTTCAACATTTTATTGCTATCGTGCGGAAAAGCGAAGGAAATCAGCATTGAGTCTTTGGTAACGGTTTCTTTAGGCGACTGTGCCGTAGCTTGTGCTTTTCGTTTCGAGTGGAAAGCACGGGCTACATACAGTGGGACAAAAAAAATTTTTCTGGACAAATTAGTTTGGAACATTACAATTTTGATCAGACCTGAGCGATTTTTTTTTAAATAAAAGTTACCCCAATTTCGAGGAGATTTGTACGATCCTATTTTTAAAATTTTGGAAATATATTTTTTATTTAACAACAAAGTTAACATTTTTTCTTTTTAAATAACCAATCCCATTTGTAGCAACTACTTATATTTGTTCAAAACATCATAAAATCAATAAACGCACTCCTTATAAAGAATATCCAGCGGGTAAAACGATTTTTAAAAATTTAAAAAAATTGTCATCAACAGAATTATTGAGTAAAAGTGCTATTTCAAGTTTGAAAATACTTTGAGAATTTATATTTCAAATTTTTGTTGGGGATATACGTAAAAAATTTCTTCGTTGTCATTTTCTTCAAATCCAAAGTAATTGTTAATTTCATAAACAAATTAATTCAACAAATGCATATGTTAGTGATGTCACGCTCTGAACACTTCCCAGTGGTCACAAAATTCGACGACGTCTTTACGACATCGTTACGACATCTTTGCGACATCGTTACGACATCTTTACGACAACTTTACGACATCTTATGACCATCGTAAAGACATCGTACGATCTGACGATGTATAAACGATAACGTGAAGACACCTTAACGACATGGACATAGGATGTCGTGAAGTTGTCGTAAAGATGTCGTAACGATGTCGTGAAGACGTCGTCAAATTTGGTGTCCACTGGGTTCATTGCTTCAACCAAATTAATTAAAAATCTGTCCACAGTAAGTAACTCAGAAAGGACCTTATTGAATAGGAGACCTTGTGAAGCAACAATATTTTTTATTTATTTCAGTAAATCGTATAAACATACATCCATTAAAGTCAATTTTTAACTGGCAGATTTCGTTCCTTTAACGGAATCAACGTAAAATGATGGAAAAATTCTTCCCTTATGACACTTCAATAACGAACAATATTAATTTAATTTATGAACAATTTCACTAGAAAATCCGGATTTTTTCATTTTTAAAGTGTGCTTCCACCGTTTTTTCAAACAATTAAAATTTTACTATCTACGGTGGCAAACTCTTCAAAAATGGTGAAATCGTAGAATTTTTAAATAAAATTGTTTATAAAATTAACAATTGTCAAAAGTTCTGGAATTCTGTAATGTAACTCGTACATCATAGAGTGATAGAATTGCTATGTTACTAGAATGTCACACGTGTTACAGAAATGGAACATAAAGGGTACACAGTTCCGTATCGCTGTTACGGTAAGGATACGTAACAGTTGTGGATTTAAGTAATGTAGCTGGTATATTACAGAGTGATAGAATTGATACATCACTAGAATGCCAGACGTGTTACAGAAATGGAACATAAAGGTCACACTTTTCTGTAACGCTGTTACACCTAACTCTTGTTTACAGTCCCCTCGGTTGCCGCCTTCCTAGAACTGCTGTCTCAGGTGAGAGAACGGTTGCGACGTTTTTCGCAACGTCTCTCGCCAACGGTTGTTTATTTGGATCGCCCCGATTTGGGACCGAAGACAACCCTCAACACTGAACTGAAACCGAAAGTTTAATGTATTATAAGGATACATAATAGTTCTGGAATTCTGTAATGTAACTGATATATTACAGAGTCATAGAACTGCTACATCACTATAATGTCACGGTTGTTATTAAACACTTATTATACTTAAATGATCCAAAATCGTTCCGGAACAATTATAAAAATTATTTTTTGAAAAATAAGACAAGTGGGTCGTGCTTTTCAGTAAATGTAGTATACATTAAAAATATATTATTAAAACGCAAATATATAGGAAAATCCTATATAAATATGAAAATGAGACCTTTTTTATAACTTAGATCTTTTCAAACCTTTTTTTAGGACTATAATTATTGTATATATTAGTATGGAAAATATGAAAAACTTCAATGAAAAGAACGCAGTTTTATACGAAACATATTGTCGGAATTATTTATAACTTTTATGTGAATCTGCTATAATATATGGAAACGGAAATTAACCAATGTTTCGCATTAATTTGGCTTTTTTTTGACGTTTAATTAAAATTCGAAAAAACTTTTACATACATCCCCGTGGGCAACAAATTTTACGACGTCTTTACGACATCTTTACGACATCCTATGTCCATGTCGTTAAGGTGTCCTTACGATATCGTAAAGACATCGTCAGATCGCATGACGTCTTTACGATATCGTAAAGTCACCTTAACGACATGGACATAGGATGTTGTAAAGTTGTCGTAAAGATGTCGTAACGATGTCACAAAGACGTCGCCAAATATTGTGCCCACTGGGATGTCAATAACGCAGTATATTATGATGTATAATTACAAAAAAAAATATCGCATAAGGGGGGTTCATGTCGTAGAAACTTATTTTTCTTACCAAAACATTTATATTCATATATATATTTTTTTTTTCTTTCCAATGTCTTTATATAATTTTAATAAAGACTCAAGAGTCAAGTACCTGGCATATTGAATTTTCTTTCAAACCCGAGAATTCAGTATTAAAATTTTTATAATTAGATGGTCTAAAATATTAACGGTTAAAATTGAAACATCTATGGTGTCTCAATAAAATTATAATCTACAGTTCGAAAATTGAACAATTTTAGTTATAAATTTTAATTTCACGATTCTATTTTACAAATTGTCCATTTTCAATATAGTGAACATAGAATTGTATAGTCTATAATAATTAACAATACTAGTGATCCATCCTTCGTCTGTTCCATACACCCCTACGCAAAATCCAAGAGGTACTGCTGTGAGCGTAGACGGAAAAAATTTGTAGTGTTACGTCCTAACGGCCTAAACAGCTAAATTACTATTACAATAACAAAGCCTATTTCCCTATTACTGTTCCTCTATTTACTTAACTATTTCAAGTAAATGAAATCAGGGAAAACTAAATGAATTAAATTAAATACAGGCACATTTAGTTACGTTTCATTAAATGAAAAACTTTGCAATTTTACTGTTGACCCATTTTTGTGAATTGAATTTATAAATTGAACTGCGTCCTTCCTTCTCAATGTGGATCAATTGATTCTTCACCTTGAATAAAAAGAAACTGGTTTGAATCTAAATTTACATAAAACTAGATAAAGATAGTAAAAGGATTTTTTGTCCGACCCCCTTTGAAAACACGCCATTGCATGCACGTGAAGCAGGCGTAATGTGGCCGCTTCTAGCCCAGTGACGTTCGCACATGCGCACTCCGTCGCCGGGCCAACATGAAACTTTACGCCCGCTACATTGAACTTTACGCCCGCTACACATTCACTGCACCCCGCAAGTGAGAATATGGAGGAATTGGTCTTCAACTTTGAAAAAATTGTATTGCTAGACCCGACAGTCTCTTTTCTGCAAAGTACGCTATTTCTTCCTTTCACCTATAATCTAAAATTGTCAAGTACACCAAACATCCTCTATCTGCTTCACATGCTTTTTTTCAAGGAGGGGGACAAAAAGTATGGTGTGCATCGAAGGCGTAAAGCTATTTTGAATCGTGTGACCGGCGCCTTCGCTTCGCTCGGGCAGAAAATTCACACTCGTCAAAATAGCCTTCTTTACGCCCTTGATACACAATATACTATTTAGAACTTACCGGTACTTAATGCTGTTTTTGTTGTTTGGATCCTTGTCCGTTGAGTAGAAAAAGACACCACGTAATCCTTAAACGCCTGTTGGGTAGCTACGACAGCGCCACCGATTTGGAAATATTGGGAAGAAATTTGAATTTGAATTCAATATTAACGAAAAATCTTATAGTGAACAATTAATTTTAAACCAAAGATTAACATTTTTGATTAAAATTAATTGATATTCACTGCTGTTTTTCATAAACATTGACCAAATAACTTCGAGATACCCAATAGCTCGCGTGTCAGTTAGCGCTGTTGTCAAAGTCACAGAGGTATCCTACAGGCGTATTTCAGAACACCGAACAATTCAAATTCAAATTGGAAAAAATGCAAGACTGTGATTTGGTAACTGCGAACTGATCATTTCGAACTGATAATTGAGGATTGGCAACTTAGGTCCCGTTTCGAAATTTAGGCTGCGTCTGGTTTGAGGTCTGCTGCTTATATGAGAAACTTACGCCTATGAAATTCTCACGTTATTGGCGATTACCTTTTTTATATCCCTAATTTTACCATACACAATATAACTATCTTAGGTAGCATTTTCGATATCTGTAACTTATTGTTTATAACTGTTGTTATTAACAAAAACGCTCAATTAAGAAAATTTATTTTTTCTTAATTTTTTTATTAATCTATGGCACAGAATGAAACTTTTCTCTATCGAGATATTTTCTCGTACGATGAGCCAATATTTATTCACTGCCTTATAAACAATGTATTCTTTATAAACATGCGCTCCCCTAAAAGCCACAATTTTCAAGTTATTAGCGATTACCTTTTTTTTATATAGTTCATTTTACCGTAAACAAACAAACAAAAATGCTCAATTAAGAAAATCGATGTTTTCTTAATTTTTTATTACTCTATGGCGCAAAATAAAACTTTTCATTATTGTGATATTTTCTCGTGCGACGAACCATTATTTATACACGGCTCTGCTAAATGCCACAATTTTCATGTTATTAGTCATTAACTTTTTTTATATCGTTAATTTTACCGTAAACAATATGATCACCCTAGGTAGAATTTTCGATAACTGACCCTCATTGTTTATAACTATTGTTATTAACAAAAATTCTCAGTCAAGAACATCGATGTTTTCTTAATTTTTTGTCAACCTATGGCACAAAATAAAGCTTTTCTCTTTCGCGATATTTTCTCGTACGACGAGCCATTATTTATTCACGGCCTTATAAACAATGTAATTTTTATAAACACCCGATCCCATAAAAACTACAATTTTCAATTTATCAGCGATTACTTTTTTTTATAATGTTAATTTTACCGTAAAAAATATAATTATCTTGGGTAGCATTCTTTATATCTGCGCCTTATTGTTTATGACTATTGTTATTAATATAAACACTCAATTATAAAAATCAATTTTTTCGTAAATTTTTTTATTAGTCTATGGCACAAAATAAAATTTTTCTCTGGTGATATTTTCTCGTACTGCTAGCCATTATTTATTCATAGTCTTATAAACAATATATTTTTCATGAATCTACGCTCCTCCACAATCCACAATTTTCTAGTTATGGAAAAATGTGCTTTCGTAATGATAAGCGTTTTTTTATTTAAATATTTAACTCACTGCCTGTTGTATTAAAGCTTCTAAATAGTACCTTAACCCGGAAGGGTACATATCAAGTTCAGTGGAGTAATGATGATGAAATAAATGTAAGAAGTACAGTCAAATTTTGCTGAAGTGTCGCAGCGATTTGGTTTTTTTTTTTAAATTTCTGTTACATAATTAAAAATATATTATAAAATGTTTACTAACAAACACAAGCCAGTGGACACCAAATTTGGCGACCTCTTTACGACATCGTTACATCTTTACGACAACTTTACGACATCCTATCCATGTCGTAAAGACACCTTAACGACATGGACATAGGATGTCGTAAAGTTGTCGTCAAGATGTCTTAACGATGTCGTCAAGGCGTCGTGAAATTTGGTGCCCACTGGTTACTTCGAGCTCGCAAGGTGTCAGCTATTTCAGATGCCGACATTTTTGAGTAATAAAAAAGAGTTGATATATTGCGCTCATTGGGGTATGAAAAACTGATGTCTTCTCCAAAGTGATCAATTAAAACTTCTTTAACCTGACGATTATTTACTTTACACCTATGTCAAAATCTTTGTAAGATTGACGATCAAAAGCAATATGTACAAATATACACGTTTGAAAATGAAAATTTTAAAAATTGAATGAAGTTGTATCAATTATTTTAATTGAGGGTTTTTCCTAATAACAATAGTTATAAACAATGAGGATCAGGTATCGAAAATGCTACCCAAGATAATCATATTGTTTATGGTAAAATACACTATATAAAAAAGGTAATTGCTAATAACATGAAATTTGCGGCTTTTAGGGAAGCGTAAATTAAGGATATAAAAAAATGTAATTGCTAATAACTTGAAAATTGTGGCTTTTAGGGAGCTTATATTTATAAAAAATACATTGTTTATAGGGCCGTCAATAAATAATGGCTCTTTGTACGAAAAAATATCAGGAGAGTGAAAAGTTTAATCATGTGTCAAGAATTATTAAAAATACTTTTAAGTCAGTTCTGGTTATTGAGAGTCATTATTTTTATCAATTGTTATAAAAAATTGAGCAAGAGAGATTATGAACAATAAATAATGTTATTACTGCTAGATAAAGGTTTCAAAACAATTTTAAACAATATTACGACTCTGGTTGGTCTGGATGAGTTTGCAATAATAAATGAAGAGTATAAACGATTCACAGTGAACACCAAATTTGACGACGTGTTTACGACATTGCCAAATTTTGTGCCTGTTGGGAATTTCTACTTAAAAATAGCAATTGTATTGCACTCCTCTTCCTCAATGATCAAAAATGTAGTCCTCTCGACTTTAGGTCGACCTGGCCTGATTCCCACAAATTTTCAAAGTTTTATGCTTAAAGCTTAAAGAATCAACACTAGATGGAGGCGCCTCACGGGCCTCTATCTCTATGGGACTCCCGACTCTCCCGAGACGCAGGCAGGCGTTCGTGCTTGCTCTCATTCTTTCGCTTTGTGTCGAACTGGTCTGTTTTATTCGTAAAAATCAACATTACTAGTGAAAAAATCGGCCCGAGTAGTGGGCGGATTCTCATCAAAACTTTGATTATTTCATTTTTTTTCATCTTGTGTGTTGGTTTTCAAAATATTCAATTTTTTTTATGTCTCCAATACTATTTCTAACGATTAAAATAAGAAAATAACCATCATTAATGCTCATGGTACTTGAAAATTCGTATTTTTATATTCTCATCCAGAGAAGGTATTAGATTTGTGTAAAATTTGACCCCCCTGTTTTTTGTCAAATGTCCACGTTTTGAGATTACACCTTTTTATATTCTCCAGTATTTTTCAAAAGTTACTGCAAGTATAAAAACGGCATGCTATCATTTTGATGCATGCTAAAACTTTTTTGAACCCTGAATTTTTGTTTTTTCAAATATTATTTTTATTTTATCTTGTATACGGTTGAGATTTTTAGTACATATTACCAGATATTTCTAAAAAATTTCAATAGGAGTTTTTAAGAAATTATGCTTTTAAACATTTTAGAAAAGCTGCTGGCCTTTTGCCATTTTTCGAAATTGGAACAATTGGAAGAGCAGAAAAAAAATACAAAACTTAAATAGGGGACCTTAATATCATATCCAATTATTTTTTTTCTTTTTTAAGTAAAATGGTGCTCCTGAGGTTAGTGTGCGTGTTGAAATTCTAAAATAATTTTGTGTGTATAGAGTTTACATTCAAAAGACACAGAGGCGATGAGATACTCATACTATAATTCACCCAGAAAAAAAAAATTATGCAATATTTTCAAAGAAACTTTAAAAACTTGGTCAATATTAAGACGCTTGAAAGTAGAATGGGATTTTAAAAGGGATAAGCTTAGTTTTCAGAAATTGAATTACAGTCACTACTTAGAAAATTTTCAATTAATAATTTCCATTCTATAATTTTTAAATTTTATGCGTAATACTTTTTCTATTATTCCCGGAGAATGACCCCAAAAATGCAAAATAGCAGTTTCATATAAAATTCATGATAAATACTGCATTTTTCGTAAATATGCCAACAAAAATTTTCTGTATTTAATAAGTGACGACTTTGGAAATATTTTCCAATTGATATTGAATTGGCTAAACAATGATTATCATTATTTTTCACTTTTCATTCCATTTCTTTGAAAATTTTGCACCAAAACATGAAAATTTTGTACTTTTTTAAATTTATTTCCTACTTGATGAATGATAGAAGTAATATTTTTGTTTAAAACATTAATAAATGTTCAAAAATGACTGATCATATACTTCTGATTTTTCATTGACGAGGTGGAAAAAATTCTAGTTTTTCAAATCTTTTCACACCATCCAACCTATTATTAACCAGTTATACCTCAATTTGTGTAACAATTATTATTTTTCTAACTAATTTTGTTCATTACATTATAAATACACAAATTAACGGTCTCCATAATCCCATAAGAAAGAAGGAACTGTTTGTAATATATAAAAACAAATTGTTCAAACAAATAATAATTATTTGAATAATCGGGGTATAACTTCAGAAAAAAAACAATACCTTGATAATGATCGACATAGTGTGAGAAAATAAAAAGAATAGAATTTTCTCCACCTTTTCCATGAGAAGTCAGATGTGAATGATCAATAATGATTGTTTTGAAAAGAGTTTGATATTGTCTAAAACAAAAAACATGATTCCTGGCATTCATAAGGTATGTAATTAATTCAAGAGGGTCCTAAATTTGAACGATTTGCCATGGAAAAAAATTTAAATAAATAAAGATTGAATAAGTAATTACAAAATCTCTTCAACCAAAACAAATGTTTCTTGTATTAATTTATTCTATCATTAATATCAGAAAATACGAACAATTTATAATTTGGTAGGGAAACAAAACCTGAAGCAAATATAAATTGCAAACAATTAAAAAATAATAAAGTGGTTGGGGTGTCAAATTTAAAATTTATGGGTGAAAGAAATTTCTTAAATATTTCTTAAGAAGTGATTAAAATTCAACTTACGAAAAGTTAATAGCAAGGAGTTTTTCCCACATTTTTTAGAAACCTGAGATTTTCTCATATCAAATCCCATGTAAATTTTGCAATCCCCAGGCAAACGTCTTAATAATGAAGAATTGAGAAAAAAATTCCAGGAACCTTACAAAATAGAAAGGAGCCTTGCCCTCTGCAATTTTTTTCCGGACCACCCTAATCATAATTTAATTAATACTCACAGTGGCGAGGTTAATTTCGAAATCCAGAGACTCCTTCAATTCTTTTTCAGCTCTAGCTTTATTTGCACCAAAAATAACAGCAATGTCAACCATATAATTGTAATAGGCATGTACCATCGGGTCCTTGATCCCTTTTATTAACATTTCGCGTCTAATAGAGAAAGGTGGTTGGCCAATCTAAAAAAAGTAATTTATAAACAAAAATATTAAATTTTAATTTCAATTTATTATCTTTTTGTGTGATAATAAATACTTACATGTAACACACGATTTTTTATTATTGAAGGACCACCAGTGGCAATTTTGAAATCGAAGAAGTAACAGGTATTATACCCCACTTTCTGCATAGCATAAGTCGACCGTTTCCAATCAAAATTTTGCTCATCCCACTTGTATTCCAGTACTGGCCAGCCACCTGCTTTCTTTAATTTACCTAATTCTGTGCGAAGACCATTTTTTTCAATTGCACCTATAGGAAGGAAGAAAATAAGTTTTCCACACGAAAAATGTTTATTGTACAAAAGATGAGATCTTATGATGCGCTCACTCGTGTTCATGCAAGCCTTGTAAAAGTTTTTCGTTAGTTTGATCCATTTGGGTTCATTGGGTTGAATTGGTTCTTCCATGCTCTTTTTCAGTTGCTCACGAACATCTCTTTCGAGGGAAATATATCTATCGACAAGCATATCATCTTTCGGAATTACTGCGGTTTTCAAAAAATTACCACAGGCAAATTTGTAAAAGTCATCGCACGGTGCTACCTTGGGGTCGATACTCTCCCGGATTGTCAAAGCTACAAAATAAAGTTTCAATTGTAGGAACCAATCGTAGGAGAAAATAATTATACTTTTATTTTATTACATTTATTGAAGCTACTCTCTGAATATAGGGTAATGAAACTGCACTATTCAAATTAGAGATGAGTGAGTCACTGATGATTGGTAGAAAACTACTTATTCGTTAAGTCTAAATATTTACTCATTAGATAGGCAAAAAAAACTTATTGCTAACGGGTTATCCATAAATTACGCGATAGATTTTGCTTGGAAGGAGTGGGTAATAAATACTGTTACGTCATATTTTCAACAATTTTTCCTCATAGAAAACTTTTTTCAATATAACCATAATTTTTTTTTCCTCATAATAGCACGAAAAGTTATAAAACTCTGCGTCTAATATGCCCAAGCGGAAGGCTAGATATTTTTGGGCTCATTTAAGTTGTAAAATATTCGACAATATTTCACAATATCCACAATATTGTACTAATTTGTTCATATATTTTTATATATTTGAAAAAATTCGCAAAATATGGAAATTGTGTTAGTACCTAACCATTTTTTATAAATCGTTATTTATCATATTTTACCAAATTTTAGTATTAATTATAAAACTATCATTGTTTATTGTTTTTTTTTCATTACGTGGCGAGTACAATCATTGTTTGAAAATTTTCGACTATTTTAAACCGAGTTCGACTCTAGGGTTGACTCTAGGAAAAAATTCTAAAAATTACTTAACAATTTACCATATTATTATAGAGACTTACTCCAGAGCTATTTGAATTTTTCGAAAATATTGAAATTTGACGTCTTTTTGCAATATTATTTTAACGAATTAAGAATTGGTTGTAAATAAAAAAATGTGAAAAAATGCCTTGCGTAATTTATGAATTACCCCTGAGTGAGAATACGATTTCTAATTTCTAAATTTAAATTAGTAATATTATTTTTGCTAATTTAGATTTAGAGAGCATACATTTATTTAGGACCGCATGAAATAAAAATGTGCTTCTGAAGTGGAAAACGTGACAAACAAAAAAATATACTAAAAGAGCGTGAACGGAAAAATTGTAAAACTTGTAAACAGTCAACGTCATCATAACGTATTTTAAAATTAATTTGAAATGGCAAAATAAGAATTATTGGCAGACCTTATCAGTTTGGCCTTACTTTATGTAACTATTGAATTTCCAAATAGAAAGTGTCCATGCGTGTATTTCGAATATGAATACGCACAGTGGCCTAAGCTGTAATTGAATTTGTATACATATAGAAATATTCCATTTTATATTAACATCATTGTGAATAATTTATTGAAAATTCTTAAAAATGAGTTTGAAAATTTGCATAATATTATTCACAATATGGTGGTCCAAAAATTCATTGCAAATTTTTTTTGAAATGATATTAGAAAAATGATAATGAAATAAAAATAAAAAATAAAATGAATATAAAAATGATATTAGAAGGTCCCGCAAGCCCCATGAAGTTTAATACGTATTTCCTATAAGAAAAAAAGACATTTTTGTCAATTTTATTCAAAATCCTCAATACTATCTTGATTGAGTTAAAACTCATCATTTCTCTTCACAATTAGCCATAAAATACAAATAAAATATCACTTTTTGAATATCAACAACATAGGTCTGTTTTACAGGGTCCCAAGAAACCCATAAGTGAAAAAATGAGTTTTGCGAGTTTTTGGCGCTAATTATGATTTTTTTGCGGTTTTTTAAATGCAAATTGTTTCTGGCACATGGAAGAGCAGTCGATACTGACAATTAGATGTTTACATAAATTGTTTAAACAATTTATTACTGTTTTTAGCAATTTTATCATAGAATAGAGTTAGAAAGTCGCGGTTTTCTCAACAAATGTTCACTTGTTGCCAAATTTTAAATTAGAGGGAGGTAATAGTTCATTAATCCTAACAAGAGCGATTTTTCAAACAATTTAATATCATCGTTAATTATAATATTCTCTTAGAATAATGCTACAAAATTGCAGTTTTCAACAAAAAAATCACGTTCAGTCCAATTTTCAATTAAAATAAGCTGAATATTTAGGGTCAAGAAAATAAATTTTTTAAACAATTCATTATTATTATTATCATTTCATTTGAATAATGCTAGAAAGATGCGCTTTTTTTTTAATTTCTGACTTTTTGTCTAATTTTCAATTGGATGGAAGTAATAATTAATTCAATTTAAAAAAATAAATGTTGGAACAATTTTTTATTATGGTTGAGAATATTCTCTTTGCTTAATGGTAGAATGTTGTGGTTTTTTCAACAATTTTCACCTTCCTGTCCTTTTTTCACTCAGTGAGTTAATAATCAATGAAAGTTAACAAAGAGGTTGTTTGAACAATTTAATATTGTTTATAACTATCTTTTTTTATGTACGTACTAGATAGTTGTGGGTTTTGCTAAAGTCTTTGACTTTGCGTCGCCTTCTTAGTTATTAACAAATAATCTAATTAATTTTCGAGTCACTTTATGTGAAAAATAGACAAACAGTTGAAAATTTCAGAAAAAACCGCAACATTCTACCATTAAGCAAATATTATATTATTAACAATTATAATCAATTGTTTAAACAATCATTTTTGTAAACTTGAATCAATTATTACTTCACTCCAATTCAAAATTGGACAAAAAGCCAGAAATTTCCTAAGAAATGTATCTTCCTAGCATTATTCAAATGGAATAATAATTATAATAATAATAAATTGTTCAGAGAATTAATTTTCTTGACTCTAAATATTCAGCTCATTTTAAATGACAATTGGACTAAAAGTTACATTTTGATTGAAAAACTGCAATTTTGTAGTATTATTTTAAGAAAATATCATTGACGATAATAATCAATCATTTAAAAAATCACTATTGTTAACAATAATTAACTTGCAGCTCCTTCTAATTGAAAATTTGACAAAAAGTGGAATTTTTTTTTTTAAACCGCGACTTTCTAACTCTATTCTGAGAGAAAATTGCTAAAAACAATGATAAATTGTCTAAAAAATTTATATAAAGATCTGATTATCAGTATGAAATGGTCTTTCATGTTTAAGAAACAATTTTTATTTAAGAAACGGCAAAAAAAGTCATAATTAGCGCCAAAAACTCGCAAAACCCATTTTTTCACTTATGGGGTTTTTTTGGGACCCTATAAAACCGACTTATGGTGTTGATATTTGAAAAGTGATATTTTATTCGTATTCTATGGCTGATCGTGAAGAGAAATGTTGAGTTTCAACTCGATTGAAATAATATTGAGGATTCTGAATAAAATTTGCATGTCTTCATAAAAATTCGAAAAAAAAGTTTTTGGACCACCCTAATGTACAAGCATATCAGATTTTCTTAAAAAATTGTTGATTAAAAATGTACAACTTTGGCTAACACGCTCGTTCAGACTCAAAAATATTTTTGTTTGCCTTATAAAATTATTCGCTCAAATGAGTAATGAGCACAGTGTAGAAAGATATATAGTACTGGTCTGAAGATAAGATTGACAAAATAGGTCCTTTTCATTTAAACACACATATTTCATCATATTTCAATGCTTGAGCAAAATTTAATTAAAAAAGAATTTGATGAAAAAATAATTATACATACCAGCATTCTTACATGCAGGATTAAGACACACCTTGTTTCCCGTCTGGTCCATCACCTTGTCTTGTTTGGTACTTGCAGCATCGAGGATTTCGCACTTGTAGAAAATACAAAAAAGCAAGAGAAAATTAAGAATTCGAAATTTTACCATAATGCACTAAAATTATTAATTCCTCAACTTCTAATTATCGACTTACTTTTATTTTAGGTCTGCTTGCTCTTTATATACGAATATTTGTGTACAGAATCTGAAAAACATGATGATTTGCTGAGTAATTTACCTTCATATAATGAATTGAGCGAGAGTACATTTGTCAACCACAGAAAAGTTATGTTTCAATTTAAAAAATTGTTTCTTTATTTGATATTTTCTATTCAAAGTGAAAGAACCTTTGAAGAATAAGGTTTTTCTTTTCCTATGAGTTAAATAAATAATTTGTTTGGTACAATTAGGGAAGGAAGGACTTGAGATTAGGCCGTGAGATTTAATAAGAATTTCAAAAGCATGCTAGCTACCGGACGTTTGGGTGAACAATAATGTTAATTCAAAAAAAATTTGTTTTTAAATTTATCCTAAACACTGTTAGTGACAACGATTTATTTTACATTTTAATATACACTCAAAATAGGAGCAATATGGTGATTTTTCATGAAAACACATGAAAAATAGGGAAATAAATTCATAAAATTAAATCAGTGTGATTAAAAACTGCCAGAAGCCATTTTCCCATATATTTTGTGCAAGATCCTTATAATGTATAGCTATCATATCAAATTCAATATGAAACGCTCACGACTTCAAGTCAAAATATGTTAAATTTTCAACTAGAACAGATTAATTTTCTACCAAAGAGATGCATTTTTATCCAAAAAGTTGAGTTTTGGAGATGAAAGGACGAATTTTGTTTTCAAACAGTTGACTTTTGAACTCAAAAACATGAACTTTCAACCAAAAAGTTTATTTTCAACCCAGCAAGACTATGCTTTAACCAAAAATTTAAATTAATGAAACAAAATCAATTTTAAACCATACATTTGCATTTACAACCAAAAGAAATTGCATTATTGACCAGATAGTTGAATTTTTGAATCCGAAGGCGAATTTTTTGGAAGACTGTTGAATTATCAACTAAGAACATTTCTACCATAGAAGGTGATTCTTTAATCCGAAAGGACGAATTTTCTCCTCAAAAAGACGATTGTACAACAGAACAGTTTCATCTTCGACCAAAAAAGATCACTCTTTACAAACGTAGTTGAATTTATCTTAAAATAAGAATTTTTAACACAATAGTTGATTTTTCAGCTAGGAAAGGTTTTGCGTCAAAATTGAAGAAAAGTGTCAACCAAATTGTTGAATTTTCTATCAAAAACAATCGCTTCCAACAAAAAATGAAAGAGTGAATTGTTCTTAAAAATTTATATTTTTAATGGGGATCCGTCTAGACTTATCACTTATTAATTCAAAATCACCCAGGCCAATCAGTTTTATAATTTTCCCTAAAACTGTTGCAAAACCTACCCCTACAATTAATAACATTATTAATTCTTCTGAAACTTTCTTGCTCTTTTTTATAACAATTGTTGTAAATAAAATTCCTCTGTGAACATAACTAACTTTTTAAATTTTTAAATTATTTTTTGATACAAACTCAAACTTTTTACTGTGGGAACATTTTCTCGTACGATGAGCTAGAAAAATGTGCAACCGTAGAAATATTTGAAAGTCGAAAACAGAATGCTGTTGAAAAATAGCGCATGGCAACACGGAATATGCATGATCAATTTATAGCTGATTGACCCATTGTAATTTGAAAAAATATTCCTGTTTTTAACTGCATGTTTTTCACGTTTCCCATGTTTATAGCATTTCTAAAATTATTATATGCAGTCCTGAACTTTTCGCCAATCAAATTTGCAAAAAGTCACTAATAATTAGTTCAGTTTTAACAATTTTGATTCAGAGAGGCAACGTAGTATTTTTGTGCCAAAAAAAGCTATACAATAAAAATGAATTTCATGAGGGCACTCAAGTTCATCCTGATTCAAGGCATATACAGTTCTCAGTAAATTTATTTATGTTCGTCAAGCCATTAGTTCATTTTAACTATGAAATTATGAAGTAACGCGACTAATCGAGTTAGTAATTTTTGACTAATCTTTAGCGACCATCTCAAATTTTGCAAAGAAATGAAAGTTGTGCTGAATTGTGCTATTTTGATTCAGGGAACAAAAAAGCTTAAACACTACAATATATTTCCTTAAGCACTCAAGTTGATACTTATTTTTCTCATCTCTGATTGAGTAAATAGATTTTGTTGAAATGTTTTAATAATCTCTGGCATAAAATTAAACTTTTTACTCTTGTAATATTTTTTCGTACGGCGAGCCATTATTCATTACCAGCTTCATAAGTCATATATTTTTCACAAATCTCCACTCCCCTACAAGCCACAATTTGCAAGTTATCAAAGAATGTTCTTTCGCAATGACAAGCGGCATTTTAAACTATTAGAGTCACTATACGAAAACTTGTGAATACTACGTTAACACTGACAAGTAAATATGAAGCTCAGTGGAGTAATTATAATGAAATAAAGGTGAAAAGTCCAATCGGATCTCGCTCAGATGATTGCAATAAGCATTTTTTTAATGTTCTGTGACTATTTTTAAAAGTCGAGTAGTCAGTCCCACAGAATATCTTCAACTATCTCACTTTTTGTGGAACAGTGGAATTTTTTTTTCTCTTATTGTATAACATTAGGAAAGTCAAACAGAGGAGATGCTTATATTTGAATTAGCAAATTTCATTTCGAATTCAAGCACTGCATCCATTTCAAGTCAGGCAAGTTCTACACTTGAAGTCGCAGGATTTCACGGGGACGAAATATATTGTTTTTTAAGAAAATTAGCGATATGCATTCTTCGGATTTAAAAAACAAACTTTTCTACGTTCTTATCATGTATCGATTTTCTCAAAAAGCCCAAATTGATATATTTTTTGCAAATTTTGTGTTGAATATATACGTTCATAGGGAATGCATCTTGTGAGTTGTATGCCTTTCTTCTATCAGCAGAAACTGGTTTTATTGGGAAGAATAAAAAGGTGAGGTTTTCCAAAATATCTATAGTATTTTTTTTATGTTATCAAAATTTGACAAAAAACATAATATATAATATAACACGTAGATATAAATTATTATAATCATATGAAATATTTTTATTATCAAATCATTCAAATCTCTTATTTGTAGAAATGACTACAGACAAATATGAGAAACTCTGCGCAAACAATAGTTTATTATTGTTCGCTAAATTTCTGACGTCAACTCACATTAAAGATAGGCTTCTATAAATCCTCAAGTATGTTTTCATTCTAACAGTAAAATTCAGAAGTTTCGTTATCCACAGATAACCTTGGAGCTTATTTTAGGTGCTAACTGATTATGAAAACATATTCAAGCAATTAACCATACATGGGTGATTGCCAAAAAGTTGAACACTTTAAGTTTCAGCCATTTTTCACATTTTTTTAAATAATACTTTTTTCTTAAATCATCTCAGTAAAACACTCATATCAGCACATAATTCAATCAGGTTTCAAAATTGTAGACAAATGCCTGTAGAAATCATTAATAAAAAATCAAACAAAATGTCTTGCAATGCACCAGCGCACTTGTGCTTAACTAGAAATTTAAAACTAGTAATTTCTGAATCATAATGAAGCCATTTTGAAATATTTGTATCCGTTCTGAATATACTTGAAAAAATGTTCAAAATGTTTATTCGCTATGTCATAAATCGCAGGTCCTTCCGTGTGACCTCTCGCAACATTTAAAATACATATTTGTCACAAGTACATTCCTTGATCGCTTAGTTCTATATTTGTATACTCTTTTGTGTTACCTTTAATTTATAAGAATACACATTAGGTTGTTCGCAATTTTTTTATGTTTTTGAAAATCCCATTGTCTGAAATGGGCAACTTTTTGGTATTCATCCTATTATACTTCATTTTTGTTTTCTGTATAGTTGAAACTACTTTTTACTCAATTCGGGTATAAATTGTAGATATGTATAGAAAAGTAGCTAAATTTTAACATATATGGGGCTTGATTTTCTAAAACCAATTTCGCATCGAAACAGTAACGCATAATAAAATTAGGTGTGTATTCAAGATGTGTCTCTCACTTGAAAATTCAAAAGAATCCCGTAAAGTATTACCAAACAAACTTGATGAATTTGTCTGTATATGACAATTATTTCAAAATGCAGGTGGATTTATGTACCTTCATTTAAAAAATGTATACTATTAATTCGCATTGGAAGGTAGGAATTCTTGAAAAGTTTTCGAAATCATTTCCTTTAAAAATATTTTGGATTTGCTTTGTTATCTTTATATTACTATGTTAACTCTAATTTCATATTTCTGTATTTTTGTGCATAAGTACTTTTCAAAAATGCTCGTCAAAAATAAAACTGTTCGTTTAATAGTTTTAGATCTTCAAAACATGAAACTTTGTTGTCCAATTTGTGCCAGAAAGAACACACAAAAGAATTAGTATAATTTTTTTTATCGCGATGCCTATGTATTTCGTAAAATTATAAAAAAGGCCTATACTCTGATTTTTCTGACAAATCGTTTGCGGCACAGTAGAGAACAAATGCAGCACAATTCAGCACAACCTTTATTTTATTGGAAATTTAGTATGTTTAGGCCAACTTCTTGGACATCCCATCATAGTCAGTAAAAGGATTCAGATTTCTACGACCTTTGAGAATATTAACATGCCTTGGACCCACAATATAATATAATATAATGTAATATATATATATATATATACATACATATATTATAAAAAACATTATTAGTAATAAATGTTTTAAACCTGTTATTTGTAAAATCTACTAAAAAAACATCAGCATGTCTGCACAAACATCAGTTTATTATTTTTCGGTAAATAACTGACGTCAACTTATTGAAATATGAGCGTCCATAAATCCGTAAGTAAATTTGTATTATAATAGTGGAATACAGAAGTTTCGTTAACTCCAGATGACCCTGGAACTTATTTCAGGTACTAGCTGATTCTGAAAGCATATTCAAACAATTAAACATGTGATTGCCAAAACGTTAAACACATAAAGTCCCAGCAGTTTTCCACATTTTAATGAATAATACATTTTCTCTAAAACTATACACGTAAAAAAAACTTATGTCAAAGTACAATCTAATAAAGTTCCAAAATTTGAGACATTTTCGGATTTCGGAACAAGATCCGAGTCACAGAATGTGACCACGATTATATTATTTAGAATGTTATCGTCTGACATCGATATTTCTTTTTCCTTCCCACTCGACTCATTCGTCAAAGAAGATAATTAATGTAGGAAATTATAATTTATCCTGTAAGACGTATTTCTGTAATGCCGACGACCTTTAGTTCCAATAAATGGGGGAGTCACCGGATGGTACACTCGCCACTACTGGACCAGTCACCCAAAGTCTGACCAGAGCGGCTACTACCACTGAGCGTTCACGGCACCTCACCGGCTAGGCAGTGGTCGACGCCGTTATGGTCAGGTACTACTAGTCTATCCTGAAAACAGACCACAGACCGACAGATAGACAGACATACACAGTTTTCCTTAAAGGCCATCTTATATGACTCAGGGGGTCTGTAAACGTCGAGAATTGACGTACAGCAGATAGGTCCAAATTTATAAAAATCTCATACGCACAGTAAAAAAAATCGTTCAAAATGATGCCGAAATCAACATCATTTTGATATGCAACAAAAATGATACCGAAATTAAAAGAATTTCGATCGACCGCAATAAATGATCGACTTTTAAGATCAAAATGATCTGATTCAGGATCATGTATCAAATCAAACCAAGATGGCCGCCGTTCTTGGAGTACTGAAGCTCTTACTATTCCAGTTGAAAGCTGAATTATTTGATTCAAAAATCGTTTTTTTTTTGGTGGAAAATTAATTTTCTTAGCTGAAAATTTAATTAATCCTATTGAATTTTCCATCATTTTGGATTACGATTCATCTTTTTGGTGGAACATAATTTTTTTAACTGGTAATTTAACTTTTCAGGTTTGATTGAAAATTTATCTTTTTTAGTTGAAAATTCGTCACTTTGGTTTAAAATTTTACGATTTTATTTAAAATTTATTGTTTTTTTTTGTTTGAAGATTTAATTTTTGGTTGCAAATTCATCTTTTTCAGTTGAAAATTCAACTATTTGGTTGAGAATTCGTATTTTTTGGAAGAAAATAAATCACTTTGATTGAAAATTTAACTTTTTTTTTTAATTAATTTTTTTTAACTAAAAATTTAATATTCCAAAATGAAACTTTTCAGAGCTAGTTTGATGGATTCTTTTTTTATTTTTGATAAAGTCAGCTATTTAAAAAACTTTTGATGGTGGGAAAGCTTTTATATTTATAAAAAGTGTTTTAAAATCAATATTTTTAATCAGAAATTGAAGATTAAAATGCGACTTGGGTTTCGAGTTTGGCTCTACAAAAAAATATCTCTTGCATCATGATCTACCCACTTCTCACTATAAATAAAAATTCAAGGAACAAATTATCATCATTGTGTGGAAGGATTAGGAAACGTTAATTGACTTCAGAGGAAGACAATCGAATTATTTTTATTGTATTCATATTTTTATTATTTAAATATTATTTATTTAATTTATTATTAACTAGTGGTAAATGCACGCGTGCCATGACCTCGGATT
Organism: Andricus grossulariae; assembly: GCA_011634705.1. NCBI lineage: Eukaryota > Metazoa > Arthropoda > Insecta > Hymenoptera > Cynipidae > Andricus > Andricus grossulariae. The sequence goes on along the minus strand of JAABKJ010007545.1, from coordinate 280,546,862 downwards.
TTTATTTTATAACATTGACGGTGTAAACAATTTAAAAATCGATTATTAAACAAGTTTGTAAATATTAAGAGTTTTTTAATTTGTGGAAGTAATAATTATTAATTTCGAATTGAAAGTGCTTGAAATTTACAACAAAATATATTGAACGATTTTGAATTGAAAACGTTTCTAATGAAACAATTTTAGACTTCGTAAAATTTTGAGTGGAATGAAAAGGAATTGAATTTTTTTATTTTTAAATAAAAGCGTTTCAAATGGAATAATTTTAAATTGTGTGTTTTTTTTTTAAATCAGTTGTTCTAAAAATTGAAAAATTTCAATTTTTTTAGACATTTATCTTTTTTTTGTTGAAAATTCGTCTTTTCTATAAAAAATTAATTTGTTTTAAAGTAAAATTCCACTTGGTTTAAATTAACTTTTTAAACATAAAATTAGACTATTCCATTTTTGTTTAAAAAATTTTTAGTTGAAAATCAAATATTTTTCGTTGAAAATTCCTCGTTTTTGCTTAAAAATTGAACTATTTGGTTGAAAATTCATGTTTTTTATTCAAAATTCTTCTTTGTGATAAAAAACTAATTTTTTATCTGAAAATTATACCACTTCATTTTTTGTAAAAATGTATCATTTTTAGTTGAAAATTCGTCGTTATTTGGTTGAAAATCGAACTATTTGGTTGAAAAATTCATGTTTTTGGTTGAAAATCCATAATAACAATTTTTTAATTATTTTAAGTGTTTAAAAAATTTTGAAATGATTTCAACTGATTTATTATAATAAAATATGATAGAATATTCGCTGATGGATTTATTTTCAAAAAAGCGGAAAATACTTTTTTTATTTACGCGCTATTTTCAAGTTATGACGAAATAAATTACTTGGAATCGGATTGATTTGAAATTCAATTATTAAAAAAAAAAAATACAGCTGAATTGTCAAATATTTAAATAATTTTACATTCAACTTTCCTTCATTGTAAACAGTTGACTTTTAAAATTTTCAATTATCTTTAATTTTCAACTGTTGAAGATTCCATTTTCTTCAATTTTCAACTTTCTTCAACTGACAATTGTTGCAAATTCAATTTTACATTTTTTTTCAATTTTCGACAATTACTGTTGAAAATTCCATTTTTAATTTTTTTTAATTTTAAATATTTGAGTTAGCATTTTTCAAGAGGTAAATTTTTAATTCTCTTCAATTTTCAACCGTTGAATTTTCAATTCTCTATAATTTGTAATAGTTGGAGATTAAATATTAAATTTTTGACTTTCTTTAATTTTTAACATGTACTTTTCAATTTTCAATAGTTAAATTTTCCAATTATCTTCATTTTTCAATTGTTAAAAATTGAATTGTCAACTCTTCAAAATTTAATTTTCTTCAATTTTAAACAGTTGGCTTTCCAAATGTCTTCAATTTTCAATTATCTTTAATCTTCGACAATTGAATTTTCAATTATCTTCCATTTTTAACTGTTGAAAATTCCATTTTCTCTCATTTTCGACAGTTGACTTTTCAACTTTTTTCAATTGTTAAAAATTCAATTTTTAACTCTTCAAAATTTAGTTTTCTTTAATTTTAAACAGTTGGGTTTCCAATTTTCTTAAATTTTCAATTCTCTTCAATTTTCCACGGTTGAAAATGAAATATTTAATTTTCTTCAATTGTCAGTAGTGGACTTTTCAATTATCTTCCATTATGAACTTTTTTCAAATTTCAATTGTTAAAAATTCAATTGTCAACTGTTGGAATTCATTTTTTTTTAATTTTCGATAATTGGATTTTCAATTATCTTCCATTTTTAACTAGTGAAAATTTAATTTTCAACAGTTGAATTTTCAGTTACCTTCAGTTTTCAACTGTTTAAAATTCCATTTTCAAATTTCTGCAATTTTTAATTGTTAAAAATTAAATTGTCAACTGTTGCAAATTAAATTTTCTTCAATTTTCAACAGCTGAATTTTCAATTATCTTCAATTTTTAACTGTTAAAAATTCCATTTTCTCTCATTTTCGGCAGTTGAATTTTCAAATTTTTTCAATTGTTGAAAATTCAGTTTTTAACATGTGCACTTTTTTCAATTTTCAATACTTGAATTTTCCAATTATCTTCATTTTTCAATTGTTGAAAATTTAATCTTCAACTCTTCAAAATTTTAATTTTCTTTAATTTTAAACAGTTGAGTTTCCAATTTTCATAAATTTTCAATTCTCTTCGATTTTCAACTGTTGAAAATTGTATTTTCCATTTCCTTCCGCTATCAACTTTCTTCAAATTTAATTTGTTAAAAATTCAATTACCAAGTGTTGTAAATTCAATTTTCTTTAATTTTCGATAATTGATTTTTCAATTATTTTCCATTTTTAACTAGGGAAAATTCAATTTTCTTCAATTTTCTACTGTATTCAATTGTCAGTTGTTAAAAATTCAAATTTCTGCAATTTTTAATTGTTAAAAATTAGATTGTCAACTTTGCAAATTAAATTTTCTCCAATTTTCAACAGCTGCATTTTCAATTATCTTCAATTTTTAACTGTTAAGAATTCCATTTTCTCTCATCTTCGGCAGTTGAATTTTCAACTTTTTTCAATTCTTGAAAATTCAATTTTTAACATATGCACTTTTTTCAACTGTTAAAAATTTAATTGTCAATTCTTCAAAATTTTAATTTTCTTTAATTTTAAACAGTTGGGTTTCCAATTTTCTTAAATTTTCAATTCTCTTCAATTTTCCACGGTTGAAAATGAAATATTTAATTTTCTTCAATTTTCAGTTGTCGATTTTTCAGTTATCTTCAATTTTCAACTGTTTAAAATTCCATTTTGCATTTTCTTCCATTATCAACTTTCTTCAAATTTAAGTTGTTAAAAATTCAATTGTCAAGTGTTGTAAATTCAATTTTCTTTACTTTTCGACAATTGAATTTTCACTTATCTGACATTTTTAACTAGTGAAATGAAAAAAATTTAATTTTTAATTCCTAATTCTAAAATCTTCGAATTTTAAGACTTGAATTTGGGAAATTATTTTGTCAATTTTTCATTGTTTTAAATTTATTCTGGAGGCATTTTATTCAAAATTGTTTAATTAAAAATCCTTTAAACTAAAAATTGTGCTACTGCCAAGTGAGCTTTGTACTTTTAAAATTAAAAACTAACAATTTATAATATTCAAATTAAAAATTAATACATTTTAAACTAATTGTTAAGGTTTTTAATATGAAAAAAGCAATTTTGTAAAATCACTGTAATTTTCACTTGTAAAAATTGAAGATATACAAGATTATGAATATTTAAAGTTTATTTATTCTAAATAAGAATACTGGGGAATTTTGAGAAACATTGACGCTCTGGGAATTTCCCAACGGGAAAAATTTAGTAAATAGTTTGCGTGTGTCGTTATAATGAATAATTGCGGCCGGGGTTGCCAGCTTACACGAAGAAAGTTCATAGGCATGGTCCACATTTGTACGACCTCATTTCTTGTTCTGTACAATGAAAATCGCACATTTGCATAAAATATCAGCAAAGTTTATATAAAGATTGAACATGTTCTGCTTTTCTTGAGAACATTAAAAAAATGTTTTCTCATTGAAAATAGAAAAATATTTAGAATTGATAAACAAATTATGGAATAACAATGGTTCTTTTGTCTTTATTTGCTGTTTCTCTGATAATTGTGTTTGCCTATTCATTAGTCACGAATAGGGAATTTTTTATTAAGAATGTTAGGAATGAATGAGGATTTATCGTGTATTAAATATTCAAGAAGTTAATTGCGTATAATTAATACTTTCCTCTAATTGTGAAACTTTGTGTCATCACAATTAAATTATCATTAATTTCTACTTTACATACAGAGATGAGTTGATTAAGTTTTTAGTTATTCAAAACAGAAACTGCACATTTGTTAATTACTTTGGACAAAAAGTAAAACAACAATTGTTCGGGAAGATGAGAATTTATTTTGTGAAGTTTTAGTTTTCTAATATTTTATATTACTTAATTATTAGGGCGTAGCGTAATACAAAAATTTGGAACGGGCTCGGCTGCGGATTGCGAAAAATGAAAATTCTGTCTGAAATTGTATTAGATAATTTCTTCGAAATATTTAAGAATCATTTGAAATCTGAAACCTTCTCTGCTGCGGATTGCGATAAAAAATATGAAATCGTCAGCTTCGATAAAAATGAAGATTTATTCCCGAAATATTGAGATTCTGAATGCGGGTGAAAATTATTTGATCTAAAAAAGTTAGCAAATTCAGAGTAAATTGTCCAAGAATTTTGAGGTTACAATTTCATAAGGTTCAAACATCTGTTTTTGGTAGAAATTAAGTCTAATTTTCAATTTTTGTACAAAAATAATGCGGATTGCGAAAAAAAATCGACAGCTTCGATAGAAATTATAATTTAGTCTTAACCAAAACCGAATAATTTTCAACCAAACAGTTGCATTTTTAACCAAAAAGATGAGCTTTCTAGTCCAAATTTTATTTCTTAAATTGTAGTTTATATTTTTTCATTTCAACAATTTAACTAAATAGTTCAATTTTTAGTCTAAAAAACATTAATTGAACTTCCAAACGAAAAAGAGAAATTTTCTGCAAAACTGTTGAATTTTCAACCCGAGAATATGAATTTTCAACCAAATAGTTCCATTTTCTACCAAATTGTTGAATTTTTGAGCCATGAATAGGAACTATCTACAAAACAGTTGAATTTTTAACAAAAAAATTAATTTTTTATAAAAAAAGATTGTTCGACGTGAAAGAAAACAAATTTAAATCAAATTTTGGAATTTTCAAAAAATTAATTCAATTTTGGATCAAATAATGCAATTTTTAACAAACAAAAATTATTTCTTAAGCAAAATTTTAATAGCAGACTTTTTACTTGAAAATATTCAAAAATTGAAATCACACGAATCTTTTTGTGTATCCTTTTTTTTTAATTTTCAATATCTTAAAATTGTCCGATTTTTAATTGAAGACTTAAAAAAGTCAAATAGTTAAAATTAAAAAATATTTAATTTGAAGATTTTAAGAATGAATTATAATTCAAAATAAGTTTTAAAAATTAAACGATTTCAAATTAAAAAGTTGAAAATTGTGTTGTTAAAAATCAAAATAGGTACAAAAATAAAGTATCAAAAATTCTTAAATTTAATCGAGTTAAATTTACTCAAAATAATTGAAAATTTGGAGGGTTTAAGTTCAAAAAAGTTGTAATATTACATGATGTTTGGATTCGTTCAATTTTCAACGATCCGTTGTAAATTTTGTTACATTAAATGTTTTTTATCATTTAATGTTTTATGTTTTTGATGTGAAAATGACTTGAAAATTCGAAGATTTTAGAACTAGGAATTGAAAATTAAATTTTATTCTGTTTGAAAATGTTCAAGAATATTAAACTGTCTTTTTAAAAACTTTTAATTTTCAATATAATATCTTAAAATTGTCCGGGTTTTAGTTGAAGATTTAAAAAAATAAACAGTTAAAGTTAAAGAATATTTAGAAGATTTTAGGAATGAACAAGAATTTAAAATAAGTTTGAAAAATTAAACGATTTCAAATTAAAAAGTTGATCATTGTGTTGTTAAAAATCAAAGTAGATAAAAATTAAACTGTCTGAAAATACTTTAGATGCATAGTTTCCAACCAAAAAAGATTAACTTTCTAGCAAAAGATATGAATTTTCGAGCCAAAAGACGAATTTTCAATCAAACAATTGAATTTTTGAACAAAAAAGGCAAATTTTTAACAGCGTACTTGAATATTCAACAAAATAGTTTAATGTTTAACAAAAAAGTTCATTTTAAAACAGGAATGATGAATTTTCTATCGAAAATAATTAAATTTTCAACTAAAAACATTTTTTCACAACGAAAAATGTAGTAATTGAATAATAATAATAATAATAATAATTGAAAGATGAGTTTTCAACAAAGTACTCAAATTTTCAATCAAATAGTTGAACTTTCAATGAAATTGCCAAATTTTCAAACGAGAAAGAATTAACTTCAACCAAGTACAATTTATTTTTAACTAAAAATTTTCAAGCCGAAAAAAAAGATTTTTTTATTTCAGTTGAATATTTAAACTGTGAAGTTTAATTTTCAAGAAAAATGTTTATTTTTTAATAATTTTTGTTTGGCAAACCCGTTTGTCCGTTTTGCCAAGTTCGACACAGTTGTCGACTAAGGTATGGCGTTGTCTTTCTGGTACATGGTCGACGTCAAATTATTAAAAAATAATTAAATTCTTTACCTTTTCGATGGATTGATAATTTTGTTGTTGTTTGGCAAACCCGTTTGTCCGTGTTGCCAAGTTCGACAGAGTTGTCGACTAAGGTAAGGAATGCATGGACGTCTCATTGTCTTCCTCGTACGTGGTCGACGTCAAACTAATTTTTAAAATAAATTCCCTAACTTTTCGATGGTTTGCCGAATTTTTGTTAAAAAAATTCATTTGTCCGTTTTGCCAAGTACGATACAGTTCTCGACTAAGGTACGGAATGCATGGATGTCTCATTGTCTTCCTCGTACGTGGTCGACGTTAAAATAATTTTTAAAATAAATTCCTAAACTTTTCGATAGATTGCCGAATTTTTGTTTTAAAAATTCATTTCTCCGTTTGCCAAGTACGATACAGTTGTCGACTAAGGTACGGAATGCATGTACGTCTCCTGGTCTTTTTGGTGCGTGCTCAACGTCAAATTAATTTTTTAAAATAAATTTTCAACCATTTCGCTGGATTGCCGAATTTCTTTTTTTGCAAATTATTTTGTCCGTTTTGCCAAGTTCGACACAAATGTCGACTAAGGTATGGCGTTGTCTTTTTTTACATGATCGACGTCAAATTATTGAAAAATAAATTAATTCCCTAACTTTTCGATGCATTGCCGATTTTTTTTGTTTGCAAACCTTTTTGTCCGTTTTGCCAAGTTTGACACAGTTTTCGACTGAGGTACGGAATGCATGGATATCATGTTGTCATTCTGGTACGTGGTCCATGTCAAATTCATTTTTTTTCTTTTCAAAAATTTCCTAATTTTTCGATGGATTGCTGAATTTTTTGGCAAACCTCTCTGTCCGTTTTGCTAAGTTCGAAATAGTTGTCGACTAAGGTACGGAATGCATGGACATCACGTTGTCTTTCTGATACGTGGTCAATGTCAAAGTAATTTTTTTTCAAAAATTTCCTAATTTTTCGATGGATCGCTGAATTTTTTTTGTTTGCAAACCTTTTGGTCCATTTTGCCAAGTTTGACGCAGTTGTCGACTAAGGTACGGAATGCATGGACATCACGTTGTCTTTCTGGTACGTGGTCAATGTCAAATTAATTTTTTTTCAAAAATTTCCTAATTGTTCGATGGATTGCTGAATTTTTTGGCAAACCCTTCTGTCCGTTTTGCCAAGTTCGGCACAGTTGTCGTCTAAGGTATGGAATGCATTGACGTCTCGTTGCCTTTTTGGTGCGTGGTCAACGTCAAATTAATTTTTTAAAATAAATTTTCAACCTTTTCTATGGATCGCTGAATTTTTTTTGGTTTGCAAACCTTTTTGTCTGTTTTGCCAAGTTCGACACAGTTGTCTTTCTGGTACATGGTCGACGTCAAATTGTTAAAAAATAAATAAATTCCCTAACTTTTCGATGGATTGCTGATTTTTTTTTTGGTTTGCGAATCTTTCGGTCCGGTTCGCCAAGTTCGACACAGTTGTCGACTCAGGTATGGCGTTGTCTTTGTGGTACACGATCGACGTCAAATTATCAAAAAAATAAATAAATTCTCCAACTTTTCGATGGATTGCTGATTTTTTGTTTGCAAACCTTTTTGTCTGTTTTGCCAAGTTCGACACAGTTGTCGACTAAGGTATGGGCGTCACGTCTTTAACTGGAAATCTGTTGAATTCTCGTTTACTTCGAGAATAGTTGATGTATCAAGTAAAAAATATAAAATCTTACGTAATGGGGGGGGGGGGGTTTATGAAATTTCAACAATTGTCCTGACGTAATTAATGGACGTTCCCTGGACTAAAAAAGGAATTTAATGAAGGGTTAGAGGAATGCTGATGTCGGCAGAAGTGGGAATCAACTTTCTTGAATAGCCACCTTTCATCTCATTTGGCATTGAGCCGCAACGAGTTTATTCGTAAGCCTCCTCCAATTCGCTTCTTTAGTTCTTTCACAAAGTGATTCGTGATACGGTCGAGTACATTTCCTACCGTTTTACACACCAGATTCTAGGTTTTTTTTTAGTCTAGTGATTTTTTTTTAATCTAGTGATTTTTTTAATTATTCGAGTGATTTCTTTTTTGTTGTGTGCAAGACAAGAGATTAATAAATAATGACTTGTGTATCGTCATGCATCAAATATCTCCTTTTTATATTCAATTTCTTATTTGCTGTAAGTATTATTCACAGATTCACTACAAAACTGAATAAATATATATTTTGTCGAATATGTTTTACGATAATTAATTATGAAAAGAAGATTTTTATATAAGTAAAATTATTGAGAAATTAAATTGTAATCGCGTTTTAAAAAAATTTCTAGAGGAAAAGTGGGAGTGTGCGTCTATTTTTAATTCATAAGGCTCAGAACTCGTAAATGGTACAGCTTCCGAAAATAATATTTTAATAATAGAATAAAAAAGATTTTTTTCATGTCGAAGAAACACATCGTTTTTGTGATTTGGATAATAAATAATTTAAAAATTCGTATCTTCAGATGTAATCGGTAGATTGTAGGAAAATTTTTTTTAAAGGTTTCTTTATCTAGATTATGTGTATCAAGGAAATGGTTGATTTAATTCTTTTTCCTTGAGAGGACCTTCATCTGAAGGATTTTGTTTCCTGTGGGAAGAGCTTTGGCGCCTTTCTGTCGTGGCGCCAGAAGGGAAAAAACTCGTTTCCAAAACTATGTTAGTCCTTTTTTAATTAAGATTGAAAATAAATCCATTTTCGGCTCATTAGAGACAAGATTTTTTATTTCAATTTTCGTAAAAAGAACTTTTTGAATTTTAGCAATTTTTCGAAATACATTTAAATAATTTGGATTGTTTTTCTTTCCTAATTTGGAAAATTTAATAATCTAAATAGAACTAAATTAATAGAGCCCAAAAAGGAAAAACAACTATTTTTTGTTTAAAATTAATACTTCTTAATTGAAAAACTAATATTTTACTTTTGGTTCAGAAATCATCACTTTTAGGTAAAATTCTAATAAACAGTTGAAGATTTAACTACTATTTTGGAAATTCGTTTTTTAGTTAGAAATTAGTTTTCTTAACTGAAAACTTGACTAATCCATTTTTGGACGAAAATTGATGTTTTTTTTTATATTCAACTATTAAACTTTTTATTAAAAATTCACTTTTTTTGGTTGAAAATTCAACTAATTGCGTGGAATTTGAACTAATTTTTTGAAAATTCATTTTTTTTTGCTTGAAAATCAATCATTTTACTTGAAAATTAATTTCTTTGCCTGAAAATTGAACTATTTTTTCGAATTTTATTTTGTCGAAAATTAATTTTTTAACTGAAAATTTAGCTGTTTCATTTTTGATTGAAAATTTATCTTTTTTAGGTGAAAATTTATCTTTTTGGTAGAAATTTAATCTTCTTGATTAAAAATTTAACTAATGTTTAAAAGTTAAAATACTTTGCTCAAAATTCATTTTATTAGTTGAAGAGATTTTTTTTATTGATTCAAGATTCAACTATTTTATTGAATACTCGTTTTTTTTAATATTAATTTTTTCAAATGCAGATTAAACTATTCCATTTTTGTCTAAAAATAGATATTTTTAGTTTAAAATTCCCAACTATTTTTTATTAAAAATTCATTCTTTTTGGTTCAAATGTCCTTTGATTTAAAAATAAAAAACTTTTTTAGTCTAAATGTCGATTAATTCATTTTTTGTTGGGAACTTACCTTTTTTATTTGAAAATTTAATTATTTTGATAAGAAATTCATCTTTTTTGTTTAAAAATAATCTATTTTGTTGGAAATTCAGCTTTTTAGTTAAAAATTCAAACTATATTGTTGTAAATTTAATTATTTTGCCGAACATTCGTCCTTTTTTGGATAAAAAATTCATCTTTCTTGGTTGAAAATGAACTTTGTTTTTGAAAATTTATCTTTTTTGTTAAAAAGACATTTAAAAAAAATATATATATATATTTTCTCGAAAAATCAATTTTCCATTTTGAATATTGATTTGAATTAAAAAAAAAAAAAAAATCGGCTTGAAAATTAGACTTTTTGATTAAAAATAAATTTTACATGGTTGAAATTAAATTTTTTTCATTTTAAAATTTGACCATTTCATTGAAAGTTCAACTATTTGATTGAAAGTTACAGTATTTTATTGAAAATGCATCTTTCAATTATTATTATTATTATTATTTAATTACTACATTTTTCGTTGAGAAAAAATGTTTTTTTGATTGAAAATTTAATTATTTTAATAGAAAATTTATCTTTTCTGTTTGAAAATGACCTTTTTTGTTGAAAATTCAATTTTTCGAGTTGAAAATTTAACTGCTTTCTCAAAATTTCGTCTTTCTGGCTTGAAAATTAAGTTCTTTTATTAAAAAGACATCAAAAAACTCAACTACTTGGTTAAAAGTTAAATCTTTTTTGAAAAAATTGATTTTTGGTTGAAGATTCATTTCTTTGCTTGAAAATTGAACTACTATTTTATTGAAAATTAAATTCTTTGGTGAAAATGTCGTCGCTTTTGTTAAAATGTAACTGTTTTTAATTTAAAATTAAAATATTTTATACTTGAAGTATGAGCTATAATATTTTTTGTAGACAATTCATCTATTTGGTTTCAAAAATTTAACTATTTCGTAGAAATTTTTTGTTTTAACTGAAAATTTAATTATTTTAGTTCAAAATGCAACTGTTTGGTTGAAAAAAATTCGTCTTTTTGGATTGATTTATTTATTAATGAAATGAAATTTATTTAAAAAATTTAAAAATAAAAATTTATTAATGAAATCTTTTGCTAGAAATTTCATCTTTTTTGGTTGAGGATTCAACTATTTTGTTAAAAATGAAATTTTTTGTTGAAAATTCAACTGTCTTCTAAAAAATTCACCTTTCGGACTTGAAAATATAACTATTTGGCTGAAAAAATTTAAATAAATTTAATTAACAATTTTTTTAAAAGTTTGTTAAAATTGATATTTTATTTATATCATAAATCTTAATATTTATTATCCACTATTATATAACTGATAAATTTTTTAATTTAAATCCACTCTTCTTATTTGGCTGAAAGTTGAATATTCAACTATTTGATTATAAATTTAACAATTTGGTTACAAATTAATTTTTTTGTTTGAAAATTCTTCACTATTGGTAGAAAATATTTTGTTGGTTGAAAATTTAATTATTTTGTTGAAAATTCGTTTTCAAGCGTTTTAAAGAGTTTCACAGTTTTTGAAGGGCTTTACGAGATTTTTATGGACCTCAATCGTTCGAAAGAGGGTCTAAGAGATTATGCATAGATTTTTCGAGAGGTCAAATGATTTTAATGGATTCTAAGAATTATAAGGGATTTTCATGTGATTTGGAATATTTCAAGCGTTTTAAAGAGTTTCACAGTTTTTGAAGGGCTTTACGAGATTTTTATGGACCTCAATCGTTCGAAAGAGAGTCTAAGAGATTATGCATAGATTTTTCGAGATGTCAAATGATTTTAACGGATTCTAAGGATTATAAGGGATCTTTATGTGATTTGGAAGATTTTTAGCAATTTTAAGGAGTTGCACAGTTTTTGAAGGGCTTTACGAGATTTTCATGGATCTCAATCGTTCTAAAGAGGGTTCAAGAGATTATGTACAGATTTTTCGAAATTTCAAAGAATCTTAACGGATTCTAAGGATTATAAGGGATTTTTATGTGATTTGGAAGATTTGGAAGATTTGAAGGGATTTTAAGGAGTTTTACAGTTTTTGAAGGGCTTTACAGGATTTCCATAGACCTCAATCGTTCTAAAGAGTGTTCAAGAGATTATGTACAAATTTCTAGAGATTTGAAAGGATTTTAACGAATTCTAAGGGTATAAGGGATAATAATGTGATTTGGAAGATTTCAAGCAATTTCAGGGATTTTCACAGTTTTTGAAAGGTTGTACGGGATTTCCATGGACCTCAATCGTGCTAAAGAGGGTATAAGAGATTATGTACAGATTTTTTGAGATGTCAATGGATTTTAACAGATTCTAAGGATTATAAGGGATTTTCAAGTGATTTGGAAGATTTGAAGCGATTTTAAAGAGTTTCACAGTTTTTGAAGGGCTTTACGAGATTTGCATGGACCTCAATCGTTCTAAAGATGTTTTAATATATTATGTACAGATTTTTAGAGATTTCAAGAGATTGTTACGGATTTCAAGCATTATAAGGGATTTTCATGTGATTTTGAAGATTTTAAGCGATTTCATGGATTTTTACAGTTTTTGAAGGGTTTCACGGGATTTCCATGGAGCTCAATTTACTAAATTCTCAAAAGGGTTCATAGAATTTCAAAGGATAGCCAATATTTCCAGGGATTCCATAAGATTTTATGAAAGGTGTTCACCAGATTTCAAGAATTGTTAACTCGTCAATATAATTATGATAACAATGATGATGATTTTAATGACATAATGTGTATGAAGTAAATAAAAAGTAATTTCACTAACCAAAACAGGTGTTAATTAGCATATTTAATAAAAATAATTAGAAAGAGGAAACTGCGTAAGAAAAACTTTGAACCCCCCACCCCCTTAGCAAGGATTAATTAATTGAAATTAAAAATTAATTAATGGACGCTCCCTTATAAATTTAAACAATTAATTAATTCATTCATAGTTTTGAAAATGTATTTTATATCTGTATTGAAGCTTATTACTGTTTTATAAATAATCATATTACTAATTAAATTCAGGCAATCGATCTTGAAATTCTGTTCATTGAAGATATTGCGAAAGCAATTGGTCTGACGATGAGAAAATGTGCTGTAAGTTTTAAAATTAAAATTAACATTACATATAAACAATATCATTCTCAGACATTACTTTTTTAAATATTCAAAATTATATCTTAAAAACCGCAAATTCTGTCTACGATGCGAACTTTTATGATGGACATATATAAAAAATAAATTTTCACCCACTAACAAGTTTTCATGGCTCTAAAGAATCTTTAATCGAAACACATTTCTCGAAATTTTTAAAGAATTAGCAAAGATCTCTAAATTTAATTTTAATTTCACAAAGTTCTTTACTTTTACACATAACTAGTTATATAACTAAAATTTTTTCTAATATTCATTAAAAACTATTAAAAAAAGAGGAAAGAAAAAGAAGGCAACTTCCAAATCCCCTTCCTTCTTTTATTTCTTTCCTCTTTCTTGATTATTGTCTTTTTAAATATTTAAATGAAAGCACTAAAAAAAATTATTTTATTTCTCTTGCGAAGAAGTCAATTATTTTCTATATCGTTTTATCATCTGATAATTTATTAGTCTGTTTGAAACTTCTATCAATTTTTATCACGTATTATCTTTTTAAATTCTAAATCATTGAAAAAATGGTGTTATTTTCCCTCTGTTTTCAAAACATTTTGTACGATAACCTTTTCTATCTCCTTCTATCCCTTTTCATTACTTTTTAATTGTTTTCCCATCAATTGATCACCATTTATATTATTATTCTGTATAAGGTTCTTTAACAAAAAATAGAACATTATTTGCACAGTGAGATTTTCGAAACCAAAAAAGTATTTAAACCACCGATAATATATTTTTTTAATTAAGAGTAACACAAGAGAGTATGAAAATTCAAAAATAAGAGATCTAGGAATGTATTTGTATGACATGCGAATATGATAAAATAAAAAATTCAATCTTTTTAAAATATATCCAGAACAAACAAAAATATTTTTAAATATGGGAACAACTACTATTTTCACGATTTATCTGATTCTGAATTCAGCGTTTCAAAATATCATCTTGCTTTACAGTGTGATAAATTAATATGAAGCGTTGCCAGATATTTCATGAAAAATATTACGAAAAGTTTAAATAATTATTTTCAAATTTTATCTTAGAATATTAATGAAGCATGAGCAGACAAAAACCCCAGATAAAGTGATTTTTAAAGTCCTCCACTCTAAAATATTGAAATCTACTTTTGAATTTAATCTTTCTTAGTTTGAAATAAGTGATATCGATAAATCTCAAATATATGTATTAATCAAAAGAAAGGTGAAAAATGACTGGGACTTAAAGTAGTCAACTTTTTGTCAATCATCCATAAGAATTCTATCCCTTTCCATCCTGTTTTATCATTTCAGTAAATACATCAATCCTTTTACATAAATATAATCAAAAACCGCTAACTATTTATGTTCAGAAAATGATTCAAAAAGTGAATGAGAGATATCAATGTAATTTCAGTAGCCCGAAAGTTTGAAAAAGAATAATGCTACTTGCATAAAAGTTTAAAAAAAAAGTTTTCATCCTCCAACACAGTTAAAATATAAATTTTCAATAACTGAAATCTAATTTTTGAAATTTAAAAAGTTGGCAAGGTGTGTGAGCCACTAAACGCAGAAAAAAATTCTGCTAAACTTACAGGATTGCATAGCCTTTTTGTAAAGATTACAGAATTTTCCGCTGAGTTTTCAAACAATTTCCAAACTTACCATTTTTACATATTTTAATACAAAAATTCGTCTATTATTGAAACGGTATGCTTCCCAAAACTTTTTCTTAGATTTGGCTAGATGCCTCATATTTTGTCGATATGACATATATGTATACAGGATTTTTGGGTGTTGTTTTAACATCACTTAAAAATTCAAGCAAGGAAAGAAAAGTTTTAAAAAACTGAAGCCACGGGAGATTTTTTGAATAAACTATTGGGCTTAAAAATCACTTAAAAATAAGTGCAAGAAGCATCCTCTACCATGAAAAGTGTTGGAATTCATTTTAAGGGTTGTTTTAACAACTATAGACATTCAAGAGAGGAAATCGGCTTTTCCTAACAACCAAAATCAGTGGAGATTTTTTTATATATAATTTTGAGATGGGAAATTAATTCAAAATAAAAGTAGAAAACATACCCTACAAGGAAAATTCGTTTGATTTATTTTAAGGGTTGTTTTAACATCCCTCAAATATTCCAGCGAGGAAATCGATATTTTCTAACACCCAAAATCACCGAAGATTTTTTTATTATACTATTAGGATCAGAAATCAATTCACAATAAATGTAGGAAGGATATCCTGGAAGAAAAAGTCGTTGAATTTATTTAAGGGTTGTTTTAATGTTGTTTAAAGTTTTTTTAATTTTCAAACCTAATTGCTTGAATATTTGAGGGTGTTAAGAGTACCCTTAAATATAATCAGAAAAATTAAAACAGCCCTTGAAATAAATTTAAATATTTTTCTAGTACGAGATGCTTTCTGCACTTATTTTTAAGTTATTTCTCACCTCGGTAGCTTAATAAAAAAATCACCTGTATGTTTAGTTTTTTAGAAAAAATTATTTCTTTACTGGAATCCGGAAGGCATGTTCAAATAACCCTTAAAAATAAATGTAAAGACTTTTTCTGGTAGAAAAAGCTTTCTGCACTTATTTTGAAGTGATTTCCCGTCCCAGTATTTTAATGAAAAAAATTTCCTAAAGACCCCTCTTCGATATCCCCACTACTGCCACGCTAACCATAGCATGTATAATATACTCTCTCTCTCTTTCTCTCTTTCTCTCTTTGAACTCTTTTATTATGCGACCCCCTCAAAACTCATAATGATTCTTCACGAAAAATTTCAAAGTTAATCCATCAAGGTTTCACTTCTGCCAAGTAGCCCCACTGCCACACACTGTTTTTTTCAGTGGGTCCTAACTATAAAAAAATTCAAAAAGTTTTTATAACACGCGACACTTCTCTGATAAAAAAAATTAATCCGTGTAGATACATTAAATACCAATTTAATAAAAAAAAGTAGTTGTTGCATTTTAAACCGAGTAGTTAAATTTTTAAGCCAAAAAGATAGATTTTTTAGAAGACAGTTGAATTTTCAACCCAAACAGTTCAGTTTTTGACAAAAAAGTTCATTTTTAGCCAAGAGAGATGAATTTTCAACTAAGAAAAATGACGTTCCTATAATAAAATATGTATTTTCAAACCAAAAGGACGAATTTTCAGCAAAACATAGTTGAATTTTCAACTAAAAAGTCAAATGTTTTAGAACACAGTTGACTTTTGAACCGAAAAAGAAGAATTTTCAACAAGAATGTTAATTTTCAATCAGAAGGGATGAATTTTCAACGACATACTTGAATTTTCCACTAAAAAATATAAATTTTCTACCAAAGATGGAATTGTTACATTTTCAGTTTAAAAAACTAATTTTCAATAAAAAAATGAATTTTAAACCAGTTCAATTCAACTAAAAGAGAGACATTTTCAATAAAGTAGTTGAATCCTCAAACAAAATGATAAATAATTTTTAACAACAAAAAATGCATTTTCTACCCAATAGACGAATTTGTAACAAAATTCATGAATTTTCAACCAAAAAGTTTAACTTTCTAATAAATTGTTGAATTTTCAAGCAAAAAAAAAACAAATTTTCTACCAAACAGTTGAATTTTCAACCCGCAAATATGAATTTCCAGCAAAAGTGTTAATTCACAACAAAATTGGTCAATTATCAGCTACAATGATGAATCTCCAACCAAAAAAAAGATTAATTTATTACAGAGTAGTTCAACTTGAAGCCAAGTAGTTGATTTTTCGACTAAAGAAAATTTTGAATTCATTCAAAAATGATGCATTTTTAACAAAATAGTTGGATCCTTGACCAAAACCGAATCATTTTCAACCAAGTAGTTGCATTTTTATACATAAAGAATGAATGTTTAAGCAAGAAAATTAACTTTTCACCAAAGAGGATGAATTTTCAACAAATTGCATGCATTTTCAACCAAAAATAAAAAGATTTTTCAAGAAAATGGTTAAATTTTAATTCAAAGAGGGAATCTTCATTTATAAAAATGAATTTTAAACAAAGTATTTCAACTTTCAACCAAGTAATTGAATCGTTAAACAACAAAATTGGACTTTTTGACAAAATTGTTCAATCCTCAATTTTCAAACAGAAAAGTTAATTTTCTACGAAGAAGGACGTATTTTTAACAAAATACATGATTCCAACAAAATACATGAATTTTCAACCAGAAAAGATCAATCTTTAATTTAAAATATAAATTTTCAATCAAGAATGGAATAGTTAGATTTTCAGTGAAACAAATTGATTCTCAAACAAAACAAAAGTTTTAGCAAAATAATTAGATTCTCAACTAAAGACATGAATTTTCAGCTCAAATGATAAATCTTCAACAAAAAAATGAATATTCAAGAAAAGAGTTCAAAATTCTACCAAAGGGTTGAATTTTCAAACAAAAAGTTGATTTTTTAACCAAGAAGATTAAATTTCTACCAAAATTATCAACTAAATCCTTAAATTTTAAACCAAGTACTTACATTTTCAACTGAAAAATATGAATTTTCAACCAAAAATAAAAAGATTTTTCACTAAAATTGTTAAATTTTAAACCAAGGAGGTGATTCTTCATTTGAAAAAATGAATTTTAAATAAAGTAGTTCAACTTTCAATCAAGTAATTGAATTGTTAATCAACAAAATATGACTTTTTAACAAAATAGTTCAATCCTCAATTTTCAAACAAAAAAATTAATTTTCTACGAAGAAGGACGTATTTTTAACAAAATACATGATTTCAACAAAATACATGAATTTTTAACCATAAAAGGTCAATTTTCAATTTAAACATATATTTTCAACCAAAAATGGAATAGTTACACTTTAAGTGAAAAAATTGATTTTTAACAAAGAAAAGAGTTTCAGCAAAATAGTTAAATTTTCAAAGAAAGAGATAAATTTTCAACTGAAATGATAAATCTTAAAAAAAGAATGTTCAAGAAAAGAGTTCAAAATTCAACCAGAGTTGAATTTCCAAACAAAATAGTTATTTGTGATACAAGGACCTTAAGTGCCACTTTTTCGGCCGAGTGTGAAAGTTGCAGTACGAGTCGGAGTCGAGGCGTAGCCGGGACGAGACGAGTATGTCAATTGGCACGAGGCGAAGTGCCACTTAGGGGTCAAGTGTCACATACTATTTTTTATCACACCAGTCAATCATAAGTGCAAATAGGTTGCCCTAAATATCCTAAGTAAAAATTTTAGAGCCTATGCTAAAAAGTGCTATTTTAGGTATCGTTCGCAGTACCTAAAATCGCACTTATGATGACGGTGTGATAAAAAGATTATTTTTTAACCAAGAAGATTAATTTTCTACAAAAAGACGAATTATCAACAAAATACATGAATTTTAAACAAAGTACTTACATTTTCAACTAAAAAATATGAGTTTTCAACCAAAAATGGAATAGTTAAAATTTCATTTGAAAAAATTAATTTTATATCAAAAATAAAAAGAATTTTTGACAAAATTCTAAAATTTCAAGACAAAGAGATAAATCTTCTTTTAAAAAAATGAATTTTTAACAACGTAGATCAACTTTCAACCAAGTAGTTGAATTTTTGACCAAAAATATGACTTTTTAACAAAATAGTTTCATTTTCAACAAAATAATTAAATTTTTCACCAAAAAATGAATGAATAAATCACAAAAATATAATGATAGACTTCACAAACAACAAAAAATGACTTTTACCCAGAATAGTTTGATTTTCTTATTGGGTTCCAATAATTCAGTTCAAGTTTAATTGAAAAAACGAGAAAAAGTGAAAAAATTTTGAAATCAGGGGAAAAGAATTTATAGACGGCCCATAATTTACTAAGCTAATCTGCCTTCTAAGTTAATCTTTGAATTATATCAATGTTCTCAAATGAAAAAAAATGTCTAAAGAATTCAGTTTCACATGATATTTGGGGGTGGGGAGGGGCACCGAAATGTCACAAATTGTCACAAAAAATAGGGGCGAGGGGTGAGAATAATAAAGAAATGTTGTATTATTCGAAATTACAACAAAATTCCATAAATAGACGTTTTCCGTAAATTGTGCAGAAAATTTAACTTTAAATTTAACTCTAACTTTAGCCGACTCATTTTTCTCCGTGATAAATGTAATTTAAAAAGTACAATGTTAATTAGTTTTAGATAATTAAGTATATAAACTACTTACCAGACTGAACGTCGATTGAATTTCTTGACTTAATTTTGAAAGCTTCAATGTTTTTCCTTTTTATAAAACAATGTATTATGTTTTAAAACCAACAGTTTAAGCATTTAAATATTAAAAAGTCTTAATACAAAATGCACGTGACTTTCCTCTTTTAAACTCAGAATATTAGATAATAATATTTTTTTAGTTCACATTTTTAAATATTAAGTATATAATATAATTAGAGAGGAAAATACGAAATAATGCTTGAAGAAAAAGCCTTCTAGACACACCGGTAACCGCACAGAAAGTATGGGATTTTCATGTTCTCTGAGGCGAGTATAGTTCTATTCTATAGGAAAAGTACTACACAAAGTGGACATCGGTCATCGCGTCTGCGCATTTGGGGTTAAAGGCACCCCTTCAAATAAGTACAATCACCCCTTCTAATAATAATCTATTCACGCGATATATGTAATTGCGTGTTTTTAAAAATATAGAGGGGATGCCCATGATAACATCTGATATATGGCCTAGG
Organism: Andricus grossulariae; assembly: GCA_011634705.1. Classification (NCBI taxonomy): domain Eukaryota; kingdom Metazoa; phylum Arthropoda; class Insecta; order Hymenoptera; family Cynipidae; genus Andricus; species Andricus grossulariae. The sequence goes on along the minus strand of JAABKJ010007545.1, from coordinate 280,527,099 downwards.
CCTAGATAAAAGGACTATAGGAATTTTCATAATTTTTATGGTTGATTATGAACCAATCTATTTAGATTATTACATTTTCCAATTAGGAAAAGAAACAATCACCCTTTTTTTCTGAGCCCTCCACTTGCCAGGACAGGTGACACAATTTTCAAGGAAACTCATCGAAATAACCCAAACATCGTAAAACGCACATGTTACAAGAATGTTCACAGATCTAAAGTAAAACCCAAACTATAAGAAATCATTCAAAAATCACTATAAATTTTTTAGAAATGAACACAAAAACAAGATATCAAAAATAATCTGAAAATAAAAAGACATGAGTAAAAAAAAGAAATTTGAGAACAAATTCAGCCTAACATTATTACAAAGGTACTCATTGGTACACAAAAACAATTATGCACATATTCTATACATGGCATCTTCCTCAGACTACCTTTGGTTATAGGCAACGAGGGTATATAACTTATTTTTGATAAGCATCTCGGTGATTCTTTAATTAAAAAATTACGTACATCCTACATGGCAACCTTATTTTTAGATAAGTACCAGGATGATAATAATTATTATAATATTTAATGCATTCTTCTTTCAAAAATTCTAAATAAAAAATAGATTTCTTTCAAGAAATTGCAGTAAAATTATGATGACTCAATTAAAAGAATTCTGAAAATATTCATAAGCAAGCCCTGCAGATTGGAACGAATCATGAGTATCTTTAAAAGGGAAAGTATACATATGTATGCATATGTATGCATATGTACGCATATGTATGCATATGTATGTGTATGTATTTTTCTGTGTATTTGTGTATGTATATGTCTCTTTTTAGTTGCAGGTATTATGTTTTGATTATTTAATTTGCATACAAATTTTTAATTCGACCTTGTAGTTTTCCTATGTATGATCCCTGATGAGGGGGTCCAAATTGGCCCCGAAACCTGTTTGGTTCCCTGGTAGTATAAAAAGGACGATCTGAATTTTAAAATTCATAATTTTATCATTTGATATAATATTAAGAGGAAGATAAAGCAATTTTATCAAGTAAAATTCCTATTTTTTTTAATTTGTTGGTTTTATTATTTGAAGGATTCAAAGTTTAGAAATACATAAGTGTAAAAGGAAATAATGGTCTTCCGATTTTAATGAAACTTGGTGAAATTATAATCCCATATAAGAGACATTTGGGCTAAAAGGATTTTTTTAATTTGTCAAAATTTTGGGAGTTATGCCATATTCAATTGTTGGGTTGAATTGTTTTGCATTATCGATATTTCTGGAACCGATAATTGTATTTTCTTGACATTTTACCTAAAAGAAAGTCCAAACAAATAATTGATTCAATTTTTCGTGAAATGCTCTCCTTTTAATTTTTGCTAAATTAGGATATAAAGATTCCTTGTAAAATTAGCGGTTAATAAAAAAAAATGCATGGAGACTCTTCTCATTATCGGGATGTCGTCATTTTAGTGAGATCATTTGCTGTATTGCGCTGACAGTGCACTGTCGAGTATCAACAAATACTCGACGTTAGGGGCTATTCGTCTTGAAAGTATGTTTCTGCTCTGAAAATGTTTGCTTCCATCGTTAGGATGGTACGTGGCCATTTGAATTTAGGATGAAATGTTATTTGTTGATTTTATAAACAAATGCACATTTTGGGCGTTTTTAGGCGAAAAGAAACCGTTTTTTCTTCCGACCTTGTTGCAATTATATTTCCAATGATGTTCTCTGAAAAATTTTTTGCTAGTTATCAATATTTTTTACTTTATAAACAAATTATATAAACAAATACACATTTTAGACGTTTTTAAGCGAAAATAAATCGTTTTTTCTTTTGATCTTGTTGAAGTTATATGGTCAATGATGTTCTATAGAAAAATGTTGCCAAGCATAGCGAATCGTTCATTTTATAAACAAATTATACAAACAAATGTACATTGCAGATATGTATAGGCAGAAATAAATTGTTTTCTCCTTTATTATTTTTCAAACTATATTATTATGCTTCACTATTTGTTTATTTTAATAACAAATTAGGTAAACAAATGCACATTCTAGGCGTTTATAGGCAGAAAAAATCGTTTTTTCATCTAGTTGTATTAAAGTTATATTGTGAATGATGTTCTTTGAGGAAATTTTATGATAAAATGGAGTTCGTAAAACTTGTAAATAAATAATATATAAAAGACACATTGTAGGCGTTTATAAGCAGAAAACCAATTTTCTTTCTGGTAATCTTGTTGAAATTGTGTTGGCAATGTTTTTTACATGAACTATTGTCAAAGAATAGAATTTGAAAAATTTATAAAAAATTTAAATGAGCAATTACACATTCTATATATTACAATAAGTAGAAAAAGCGGTGTGCTTTTTTATCTTGAGTCCCCTTGCCTCTCACGAATCAGAGTTCTATACCCGTAGTTTTCCACCCGTTTATGGCAATGTTTTTTACATGAAATCTAGCCGAAAAATAGCATTTACAAAATTGATAAACAATTTAAATAAAATAAGCAAATATTAATGCATGGCGAAATTTTTTCGGAAAACGTTATTGGCAATATAATTTCGGCAACGTCAGAAGAAAAAACGATTTCTTTTTGCTTAAAAACGCCCAAAATGTGCATTTGTTTATAAAATAAACAAATTACACTTAATGTTAAATTTCAATGGCCACGTATCATCCTAACGATGAAAGCAAGCGTTTTCAGAGCTAAAATATACTAATATATAACCCCTAATGTCGAGTATTTGTTAATACGATTTGTTTATAAGAATGAACTTTGCAAGTTGAAATTTTTTTATTTTTTTGATAACCCTGTGTCTTAAATTCAAGGGACGATAAGTATAACAAAAATTTTGTCTAGAAAATAAAAAATGAAATTGAAAAAATTGAATTTTGTTTCGCTGTTTGCATTAACATAAAAATTGAATAAGCAAAAAAATAAAAAGTCTACTTTCACCATTTTCTGACAAATTTAGCTCTGAGTTTAAAAAAAAAAAAAAAATGCCTGGACTCACAAACCATAGAAGCTGCAAATTTTGTTTTATTTTCTTGGAAAAGTTTCATTTTATGCACCCCTAAGTATTAGGCCCAATACACACTGAGCATAGACACTTTTTTTTTTGAGAAGATATAACAACATTTGCAGCTTTTATTCATTTTATGCACCCCTTCATTTTATGCACCCCTAAGTATTAGGCCCAAGACACACTGAGCATAGAAAATTTTTTTTTGAGAACAACATTTGCAGCTTTTATCGTATGTCAGTGAAGACACTGACAGCGCAATGCAGCGAATGGTCTTACTAAAATGACGATATCTCGGGAACCAGAAGAGTCTCCATGAATTTTTTTTAATGAAAGGTAATTTTATAATGAATCTTTATATCTAATTTACCAAAAATTGAACAGAGAGTATTTCACGAAAACTTAAATCAAAAATTTGTTTGGCCTTTTTTTTGGGCACAATTTTACAATTTTTCATTTAAGATTTTATTTTGTAAAAAGTTATATTTGTATCTCTAATATCTCTAAATTTCAACAAAATTCAATTATCGGTTCCAGAAATATCGATAATTCCACAAAATGCAACCCAAAAATTCAATATGGTGTAAGTCCCAAAATTTTGAAATTAAAAAAAATCCTTTGGACCCAAAATGTCTCTTATATAGCATTATATTTTGACGAAGTTTCAATCAAATGAAACGACCGCTTGCAGATTCTGACATTCCTGACGTTTAATGGCCCTAATATTAAATTTATAATACTTCAAATTTTTTTGGGATCAATTTTAAACCTTTGAGATTGTAAAAAGAAATGAAATTAATAATTGGAAACTAATATTTTTGATATATATAATTAAGAACTAAAGGTTAACAACCACCGCAGGGTCCCACTGGGAGCAACTGTCATCTAAAAAATGACATTTCGTAAAATGTTGCTACGAAAAGCATGCTCTTCGATAAAAATTTATAAATTTTGCTAAAAGGTAAATCTGTTTTTTCTTTACTTATTCTGAACTGTATGTGAAAGCTTCCTAAGTTATAGTTGTTTCTTTTCTAATTTGGACTAAAAAGGCTATTCAAGTCTGAACTCACTCAGAAAGCTTTTACGCATACAGTTCAGAATAAGTGAAAAAAAAACAGATTTACTTTTTAGAAAAATTTTTAGCAAAATTTTACGAAATATTAAAGATAGGACATTCAATATTTGGTATTTTGCTGGAAAATTTATGTGCTTTTATTCATATGGGCATATATTTTTCCGTGAAATTCAACATACCTAAGTTATTTCCAAAAAACTTGATATATAATAAAACTAAAAAAAAGGCTGATTTTCAGGACGCAATAACTTGATACCTATCAGAGCTAGAGCATTTTATTAATTTTTTAGATCTCCGCCAAATTTATTATGCTTTAACTAATATAAGAGCAACTTTTATGTAAAATGTACAAGACATGAGATATTACACGCAAAATAAAGTTAAATTTTGTTTAGGCCAATTTTTCTATTAAAAATCACGTTTGGAAGTCATATCTCCTAAACTATTCAGGAGAATACATTAAATGTTTTTTTAATTTTAGAGGGAATTTTGTGCACTTAAATTGTTGTTCAGACTATTTACGCGTGTGATGCAGTGAAAAGGAAAAATAATTTAAAAACTGCCTTTTTTTGCCTGTTTCGCAAGATTTTAAAGCCTTCTGAATTATACTTGATGTTTAACTATTAGAGTTTTATTTTGGATGCCAAAGTAAATGGTTTTTACCAATTATCATTTAATTTGCAATGATTTTCACGAAAATATACTTAATAACCCCACAAAAAAAAGTAAAAATTATGATTTCTTAAAAAGGGGCCCAACAATTGTTATCATTTAGGCCCTAAAATCCTCTGAAGGAATTCCCAAAACATATTCAGAAAGAAACTGGGATAGGCGAGCACTTTTCAGTCATAAGTGGTTCAAGCACTGACTGAAAAGTGCTCGCCTATCCCAGTTTCTTTCTGAATACGTTTTGGGGATTCCTTCAGAGTATTTTAAGGCCTAAATGACAACAATTTTACTTTTTGAACACCAAAGTGTAAAACCACGTAGCTCGACTCGGACCCCCCCCCACACGTAGACCAGCGTGGCCTTTCGTAGACCCCCCCCCCCTCCCCTAAAGAAGGACGTGGTTTATGGAAGGTAGTAATTTTACGCATAGAAATGTATTTAGAGTGAAAAAAATCAGATTACTTAAAGTTACGTAACTATTGGAGGGGGGGGGTCATAGCCTATTGTTATTATAATATAACAATCAGGGGGTGAGAGGGGCGGGGGTCAACTCATATTTGAACTCTACTCTTCAAGCTCTATTCAAAGATACCCATATTGTTAAGAATTTCTAAAAGTATGAAAATCCGATGGGGCTGAAATTTTGTATTGTCATCGGAAATGCATACGTATGTAACAGTACCCTTCCCACCTATCGCGAAAGCCTGGGACTGGGATTCGCGTTAGATGAGTTCCCCCACCACATTAAAAATCTTTCTCCCCTGCGCTTTATCCTCATATCTGATTGGTTGACAAAATAGAATCTATCAAAAAAAAAAAGTTAATGTCCAAATTTTACAGTTGAGGAAACAAGTAGCAGAGATTTTCAGAGGGTTATTATGCTAATTTTACATACCAATCCTGAAAAACTTTCTAGTTTGTTACATGTTTTATTAGAAAACAAAAAATTAAATTTGAGAACACTGGTTAGGCATTTTAGCGTTTCCATATAAACCGATTTGTACTGAATTTATATTTGTCTAGAATTAATTCCCATTTATAAATTGAATCTAACTTATTAAATAGGTTATATTCAATGTCAACATTTCTTGAAAAGTCGGTAGCGGGATCACAGGAAGTAGGGGAACTCACGATAGGTGGTAGTGCGACAGATATGGGAGGGTACTGTACACTGTTAGAACTGTTCGGAAAATCCGACGCAATTAGGATATTGAAGAAACTACGAAATTAGGTTGCTGAAAACGAAATTCAGTTACTTTCACAGTAAATTTACTCAATTTTTATCAACATATAACATTCAGAAACGGTATCTGAAAATTATAAATAATTTCCTAAAATTCCTGAATGATAACAGAAATATAAGTTATCGTGCCCGAAAGAAGTGCACAGTTAGCAACTGCGCACTCCTCGTTTCTCGATTGCGTTCGAAGCGGACAAAGCAATGTGATCATGGGCGGCAATGCACTGCAAAAGGTTGTTTTGAATAAAAACGATTCAGTAAACCTATTTTTTCCGATATTGAATGATTTCAAGCGTGAAATGGATTCGAAATTTGCACGAGAAGAAGAAACTGAAAAGTGTTGAAATCGCGAGTAAAGACAACGACCTAGAATCTCGGTTGATGTGTGAATTATCTTGGCAATAAAATAGTTACAAGATACTGCGATCATCTGCCTCAAAAATTAACTTCTATAAAGGTACATCAGAACCACAAGTGACTAGCAGCAGCTGCGTAAGTTAATAATAATTAATACAGGTTTTAATTGAATGGTGAGTCCGCTGTTTTACGTCAAATCACGCGCTTAATTAATTTTAATATAAATTTGCAGTATATATTTGTCTTGACAATATAAATTACAGTAAGACTACATGTGACTAAAAATTACTAAATTGTAACAGAATTTTCTGAAACATATGACTAAAGCTTTATGCGGTTACTGTTGCTAAAATTTCTGTTACTGTTTAGAAAAATTTAGAAACGGTTTCTGCATAAAGCGTCAAAATTGGAATACAAGATTTGACCCTGACACAGCAAGTCCAATAAAAGCTTGTACAATATAAGTTTTTCGAATATTATTTCACTAATTAATTGCACCTGGTGTCAGGTAATACAAAAAAAAGTTTAATCTCAATATCTCTAACAATTGACTGGGTTTTACCCACCCACGCAATTTGAAGAACATATACGTAAAATATGAAACAAACCATTTATTTTATTTTATGAACATTGCAAACTTCAGCTACGTGAGTTTAAGAAATAGTGTAAAAAATCGTTTACTCTAATTGAAGACTAGGATATAAAAAAGTGAAAATGCGAAATAATAACTCCACTCTTTGAAATTGGATTTTCTTCTCTTGTTATTTTTCAGTAATAGTAAGAGTAACTGCCTCAGCGGACTCTCAGAAATGCGGGATTTCGCGGATCCTCCTTACGCATGGGCTATTCAAAATCCTCTGATCTACATCTACCCAAAGCGTAGTTGGTGCTCGTGTTATGTGGCGGAAGCCAAAGATGCAGGTGTCTTGTTGGCACAATCTCTCGGCATTCGAGAAGTGCTTGCATCGTACTCTCAAGAGACGATCCTGTTAGTTGAAATGCAAGAGGCCAAAATTCCTCCCGTGCCGACGTGTTATCTAATCTAATCGAGAGCAGGACATGGTATAGCAAACATTCGACTGAGTCTAGTCGAGTTTTTGCCTCAAGGCGTATTAGTCATTATTGACTTTACTCCAGCGAAAGGTTACGAATCGGCATACTTCCTAATAGATTGTAGATTTCGTGTACATTTCGTTTCGCTAGACCGCCTGACTGTTTCCCTAGCCTAACTGCTCAAGAAATTATACCTCGAGAAAGAAGTTGCGGTCTCAATTCGCTTCCAAAAGAAAATTAATTCAAGAGTTATTGGAAGCAGTTACATTTAGAGCTAGTCAATTAATCTTGAGTTGGTCTGTTGTATAACAGGCAAAACATTGTTGAGTTCTGAAATTACACAGAATAAACTGAGAGTTCCATAATGTTGTGGCTCAAGTAAAAGTTGGCATCCTTTACAACTAAGTCTACAATAGAACTCTTTTTGAGGGTTCCTTTTTAATTCGTTTATATCTGATTGATGGTCAGGGACGAGTGCCGCCTTTTTCAAATGCGCATGTATCGAAAAGCGCGGGCCTATTTGAAGTCATTGAATACTATGAACAATCACACAGATAAATATTAACATGTTTTTTTTTATTTCGTTGGAACAGGTTAAATTGAACGATAGAAATACCTAACTTCTTAAAATATTTTAATATTAACGTAATATTGTAAGTGCATCTTATATCATTCTTAATAGGCCTGCGCTTTTCGGTACATGTGCAGTTCAAAGCGTCAGATTATCAACATAACCTCAAAAACGGTCACATCTTATGTGCATTATGTTCCTTTCAAGAATCACTACTCTCGATAATTTTACTTTCTGTCTTCAATTTTTCTCGGTGCAACATTATTTAATCTGTATTGTAATGTACACGGACAGATGAAATATAGTGTTTTTTCACGAAATATGTAAACAAAAGGAGAATAAATTCTTTTAAAGAAAATTAATGTATAGGTACCATATTAAATTCAATTTAAAACGCTGCAGATTTCAAATCAAAATGCATTGCATTTTCAACAAAATAGTTGAATTTTCAACCAAACAAGATGAATTTTTAACCCTACACAGCGAACTTTTAACAAGAGAGTTTATTTTTCCAGCTAAAACTTCTAATTTTGTAGGAAAAAAATTTGACTTTTATACTACAAAAGATCAATTTTTAACAAAAAAGTACATTTTGAACCAAGAAAGATGAATTTTCAACCGAAATAATTAATTTTCAACCAATCAGTTGCATTTTCAAAGAAAATAGTTAAACTTTCAAGCAAAAGAGACGAGCTGTTAACAAAAAAGTTGAATCTTTAAACGAATTGTTGAATTTTCAAGAAAAAAAAGACTTTTCTACAAAACAGATAAATTTTCAACATAAATATAAGAATTTTTAACAAAAAAGTTAAATTTTCTACCAAACTGTTCAAATTACAAGCCAAACGGACAAATTAGCAAAGACGAATTCTCAACGAAAAATGTAATAGTTGATGTTTCAACCAAAACCGATTCATTTTCAACCAAACAGTTGCTTCTTCAATTAAGAGATGAATTTTTAAACCAAAAAGATCAAATTTTCAACAAAGAAAATAATAAAATATCAAAAAATTGTGGAATTTTCCGGCTAAAAAGGCGAATTCTCTATAAAACCGTTAAATTTTCAACTCGAATATATGAATTTTCACCAAAAACTAAATTTTAAATGAAACAGTTAAATTTTCAACCGGCGAGATAAATCTTCAAAAAAAGAAAATAAATTTTTTACACTGTAGTTAAACTTCCAACCAAGATGAATTGTCAACAAAATAACTAAATTTTTAACCGAGAGGGACGAATTCTGAACCAAAAATATAACAATGTACTTTTCAATTGAAAATAATTAACTTTCAACCAAAAAAGATTACTTTTCTACTAAAGATATACCAGAAATATACCGCAATTTTTTCACGAAAAAGGGGAAAGGTTAAACATTTATTTTTACATACAGAAAAGAAGAAACAATCTCTTTATAAAAAACCTTATATTTCTAAATAATGTAAAATGATTTTTCAATGACTTCAGCTATCAAAGAATTTTTTCAAATTGAATATACTTCGGTTACTGGAAATCCATTTAAGACGACACAAAAAAAAGCATTAAATCGATAATTAAATCGTGATACTTATGTATCTAATTATATATTTGAAGGGTGGCAGTACAGTAACAAAAAAAATAATTTCAATTTACATTGAAATTTTCACAGAGTATTTTAGCTCAATAATAATTTTTTTCTTTCCTTCGCGATATTTCTTGAAATTATTATCGTTATTGAAAAAAAATCTTTTTAAAGTTCTTTCACTGAATAATCGTTTATCTCAGTGGGATACCCTCACACTAAATTTTGATTTTTTCGGAAGAGAATAATTTTTTTGTATCAAAAATTGGTAGCAAGTTTTTATTTTTGTGAAAAATCGAAAATCCACATTTCAATCGCTATAAAAAACTGATTTTCAAAACCTATGAAATTGTAAGCTCAAATTTTTTAGACGGTTTACTCGGAATTGGTTAGATCTTTTAGATCAAAACTTTTTTTACCTTCATTCAAAAACTCAATATCTCGGGTGTAAGTTTTTATTTTTGATTTAAACTCAAGATTGCATTTTTTATCGCAATCCGCAGCCTAGCCTGTTCCAATTTGTGATCAGTGTCACTTTGAGATTGTCAGCCTAAGTCAGCAACACGTCATATCGGAAGTGGATTTCTGTCTTATCTTTAAATGGTAATTTCGATTTGACAGAAAGTTTGTTCGCTGTCGTAAAAAATTTCAATTTTGTTGGTTATCTAGTTATGTACTTCCATCCTTTTCATTTATTTCCAAGATTTATCATTTCGTTCTTACTAAAATTAATAATTTGAAGTTGTTATTTCAGTTCTTTTGTATATTTTTACTCATTTCAGATCATTTCTAGCGTAATTCAAATATTGAATTTTTAAATGTTGTATATTTAAAGAGAAAATAGGAAAAGGGGAAGTTTTTCAAAAATAAGGGAAAAGGGTAATTTTAACCCTTAAAGCGCACACGTATCTCAAAATATCATAAAGTGCATAGGGGGTCTGTGGAGCCCCCATTTAAAAAAATGCCTCCTGCAGAAAGAGCGATTCGAAATTTCGACTTGGAAAAATTTAGGAATACTCTTTTAGAGTAACGTTATAAAAAAGATTTGTTACATTGGCCAAAAATTAGGTTTCTAGCTTTGGAAATATCACGAAGTTGGAATAAGGAGGAAAATCACGATTTTGCATTAAAAAATCATAACTTTTGTAATTGTCAATACTTTTAACTAATATTTTCACCAGATAATCATAAGATGTTGTACTTTAAACAGGAAAATAGTATGACTGTGCATGTTTGAAAAAAGGTATTTATTTTGAAACTTGAAATTTTTTTATATAAATTTTACAAGTTATATAATTTAAGGAGTATAAAATATATAATAATATAGTTACAAAATAGTTTAGAGAAAATCGACAAAAATTATACATGGCCAGCACCATCCGGACAAATATCTTTTGTTTTATTATCTTTTTTTCGGTCGCAAAAGGTACATCTCACTCTTTTGTCTAAATCTAAAAGAACGCGTTGTGTTCCCGGCCTTGTTCCGAAAGCCTATCTTTATGCAATATAGCGCCAATACAGGCTACTACAATATTTTTCCGTAGAGATCGATTCACGTCCCTTTATTCCATATAAGGGAATATCAGATATTTATACAAAGATTCCAAACAAGCAACGGCACTTATTGGTTTTTTTCCTTCTTTGAAACTGACACAATTTAGTAGTATTCTTGAATTCACCGCCGCTTGATCAAGGATACTAAAAAAACACGCATTGGCCAGCGGAGCGTTTTTCTCGTGAGGGTGTAGGAATGGCAAAGTTTATCAAAACACCTGTACCTCCTTTGTTTTGATTGTATTGCAATATTATTTGTATTTGACAGTGTCAAACACAGGAAAACATTTTTTTCTTTGCTTCATTAAAACCAACGTTAAGTGCATTCGGGGTCTCTGGAACCCCGAACCTAATTTCCCCGCAATTTTCACGAAAGCCAGAGCTCAACTCACGCTCGCAAAAGTGCTCCACTGTAAAGAAGGTATGCCCAACTAACACTAAGTGGCGTCATATGTGTCAATTTTGCCTACAGAAGCGTGGTATACTTCTTTCAAAAAATGTTTGGGGTACCAGGAGACCCCCAGTGTGCTTTAAGGGTTAAAAAGAGGAATCGGGAAAAAACTGTGATCTCTGAAATAATAGAGTTGTATACGTATTGCATAAACAGTAAATAATAGAAGGATTTAATCTCTGTTTTGTAAATTTTACAGCAACTATTTTTATTGTTTAATTAAAGGAGGCACATTTTAATGAATCCGATCATCAAATTGGTCGCATTTCGTTCCAAATAATTCACCTCAAAGGGTTAATTTTAGTAGCATGAATTCTATTTTCATTTGGCACACTTTCCGAAAGGCTTTCTCGTATCTAAAGTAGACGTCTAGTTTGCAATGTTCGCATAATATGATTGTGAGTATTATGCGGGAGTTTCTGGCCGCAAGATAACGCAGCTGAAGATCGTTGGATCTGACTTCTGTTATGGATACGCAATAATATCGCGTTACATCCCGCGAATAACACTTGCACGTACATTTGATCATGTAGCATGTTTCACGATGGGCTTTGGCATCTTGGAATTCAAAACAATCCATCAAGAGCGAGGACTTTTAATTGGAATGTTGCTTTATAATCACTTATAGCAGGGTGGGCATAATTTTCGAATGGAATAATACTCAAAGCATTTAAGGTGGCCGAAAACCTTAATTTTCAAAATTCTCTCACTTTTCTGATTTTTCCTTGACCAATCTTTTATTTTCCCTGACCATTAATATTCAAAGACAAGCATTTTAATCTTGTCATCTTGTAACATTATCAAAATAGAATCTTCTATGAACGGAATAAAATAATTTCGAATTTTTTAAGTTTCATATTTATTTTTATTTCTTTGAACCATAGAAGAAGAATTTTCAATCCCTAAGGATGAATTTTAAACAAAACTGTTAAATTTCTAACGAAATACTTGAATTTTCAATCAAATAAATCAGTTCATTTTTTAACCAAATACTTGAATTTTCTACAAGCTTTTACTTTCAACCAAATAGTCGAATTTTCAAACAAAAAGGATTAAACTTCAAACGAAAACACTTCCATTTTCAACAAAATACAGTTAAATTTTCAGGCTTAAAAGTCGAATTTTTTAGAAAACAGTTGACTTTTAAACCCGAAAAGTCGAATTAAATTTTCAATCAACGAGTTGAATTTTCAACAAAGTAATTAAATTTTCAACAAAATAGTGGAACTTTTAACCAAATAGTTGAATTTTCAACCAACAAAGATTAAATTTTCACCAAAAGAGATGCATTTTAAAACCAAAGTCACGAATGTTCAAACAAGAAGATTATTTTTCTTTCCAAAAAGCCAAGTTTTCCAAAAAAATAGCTGAATTTTTAACAAGAAAAGATACATTTTCAACCAAGAATGGAAAAGTTACACTTTCAGTAAAAAAATTAATTCTCAACAAAAAAAAAGAAAGGAATTTTAAACTAAAAATATAATTATTCAACAAAATAGTTGAATTCAAACCAAATGGTTGAATTTTCATCCTACAAAGATGAAATCTTAACAAAAAATGTAATATGTAGTTGTTATTTCAACCAAAAAAGATGAATTTGAAACCCGAAAAGACGAATTTTCGATTTTTAACATAAAATATTGTAGAAACGGAACAAACAAAAGTTTTATTTCATATTTATTATCCTTGACAGTTATTTAAAGTGCCTCTTACAGAAATTCCCTGAATTTTGCAAGATTTTTTTTTTCAAAATCCCTGACTTTTCCCTGACCGATAAAACGCCCTGACTTTCCCCTAATTTCCAGGGTTTCCCTCACCTAAAGCCACCCTAAATTCACGGTTTTTAAGTTTTTAATTTTAAATTAATTGCTGATCGTCTACTCTCTAAATCAAAATTAGTACAATTTTTACTAATGCAATTAGTAGCATAGTGCCTGACAGTTAAATTAGTAATTTTATCACTTTCTACTAAACGAAATGGATAGATTTGTGTTAATAAATGAATTAGTAAGAGTATTCTACTAACCTACATAGTAGTACTATAACTTACTAAATCAATGAGTAGCAATGAATTGCTTTTTAAAATACTTTCGGATGGTCTTTGAGTTTCAATTAAGAAAGTTTAATGCTTTCTGAACTTATATTCTAATTTTATATTATTATATTGATGCTTGTGCATAAACAATACAATATTCAAAATTCATACAGTATTTTCAAAACAAAGCACAGCAGTACTTTTTGAAGTGTAATTCAGTGTCCCGCTGTCTTAAGACAACTTTAAGGAGTAAGATAAGTATAAATTTAAATTTATACTAGTATAGCAACCTTATAATTAAACAAAATTTCAAGAGGTTAGATAAGTGAAGGAATTTGAGTAAAAGCATATGTTAGTAATACAAAAAAAACATTTCAGGAAAGCAAAACAGGGTTCTCAAAAATTGAAATATTAAAATTAATACGAATACACTCGTATTCGCCTGAACATTTGGCCAGAGAAGTGGTAAACTGCAGAAAACCAAAACTTCTAAGCACATCCCGGTTAGGGGCCTTCCATAAACCACGTGATTTCTTCAGGGGAGGGGGGCGGTCGACGAAAGTCCACGTTGGTCTACGTTGGTCACGTTGGAGGGGTTCCGAGCCACGTGGTTGTACACTCAGGTGTTAAAAAAATGAAACGCATGGCCAGAAAACAGAAAAATGTTTACTGATAACAATGATAAGTCCAAAAATATTACAACACAAAATGAATACATTTTAACCCAAATATTTGATTTTTAAACCAGAACTATTAATTCTTTATCCCCCAAAAAACAAACGAATTTTCAACAAAATACATGAATTGTCAATTAGGGGCCTTCGATAAACCATGTAGCACCCTACGGGGGGTGGGGGGATGTAGACACATTCGATTGCATCGAGCCCTCCTCATTCAACCTCGGCATAAAAACCTCCCGCTCGTCAGTAGTTAAACGCCAGTGAAAATACGAGAATCGCGGAAAGGCCACCCATCCGATCGCTATCCGCGCCGTCCACGCTTAAAATTTCGAGATATCGACGAGTCGAGAATCACCATCTAACTACTGCAGTCGGTTTCCGATTTTTAGTTTTATCTAGCTAAATATTTGGTTCTACTAACAAGCACTTGTCCATCGTATCTCCACGGTGTATATTTTAGCTCGATTACTCGAGTACGATTTACTTGGTTCAGTGAATGCTTTTTTCATTGGACTCTATCCGCTCGTTCATCACAGAGAGATTGAAATGCTTTTCTTAACGATCCTCTCAGCACCGCCCTACATTTCTAGGTCCTGCGCATCTTCTACAAAAAAATGTGATCGTCTTTCAGGCTCTGAGAGAGCCTGAAAGAAGAAGGGAAAAGTGTACACACCGTTATGCTGGGAATTATTGCCGTCGTAAGCATCAGAGACGAGTCAGTCGTAATAATAAAAAAAAGGGCGGAGTAAGGATTACAAGCGAATGTAAGTACATGGCGAAACCCCTCGCGGTCGTTGACTTCCTACTAAATAAGGTAAATAATTAGGATATTAATGACTGAACTTGAAGATCATTCAGGGTGGCAACTTAAACTTTTTTCAAAAATCCCAGTTTTACCGGTCAAAAATGACATTTATCCCGATTGACTTTTAAGCATTTATAATAGTAATTGTTCAATACTAATTGCTTTATTATATAAATTAAAAAAAAAAACATTTTAGAACTCCAAGGTAAAATATATAATGTAAATTATTGTAAAAAAGTGATTTCAGACTTCACAGACTATACTGTTCTAAAAACAGGGAAAATTGGGCGACTTTCGAAGAAAATAGGGGAATAAATTCTTTTCAATAAAATGAATCCAGGTACCATATTCCTAAGATTTCAAGTCGAAATATATTGCATTTTCAAGAAAATTGTGGAATTTTCAACAAAAGTGGAGTTTTGTTAGGTAAAAAGTCGAATGTTAAGAAAAACCGAACATATGATTTTTCAAAGAAGAAGTTCATTTTTAACCAAAAACTATTACTTTCCACCAAAAGATGAATTTTGAATTCAGCATAATGAATTCTCTATCCAAAATGACGAATGTTCAATAAAACAATTGAATTTTCGACCAAGAAAGATGAATCTTTAAGAAAATATTTTAATTTTCAACAAAACAATTAAACTTCAACAAAATAGTAGAATTTTTAACAAAACCAGATGAATTCTGTACCAAAAATATAATAGTAGACTTTTCAACGTAAGAAAATTAACTTTTAACCATAAAAGATGAATTTTCAACCGAAAAAGATGACATTTCAATCAAAAAACGAACTTTCAATCCAGAATGACGGATTTTCTATAATAAAATAAGAATATTCAACAAAATTAGAACAAAAATAGAATTTTTTACCAAAACAAATTAATTATGAACCGAAAATATAATAGCAGACTTTTCAAATAAAAACAGTTAACTTTCAACCAAAAAAATAACTTTTTAACGGCTCGTTTCGCTCGCAAGTTTGAGCGCGCCTAGGGCGCGCGACTGTTAGTTCTCGCGCTTCGCGCTCGATAATCTATTTATCTCGCGCTTCGCGCTCGATGATGTGTTTACCTCGCGCTACGCGCTCGGTTTTTGCATTCCCCCCACAATAGTTGAATTTTCTACGCAAAAAGATGAATTCTCAACAAAAAATCTAATAGTTGATATTTTAATGAAAGAATTTTTTATTTCAAATCGAAAACAGTTAAATTCATCCAAAAATTAAAAAAAATAAGTAAAAAAATATAAAAAATACTTCAACAAAATAGTTGAATCCTCAACCAAAAAATATTAATTTTCATTTTAAAAAAAAATGAATTTTCAAACAAAAGAGTGGAATTTTCATTCAATAAAAATTTTTCAAAAAAGAAACTACTGAATTGTTTAATTTTTCGCCTAAAATATGAATTTCTAACCAAGAAAATGAATTTTCTACAAAAATAGTTGAATGTTCAACCAAAAAATATTAATTTTCAATCAAAAAAATGAATTTTCAAACAAAAAAGTGGAATTTTCATTCAATAAAAAATTTTCAATAAAAAAAAGGTACTGAATTTTTGACATAAAATATGAATTTTTAACCAAAAAAATCAATTTACTACCAAAATAGACGAATTTTCAAGAAAATAAGTAAATTATAATTATATAATTATATTAATAATTCAGAAATTCTGGCGCGTGGGTAATTTTATCGTGCTGGATATTTTATAGGGACGAATGGAACATTCCCCCAAAAAATCTTGTTCTTGTATTGTTCATGTGCAATAAGAAATATTTTTATTCAATTATTGTTATTTTAAATTAAAATAATAATTTAACAAAATACATTGATGATACAAAATTTGTTTTTCAACTATGACACTATTGTATTTTAAATAAATAAATATAATTAACTAAAAAACAATTTCTTTTAATTGTATAAATTTGATAATTTTCTAGTATTTTAGATTCGAACAATAATTTTTTTAAATAATAATTTAACAAAATACATTGATCATCAAAACAAATTTTTTGCTATTGAAATATGGCACTACTATATTTTAAAGAAATAAATATAATTAACTAAAAAAACAAATTTTTTAATTGTATAAATTTTATAATTTTCTAGTATTTTAATTCAAAATTATTTTCTTCATTTTGAAGTTCTTTTTAGTAAAATGAAATCTTTAATTTAAAAACAATTCTGAGAGTTTTGAAGTTAGTTTCTAATTTTGCAATATAGATTGTAACAGATCATTATTTGCCGAATTTCTTTAAATTTTCTTGATTTAAAGAAATCTCTTTATTTCAAAGAAATATTTTTTTTCAATTTTAAGTTTTGAAGCTGGATTGTAATTTTGCAATATAGATAGTAAGAGTTCATTATTTGCTGAATTTCCGTAAATTTTTTTTATTTAAAAATTTCTTTGTTTCAAAGAAATATATTTTGATCCAATAAAATTTTCCTTCAATTTAAAATGATATTTTTTAATTTAAAAGTTAGTTTTGGGTAAATGAAAAAATTATGTTAAAGAAATGGTTTCTTTAATTTGAAATGATTTCTTTCATTTTAAAGTTAATTTTCGTAAAATAAAAAGAAATTATGTTGAGGAAATGGTTTTTTCAATTTAAAAAATCTGAGAGCGTTAAAGTTAGATTATAATTGTTCAATATAGATTGTAACAGGTCAATTATTTGCTGAATTTCAGTAATTTCTCTTGATTAAAAGAAATTTCTTTGGTTCAAAAAAACGGTTTTTGTTCCAATAAAATTTTCATTAGTTTAAAATGTTTTCATTTTGAAAATATTTTTGGTTCAATAAAAAAAAATTGCGTTAAATAAATGGTTTCTTTAATTTGAAACAAAACAAACAAGGAATGGTTTGTTGTCAATTTAAAATGGTTTTCTTTATTTTTAAGTTTTTTCGGACTAAATGAAAAAAATTGAGTTAAAGTTAAAACAAAACAAGCAAGAAATGGTTATTTAAAATACAATAGTGACATATTTCAATACAAAATTTTTTTTTGATGGTCAATGTATTTTGTTAAATTGTTATTTAAAAAAATTATTGTTTGAATTTAAAGAAACCATTTCTTTAACTTAATTTTTTCATTTACCCAAAACTAACTTTTGAATTAAGAAACATCATTTTAAATTAAAGGAAAATTTTATTGGATCAAGAAATATTTTTTGGAAACAAATAAATTTTTTTGAATAAAATTGTATTTTATTGGATTTATTTCTTTTTTTAAATTAAAGATTTCATTTTACTAAAAATAACTTCAAAATGAAGAAAATAATTTTGAATTAAAGAAACCATTTATTCAACATAATTTTTTCATTCACCCAAAACTAAATTTTAAAATTAAGAAACATTATGTTAAATTAAAGGAAAATTTAATTGGATCAAAAAATATTTTTTTGAAACAAAGAAATTTCTTTAAATTAAGAAAATTTCAAGAAATGCAGCAAATAATGACCTGTTACAATCTATATTGCAAAATCAGAACCTAACTTTAAAATTCCCCGAAGTTTTTTTTTCAATTAAATAAACAGTTTGTCTAACCTAATTTTTTTCATTAGTCAAAAATAACTTGAAAATAAAGGAAATAAATTTAAGTAAAAGAAAAATTTTATTGAAACAAAAACCATTTTTTTAACCAAAGAAATGTCTTCGAATAAAAAAAATTTAATGAAATTCAGTAAATAATTGACCTGTTACAATCTATAATGAAAAATGAGAATCTAATCTGAACATAAACAGAAAAATATATTTTTTAAATCGAAGAAACCATTTGTTTAACACAATTCTTTTATTTAACCAAAAATAACTTCAAAATAAGGAAAATTATTTTAAATTAACGAAAAACTATTTCTTGTTTGTTTTGAATGAAATAAACCATTTCTTTAACAATTTTTTTTTCATTTAGCCAAAAATAACTTAAAAATAAAGAAAATCTTTTTAAATTAACAAAAAAACATGTCTTTTTTGTTTTGTTTTAAATTAAAGAAATCATTTCTTTACCGCAACTTTTTTTTTATTCAACCAAAAATATTTTCAAAATGAAAACATTTTGAGGTAAAGGAAAATTTTATTGGAACAAAAACAATTTATTTAAACCAAATAAATTTCTTTAAATCAAGAAAAATTTTTTTAAATCGAAGAACCTTTTCTTTGATTGAGAGCCAATAAATATTTTTCTTTGATTCAAAGATATTTTTTTTTATTCAAAGAATTTTCTTATTAATAAGAAATATCATTCAAAATTATCCACAATTATTAATTTTTAATAAAAATTAAAAATAACTTACCGTAATTGCTAGAGCTCGCATTTTTAAAAATGCCGGAAGTTGTTCGATTGAATTTCCTGCTAGCGATATACTTTTCAGGTGTCGCAGTTCTCCCACTTCCTCCGGCAGTTCTTTGATCCCATTGCGGTCAAGATTCAATTCCTTCAATCTGAAAACGTACAAAATATTGAGAAAAAAATTTATAAACCTTTTTTTTCTTATTAAAATAATATTATTAGATTTAAAATTTATTTAGATTATTTATAAATTTAAATTAAAATTTTTTTAAATTTATTATTTAAATTAATATATATTATTATTATTTTATTATTATTATTTTGATTCAATATAATTCAAAGTCTTTTTTATTTTTAAATTTAAATTTAAGTTTATTTTCAAATTTAAATGAAATTAGATGAAATGAATTTTATAGAAAAAAATAATATTTATAATAAATAAAATTAATTTAATATTTATAATTTATATATTTATTTCAATAAAATTACAAAAATATGGAAGCGTTCACTGGTCGGTTAGTGGTTAGCGGTCAGTACGGACAGAATAAAAAAAAAACTCGATTTCTTTCTTTTATTATAATTTTTTTATTATTGGTCGAGAATTGTGTTGTAAATTGCATAGTTTCTCACGAGCTGATGGCACTGACCGTGAAGCTTTATTTTTTTATCGATTAGTTGAACTTCCACCTATATATTTTAAATATAAAAATTAAACAAAATAATTATCAAGAATTATTTATTTATTAAAAAAAAATAGATTTGTTTTAAATTCAATTTAGGTTTAATTTTTTTTTTTTTTTGAGAAGTAAAAATCCTTTTTTTAATCCTTTGGTTTAAATTGTTTTTAGGATCAAACTAGGATTTTAACTTTAAATTGGGTCGAGTCAAAATTGTCATATTTTCTTCTTTTTTAAATAATATTTAATTTTTTTTTTCAAACAAATTTGCGAGATCAATATAATTTTTCTAAGATTCTTGAGATAATTCAAAAAGACTTTTGAAGATTTCCGGTATTTTGAACCAAAATTTCAATAAAAAAGTTAAGTTCCAACTAAATACTTGAATCATCAACCAGAAAAGATTAATTTTTAACCAGTTGCATTTTTGACCCAAAAAGATGAAAAATTTTCGAAAAAAGATTAATTTGATAGAAAAACGCTAAATTTTTAATTGAAAATGTCAATTTTTAACAAAAAAGTGAATTTTTATCCAAATAGTTACATTTTCAATCCAAAAAGTATGAATTTTTAACAAAAATTTTGAATTTTTAAAAAATTATTCAATTTTTTTAAACAAAAAATTTAATTTATAGCCAAACAATTAAATTATTAACCAAAAGATATAAATTATCAACCAAAAGAGATAATTTTTAAAGAAAATAGTTGAATCATCAACCAAAAAAGATTCATTTTCGGCCAGTTGAATTTTTCACCAAAAAAGATTAAAAAATTCCAAGAGACGAATTTTGTGAAAAAAAGTGGAATTTTTTACCACTAAAAAAAAAAATTTTAATAAAAAAGTCAATTTTTATGCAAAAAGTTAAATTTTCAATCCAAAAATTATGACTTTATCATCAAAATTGTTGAATTTTCAACAAAATAATTAAATTAACCAACCAATTATATTTTTAATCACACAATTAAATTTTTAACCAAAAAATATGAATTTTCAAAAACAAGAGAATAATTTTTAATGAAAAAGATGAATTTTCAAACAAAGAAATGATTTTTTCTCAGAAAAGATGAATTTTTAACAAAATAGTTACTTTTTCAACCCAAGAGATGAATTTTGAACTAAAACGATGAGTCTTCAACTCAAACGAATTTTTAAAAATAAAATAGCTTAACTTAAAAAAAAATACTTGAATTTTTAACCAAGTAGTTACATTTCCTACAAAGAAGATTAACTTTTTAGTAAAAAAATTAATTTTCAACAAACAGTTACATTTTAAAATAAAAAAAGAATGTCGTTTTAGCCAAAAAAC